>OY856412.1:108802106-109527106 GCA_963693085.1 Alisma plantago-aquatica
TTCATTTGCAAATTATAAAATAGAGACTATAATGGCATTACTTACTAGTTGTATAATGTATGATATTGTAGAAATAGCTTAGTAAAATATGACAGGGATCACATAACAAGGAAAGTACGAGGCAGTTGGTATGATCCCTGAACTTAAATTAGAATATTTTTGTATAATTGACTGTATTAGGAAGCACTAGATAGCCAAAGGGCACCTGTTGAGAAGTAGATGCTACTCACCATCGAGTTTGCAGCATCTGAGGTTGCCTTACGTGTCATTGAAATTGAAGTCTTGGTAGTATCTGATACATGGAACCTCTGATCCACTGACTTCACATTGTCAATACCAGCATATATCTTGACCTTATGTGTGAGCGAGCAAACATGCATTACATGTCTCTTGGCCTACAACAAATAGCTTGTCAATGAGTAATCAAAGGGTATGTATTAGCAAGAAACATTAAAAAGGAAGCATCAACATCCTATAGATTAGTAACAGAAAGAAATCTACATCTATAAAAAAACAATAAGAAATTAGCAGATATGTTCATGAGATCGAAACACGTACATTTGTAGTTGGCCAGCCATAAATGTCTTGGACATTGCCTATATACATGTGGTTCTTTCCCTTCACATTTTGACATTGTACTCTAAGCATAGACATGGCTCATCTATTGGTACTGGAGACACCAACGACCATTACTTAGTATAGATGCATTTACTCTGTTAAGAGAAACAGGGTATTAAAAATATAATGAAGTTCAGCTGCATTACAAGAGCTATTGGCAACACCAATAAACTAGGAAACCTCCTCATGCATTAAGAAGCCAAGAAAATTTCCACCTCATCACAATAATAGCAATTGAACCAGCCTTATTATCCGATTTGTAGAGAAAAATAGCAAGAATAAAATCAGACAACCAACTCTTCAAAATATGACAAAGCACTTGTAACTTCAATTTATTTTTTTGTCATAATGGGTGAGCAAGCATCAATTTCCTACAGTTCCATGACATATCACTATAAAAAAAGGGTTAAGAATGACAAAATGCAGGAGTTACCGATACAAAATGCATAAGCATTAGTGACACCTGAATGCTAATACCTGATAGTGAATTGAAAATCTTATCATATAGACATTAGACAAAAAGAGCCCTAGCAAATAAGCTAACTGAAGTTCACATCAGGGGATAGTCAAAAGAAGAAGAAATAGTCTGCACTTTAACAAAATAAGCAGTAGATATAAGAAATTGAATAGCAACATCATACAAGCTGACATGAGCAACATCATAAACAAAATTTGCCTCTGTAGATGTCTCTGTGACATAGGAGGAAGATAAAGAGAGGAGGGGAATAGTGAAAAAAGAAAAGTACATGACCACGAGGAAGTGATGCACCGGTCTTAGGAGAAGAAGGGAGAAGCTTGGGACATATGTACGTGGTCTCTAGGGAGATTGGGTAGTTTTTCCCTTGTTACAACAGCACAACACGGTGGGGGTGGAGGGTAAGAGATCCTAGTGTCAAATTGGCCGGTTGTAAATTTAAAGGTATTTGTTTGACAATAAATTTCAGGCACATGTGTAATCCGGTAGCAGTCACATAACCAAAAAATCTTCTAGAACACAACCACAAAATGATGAGTACGATTCTGAATTTTTTATAAAGTACATATCTACAAGCTAATAAATTGCCTTTATAACAACACGAACCACACATCACCATATTGAACATCCTTGTCAATCTCGGTGTGACCCAGAACAGACTGACATAAGACGCTCACATAATCATTTTACTAAATAATTAGCTAGATAAAGATGAATGTTTTTGTTCTGTTATTATGAATATGTTTTGTTTAACTATGAACTATGAAGAGACTATCATGGCCTACTCTGTCCACGGTACACTTGAATGCCCTGTACGAATTAGACACTCATCAAAGCACAAAGTATAAATTTCTCTAATATTAAAACATTATACATTTTTCAGTTGTTGGGACTGTCTTCATTGATACGCAAGGCTAGAAGGGCTGGCACCTACGAGGATTTTGAGTGAAGAAACTATTAGAGGCCCCTTGTATATTTTCTTCTCCTGCTACTGTCACTTTCTCTTATTAAAAGAACTGTGGGTACTTTATGAAGAACAACAATGTTATTGTAAAGCTACGCAATCCTTAGTTGGAATGTCATATCAAAATACCTTCTAGTAACAAAAAACTAAAGTAGATTAAGCAATTCATGGAGAATAGATCTCTTCTCACCAAGCATCGTAGTGGCCAAAAAAAATTACCAACAATCTTGATGAAATCATGTTGTAGCAATTCAAAACAGATGAAAATAAAATCATCGAAAAGGTTGAAAGTAGGGGCAATGCACTCACATCTTCCCCAATGTGCTTATGTGCGGACCCAATCTGGAGTAGTTGTCTAACGCACATCATTGTGACTGTTCACTTCATCATCTATGCTAAATCGGTCTTCCTTTCATCAGGATCCTGCACATGGCTGTCCGAACTTCATAGAGCTGATGGCAATGGGATAACGCTGAGCGATCAGTATTGAGGAGGAGAGTCGGCCATGATCTAATACATGAATGAGGACATCCATTAATGGAAGAAGCTGAAGCCAAGAAAGAGGCGATGTATCTGAAAAGGTAATAGGGTGTTTAGCAAAAGGGGCGAAGGACTGACAAATCCAAGACGAAGCGAATCGGAACGAGACGAGAAAGGGAATATGGACAAATATCGATGATGAAACCAATCTAAAGATTGTACAAAGGTAGATTACGTGATCTTCTTCCAAGTCTCGTTCTGTTTCTATAGTTGCGGTCCTGGCAATAGGCGAAATACCCTTGATTTCTTCCAAGTCTCGTTCCGTTGCTATAGTTGCGGTCCTGGCCACAGGCGAAATACCCTTGATTTGGGAACAAACATGGGGATGGCGCCGGCAAAATTCAAAAACATGGTAATTAACAAGTCATGAAAAATGTGGCGCCAAACCAACTTTGGGCCATTACACAATGGAAGGAAGTAGTGTTTGGGTGGAACGAAATAAGTTACACATTCTTAGGATTAACATTTTTTAAAGAAAATATAATTATTACTTATTTCCTTTGTTAACTGCATATATCGTTACTACGATTATATAGATTGTAAGGAAATACAATTTTAGCTACATGTAAAGTATATGTTAGTAAACTACATGTAGTTAATTCTTATTTTTTTTGTAGTGCATATTGATTAAACTCTTGTAACTTATAGAATGCATTTGCATTATTGTAATTATAAAACCCTTCAGGCTGTGTCTTGCACATAACCTCATGTTATTCCTTCTAGGAATGTGGTTTTAATATCCATATGCCAAATTCCATAGTCTTCAAGTTCCAATAGTAAGCATGATCCTTTATGGCCTATAGCCACTGCAATTGGTTAAATAAAATCATCAGGATCAACACTTTGAACTCACTTGAATTCATTTCAACCAATTAGCTCTTAAAACGTCATCCATGTCAGTCTTAACTCTTAAGACCCAATTGCATTTATGGATTTTATCCCTATAAGTGCTACCTTTAAGGTCATACCTTATTTGGTTCACATGGAAATCATTTTTGGATCTTATGGCTTCAAGCCATAACTCAAAATCCGGTTCCTCTACATCATCTAGATTGGCTCATCATCATATGACCAATTCATCACCTTTGAGTTTATAGGATATCATTATCCATCAAGCTCAAGGTGTTTTCTATTAGATATATTAGGTGCATCTGTTACAAAAGGAATTTGACATTCCACAACATTTGTGATTCTTAATCTCCTTTTGTATGTTTATTTAGTGTAAAGCATGCTCTTTAGAAGAATTCTAGAAGATTAGTTATTTGTTTCATGATCATGATCTTACTATTTCGAGTATGATTCCTTCTTTGATTTAGACATCATTATTCCTTAATCATGAGTTCTCTATGATATAGTTACTCACAAGGTCCTCAAACATTTGGTTTAAGTATCTCATTTATTGATCATATCAAAGAATTAATACTTTTACCAAGTTTGTTCTTCATTTATGATATTCTTGAACATTTCAAGATATTCATATTGGTATTTCATTAAATACCATATCTGAAGTATTAGCATTTACTCCAATAGGTATGTATATACATCAATATGTATAATACTTAATAGAATAGTCATTCTCCCACTACATCTAGTGAAGATTGACTTATTATCATGCCCAATAAAAAAGACATTCATATCTCTTAATGGTTCATTAACCTAGAGAGTCTAGTTTATCCATCAACATGGAACCTAGAGATGAGTTTCTCATTCATTTGTTTAGATGATAATGCTAATTAATTGTTTGAGTCATCAATAACTTTTAGGTATTATTTATTTAATCTCATGCATATCAAGTACCACAAGATACATAAGGCATTCCCATTAAAGATCATATCTTTGAAATTGAAACATGAACTTTATTGATAGACATCCTTGTCATTACAAGATGTAGAAATAAAGTGTTTCTATTTATTGGAAAAATAAAATAGCAGTTCATAACTCTATTACATGTCCTTTGGGTTGAAATAAACTAAAACATACTACTATCTATGGCAGCAACACTTGCTCCAATGTTTGATGAGTGTTCCTTTTTGGTCCTTTCACAAAGACCATCACTTCTTTTCGGATCCTTCAGATCATATATGTCAGATCTATATCTTGGTATCATATACCTAAGATAAAGAAGCATTTTAAGTTTATTTCACAATACCTAAGATGGAGACTTCCATCCCCTCCTTCTTCTTCTTTAGTTCATCTATGTAGAGAGGAAAATTTCTCTTCCAATATCCTGGCTCATGGCAATGGTTCCATTTGCCTCCCTTGTCACCCCTCCCTTGGCTTTGAGATTTGAAGATGACTTAGGCTACTGACTAGCATTAGAACATTGCTTTGCCCTTGCCCTTACCTTCAGATTTTCCCTTCTTTCTACTGATCATCATCACAGATTTGGGTTTGTCTTTCTTCATTTGTACCTCAGCTATCCTCAACATGCCCAACAACTCTGTCAGTGACCTGTCAAAGTTGTTCATGTTGTAGTTCATCACAAATGGACTATAGGATTCTGGAAACAATTGTAGTATCACATTAGTAGCCAACTCTTGGCTCAGAGGGAATCCCAGTTGAGTTAGGTTCTCCACATACCCAAATCTCCTTCTATCATGACATACTTGAACAATGCCTCAGAGACATCATATCTCTCTTGTCGTGCTTGGTCTTGATACATATTCTTGAGATGTTGAACCATCTCAATGACGCCTATGTTCTCATGTTGTCTCTACAACTCATAGTTCATTGAGTACAACATCAAGCACTTCACATCAATGGCATCCTCAGTATGCTTCTTGTAAGCATCCCTTTTAGCCTTTGGTGCGTTGGGAGAGGGTTCTTCTATCTCTGGCGTATCTAGGACATAGAGCTTTCTCCCTTGAGTGAGAACAATTCTCAACGTCCTAAACCAGTCATAGAAATTGTTCCCATTTAACTTGTCCTTCTTAAGGACCGATCGCAACGAAAAGTGATTATTGTTGATAGTCATTTGTTCTATAAAAGGAAATTTGCAATTTTAGTCCAAAACTCTTTTGATTTGATTTGATTTGAAAATTAATAAGGTCTTTAATTAATTATCGCTCCCTCTATTTTAATCAAACCAATAGCCCTCACCATCAATTCGGAAGATTGCAGCGTACAACCTTCTAGTGAGCAACATCTTGATTTACTCTAAGTTATGGACCAGCTAGGGTTGTCACTCACAACTAGATTCTTTTAGGTAGGCAACTTTTGTCCATTGCATCTTATGAAACTTTTGATAGATGTCATGCGCAACTCCTTGCCATGTTCATCTTCATGCCTCAAGGTGCTTGATTCATCAAGGTCACTTTGTTAAGTCCAACCCAAAAGCCAACACAATGAATATGCACCCTGCTAGGGTAGACACACATATTCACTATCACAGTTCCACGAGATAGACAGTGCACCACGCTAGGGCATGCCCACACTTATTCGATCAAGATTTTCATGTGTGCTGCTTTTGGAAGGCATCTTCAAATTAATATGTTTTTGAGGGGTTTTAATATGCATATATATATATGCTTATATGTATCCAATCACCACATATAGTACGCATCATATACATGTTATATCCCACAAATGAAAACATGCAATAATGATAAAAGCGATGATTATGGCCATCATATTGTAGTTCCTTGGAGCCACAAGGAACTACGATCATCTAAGGTCTACATCACATGCAATCTATTATTAATGAAGATCTGTGCTTGCCAATCTGGGTTGATTGGTTCAACCTTTGAACCGGTCGGTTTGTTTCCTCCAGTCGATCGTTTGGCTCCTTCAGATGGTCGGCTCATCCGATTGTCTGGGCTTCTTGTCATTCCACCAACTGCTCCTTAGTCGGTGGTCTCGGTCCATCAAGCGGTCATCTTCAGTTTTCGTCATAACAAGAAATAAAGCTAATCCTATTTTACATAATCTTTGTGAAACCTCGAGTTACATTCGAGGGGAGAAAAGGTATAAGTGAATCTCAAAATATCTTGAGTTACATTCATAATAGAAGAAGAGGGATTAGTGCGCAGATCGAGATGCAAAAAACCATAACCAACCACACACATGCACATAGGGTTTATATGCCATAACCATGCTACACATCTACCATCAAAACCGTTGTAGGGCGACGCATATCGATTGCATATATACCATATCATATATGTATATATATATTAGTTTGGGATCATGTGGCAATAATTGGATATTCAGATTAGTCATTTAAATATTCACATCATATGCAATAAATAAAAGATGGTAAAACCAAAATCTGATCATATAGATTATCCCAAAACATAGAGTATTGACATGTCTCTGATACCACTATTGGGTTTTACATGGTCGAAGTAGGCAGCGGAAACAAATACTTGACCATAAAACCATAACTAGAAAATTGCATCAATATTTATGTAATGGGAAGCATGGTTTTAGCGAGATATAACTGGTCTTGAGGCTTGTTCAGTGACTACCTCATAGCAAGTGCAATCTTCAACCACCTATCTTTGACAGTGTTTGTGCAGCTCCTGGTCTTGACCCAGACTGCAGTTGAATGTCGTCTTCCTGAGCGGCAGAAGTCTCCCGCGTATATAGATAGTCCACATGGACTACCGAGAACTCTAGTCATCTTGAAGAATGGACTAGAAGGAGTTGTCCCCTTCTGTCGGCGTACTAGTCACCAACACACTCGCCCACCACCAATTTCTTTTCAATAGTTGTCTTTCCCTCGTTGTTCCTCCCTGAATGGGTAGAACTTGCTTGGGCTCTCTCGGTTACCACAACAAGAGAGGACAATAACTTTACAGAGCAATTGATGTTTTGAGTTGTGTCTCTGGAGAAGCCCCCTGTACCCATCTATTTATATAGAGGGCAGGGTCAGGGTTCCCAGTATGTGTGGGAGTAGAAGGGTCCATAATTTCTCTGAACAATTTGCACCGTATCTAGCGAACCGGTCATTTCATAACTAAAGCGGTCATTTGGCAAGGTGAGCCGATCGGTTCACTAGTGAATTGGTCAGTTGGGAGTGTGAGCCAGTCGGTTCACCCAGTGAACCGATCATTTCATTTCCCAGACCTACCTGCAATTGACTTTCCTTATTCATTTATAATTAACGCAAATATTAATTCTTGTCCCAATCGAATTGAACTAGTGAAATGGAAAAAAAACTTTTCTCACAAACTGAGACAAGTCAACACTACTCATTTCGACCAGTTGAACCGGTCGTCTCATTGATAATGAGCCGATCGGTTCACCGAGTGAACCGGTCGGTTGGCGTTCCAGATTGTGCATAACACAGTCAATTCAGTTTTCAATCAATCTGACACTAATCATTTGTTTCAACATTTGAACTTGGTGGTTCTGAGTCAAGTCTACTGATTGAATGTTTGATTGAGTACCTAAACACTTTAGTAATTAATAGAAACATCATTCATGGATAAACTCCTATTCCAGGTTAATCCTTTGTGTGTGACCCTATAGGTCCCATTTCACATTGGCAGTGAATGTTCATAACTAGCTTATGACATCACAAGAAAAGAGTGGTACCTAGTCGCACATCAGTGCTACCCAAGTGAAAAGGAAAGTTGGAGAACAACTTTCAATCCTACAGTATGTGATTGGTGTTCCAGTAAATGTATAATTCCTTTATCTCTGATATCCTGAATGAACTCAAGGCATGGAGTCATCATCCTTTCAATGTTCATTCATGTTTCTTGAACTAGAGCAGACTATATGAGATATGTGTGACATCAATATCGTATATTGATTCATATGTGCATGTGCATGCCTTTCTCAATCTTACTTAGCAAGTGGCATGGACTTCATACTCCCTTAGGAGGGACAAATCCCTTATCTATCATTCACAATCTATCTCATGCGTCAAAGCCACCCAATCATCACCGTCATAACAACCCATGTTTCAGGACTGCGTTTGATGATGCCAAAGTGTACCCAATCACATTCGACGAGTGCAGTGATTTCAGGTCTAAGAATCACAATCATCACCATCACTATGAGAGATGATTCTGACTACCATGTCATGGTTCCATGTGTCACTCTCATGATGGGTCTGTCTGATACACTGTTCTTTAACATGTATCTATGTGCTTGGTTTGATATCATATATCATAATTAATGAGACACTGTCATCAACCAACACACACTCTAATCTTGATGTGTCATTGTTGTCTATCAACCTTCCACATTGACATGTGACTAGGGACATAACAAGAATGTACATACTCTTAGCATCCATATGATCTCATTGTTCAGGTCCTTATCCTGAAGACATACGCCATTGAGTATTGTCATTATTTAGACATTCATTCTGCTCCATCATTTATCTCACAATCGATTGAGCTAGAATAAATTGGAAGCTTGCCTTTGATATTTATCAAATCAATCAGAACATATGCCAATCCACTCATCATATGATTGGCTCTCTGGGCATACATACCAACAAACCATTGGTAGGAAAGGGTTGCATGATCATCTGTTGATGGGCCAAAATTTCCATCCAAAAATAAAATAAGGAGGTCCATAGGCTATTATGCGTAGGATTTCCTTTAAAACATGGAGTTAGAACAACCATCAGAAGGTGGAAGTTGGACTACCATCAGAAGGCAAACACGATGTAGAAATATCACCCGAAGGCAACCGCCGCTAGGCGGATGGTTGTTAATCAAAGGAAGGGAGGAGTGATGTAAACCAATGGTTGGCTACAAGCCCTACCCCTCGGGGGATGGGGGGAAGGGGGTATTGTCGTGTGTTATAGGGTTTGCTCCTATGAAGCAAAACCAATGGAATCATCAACCAATGAAGGGAGTGGGTCATCAAAAATATTGTCCATTTATTTAAAAATAGCAGGACCACCAGCTCCTACATGGGGCATGAGAGATGAGGTTCAAACCTGCCACAAAAACCATATATTTGGATTAAAATCCTAAGTTAACATAAAATTAAGAAAGCCTATATGTAATCTAATTATGAAGTAAAATGATGGCAATGGATGCAAACATAAGATAAAAATGTAATAAAAACTAGGATGAATATGCAGCATCAACTAACCACAAACTTAAACATTCCTCATCTCTGAGTAAAACAAAATCATAAAGAGTATCCAAATGAATACTTCCAACCCATGTGTTTGCCTCACTTTCACATCATTTTTAGTTTCCTACTGTATGATATGGCCAATCTACCCAACCACATATGACATAACACGTCTATCCATGTCTTTGTTACCAATTTAGCTTCCAAAAAACACTTCATCACCACTATTTCCAATACCAGGCACATATAAGAGTTTTCATGAACGCTCAGAGAATCTTGTAGAACAAGTATACATATGATCAGACATTGGGGTGTGAAAAAAGGGTATCAAAATGAGACATTCATGGTGTCCTTGGTAGAAAAGGGAGAGAAGGGGGATACAAAAAGAACTTGTGAATCTCTCCTCTATTTGACTCGAGATTGCATCTATTTTTGCAAATACATATGTTGCAACACATTCTTTTTGTTTTTCTTGTGCACATTGGCTTCTTTTTTTAGTGGTATGCTCCTATTACATAGATAGGAGTATGGAAGCAGAGGATAGAGTAGGGAGGGGTGTGCTGCCCTAAACTTGGGGTTTGGTATTTTTATGCCTTTTTATTTTCTTTCTGACGAGTGGAAGGTAAGAAGATGGATATATAAGTGTAGAAGAGGGTTCAGATCAACATGCAACTTGATTTACAATGAAGTGAACCAAGTTTGTTCTCCCATACCCATTATGCTCAAATAGTTACATGATAAAGAGACATTGTGATGCTTCCATGAATTTCTTTCACTAGTCAGTTAGGAGATCAATGTGTTGGATCCGTTTTCATTCCTCAAATATCTACCACCTTTTCCAGGGAAACATGCATTGCACAGGGTGACTTTTAGACATTGATTGTTTCAACAATTGGTCTTGTTGAGGTGATTCAAGTAAGGGGATTTAAGTGATGATACCATGCATGGATAAAAATGTAATATTTGGATCTAATTTAGATAGATAATGGCTTTGTTTACTCTAGAATGAACTTTTTTGAAAATTTAAGTTGAATTGAATGCATGAATGTAATTATAAGATCATAAGTTACAAACAAATAAGGTGTGGTTAGAACACATACCACCCACTCTCCACCCCAAACATAGACATATTCTTGTCTCCAATATGGAGGGGAAGAACTGTGCTGGTTGGACCATGAATTTGGTTGCTCTCCCTTCAACAAAAGTCATTCGCCTACATTAAAATTGTTAGAACTGATGATCATGTCAAGACATGCACTAACTAGGTCAATGCAAATATGTAGTAAATGGAAAAACAACTAAAAATAAAGTAACACTCTGGTTGCCTCCCTAGATGCACGTTTTTTTAACATCGATTGCTCAATGCATGAAACTCAATCATGGTATGTTAGAGGGAGAAGTGTGGGCAGCTTGTTATCCTTCATATCAACAATAGTGAAATTTTGTTTGTGTCATTGGTCATTGACAATGAATTCTCTAGTCTTCTCACTCCAAATTATAACAACCCCATGAGGAAAGATATACTTGATGGTGAATGGACCCCACCATCAACTCTTAATATTTCTTGGATAGAGACAGAGATGGGAGTTGTGTAGTAATACTTGATTTCCAGTCTACATATATTTCCTCTTCAAGTGGATATCATGCCAAATTTTTATGTGCTCCTTGTAAATATGTACATTTTCATACCTTGCTAGTCGTTGCTCTTCTAATTCTTGCAGTTGAAGCAAATGATTCTCTTTTTATGCATGGATGTCAAAGTTGAGATGTTCGATGGTCTATCAAGTTTTTCTTTCAAGCTCCACTTGTAAGTGACAAGACTTCCCATAAATGAGATAGAAAGATATAGTGCCTAGGGGATTCTTATAAGTAGTTTGGTAAGCCTAGAGTATGTCATTCATCTTGGGAGCCCCGTCTTGTCGTGTCCTACCAAATGTCTTCTCTAAAATATCCTTGATTTGATGGTTGAAAACTCAACTTGACCATTAGTCCGAGGATGATATGGAGTAGCCACTCAATGGGAGACACCATATTTGCAAAGGAGTGCTTCAAAGTTGCAATTGAGAAAATGTGATCCTCCATTAGAAATGATCGTGAGTGGGATTCCATAGTGTGGGAATATAATGTATTTAAAAATCTTGATGAATGATTTGAAGACGCAAGAGACAGTGGGGATGGATTCAACCCACTTGGAAACATAATCAACTATGACAAGGTTGTATGTGAAGCCATAAGAAGAGGGAAATGGAACCATGAACTCTACACCCCAAACGTCAAAAATCTCCACTTCCTACTAAATATTGAGAGGCACATCATCCCTCTTAGAAATGTTTCCAGATATTTGGCATTGGTCACAAGGTTTGATAAAGAGATGAGCATCCTTGAATATAGAAGGCCACAAGAAACCACATTGAAGAACTTTGATTGCCGTCTTTTTAGAGCTCATATTGCCTCTAGTTGGGCCAGAATGAAATTGTTCAAGAATAAGAGGATCTTCCTTTTCGAGCAAATGTGCCTAATGTGGATAGAGATATAGATTTAAAGCTACCTTAGTATCAAGATCTAATATCATGGGAGTCACTCTGTAAGGACGAGAAGAATGGATCGTTACCGTTACGTCGGAAAGAGATTCAAATCGTTGAAGGCAAAGTGATCTATCCAAAGATAGAATCTGAGTACACAGACATACAACGTAAATGCCAGTTAGGGTACATTCTAGATTTCCATCCTCATATTCTCACTTTGGAAAACTATCTATCCTGGTTGTGGCATACTTGCGGTTCGTTTGAGATTTTCAATAAAGGGGATGGTTTTGTCATATCAAGTTCATAGATCTAGATGATTTGAATGATGCACTTGCTGGTGATTGGTATATTAAGAACATACCATTGCTGCTGAGAAAATGGAAGTTTGGCGACTCTCAAGTGAAAAGCAGAATGAAGGAAGTTCCAATTTGGATCAAAATTCATATTCTCTCGTTAGATCTTTGGGATAGTAAAATGTTCAAAAAAATCAAATCTTTACTTGGAAACTCACTGAAGATGGACGAACAGACCTTGAACTGTTTGCAGATTGATTTTGTTAGGATTCAAGTCCTGATGTCTTGGGATGCTAAATTTCTAGAGTCAAACACCTTATCAGATAATGAGGGTGAGGTTCATGTGATCTTCATTGAGTATGAATGGTTTCTGTATAAGTGTAATATTTGTGGCTGGGACATGACAATTGTCTAAGCAAAGAATCTGAAGTGCAGTGTAGTATAGTTAAACCTATGAATAAGAAGATGATCTGGGAGAAGAAGTCCATGGCGTTGGTTGATCAAAATTAGGTTGTGATGCAGTGTGCTTCTATGGATTTAGTTGATTCCTCTAGTCAGGTGGAAGATCTTGTAATTGAAGTTCCTTCTACTAGATCCTTAAGAGTGAATAATGTTGCAAAATAACATTATAAGGATATGGTGAGGTAGGCTAAGGCCTCATTTGTCTTAGATATAATTCAGTACCCTCTACTCCTATTCCTATTGTCCCTGGGGATTTGCCAAGTTCTAGCAATGGGTCTCAGTCCTCAGGACAAAGGGAAATTGTTTCTAGGAGAAGAAAAGAAAGGTCTCTACCCAAATGTTAAGTGAAAGCTAATGTTGGCATCTTTCATAGGGTCGCAAATTTAGTTTTCTCACCTATGACCAACAAGTTTGAAGGTCCGGAAATTATCAATGAAATACTAAGGTTGCCACTTCAACAGCTCCGAGTGTCAAATGACTTTATCTTTGCAAATTACCTATTGGAGCGTCAGGGGCATCAATAATAAAGTCATGATTGTTCAAGAGGAGTTGAGAGATTCAGAATCGATATTATTATTATGAATGAATCTAAATCGAGGTCTAGTATGATTTCTAAATGCATGAATAAGTACTTCTCTGAGTTTAATTGGTTGTCCAACCTAGACTCACATGTCTTGGGGAGAGTGGTTATTTTGTGGAGTAGTGATAGTTGTAATATATATATAAAATGTGGAAGTGTGAGCAAGCTAATCATGTTTGAGTTCGATCCGAAGAGCATAGTTTCATCCTTTCTGCCATTTATTGTCACAATGAAGATGTTGATAGAGTGAGCCTATGGAGGATTTGAAGAACATAGATAGATCTTTTTCTGAACCTTGGGTGATCATGGGTGATTTTAGTGTTGTGAGAAAGAATGAGGAAAAGATTGGGAAACAACCTCCTACTAAAAAGTCTATGGATGATTTTAATGACTTCATTTTAGACTGTGGGTTGTTTGAGCTTAACTTAAGTTGGTCCTTCTTTTCCTGGGATAATCATCAAGATTGATATGGTTTTGTCACGTCTAAAATTGATAAAATCATGTTCAATGCTGAATTTCATAATACTTTTGAGTCTTTTCATGGTGAATGCATTTCCAATACCGTCAGTGATCATAGAAGAATCTGTTTGTTTATTGATGAACCTAGGAAGTTCAAATCACCATTCAGATTTATCAATAGCTAGCCCAATCATCCTGATTTCTCTTCTATTCTCAAAGATGTTTGGGATAGAAAGTTTGAAGGTTTTGCTATGTTCAAGCTTTACAAGACACTAAATCTTCTTAGATGCAAGCTTTGTGAATCGAACAAGAAAGTGTATGGTGACATTTTTGAAAATGTTGCTATCTGTAAAGAAAAAGCACTAGATGCTCAGAAAAATTCAGATCTGAATCCTTTGAATGAAGCTCTTAGACTTATTGCTAAAGATTTGAGGTCAGAGGCCAAGAAAGCCATGGATGTTGAGTAATCCTTCCTGAGACAAATGTCTCAAGTGCAGTGGCTTAAGAAGGGTAACTCAAATTCCAAAATTTTCCATTCCTCTCTTAAAATTAGGAGAAATAGGAATTCCATCAAATGTATTACCATTAATGGGGAGATTGTTCATGATATCAATGATATCCAAAAAGCTATCGTGGATTATTATTCATGCATTTTCTGTAGGGAGTTTTCTGGTGGTGTTTGGTAAGGAGAATGGAATGGTGAATGTATATCTAAGCAGCACAGTATAATGCTTACTGACATGATCACTAGGAAGGAAGTTGAAGATGTGGTTTAAAATATGAATGAGGATAAGGCCCTTGGCCCATTTAGGTTTAATGTCTGTTACTTTAAGTGTGCTTGGAAGGTCACATGGGATGCCGTTTTTGAGGTTGTTAAAGAGTTCTTTCTGAATGGAGGTATGTTAAAAGAGGCCAATAGAACATTCATCTCTCTTTTGCCTAAGGTACTGGATTTGTCTATTGTGTCTAACTGGAGACCTATTGCCTTATGCAATATTTTCTATAACAGTATCTCAAAGATCTTAGCCAATAGACTTTAGAAAGTCTTGCCTTCCATTATGTTAAAAGAGGCCAATAGAACATTCATCTCTCTTTTGCCTAAGGAACTGGATTCATCTATTGTGTCTAATTGGAGACCTATTTCCTTGTGCAATATTTTCTATAAAATTACTCAAAGATCTTAGTCGATTGACTTTAGAAAGTCTTGCCTTCCATTGTTGATATAAATCAATGTTCTTTTATGAATGGGAGGTCTATAAAGGATGTTATTATTTTATCTAATGAGATTCTCAGTGAGTTTAACAAGTCTTCTAACTCTAAATTTCATATGCAAGCTGACATATCCAAAGCTTATGATTCTATTTGTTGGAAGTTTCTATTTTCCAATCTTCATAAATGGGTTTTTCTTTGCAAGTGTATTAGATGGATCGAGAACATCTTTTTATCTATTTCATATCAAATTCTTGTGAATGTGGATTATTTCATATCAAATTCTTGTGAACGTGGATCCGCCTGAACCTGTTCTTCCTCCAAATGGAGTTAAGCAGGGGGATCCAATATATCCTTATCTGTTTGTTATTACTATGCAAGGCTTTGTTGAGATGATGAAAAATAGTATTAGAGGGAGAAGCATTATGAATATGATGGCCCCAAAATATTTTCTTGTTGACATCTAATCTTTGTGGATGATTAAATGATCTTTGTAAAGATGAATCTAATAATGTCAGGAATATTATATTTCTTCTTGATAAGTTTAATTTGGCTTCTGGCTTGGATATTAATTATTCAAAGAGTGACATCTTTTATGGGAAAAAGTTGATTCCTCATTGGTATATAGTCTTCTAAATATGAAGGTGGGTAAGTTGGAGAATGCTAAGTACCTAGGGCTTATATTGTTTGTAGGAAAATTAAGGGGGAAAATTTATTGTTCTTATTGATAAAATCAAGAAGAAACTTGAGAGTTGGAAGGCTAATTTGCTATCTTTTTCCAGAAGAGTTGAACTGGACAAAAAAACCCTTTCTACTATGCATCTTTTCTGGGTGCTATCCTTCCCTATCCCTAGCTCCATGTTAGAATCTATTGGTAATATTTGCAGGGACTTTCTTTGGGGACAATCTGATGATTAAAGATATTCATTTACTAAAGTGGGACAAGGTGATGTTATCAAATAAGAAAGGGGTCTGAGTATTAGGAAAAGTAGGGAAGTGGCTAAAGCATGTTTGATTAAGAATGCTTGGGATGTTACTAGTAAGAAAGATTCTCTTTGGTTCAAATGGGTTGGAGAGAAGTATCTGGAGAAGCTTTTGTTCTAGTCTTTATCTGAATCCTCATTTTTCATGGATGTTCGATAACATTGTGAGTGAGGGATGTGTTATTGCCTCTCATTGAATTCAAGGTGGGTTCTGGTGATAGTATTAAAACTTGGAAATATCCTTGGATTAACCTTATTTTTCTGGATGATTTTGTTGATAAAGAGATGATCATCAAGGCAGGTATTCCTTTTGATATAAATTTGGGATCGATTATTTCTAATGGAGCCTGGTGTATTCCTGAATCCAGATGCTCTCAGAGGATTCTTAATGTTGTTAATCTTGTTAGTATTTCTCCTGAGGAGGAGGATCACATTCTTTTTAAGGGAGTAAATTGGTTAATATCAGGAGTGTCCGGGAAAATATCAGATTAAAAGGTTTGGAGGATGAAGGCTTTGAGTGGATATGTCATTGTAAAAGCCATAGTAATGCCTTAGTTCATCTTTGGAAGGCAAGGCATAACAAGTTATCTACCTCAAACTATTCAAGGAGAGGGATTTATGTGGCTTCTATTTGCTATTTGTGTATGAGCAATAATGAAGATACCTTCGATTTATGCTTTGCCAGTCTGTTGTATTGGAGTTGTGGAATATTGCTCGTCAAAGAAATGTTATAGAATCAGTTCCTATTGAGTGGAGTGTTCTATTTGATATGAATGGCTCCAATGTTAGGGCTATCAGTCCTCTGATTCTATACAATAGTTTGATTGAGAGGAATAGAAGAGTCCATCACGATTCCAATAAAAGTGTGGATGTGGTTTGGAAGATGGTGTGTTCAAATTATGAAATGTGTTCCTCCTGATTGAGCAGTGTTTATGGTTGTAGGACCTTGAATCCATTGTCTTCTAATTTTGTGACTTGTTTGGTTCATGTGTGTGGTGATGGGATTCACTCTCATTATGTTGGTGTTTAGAGCAGGTGCTTTGTTTTGGATATGAGATTTTTCTCTGACATCTCATTTGTGATTATGATTTGGACCTGGGATTTTCTTCTTGATGGTGTCTGGATTCTTGTTTACACTGAGTTTCAATTAAGTTGGTTGGGATTGAGTGGTTGTATAGTTCTTACAACTATATAGTTTTTCTTTGGTGCCTTGGGTTTCGTGACTATGATGAAGTATTGATGTGGAGTTGTGGAAAAGCTTTGGTTCTTTTGATTTCGGTTGGCATGTTGTACAGATAATTGCAAAGTTTAATGCTTTTAAGGAAATTCCGAAGAAGTTTTCTGTTTGATATCATGCTTCCTGTTCTTGGGATATTTGTTGATGATTCTAACTGACTGAGTGTTTACAGTTTTATAGCCTGGTCTTTAAAGTCTTCATCACCTGTCCACGATGTAGGTTTTTGATATGGAGTTGAAAGTTTCCAAATTGTTTGGCTTCTTTCTGTGGCAGGTGTATAGATAGAGAGTCTTTGTATCTCAATTACTTGTACAGTTTTATTTATCATCACTTGTGTACACTTTTCAGAAGAAGAAAAAAAAGCAAGGCAAGTTTTGACGAACAACAAAAACATGTAGCATACACTTAATTGGTGTTGGTTACTTTAATTTTGTTGAAGTCAACGTTAGAGCTGGGCACCAAAGAAGATCTGGGTGTTGGAGAGGTCTTGGGGGGGAGACAGCAAGTTGACAGGTGTATAACTCGTGCGTGAGTGTGCTGAAAATTTAACCTGTGCGAACGAATAACCCGTCAGTTGGGGGCAGGAGTCCTTCTACCCATACGCGCAGGAGACGCCAATCAAAGCCGCAAGAGCGATGTAGTCTTTCCAATGAAGTTCTGGCTGAGTTCACACAGGTTTACACAAAGGTTCACGAGTTAGGGACATCCATGATGACCAAAGCCTATGAAAAAGAAGAGTTGTCAAACATTTTAGAACATTTTAATGCCAATTTCCCCGATGCCCCCACCGCTGTTTTTACTACACTTGTGAACGCCATCAAGGACTCTACCAACCGCAACATCTACCTTAGCCTCAAAAACACCCCTGCAAAGATAACGTTGTGGTTAAACGACCTTTGTGAAAGGTCACAATTCAGTTTTGCCACATCTGTACCTCCAATGCCTTCATATTATTTCCCGTCTCCGCAACCATTCCCTTCACCCAACTTCAACAGCACGTCATCTCAACAATCATTTGTGCCACCATTCCCTTCACCCAACTTCAACAGCACGTCGTCTCACCCACCATTTATGTCGTCTTCCTCTTCACCCAACTTCCCAGGCACATCGTCTCATCCACCATTTATCCCGCCACCCAACTTCTCAGGCGTACCACCGATGTGGCTTCCTTCATCCAGTGATGTTGGCCCATCGGGAACATAATTGCAGGGGTTATTTCGTATGCATTTGATGTTAATTATTTTTCGTCCAAACATTTATATTTCATTGACTGTTGTAATAATTTACTTTACGCACACACATTACATATCCGAAATTTTTCATTTGATTGAGTGTTGTAATAATTTATTTTTCGCACGTTAATTGGATTGTCTTATGTTGTAGCAATTATTATGTAGTTGTTTTCATTGTACATGTAGGCATCATGTCTGGCAATGACCAACCGCAAACACAAGACATGCTCAACAACCTTTTATTAGATACCTTGTTGTGGCCAGTGATTCACGTTGGTGATTTAATTGCCGACTCTATTGCATACTCAATCATGGACGCAGTAGACGTTGATGCCTCCACACCACCTCGTATCCCTAGGTCAGTTAGCATCAGGAGTGGCCACATAAAGGTCTTAGAAATATTGACCGGTCATGAACAAAGGGCTTATGACCTATACCGGATGCGTCCACAAACTATAATGACCTTTGTCGACAAGCTTGAGATTCGTGGCTTGTTGCGAGGTACTAGAGGCGTCACCTCAGTTGAGGCCGTATGCTATTTCCTGCAGATGGTTGGCCATGGACACACAAATCATGCTTTGGCGGAGGACTACATTCACTCCGGTGAGACCATTAGCAGAAAGTTCAACGAAGTCTTGGACGTTGTTTGTGCGTTGACCCATGACTACATTGTCATGAAAACCACAACTACATGCACAACAACACAAACTCGCATTTTACATAACGCAAGGTTCTATCCATACTTCAAGGTAATAGTTAACCCCCTAATAAATTTAATTAATTTTCAAACATTGTGTATGTTTACAACATTATTTTGGTTTATAGAATGCCATAGGGGCTATTGACGGAACACACATCCCTGTCTTGGTCAGCAGAGACAAACATAATCGATACCGTGACAGAAAAGGGAATGTCTCTCTCAATGTCATGGATGTAGTAGACTTCTCCATGGAGTTTACATATGTCCTCACTGGGTGGGAGGGGTCGGCTGCCGACCAAAGGGTCCTGCAATCGGCAAGGACCCATAGAGGGTTTACAGTTCCGCCGGGGAAGTTTTACCTGGTAGATGCAGGGTATGCCAACACTCGTGAATTTGTTGCACCCTATCGCAACACAGCATACCATATTGCTGAGTACCGAGGAAATAGACATGCCTACACCAGTAAGAAAGAAATGTTCAACCACAGACATGCTCAACTACGTAATATTGTAGAAAGAGCATTTGGGGTGCTGAAGAGATGGTTTGCATACCTTAAGAAGGGGTCGACATATCCTATTCATTCGCAGTGTCGCATCGTACTTGCTTGTTGTATCCTACAAAATTTCATCCGACGGCAAAATGACGGCGACACCATAATGGATGAACTCCCAGATGAGAATTCATCGTCTGCCATTCCCCCAGCCGTCGTTCCCCCGAGTTCAGGTCAAGGTTCAACTCAGGCCGATTCAAGGGAGGGCGAAGTGTTACGTGAATCCATTGCTAATCTCATTTGGGAAACTCGTTAGTAGAGTATCTGTAATAGATTGATTCCCGAATTGTTTATTTCAAACCTGATCAGAATCGTCACATTGTGTCAATATAGGTTGTCTTCAAATGGAGAACGGAATGCAACGTTGTCAATGTGGCCTTCAATCCACTGTACGCGTATATATGGATGCCAAGGATGCACAAAACGGACGTTTTGAAGACAAGAACCCACACATGCCATATTTTACGTGCGGTAGGGTTCAAAATCAAAATAGATGTCATATGAGGTTGCCCACGCAACGGGTTGTACCCACAATTGCCACACTAACCGTCGTTAGGGCTGCAATGCTTTCACAACTTGCATATGCACGCAGTGAACGTCAACTATGGTCTTCCCAGTGTGCCTTTGTCTGTTCCAGCAGAGCAGACACTGATAGGCTACAAGTAGAAATTACAGATCTACGATCACGGTCCCAATATCTTCGCCAACGTCTTCACATAACTAGCGACGACAACACTTCCAATGAGGACGGTTACAATACATCATAGATGTATAACATCATTGATGTATGTCCAACATTCATAACATAAGTTTATCTGTAATAGATTTAACAAACAATGGGGTCAGTCTTGTATGTTATTGTTTTGATTTTCAATCTAACTTCATTACCATAAATCGTTTGACTGATTGAAATGCATGGTGTAGATGTCTATTAATACAACTGAAGTTGTGCGGTGTGACTGCGGGTTAGAGGCAGGCTTGCGACTTAACACTGACGATGCAGGGTTGTATGACTTTGGAATTCTCAGTGAAAGACCAGGTGAAATGTATTACATATGTCCTTCTCGCGAGGTGCGCTTGTACACACATATTATGTAGCCACTGTGTACGTTACACATTCATTGTCATTTACGTAAACTTCATAATATTTTTTAGGGAAAAGATCGATGCAGATACTTTCGTTGGGCAATCGATCTCAGTCCTACAATTGATTCTCTGAAAGCTGAGACTGCGTTACTCACGCTCGAGTGCAAGTCATTGTGGGGTCAGACAATGAACTTGAAAGAGTTTGTTGAAATTCATCACAACCACCATGATGTTTACACCAACAAAAAGTATGAGCATGAGTATCTAGAATGCTACGTAGAAGAACTGGAGGAACAATGTAGGCTTCTGTTGGACACTCCTTCACCCCCGACGACGCCGTAACGTCGAATGGCGACCATACCTTTCATTCGCGTCATCGGTTTTCCATTTTATTTTTGTTGTTTGGAAGTTTCTGTGTTAAGTGTTGTTGATTGTTTTTTGAAAACTGATATGCCATGCTCTGTTGTTTGGAACTTACATATTAACTAATATGCTTAGTCATTCGACGCCTCCTCATTTTGTGTGGTGTTCGGAGCATGATATGGATCTCAGAGGTAGGATGAGAACCCAATATGATTTCGGAAGGTGTGTTGATGGAGTGTATACGACAGAGGCTTGGATGGAGGCAAAATCATAGAATGATAATAAACCTAATACATGATAGTAGTGAACTTAGGTGAACATAAGAGTTATTATTGTTCTTCTTATTATTTTTGTTCTTCTTTTCTTATTGTTAATTTTGTTCTTCTTATCTTCTTGATATTTTTCTTCTTCTGTTCTTCTTCTTATCTTCTTGTTGTTCTTGTTCTTCTTGTTTATTACAGGTAACATGGGATCTCGTTTCCCTGTAAAGGAGTATGATCTCTCAAACAAGGAGTTTATGAGACGCGTCTCCTTCCCCTAACCTGGATGTGCGAGCCATTTAAGATAACTCCTGGCTATGCTATGGTGGAGGTAGGCAGAATCAACTTTGATGTACAGATCAGGTGGTCTACACCTGAAGAAAGAATATGTAATAAGAAAGGTAAATATTTAATCATGGATGAAGGTTGGGCTGAAATGTTGGACAAACTAAAAGCCAAACCAGAATGGACCGTGACCCTACAACCAAAACCCAAGGACGATACTCGCCCTACAAGCTTTTTTTTGTGGATTCGTTTTGATGGGGACAACTCTGAATTGCTTAGGTATATTTTCCCGAGACCAGAGGGTTATATATCATCTACTTCAGACTCGGCTGATGCCCTGTTTGTCAGAGACTGCCACCAACCACCAATCTTAATCTCCTCTAGTGATGATGAAACTGATGTTGAATCTGTTGCATCAACAAACAATTATTAGTTTTTTATTTTCTGTATTATCTTTATTTTGTTTATATAGCATTACAGGCTTGTTATGGGTGCCTGCCCACTAAGACAATTTAAATTTATCGAATGTAGCTAAATCTGTTTTACTTTAAAAATGATGTTCATGTTTGGCTATTTTTGAAACGTGTTTCTTGGTCTGACGGGGTTACCTCATATCTTGGGGTATTAAACATAGCATGTTAGGCATATTCAACCTCAATGAAACAACCAAAACACCCACATAAACACCCCACAAAAGGGTAACACGCCTGACTCACATCTCAACAACAAAATGAGAGTTCTTAAACCAAAGTGATATAGATAACAATTAAGTTATTTTTAAGTTACTTTTTTAAAAAAAAACTTCTGTTTAAACGGCGTCACAAGGCCACATTTCTAACAACAGTTCTGTGAGAATAGGACAGATTCAGCTAATCCTGCCTACAGTTGCCAAATAGAATCAGACTAAACCCAGCCTGCACAGCCAAACAGTATCAGCTTGAAACGAGTCTGAAACGAGTCCAGCCCCCCAGAATGAGACTGGTTTGCCAAACAGAATCAGACTCCAGCAGGCCTAAACCCGTCCAAGCCAGGCAGGCTTGCATAAAGCCAGCCCCGAACCAAACAGGAGCTTAGGGCCTGTTTGGTAGAGTGTAGCCGGATGACAAAGTACGTGTTTGATGTACATTTTTACATTACAAACTCACAAAACTACACCCCACTACACCCAACCAAACTAGCCCTTAATGTTTAGCCATGCAAGGGGGTGGCAGTTGTAGCATGCATCGTTCAATTGATCCCGAGAACCAGGCAGCATGGGAGATATCCAAGTCGTAACTGGTCGCAAATCCATGTATACGAACGGGTGTATAGTAGCAACGGTACTCTATTTTCAATGCCAGAAAGTAAAACTGCAATGCTGCATTACACAGTGCTATTCACATAGCCATGTCTTTAAAAGAATGATACACTAACATTATTCATTTTACCAGACGAATACACATATATGTACGCTCCACAACAGAAAACGCACATTATTCACTAAAATCAGAAACCATTGCAGCGAACTCAAAAGGTTAATATGTACGAGAGAATAGGGAGCCGCTTGTGATTGGGCTTTCTCTTTAATCTGATGCAGTTCCTCTGGGCCGTAAAATAGCTTACTTAACTTTATCAATAACTTTTATAAAAAAAAAGACTGTGATCGATCGAATCAGTTCTAGCTGGGTAATGCTCAGGCCGGGACAGACTCCAGGCTGAACCCGCTTTGTATGCTGAGTCCGTAAATTTGACACAGTCCCTCCCAGCTCACAAGTTACACTAGCACGCAGGGTGGGTCGAGGAGGGGTTGTATACCCCAATCCAGGAGGTCTACCTCGGATGGATATCAAATGTTCAAAATGCCATCCTGGACTAAGGATGTTTAACCCTTCAACTTGGCTAATTGAACAGCATGCAATCATGACTTTCTGGATGGAAAAAAAAATATCCCTGAACAGAAATTGAAAAGTTAGATACGTGTAAGCTCAAAAATATCACATGGGGAGTTGGATATGGCATTAGTAGCTATACAGACATTAAAAGAAAGATCTCATACCACTTGTCACAGCCCTAGGTTGCTACTGCGAATGCTACGCTGCTGGCTGGTTATTTCCTTGGCCAATCGGGACTGAGCTGAGGCTAGGCTGGCCGGTTTTACACCATAAGAGGGGAACGTGAATTTTGGTTTGAACCATCTTCTTAGAGAAAGGCCATTCACCCTTATCTTCCCATATGAGACATCACCTTGGTAAGCTAGTTTCAGCCTCCTTAGCAAGGCAGCAATTGCTTGGCCAACTCTGTAGGAAAGAGAGAATAAGTAGGCACAACAATAGTTTTTGAACAGTTTGTGACTTGTTACGGAAATGCAGAGTTGAATGGTTTCCTTAATATATAGAAACAGAGATTATTCATATATGAATACCTCCTAGATATTGTTTTCCTTTGAATCCAACTGTTTAAGCTACACATGAACTATAAGATACATAATTCATCGTTCATACTGTTGACTCTTGAGTACAGTTTGTTTAGTAGTATGTCTATGTTCACACAAACAGAAAACAAGATGGACATCACATTTTAAGGAAAAATATTAGACCCTACCTTCGGCTATCTGACCAAGCACACACACAAAAACAGACTAAAGATATTAAGCATTGTGCAATGTTTTATTTTCTTTCTTTTTGAATAACTGTCATTTTTTATGATTATGAATAACATGATTGAATAAAACATAGTTCTTTCAGACCGAGCGGTTTCCCTTCCTCGTTCAATTCACTCGCTTGGATTCGTTAGAGTTGTTTCCAATCCCAAACTGAAATGGGTGTGTTCCTTTGCTGGAAGTTATCAATTTTTGATGTTGTGCAAAGGCAGCAATCCTATTACTGTTAAGTATCTAACTAGAATGTCAAATCAACAAAGTAATGCTAGAAGAGAAGTTCAGAGAAAGATTTTGAACTCTATCCGATGATGTGGCCAACCAAGTCAAGAAACAGAAAGAAACGTTATGAAATTATTAGGCATCATTCAGTAATTCCTATTCTGATGTAATATTTTTTTCTTCTAACATGTGTCCTAAACAATATGAATCAGAAAAGGCAATTTTAGTTGGATAACCATAGAAAGATGACTTGAGGTCCCATACTGAGAGTCACTGTATCAAAATTGTGATTTTTTTGGAAGCTGAGACAGGTTCTGCATGAGACATACAGCTAGGGTTTTTGTTTTCAGGGTTTCCCAAGAGTTTGACACTCACCCTACCGGGAACAAGTCCTCTGAGCCAGGCATGCAGGTAGTTTCCCACCAGGGTTAGGGATTTAAACACCTTCACGGTGATCATTGGGTAATCCAATCACTAACTATTTGACCCCAACCATATT
The DNA here is from genome assembly GCA_963693085.1 of Alisma plantago-aquatica. Taxonomy (NCBI): domain Eukaryota; kingdom Viridiplantae; phylum Streptophyta; class Magnoliopsida; order Alismatales; family Alismataceae; genus Alisma; species Alisma plantago-aquatica. The sequence continues at coordinate 108,827,328 of OY856412.1, forward strand.
TTGTATAATTTGGAGGATGAAGAATATCAGAATTAGGCATTCTTTAGAAGCTGAGGTCGGTTTTGCATATTCAAGTTTTACTTTTGAGGGTTTCCAAAAAGGCTTTAATGCCATCCCTTCCAGGAGTGAAACAAATTCTTCTTTGAGCCAGGCAAGCATGTGGCTTTCCACCAGGGTTAGGGGTTAAACACCTTCGGTCAACCTATCGAGGAATCCAACCGCTAACTATGTAACCCAGCCATGTTCTGTATAATGGGCTTGTTAGAAAATGTTCTTGACATGTAAATCAGGAAAATTCGATATAATCATTTGTTATGTGGAATGAAGAGAATATTACGACACAGTAACATTGAGTGTAATAAAAAAAAGTTCTATAAAAATCAATTATTTGCAGGTCAAATTTCAGGTGAGGCGTGTAAATTGTAGTGGCTCCGAGTCCCTGCAAACCAAAATCTTCCATACAACTTGCATCACAGCTCTACAATAAATGTAACTTTCTTAGATTGTTGGGTAGTTGGGTCAGGACCAGGTTAATTAAATTATAGGAGTGGCATGCCTGATCCAAATTAATGAAAATTTTTGTACGAATCGAAGTCAGTAATAAATTAAAAAATGGGAACTATCCATGGAACAGTTATCTATACCGCTTACGGAACAAATGAACTAAAATATCACCTTCCAGATATATTGATCAGCTTCTCCTGTCCAGTTGACAATAATTGTTTTTTCTCAATAGGGAGCAATATTGTTATGTTTGGTAGCCTTGCACCTGCAAATAAATTATTCTTCAAGGATTGAAGGGACAAATTCTAGCAAATTACGAAAAATCGGCGATTGTTTGCGATTTTATAGGCTCCCGAATATTCAAGATGATTAATATGCCAGTTGCCGATTTTTCACAACTTTTCACGATTTATCCCACTTTTTCTTGGCTTTTACGATTTTCACGATTCTTTGTGACTTTTCACGATTTTTCACGATTTTTCTTTTTTAAGTAATTTGCTCTTTTTTTACTAAACCATGTATACAAAACTCCTCATATACACTAAACCTCCAACCCCCCACTCTCCCAACAATCCATTGTTATTGCTCAACTATTCTTTAATTTTTTTCCAATTTTTTTCACTCAATAAAATTGTATGTCTTGTGACATTAATAGTTACATGTATGATGTATACGATATGTATGTATCTATATATAGACATACATATAGATATACATATATATGTATATATATATGTAAATATACAACCGACTTATTCTCGATTATTTCTGAATAGTTGACCGAACTTTGACCCAAAATTTATCGATCTTTTCACAAATTTCCCGATTTTTTCCGAATTCCGATTTTTTTTGGCTAGCCGAAAAGTTGCCAAATCATGAATTTGTTACTATGCTCGATAGGTATCCTATATCTGAACTTAATTCTTTCTGGTTAAAGAATTTCTTTCTAGTTGCTTTGGAACAACTAGAAGATTTTCTAGAAGAAATACGAGGTTCTGCTTTTGGTGGCAACATGCAAATGGGTGATGGTCCCTCTTATGGGGTCAAATCAACATGTTTTAAGAACAAATATCGGAATATCAATCTCACAAGTGTAATACTAAATCCCAGCAATCAAATCAGTTTTTGGATACATAAGAGACATCTACAAATATAGAGACCTATTTATTGATAACAAAAAGAAAAAATGTGAACGATGATTGGATTGATGATAAAATGGATTATATTGAGTCTGACTCATAGCGATCCTTTAGCAAAGAATGACTCTGGTTATCAAATGATTGAACAACCATGATATATCATCTACAATGACATGCCCTCTATCTCAATTATAAATCACAACCCAACAATTATCTTCTATGGATGGACATTGTAATGTGTTCATGCATTCAAGGAATAAGTTCAAGTTCACCGTCAAAGATTCATCCAAAAAGTCTTATGATGATTTGGCATGGGCACCCCAGAAATAGCCAGATTCCATTAGCTCTAGGGTAGCATGAAACCCCACATTGCAGTAAAATACATGTTTCACCACAATGCCAAGATGATGTGGGAGGAGATGATGTCCCACGCATGCAAAGAATGATGTCTACCTCTACAACATCATGGACTATATCTACTTCGAGCATCAATGCAAAAAAAAAATTCGATGCATACTACGATGCCATGAAGGATCTGGCAAACCAACTGAATTACTCCTACAACACCGGCTAATATCACCTAAGGAGCAAGACTCCATATTGTCTAGGAAATTTCTAAATGGATTTCAACGATGCTATGTTTCCATCCATCAATTTCTCTTAGGAGTCGATCAATTGCCATCCATGGATGAGGCATATGGGAGGTTTTCTCATTCTAATGTGGCAAGCCCACGTGACTCGCACTGAGCCATTTGAGGCTCAGGCAGTCATCATCGTTGTAACACTTGCCCAAGGACACAGAAGAGGCCTACGCCCAAAGTGCACCTACTACAACAAGTTTGGCTACACTAAAGATAATCTTAGCACAGATACCCTATACACTATGGTTATGGTCATGGATTGGTCACTTGCCCATTTGGCTCATACTCCAAATATAGCAGTTGTTGTTCCTAGTTGATTCATCCATGGGTCGTTCCTCTTATATTTCTCTCACTGTTAAAAAGAATGATCGTCTTCTTCAAGCCTCGTAGAAACTCGGTGACTCCCCTCTACACTCTCAATCAGTCCCCACCTCTATATACATAGCACAATGTGACTAGTAAATTGGTGACTCCCAAGTTTATGAACAACTAGTTCCATCCTCTATCTACCTCATAGATGTCAAACAAGGTAATGTAGGTCTTCTCCATGCTCGCCACATATTCCAATCGGATCGTGGACTCTGGAGCTACCCAACATATGATGAGTTGGAAACAATTACTTACCACCTCGAATTCCCATATTCCCCACTCCCATGTCACTTTGGTAGACAAATCCATGAAAATTGTTGGAAAGTGGCCTAGTTCAACTCTCCTTTGTCACCAATCTACCTTCTGTCCTTTATTCCTAACTTTCCATCAACATGCTTTCTTTTGCTAAGCTTGGTGATTCCTTAAAATGATGTCGTCTGGTAGGATGTGTATGATGATGATTAGACAGGGAGCTCACTTTGATGATCTCTACTATTTCTCCGCTTATTCACTGCTATGATCCTCCTTCGTTGCCAATTCGCCATTGCAGCAGTATCTCTGTCATTGGTCATCGTTCGAGCATTGTTAAGCATCCTATTTCTAATACATGTTGCATTGCTCATGTAAAGAATTGTATTCGTTGTTATTTTTATATGTACACCCTTGTCCTACATATATAGGAGAGGAGGCAATTACAAGGAAGCACAAGGAAGCAAACTGAACCCTAATGGGCCATGGCCAAGAGACCCATGTAGACAATAGACTAATTAACCTATCAAATAAATAGGCTAATTCTAACACTCCCCCTCAAGCTGGAGAATGGGTGAACTCATGTCCAAACTTGAAGTTACATGACTCGATTGAACGATAAGAAATAAACGATAAATGAAAAGATAGAAGTGTCACTCCCCATACAAAAATTGTTACTCCCCCTTAAACAATACAAGTAAAAAGATATGACGACTCCTCTTTGAGATGTGTTCTGCAGGTTGGAGAAGCTTGAGCTTTGAAGAATGTCTTTCTCTTGACGTGCATCTGGACTGGAATGAACAACATTTGAAGCAGACAATTATAAATACCCGGACTACGCCATCTCCACTGGAGAGGAATGTGGAGTGGAATAAGCGCACTCAACACATCCCACATACATAACGCGGCACGCACGTGGAGCAATGTCGATGTAGCAGTAGAGGTGTCTCTGAATCGTCTGAGAAGTGTAGCCAACTAGAATTAGCACAGATGACCACCGACGTGCATAACGTGGTACAAACACACTGGACGGGGTGCTGAGGTGGCGTCTCAACACGTAGAAGTTGTAGATGCAACTCGGAGAAGACGTGATGAAGTAGCTCGGTGAAGATCACTCTGGATGAATCCTTGCAGATACAAAATTTGCACAGGCTTGAAGATGACGAGCTTCTAGGATCAAGAAACAACCATCTGGAACACTGAACACAACATGAATGATCAACTGGAACGTCATCAACACCAAAGGGACTAGAGGCCGAAATTAGCGCAACAACTCTTGTCCTGACGTACATAATGTGGTATGTACGCGAAAGGCTTGGTGTCAATGTTGCAACTGTGAAATCCTTCAATGTTGTCTCACATGTAAAGTGATGCTAAGTGGGAATGACGTGCCATGAAGACATCATGAAAGCAGATGTGTTGAAGAACATGAAGCTCCAAAAAGATAGCCAGGAATATCATCTCATCTCATCTCATATCATATCTCTCCTCATATCCTCTCTGAAAAATAGGGAAATATGACCCCTCACATGTGGAAAGACGCACACATGATGGATGGAAGGGCGGGAAAGGGAAAGGAAAAGGGTAAAACGAGACGGGTAGTATGTAGAGAAGAACAAAAGGACTACCAGAATGGAAACATCGGTAGAATGAGGACATACACTACCGAAATTTTGCTCAGTAGGAATAGAAGTGGAACTGTCGGAATGGTTTCTTGGCATGAAAATCGATAACCGAAATCAATATGCAAAAACAACCCGATTAAGACCCGTATAGAGAAAATAAACAGATCTTTTCTTGACCCGAAAAAGACATTTGTCCGACCCTTAGGCTAGGTCAAAAAATAATAACAGGATCCATTATTATCAAAGTATTAGAGGAGAGATAGACCTTTACCGGACATCAAAACTGGAACATGAAGTGGACTGACTGATTCCGACACGTCGTGTCTGGATATGGACATTGTGTACTTATCAGGGGTGAGATGCAGTCTCCTGATGACACGCCGCGTGGGCTGCTGACACGTCGTCTAGCTTTAATGGTTGATGATGACAAGCTCCCAGCAACACGCCATGTAGAAATGAGACATGTCGTGTCGGATGTTGGAGGCGTAAACTGAATCTTTGGCGACACGTCGTATTCGAAGTAGGCACGTCGTGTCTGATGTCAGAGGCGTAACTCTGATCTCCGCCAACATGTTGTGTTCGAGGATAACACACCGTGTATGTTGCAATCTGCGCCGTCAGGAAGAGTTTTGAAATCCAACATATCATGTTTGATCAACACGTGCTCGTTGCGATCTGAGTGAAACTTTGCACCGTCAAGATGATTTTTGGAGCGCAACACGTCGTGTGGTTTGGACAACATGTCGTGTTGGTGGCGGCTAATGCACGATCTCGATGGAAATTCATGTCGTCAAGGAGACAAGTACCCCGTGAATTAGCACCATGGGTCGACGAAAATTAACGTCGTCTTTTATACTCCTTTGATCATGAATAGCGGTGACTTCTTGCTTGACCACAGCCGAAGCATCGTCCAAGATCCTAAGAGGTGGTGTAGCGGTGGAGTGATGGATGGACGCTTTGATGGCTGGCGTGGTGGCTCGATGTGGAGACGGCAGGGCAACAAGGCGGTGAAGACGGTTGTTGGAGTAGAAGGTTGATTTGCTTTGTGTGGCTTCTTCAATAGTGACTACTGGAGCTACTTGACGATCAGATCTTCTTTAACGAGATGGGGAAAGTGACGATGACAAATAGACCTGGACGGGAAATAGCGTCGTCTAGAGACTCGGACTGGATAGAGATTGCCGAGAAGGATGGCGCCAACTTATAGAAAGAATCTATGTGAAAGAGGAAGATGGTGCGACCATGGAGGCCGGGATGTGCCTAGCGGGCGGCCAGTCTAAGCCATGGAAGGAGGCGGCAGCCGCCCGCAAGCATGTGCTCCCATTGTTGCTCTCTCTAGGAGAGAGGGGTGGCAGCAGCTAGGGCTGAAGCGGATACCAGAGAGGAGAGGTAAGGAGGGGCGGCGGCTAGGGCTGGAGCGAGTACCAGAGAGGAGAGGTAAGGAGGGGTGGCGACTAGGGTTCTATTTCCAAGGCTATTGCTCCGATACCATGTAAAGAAGTGTATACGTTGTCATTTTGATATGTACACCCATGTTCTATACATATAGGAGAGGAGCCAATTACAAGGAAGCATAAGGAAGCAAACTGAACCCTAATGGGCCATGGGCAACAGGCCCATGTAGACAATAGACTAATTAACCTATTAACTAAATAGGTTAATATTCTACTGTCTTATTTCTTTCTTCAACCATTTACAAGAGTCATGAGGATGCCTTCAGTACCCTAGTTGGAAAGTTGCAATGGTGGAGAGATAGAAGCATTGCGGGAAAATTAAACATGGGAGTCAATCAATCCACCTCATGACAAGAATATTGTTGGCTTTCATTGGGTTTGTCTTGTTAAGCATAGCTTCGATGGCTCCATAGAATGCCTGAAAGAATGTCTAGTCTTCAAAGGTTACACTCAGATATCAGGTGTTGACTTCATCAAGATGTTCTCACACGTCACCCGGATTTCTTCCCTCTGCATTACAATATCTCTTGCCGCACCTGGGTTGGCCTCTATATCAACGCTGCATCAAGAATGTGTTTCTTCGCAATCATTTGTCTAAAGGTGTATATGCATCAACCTTCTCTTTGTTACTCACGGGGAATATTTTACCAAAGTGTGTGTCCCTCGTTGCCTTTGTAACGACCAAGGAATGAAGTTTCATCGAAATTGGCAAAATTTTGCCAAAAAATTGATTTCAATGGGATCTGGTACTGAAACATGTGACTATGACAATTTCGGTTGAATCTGCTACCAAGGTTGCATTTATTGAAATTTCGATAAAATTTTTGATGATTACGATGAATTTCGCCAAATTTTGACGTGCACAACTCAAAAAATTCGATGATTGCAATCCTTGTTGTTATTGTTGTTTTTGAAGAGGAGTAAAGGGGGATTAGGGTTATTTCAGCATTTAGTACTCATACATAGTATATACTTGTAGACTTATAGTATATCATGATTGCATTACATTCCCTAATATTTGCTATTCAAATTATCAAATACTTATGTGATGCAGGCTTTTTTAGTTTCTTCAATATGGACATGTACCCTAGTGGTGGTTTATTAGACAATGAGGATGGTAGGAAGCCAACCACACCAACAAATAATGATTTAGCTTGAAAACATTGCACTACCGTTCTTGAGAAATGATTGACTATTGAGTCAACATCAACAACAAACTATCAACCCAAGTAAAATGTGTGGGGATGCCCTACATATCCAATATCAAATATTACAACACAAATAAGTACATGCATGTATATAGCTCATACTTGCAAAATTACATAACTTAATTCCTACATTTTCTCATCGAAATCCTCAAGAAACATGACAGTTCCCTTACCTCACACATGAAGGAACCTCCCCAACCTACCTCCACACAAAATTCTATTACATAAAACGATGCATTTAGACGTAGAGATCATGCCTGTAAAATTTCATAAATTAAATCGTTCATTTTGGCGTCAAAACGGACACGGTTGCATTTGTCGAAATTTCAAAAAAAATTGGTTTCCAATTTTTGTCGAAATTTAAAAAGAAAATTGGATATCTCATTCCTTGTTAACGACTGAAGCAATCTCTATGCTAAGTTCAACAAGCTCAATAAGATTGTTGAACGTTACGATTGAACAGATCCACCAACGACCATTCTCTCTTCTCATCTCATTCTCCTTGAGATCACAGTTCTACTCGTTGTCTATGTGGATAATATTGTGATCCCAAAAGTGGTGTATGGTGAATCTTTGACTTAAAGAAAGGTCCCCGTCCCAGTTCTACTTCAAAGATCTAGGGAACCTTCGGTACTTTCAAGGCATAGATATACTAAGACCCAAGTCTTGGATCAATATCTTATAATGTGATACGTTATGGATCTATAGGAACAAATAGGGGTGCTTGATGCAAAACCTATTTCTATTCCTATGGACTAACACAAAGCCTTAAAAGATGGGGAGCTATTCCCTAAGCCACAATGATACCGACGAATTGTCATAAAACAAATCTATGTGGTTATTACATGCAAAGGTATTTTGTTTACGCAGTCGGGCATTGGCCATGGGCGCCCAATCCACCTAAGTGTTCCTAGGCATTTGTTGTTGCTTTTTTATTATATATAAGGGTTTTATATATATAGAAATAGAAGTGATTATTAAAAAAGAAAACAATAAATAGGGGGACAAGAAAAGAGCGGCATGGGTGGAGGAAAGGAGGAAGAGGGGGGGGGGGCGACATCAGTGAAAAAAGGGAACATAAAATGGTCACGAGAGGAAGAAGATGAGAACAAAAAGGATGCACAAAAGGAAGAAGAAGAAGAAGAGGGAAGAGGAAGAGGAGAAGGGGGGAGGGAAAGGAAGAGGAGGCAGGGGACGACACAAACAAAAAGAAGAGGAAGCAGGAAGAGGAAGAGGAAGAGGAAGAGGAAGAGGAGGGGGAGGAGGACGAAGAGGAGCTAGGTAATAGTTGTTGCGCGCATGCAACAACCAGCTTGCTTCTTCGTCAAGGGCAGTAGGAGCGTAGCAGAGAAGAGAGACACAACTTGATGTTCGACACTAGTTACTTGTGTTAATTTTTTCTTTTTTAAGCCCAAGAAACAAACCCATTAGGCACCAAGACAGGTTGCCCAACCACCCATCTGGGTTGGGCGCCCAACGCCAGGCGGCCGGAGGGAAGCCCTCTGTGAGCATATGAGCTCTTCTACACATGCTCACTGGAGCAGCATACAACATATTTTGAGATTTACAAAAAGCACTCCAAGAAAAGGTTTATTCTATGAAAGACTTCAGGAAAAGACCATCTTTGTCTCTAGCTATGCAAATGTCGACTAGTTAGGCAACTCAAGATCGGCGGTCGACACCGGGCTTCTGCATTCCATTGTTACTCGAGCACCTGCCTAGGTGGCCTGGGCGGCCAGCCGGCCACCAAGCCTCCAGACCCTGGGCGCCCGACCTCATTAGGCAGTTGGGCGGCCTGGGCGGCTAGGTGGAGCGTGCCAGGCCTAATTGGGCCTAGATTCCGGACATATTATTTCTTATCTTGCTACGACTTTCTTTTGTTTTGTTTTCATATTTGTTCTTCTACCTTAATCTCTTGTTTTTCTTTTCCTCAGTTCCACCAAGCAGCAAAGTTGTTACAACGTTACTTACCGTATTACCCACTTTTTATTTTTCATTGTTTCATATTTGATATACCAAGCAGCAAAATTGCTGCTATGTTGCAGAGCTACTGTTTGCCTACTATTACCCATTTACTGATGCTCCATTGTTACAGATTTGCTGCATACTCCATTTTTTTATTTTTCTTCTTCATCCTCCTATCTGTATTTTAGTCTACAAATCTCTTGCTTGCATTTTCAGTATTCTTACTCTAGCATTCCTATATTATTTTCATACGTATAAAATCAACTCAATTGGCTCCATTATATTTTACACTCTTCAAGTCAACTAATCTTCTTATTCCTAGTTTCCTATTGACTGATGCTTCATATATTGCTCATAGGATAACTAATAACACACACACACACACACACACACACATATATATATATATAAGAAAATAAAAACAGCCTAAAAACACCTAGGCTTCCGCCTGGGCGCCTAAGCTCCCCCCCCCCTCAAGTGCCAAGAATGTGCACCTGTCGTACCAAGCGCAAGGGTCAATTATAGAGCTATGGATCATTCTTGGTATGATCCATAATGTGTTCAGTACATACTCTTAGAGTTTGGGATTCTCGTCCAACTCACACCAGATTTCTTTGGTTGTCAAAGGTTGATTAGAGCTATGGATCATGCTTGGTGTGATCCAGAATGTGTTCAGTACATACTGTTAGAGTTTGGGATTCTTGTCCAACTCACACCAGATTTCTTTGTGACAAACAATAAATCATTCACATTTTACAACAATCTGGTCTTCTACGAGCGCACGAAGCACATCAAAGTGGACTATCACTATGTATGTGATATAATCAAAGCAGAGAGGATCATAACAACGCATGCGAAGACTACAGATCAAGTGGTTGATATCCTCATATCCTCACCAAGTCGCAACCTCCTTGCTCTATTATAAGTTTATAACAAGATGGGACCACATAATGCATACTCTCAAGGTTGAGCAGGAGCAAGGAAGAAATTCCAACTTCGAAGGCGTTGGGCACGGAAACAGAAATTTTACAGAAATTTCGATGGAAAATTTGACAAATGCATTGCTGGGATTTTGACGCCAAAAAAGCAAATTACAGTAAGAACTTCTAGCAAATCAATCTACTGATGTAAAGTTGTAAACACACTTGTTTATGCAATAATATGTCATAGTGAATATGAGAGGGGGGGGGGGGGGTCTCATGTTGAAGTGGAGGAAGTTCAACCATTTTGATTCCATGAAAATTTTGATGTCAATTTCAATGGCGCAATTAGTGGTCATGATAGTTGGCAAACACAATATATAAACTTAAAGACACAAAATTGCACAAAGATATTATGGCCTAGGTAGTACATAGTATATTAAAGGGTAGAAAAAATTGATGGTCAGTGTGTTTCAGTACCTGATTGCCATCGGTCCAGAAAGTTTTGGCAAAATGTTTCGACCGTTTCGTCAATATTTAGAACATTGAGGGGGTGTGTAAATATAACTAGATCTCCAGAAAATGGGCCTAGGTCCATTTTTGTAATTCGTCTTATATTCTTTTTGTTTCTATTTCGACTCCTCACTCATTAAAGTAACCATGTAAATCCCTAAGTCCTATGTATAGGAGACCTATGTAATCATTTTCACTAATGAGAATTACTCCATAATCTCCATAATAAGATCACTACAGGGTAGATAAAATGGACTGTGGTCTGAATTAATGCAATCATAAAATTCAAAAGGTAGGTTTTATAGAAGACAAAATGTTCAACCATGCCATATAGGTATGGATGTTGGTCGTGAAGGAACAAGACGTTCACAAGATTAATGTAGTACAAATGAGAATGCTAAGCTTGACGTGAAAAGATGAATAAAGAATAGATTAGAAATGACATTATAAGAAATATGGTCTGTGAAAAGTATTGAGCACAATATGAGTGTGACACCTTGGATGGATGAGGTGTATATTTAGTACCGAAGAGTGCACCATTTTAGAGTAATTTCTTGAGTCAGTCCCAAACAAAGTTAAAAGAAGAAGAGGTAGGTAGACTGAAACCAACATAATTGGAGCTAATAAGGAGGAATCCAGGTTCGTCATGTCTCAGGAAGATATAATCCGAAAATACAATTCGTGGAAAAGAAGAACTCGTGTAGCTGAACCCAATTCAGTTGGGATTGAGCTAGATAATTGTGAATCCATGATAACGGTACATTTGTACAAATAAACTTAAAAGGAAGGTTTTCTTTTATTTGTAACTCAGATTTAGCGGGGTTTTCAAGTGTCACAGCTTATTCCAATTTTATTTACCCTTCCCACTCCACTAATAAGGAGGAATCTGGGTTCATTATTTCTCGTGTAGACATAATCCTAAAAGGGAATTAGTGGACAAGAAGAATTCATGTAGCCGAACCCAAGTCGGTTGGAATTGAGGCTAGATAATGAGTTCATGATAATGACACAGTTGTACAACAAACATAAAAGGAAGGTTTTCTGCTATTTGTAACTCACAAGATTTAGTAGATTTTTCAATTGACACGGCTTCTCTTTTTTTACTTTTTCCACCCCGTACCCCCCCCCCCAAACTCATGATAATGACACAGTTGTACAACAAACATAAAAGGAAGGTTTTCTGCTATTTGTAACTCACAAGATTTAGTAGATTTTTCAATTGACACGGCTTCTCTTTTTTTACTTTTTCCACCCCGTACCCCCCCCCCACCCAAACAAAAAAAAAAAAAACCATGCACCAGCACAGATTGAAACCCTGACAGGCACCCAGCAGAGCGACCTGCATACCAGCTGAGACAGCGGGCAAGTGCAGCTTCTTCCAGTTATGTACAAAACAAAGATCTATGGAAAGAGCTAGTTATAGTTGAGCCACAGTGTTTTTATTTACAATACAAGTACTTTTTTGTTTAATTGATTACATGAAACAGATTGAAGATACAGCATAATCGGGTAGCATATTTTCAGTCTTGTCCAATCAGTGTATTTTTAAATTATATGACACACATCATCTACCTGCAGCAAGCCGGTGCTTCAAACCCTTTAGAACTGTCAGAAAATACACCTGAAAATGGTAGTTACATGATCAATATGATTTGATATGCACATTAAAGAAGTTCAGCAGCAACATCTACAGTTCGATCCAAAATCAGGTCTACAACAACACCAATCAGGCCTCAATCTCAACCAAGTACGGTTAAGATATGGATCCTACTATTCCATTAAGCCTTGTCATAAGATTCTACAAATCTTACAGCCAAGTTCCAACCCACCTTTACCAGGTTGGATAACGAAATGAAACCTCAACTTAAGTCCTTTGATATTAATTAAAATAAACCAAACCAAACAAAAATAATTTTACATTTAAACATAAGGGAAAAAAATTCTACACTAAAAATTTATTTCTTCATAACCTACAACTTATAGACACAAAGATGACTACAGCTGCAAACAACATGTCCAAAACCATGAAACCGACAATGTCTGGCCTGGGCAAAAATCAGTTAAGCAGCAAAAGCAATTCAGTAAGTTTTGGTCAATCAACTTTTGTCCATAACTCCAAATTATTTGTATCAGGTTTATTTAACTAAATTAATCATGTTGTGCTTCAGACAGTCAGTTTTCAGCATCAAACATATAAATCTTTTCAGAAAAATTAGGGTTTACTTTGAGGTCCATGAGGATCAATCAAGATTCTCAAGTCACTGAAAAATTGACTCAGGGTTGAATTTGGTCAGGCATATATTTTGCAATCTCGAAGTGTTATCCAATCCTAACTCCATATTTTGGCACTGTTTCATCTGTCATCTATATCGTTTTGAATTATACATATTACTAAACCACCAATTTGAATATACCATTTATGGCTATCAATTCATCAAAAAGATAAATGCTAAACAAAGCGTGCGCACTCATTAAAATTAAATCTTAATCATCAAAATATAGATCCATATATGTACTACAAGATTCCTTGTTCATGAATGCATACATAAATAAGCATGGTTAGTGTCGCCCAGTTTGAATAAAGAATTATAATGCGATAGTTGCATGCTTCGTATCGGCTCAGCACGCCATAGCTGGGTGGCTCATAAAGAATTATGATTTCAGTGCATTTTACCTATATGTATACAGTATTTTTCATAAACAACTCCCCTTCATATACATATATTTCTTATATGTGAGGGAATATACATAATTTACACTTAATCTACTTATATATCTAGTTTCTATGGTAGAGCACATAACAAATCACATTTCTAGTAGTATTTAATTAGCATTGCCAAAACAAGAAGAGAATAATTTTAAACAATGTAAGAAATAGAGAATCAATCAAGAAATAGAGATTTATTTACAGCAAAGAAATGGCTATCCTTGATAACATAGCCACAAAAATAGAAATTGAATTGAAGGCGACAAGGCACAACATATGAAAAATCAGGAAATGTGTATTAAGATAAATAGTTCTAGACAAAAATGATATTTGGCACATAATGTAGACAAACTATACCTTTTGAACATTAGTACAAGAAAATAGACCAATGAAAGTCATAAATAATCCATAGGATGCACAAAAACAGCATAAGGCGGCAAATTATGCAAAGTACATCCCTTAGGGCGCCTTGCCACCCATGCACGCGCCTTAACAAGTATGGATAGTCAAAATGAGACAGTATATATGTGTGTGTGAGTCATCAAGGAGTATATGTGTGTCAGTGTGTGAGTCATCAAGGAGACTTCCTCTCCCTGGCCCGTCATAACTTGTGGATGTCCGACGCAGGAGGAGTTTGGTAAATCAAGTGTGCAACCCATTAATTTCGCCGCAAACCATGTAAAGCAGAAATCCCAATTTTTCATTTGTCCCCATTTAAATTCAAAATTGGTACTCCTACATGTGGCCACGGTCAGATCACTAGCGAGCTGCTCCCTTGCGGGCAAAATTTTATTAACATTGTCTTGTACGAGATAATGGATTTGAACCGAAGATCAACAAGCAAGAGGATGAACATGCTTACAACTACACTAGTAGTTCAGTCTTTAATATACATACATATGTGTGTGTGTTGGGGGGTGGGGGTGTCTACGTGTGTCGTCTGTGTGTCTATGTGCGTGTGTGTGTGCGCGCGCACGCGTAGTGTGTCTGTGTGCGGTGGAGGTGTTTGTGTATTAAAAAATGTGTACCTAAGTACATGTAACCATTTCATATTTAAAACATTTGTAGCGCTCAGATATGTAATGCAACAACATAGCTTTGATGTCAGCTACTTGGATTAGATATGTTTCAAAATCATCTCTATTCTTATGGATCATTCATTGAAAGGAGATGTTATTATCTAGTGGATCGTAAGTTGGGAAAATTGTAAAAACTCTAGGATGGATTATGGTTATCTCATTATAGACGTGATATGATGGTGATTTTCAAACACATCTAATCTAGACTTTATTCTTTCAATCCATATGGCTGCATCTAGTTCGACCATTGTACATGTGTTAGTTTGGCAAGCACATGTAAGTTACATCTACCATTTGGTGCCACATGTATGTGTGTGTGTGTGTTGGTTGGGGGGGGGGGGGGGGGGGGGGTTGCTTGCATGGGTGGGTGGGTGGGTAGAGTCAAACTAGGCTAAAAAGGCTATCGGTGCACGAATAGAACTCAATAGCTTGAAATGCCGCATTGATCAAATGTAAATTCCAGTTGTAGGATCTTAATCTTCATCTCATAAATTATCGACATTAATTTTTGGCTCATTTAGGTGTTTTTAGGCCATCCATATAACATGTACAAAAAACAACATTTTAATTAGTTCTGAGCCGTTGATTTTGTGATGTTCAGATGCAAGGGCAATACTTGTCCAAACGAGTTCAATTTTTTTGGGGTGACTAGTTCACCATTATAGATCAACACCATGCATTTACTATTCTTATTATATGTTAATTGTGAAAATTATAAGCATGAGAAAGGATTTTATGCAAAATCAAATGCAAACTAGTTTTGTTATTATTATTATTATTATTATATATGTGTGTGTGCATGCGTGTATGTGTGTGTGATTCTAGACTGGTTTTATTCTATATATGTTTGCATATACATAATTCTACGCAGAATCAATTGTAGCTTAATTTTATTCTATATTTATTATATTGAGATATATTTATATTTAGTTGTATTTGCTTTATTCATGTTTACCTACCCTTTTTACTTAACTCTCATGTTATGGGCCCAAGTATAATACGCCCATTAGGGTTTTTATTCGCTTCCCAATATTGTGGAGAGGGTTTTACCTTTTCTTAGAAATAGAAAGACGGTTGTTTTAGACATGGTATCAAAGCATGATGTATAGCCATCTCGGGAGTCCCTCCACTCCAAACCGCCTTCGTCGTCTCTCCTCCCTTCCTTCTCCATCACCTCATTTCTTCTCCATTGATATTGCCCACACATTGGGGGATCTCGTCTCCCTTCTAGCTCTATCCTCTTCTCCAACAAGAGGATCTAGGGGCATTGTCTTGGGTCAATCCGACGGTCTTTTGCCCTGAAGATTGCTTTTCAGAAAGTTGTACGACATTCTTTTTGTGGTATCTATAATCACCTATTATAGGGTTTTGCCTACTTATTTGATATGATTGGATCTCACCAACATATCTCTCTTCTCTTGGTGATCCATAGGGTTCATCACCTGTTCTGGGTCATTTTTCGACCTTAATCTATTGTTACGCCACCTTACACAATGTGTCACAGATTCGACAAGGTGTGTCGTTGTCACCTGCTATGCTGAGTCCTTTGTTGTGATACCTAACAAGGCGTGTGAGATCTTGACACACATGTCACTGACTTGTTGATATGTTGTTGTGCCATTCAACACGGTGTGTCGTAGACTTGATGATCTGTTGCAGTGCCATTCAACACGGCGTCTCAGAATTCGACACAACGTATCCCTGACTTGTTTTCTGCTTCATTCAACACAGCATTGAACCCGTTTCTGCTTCATTCAACACAACATGTTGATCCAAGACACGGTGTGTCATCCCCTTACTAGTGTTGTAAAGAAAATCTAGTTGACATGTAGATTCAATCCATGACGCATCTTATCTCTACTGCTCTATTATACCTTGTGTTAGCGTATCATGGCTTCATCTTCTTCTACCACTGAGGTTCCTTAGACACACTTGTGTGACATCTGTGAAGTTTAATGGCTCTAATTCTAGGAAGCACGGACACTTCCCGGGAGGTGCCGTGGCCGTGTCTGCCGCGTGTCGGACACGGACACGCCGTGGACACGGCTGGACACGGCCCCGGAGTGTCCAACTTTTTTTGAAGAGTTTTTGGCTTGGACACGGCTAGGACACGGCTGGGACACGGCTTGGACACGGCTGACCCAGCCCAACCACATCCGGGTCCAGTTATGTTAGGAAAAAAGACTAAGCCCGTCCCTGTTCCCTAACCCACCGATATTTGCTCCCCTTCTCCTCAATTTCACTCCAAATTTTCGTTGTTTTCTTACTGTAATCCTGCCCCTCTATCAATCTATGCCCAATTTTTCTAATAAGTCTTTTTCTTCTGTTTTGTACTTTTGTTATAATGTTAACTATAATTGTTGTTGTTGGTTCAGTTATGTTATACAAATCTGTAGTATTTATTGTATTTAATCATACATCATTCTGAGTTGGATTTCTTTATTGTTGAATTGGTATAATTATTGTTTATTTACTGTTCAAAATCATTGTGTTATGATTTAAATTGACAATTTGCATTAATTGATTGGAAGCATGGACATGAATGTGTTTACATAAATTTATAAATATCACTAGGCCATGCTTTTTGTATCTGATGGGTTTTTCCTATTTGGATGAATGTGTTTGATGGATGATTGTATGTCTTTTAAGTAAATGAAATGCAAACTCCACAATTAAATTTCTATAATAGAATGTGTTTATACATCAATAATGTACACATATATATGTGGAAAAAACAATTTGCCGTGCCCGGCCCCGTGTCCGTGTCCTACATTTTTAAAAATTGTCGTGTCCCGTGTCCGTGTCCGTGTCCGTATCCGTGTCCGTGTCCGTGTCCGTGTCAGTGTCCGTGTCCGTGCTTCCTAGCTCTAATTACATCCTATGTGCACACTCCTTTCACATTTTTGTGCATTCTTCGGGAAAGTTGGAGCATATCACTGATTCACCTCCATCTAAAGAAGAGACGCTTGACAAAGAAAAGACGGAGTATAAGAAATGGGCTACACGTGACTCTATGGTTCTCTCCTGGATTTTGAATAGTTGTGAATCACGTCTCCACTAATCTACTATTCACTGACACAGCCAAGGAGGCATGGGATCACATTGCTCAAGTGCATTCTAGCAAAGGGAATGCATCTGGAGTATATGATATGTACAAACATTTGCATTCTATAAAACTTGAAGATAGCTCATCTTCGCTTCGCATTTTGACAACTTTAAGAGGATTTGAGGCGAACTCAAACTTCATCCCTTATCCTCCGATCTTTCCAAAATGCAGAAGAACAATAAGTACAACTATGTCATTTTTTGGCATCTCTACCTCCCAATTGTGAAGTTGTTCGCCAACAAATTTTTGCACTAGAACTCTTGCCAATGTTAAATGATGTATATCTCTGATTGTCTCGCTCTGCGTCTTATACTACTGCGTAGGATCCTTCTACCATTGTCGTTGTTGGACGAGGCGTGGTAATCCCGGTCGTGGTTGGGGGCTAGAGCAAAGGTCTCAACAACAGTGGGAGTGGGTTCTCTTCTTTCCAATCTTGATTCCATAATTTTTACAAGCATACTAATCATAATGAAGACAATTGTTGGAAAAAGTATGGGAAACCAAAATGGGCCAATCAGGTGTCAACTATAGATGTTGATGGAGAATCCACATTTACCCCTAATGGTGTGAATCATCAGATGGTAACATTTAGTTCTTCTGATCTTGACAAGTTGATCAAGATTGCTCTTGCTAATACTTTTACTCCTAACAAATGTTGCCCAACACTCAAATGACCCCTCATATCTTCAAGATTCTTCCTCTTCAATAAAATATGATTGGATTATTGATTTGGGTACTACAACCCATATGAATGGTAATAAGAACCTTTTTACTTACCTGGAGAAATCTACATGTCATTCTCCTATGCGTCTACATGGATCCACTTCTCCGGTCATTGGAAGAGGAGATGTGAATAGCAAACTTCTTGAATATGTTTTGTTTGTGCCCAAATATCCTTGAAACTTGATGTTTTTCAGTAAAATTTCAAAGACTTTAATCTATAGTGTAACCTTCTTTCCTTACGTTGTCTCCATGCAGGATCTCGGGACGAAGAAGACAATTGGTGGGGGATATAAACGAGGAGATGGTTTGTACTATATGTAGACCTCGTCAACCTCTCCTACTACTGCACTTGTGACCTAGTCTACCTCTTTTCTTCAACGGCGCCCGAGGCTTGGTTATTCTTCTACCTCTAAGCTGAAGTTTTTATTTCCCAATTTGTCATCTGAGAATTTTACATGTCAGTCTTGTCATCTTGGAAAACACTATCGAATAATGTTTCCTCGTAACAATAGGACTCTGAAGTCTGGGGAGCATATCGTATTGCTAATTTTACCGGTGTGCAAATTTTTTTTAACCTTTATTGATGACTAGTCTCGTGCCACTTGGCTTTATTGTTTAAGGATCGTTCTGAAGTTTTAGATATTTTCTCCAATTTCCTAAATGAAACGAGGACTCAATTTTCTACTACTCCTAAGTGTTTACATTGATAATGCTTATGAATATGTGCAACATGGTTTTCAAAAGATTTGAATCTCAAAGAGGATTTTCCATCAAACTTCTTTTCGGTATAGCCCACAACAAAATGGTGTTGCTGAAAGGAAAAACATGCATCTCCTTGATGTAGCTCGTACACTCCTAATTGAAATGAAAGTCCCTAAATTTTATTGGGCAGATGCCATCCTTTTAGCAAACTACCTCATCAATATAATGGCTCTTTTATTCTACAAAAGAAATTCCCTTTCAACTTCTCTACCCCATGAAGCAATCTTTGCTTCATCACCAAAAGTTTTTGACTGACTATGCTTTGTTATAATCACCAATGTGGGAGTGATAAACTATAACCGCGAGCTTTTCGTTGTTGTTTACTTGGTTACTCTCGCACACAAAAGGGGTATAAATGCTTTGATTCTCTTGCACGTCGTTTGTATGCCAACGTTAACGTCACCTTTTTTGAAGATACATCTTTCTTTTATGAACTTAGTCAACAGGTGTTACTTCCTACTGTGCTCATTCCTGATCTTACTGTGTCTACTACCCTACATCGGTTGAGTCCTCCTCCCCTATTCTACAGGTGTATGAGCGGAGGAGACGACAAATTCTGCATGAGGTATCCCCTACTATGGCCTCTTGTGAGACTGATGATCCACAACAAGTCAATGGTAATACTACTGATTCCATTACATCTTCTGATTTTAACATTCCTATTGCATTGCAGATGGCACAACGGTTAGGCACCAATATTGAATTTTTCAACATATATCTACAGTTTATTTGAATTCTTCCATGGCTCAGTTTACTATAGAGAGTCTATTTACTCAAGCGGTTTGGTCTATTTACTTAAATTGTTTAGTCTATTTGTAATATGGGCCCATTTCTATATTGGCGCATTAGGGTTTGTCTGGTGTCCGTATGTATGCTTCCTCCTTATCCTATTTATGGGAAAGGGTGGTTGCCTCCTATCAATAAGAAAAATCTACGCGAAAGGGGTTTTCCCCCACTCATAGTTTTTCACTTTGTATTAGAGCAGTCGGTCCTGCGTTGCCCCTAACCCTAAGAGAGAGCGCAAAGGAGAGAATCCTCCCCTTGTGGGCGGCCTCCGCCGCTAGGCGTTGCTTGGTTGCCCGCAGGGATGCTCAACCCCTGCATCTTTTAGGAGCGTCTCCATGGAGTCATCTCCATCTTCAACAATAACAACAAAATCATCTTGAAGTTGTTGCTTGCTATGGTGCCTCCGTCATTGATGGTGTACCCTTCGTCATCTGCCATCCTGCCACCGCCATTGTTGCTCGCTTGAAGGAGTCGTTGTTGCCCACCTATATGTTGTTGCCGCTACCCTAATAGCCACTATCATCTACACGTGCCCACATAAATCATCCATGCATCCACCCATATTGCGATATTATCCCAAATCAAAGAAAATATCTCCTATATCTGCTATATTGGGGATATATCATCCTCTCTCCTGCTTTGGTGGAGTTCTGAATGGATTCTCCGTCATTTTTGTTGCTGCTCGAACTTGTTATGGACGACTCGCCGCCGCACCACAATGTGTTCCCTTGAAACACGACGTCTCAGCATGCATCTGCTTCGACAAATCTTCCGTCACGATATGAGACAAGGAGGGTCAAGATTTTGACACGGCGTGTTACTGTTTTGCTGATATTTTTTGCCGCGCAACCTATACGACGTGTCAATATATGACACGACGTGTTGCTGCCTTACTGCCGCGAGCTCTGTCAACTGACACGTGTCGCTCAACGACACAGCGTGTCGCCTGCTTCTTATCGTCACTGACTGTTGCTACTGTGATATCAGACATGGCATGCCTCTTCATCAACACAGTGTGTCGCCTGCTTCTTCTGCTTACTGTGTCAACCATACTTGTTAAGGCGGCAAGGTGACATGGCGTTGGGGCTGGACGCCTTGCGCCAAGGCGCGCCTAGGTGTCGCCTAAGCGACCTTTAAAAAAATAATTTATGTATATATTTTATGTATATATACATGTGTCATGGTTTTTCCCCACTAATATACACATTGTATAGTCATATACATACTTGTCAAGGCGCCCCAGGGCTGCGCCTAGGCGAGGACGCTTTATTATAATGCTACAGTGACCTAGTTTTGTGGGTCTAGTTGTATATTTACTTATTTTAATGTTTGATATGGCTACACCAATGCTCAAAATTAATAGTGTTGCCTATTTTATGTGCCAAATATCACTTTTTAATTGGATCTAATACTCTTTTTTGGGTTTGACTGGATCTAATACTCTTTTTTGTTTGACTGGATCTAATACCCTTAGTACACATTTGATTTTTCTTAGTTTGCACCTTCAATTCAGATAGTACTAAGTAGTTATGCTATGAAGGATAGTGATTACATTGCTTAATATATGTAGCTATGTATGACAATAAATATATATTTATATGTTGATCACTCTTACATTCTTTACAATAATTCTTTTTGTATCCTTGACATTATTGTCAAATGATAATATATTAGAAATGTAATTGGTTATTTTTTCATACAATAATATATATATGGAGAGATCGACTATAAATATGTAGATAACTACATATATAACTACACAATGTGTGTGTATATGAGTGGGGAAAAACCATGACACATGCATATATACATAAAAATATACATCAATTATTATTTTTAAAGGTCGCCTAGGCGCGCCTAGTCGTGCCAAGGCGCAAGGCGTCCGGCCCCAACGTCGTGTCGCCTTAACAAGTATGGTTATATATGTAGTTATCTACATATTTATAGTCGATCTCCCCATATATATATATATATATATATATATATATATATATATATATATATGGCGTTCATTCATTGCCCGCGCGGGTAGCCTGGATTTTCGCTACCCCGCAGCCAAAAAAGTAACTCTCCTGGTCAAAAAAGTAACTCCGCTGTCAAAAAAGTAACTACGGTGATAAGAAAGTAACTACACGAATAAAAGAGTAACTATGTACAAAATATATAGCAGATATATATAAGGACGGGTTTTTTATTTTGGTGGGGCAAATGATATTATTTTTGGATGAAATTTTTTGGAGAGCTTGACAAAATGGTCCTCTGCGATTGCGAAATTTTTTTTTGAAAAAAGGTGGTCGGAAGGGTGGGCGGGTAGCTACCCGCGCGGGCAATAAAGATGGGCCCATATATATATATATATATATATATATATATATATATATATATATATATATATATATATATATATTATTGTATGAAACAATAGCCAATTACATTTCTAATATATTTTCATTGATAATAATGTCAAGGACACGAAAAGAATTATTGTAAAGAATATAAGAGAGTGATCAACAAATAAATATATATATTTATTGTCATACATAGCTACAAGTATTAAGCAATGTAATCACTATCCTTCATAGCATAGCTACTTAGTACAATATGAATTGAAGGTGCAAACTAAGAAAAATCAAATGTGTACTAAGAATATTAGATCCAGTCAAACAAAAAAAGTATTAGATCCAGTCAAACCCAAAAAAGAGTATTAGATCCAATTAAAAGTGATATTTGGCACATGAAATAGGCAACACTATTAATTTTGAACATCAGTGTAGCCATATCAAACATTAAAATAAGTGAATATACAACCAGGCCCGCAAAACTAGGTCACTATAGCATTATAAATAAAGTGTCCTCGCCTAGACGCAGCCCTGGGACGCCTTGCCGCTTAGGCGGCCGCCTAGGCGAGCGCCTTGACAAGTATGGTGTCAATTGACACGGCACGTCTCTTCATCGACACGTCATGTGGCCTACTTCTTGTCGGTGCTGACTATTGATGATTCATCTACTGATTTGCAACACGATGTACTCTCTACACCGACATGGCGTGTCCGCTGCTTCTTGTTGTTGCATCTTGGTGTGCTACATCATCTACTCATGGCGGAAGGTTCTATATATGGTGTACTTCTATCCTTTTCTTGCCAATAATGATCTTCCCTTTTCAGCATTTTATAATTTTTTTTACGCTCCCTAGTCTTTCAGCCCTACTTACCTTTTGCCTACCTCCTCAACACTTATCCTACCCATCCATTCAATATTCTATCTGGATCTTCATAATCGGGTCATGTTGCACTTTGACTCGCATTATTGTTTACCTCCTCCACATATTTTCCTAGAGATGAAGAAAGAAGAAAAAGACTTTAGTTATGCTGCTATATGGATCTTCATGCCACTTTTATTGTTGTTCCATGGATCTTCATGTCACTTTTATTGTTGTTCTATGGATCGTCGTGTCACTTTTATTGTTGTTCTATGGATCTTCGTGTTACATATACTATATGGATCCTTCTGCTACTACGTGATGTTCCTTTTCGTCTTTGTGGATCCTTCTATTGTTATGTGGATTGTTCATAATAGTTTTGCTGCTATGTGGAGCTTTCTGCTACTATTATTTCTTATTAGTCATCGACCTCGACTGCTGCTATGAAGTTACATACTGGGACGTCATTTTTGCTATTTGTGTTATATTAACACATTTTACTTGCTGCTTTGTGCTTTTGCACTATCTGTTGTCTATGCTCTGTTTGCACATTGACTTTCTACTATGAACCAGCATTCTCTAAACTTTGACGTCTGCTACTGTGACGGATACTTTATGAAGAGGGAAGATGATGAAGACTTTTGTTGTTGACTTTACATGGAGCTTCGATATTGCATATTGGAGTTATTTATTTGTTTGCTACTTTGTATATTGGTCTTCTATCCGCCTACGTCATCGACTTTTGCTTCTGTGTGCCAAAACTCTCTGGCTTGTCTGTGTTGCGTGCACATTGACTCTCTACTTGTCCATCCTGCTACTGTAATCCAGCACTCTCTAGTTCTTTCGTGCTTTTCTTGCACGTTGACTATTGCTACTTCTTCTGACCTAGCACTCTCTAGGACTGGTGATTCAACACTCTCTGACTACTACGACGACAAAAGTGATGAAGATCTTGGTGCCTATCCGCTATTCTTTCTTTTGCTCCAGATGCCACTATGATGATCAAGAAGCCTCTATGACTGCCTAGATATATGTTGCTTTGGAGTATCTACTTGAGGGGGAGTCTGCGAGTATTTGAGTATTTGAGTGACTTATTGTAACATGAGGAGAAATTCTTGTATGGGCTTGGTTATCATTTTATTTTGTTTAGTATGTCTGTCTGTTTGCAAGCTGGCTTGGGATTCTCCCAAGCTCCTACTTGAAGAGGAGTGTTAGAGTGTCTATTTACTTAAGTGGTTTAGTTTATTTACTTAAGTTATTTAGTCTATTTGTAATATGGGCCCAATTGTGTATTGGCCAATTAGGGTTTGTCTGGTGCCTGTATGCTTCCCCCTTATCCTATTTATAGGAAAGGGTGGATGCCTCCTATCAATAAGAAAGATCTGCACAAAAGGGGTCTTCCCCCACTCATCCTTTTTCACAACTTAATCTACATTTCTATCCCAAGACTCTAGGTGGAAACAAGCAATGGGTGAGGAGGTGGATGTCCTTCAATCATGTGGTACATGGGACCTTGTTGATCTCCCTACAGGTAGCAATCTTGTTAGATGTCGTTGGGTTTTTACTGTGAAATATCTGCATGATGGGACAGTTGAGCGTCTACAGGCCAGCCTTGTTGAGGGATACACACAAGAATTTGGGGTTGATTACTTCAAATCCTTTTCTCTTGTTGCTCATCTTAACTATGTATGCATTCTTATTTATGTCATTGTTAATCAAGGATGGCACTTACATCAATTGGATGTCAAGAACGCCTTTCTATATGGAGACTTGTAAGAGACTGTCTATATGTTACAGCCTCTGACTTATGTTGCTCAGGGTAGAATTATGAGAAAATTTGCCTTCTTAAGAAAGCTATTTATAGCCTCAAACGAAGTCCCGAAGCATGGTTTTATACGTTATCACTTATACTGCACAAACGTGATTTCACATGGTCTAAGTGTGGCCATTCTGTGTTTATCAAAACCACTACTTCTAGTATAATTGTTCTTATTGTTTTTGTGGATGACATCATCTTGTCTGGTAGTGATGACGTAGGGATTGTTGACGACACAGAGAAATATCTTATGAAGCATTTTGTAACCAAAGACCTGGGCACCTACGATATTTTCTTAGCATTGAGGTAGCACACAAGGATGGAGTATCTTTATCTTAAAGAAAGTAGACTCTAGACTTCTTGAAACTGGAATCCTTAATTGTCGCCTGCAATCTCCCCTATGGATCAAGCACATGATCTATGAGCAGAACTACTCAACTCTTAGAAGATAAATTTAGCTATAAGTGTTTGGTTGGAAAACTCTTATATCTCACTATTACCAGGCCAAATATATGTTTTGTTGTTGGTGTTCTTAGCCAATTTATGGATTTCCCTAGGCAGTGTCACTAGGAGGCAGCATGTCGAGTACTAAGATATTTGAAAAACGCACCTGGACATTGACTGCTTTATAAAGGAAATGAGCACCTCGATGTTACCGAATATTCTGGTGTTGATTATGTAGGGTGTAAATTTGATAGATCTATCTTTCATTACTGTACCGTAGGAGGTAATTTGGTTACTTGGCTCTAAAATACTAAAGGTTATTTCTTATTGAGTGAATAAAACAAGTACATGACCCTCTCTTTTATAAGATAAGAGAGTGAGACATAGAGTAGAGCTAGGCAATATGGGATAAAAGTACAAGAGGCTACAAAGACAAAAGCCAAAAATACACTAAGTAAGAAACAGCACAACACAGTAAAATATATATACTAATACTCCCCCTCAAGCTGGAGCATAGATATCAATCATGCCCAACTTGTCAATCAGAGCAGTGAACCGAGTCTTCGGAAGAATCTTGGTGAAGATATCTGCAACTTGATCGGAAGTATGTGTATAAGGCGTGGATATTTGACCAGATAAGACAACTTCTCGTACAAAATGACAGTCAACTTCGATGTGCTTAGTACATTCATGAAATGTAGGATTACTCGCAATAAAGATAGCAACCTTGTTGTCACAGTACATAGGAATAGAATTGAAATGAGAGATACCAAAATCTTTTAGAAAGCCACGAACCTAGAAGAGTTCACAGGTAGTATGAGCCATGGCTCGATATTCTGCTTCAGCACTAGAACGAGCAACAACTGTTTGTTTCTTGCTGCGCCAGGTAACCAAGTTACCACCTACAAACGTGTAGTAACCAGAAGTAGATCGGCATTCTATTTTGCTCCCAGTGTAGTCAGAATAAGAATACACAACAAGGTTACAGTGGTCATGTTTCTTATACAGAAGACCTTTCCCAGGAGAACTTTTTAGATATTTTAAAATATGGCAGACAACATCCCAGTGACATTGTCTTGGTTTATCGAGATACCTGCTAACCAGTCCAACTGCAGATGTGATATCAGCTCAAGTGACAGTAAGGTAAATAAGCTTCCCGACCATGCGACGATACTGATGATGATCAGGATAAGGAGGAGAAGTCTCGTCATCCCAATTAGTGTTCGGGTCCAACGGGGTACTGACAGGCTTGGCGCCAAGAAGACCTATTTCAGATAGAAGATCCAGAACATATTTGCGCTGAGATAAGCACAACCCAGAAGATGACTGAGACACTTCAATCCCAAGAAAGTATCTCAGTGTACCTAAATCTTTAGTGACAAAATGAGTTTCCAAGTAGCGTTTAGTAGCCTGAATACCTAAAGGTCACTCTCGGATAATATGATGTCATCAACATAAACAATCAAGATAACAAGCCCAAAGATGGTGTGTTTGATAAATACAGAATGATCATACTGAGAACGACGAAACTGAAATTTTTGAAGAATAGAGCTCAGCCTATCAAACCAGGCACGGGGGCTTTGCTTCAGTCCGTAAATTACTTTGTGCAGACGACAAACTTTTGAGGACTCCCCCTGAAGCACAAAACCAGGAGGTTGTTCCATGTATACCTCCTCATGCAGATCACCATATAGAAAAGCATTCTTGACATCGAGTTGAAATAAAGGCAAGTCAGAATTAACAGCCACAGAAATAAGTACATGAATCGAGTTCAGACGGGCAACAGGTGAGAAGGTCTCAAAGTAATCCACGTCATATGTCTAGGTATAGCCTTTGGCAACAAGGCGAGCTTTGAGACGTTCAATAGTCCCATCAGGCTGATATTTGATCGTAAAGACCCATCGACAACCAACCGGAGAACAACCAGTAGGAGGATCAACTAACTGCCAAGTATTGTGTTCAATAAGAGCCTGCATTTCATATTCTATGGCCTGACGCCAAGCTGGATGCTTAAGAGCCTGAGAAGCATTCTTAGGAATAGATATAGCAGAAAGAGCAGATGTGAAATTTGCAAAATTAGTCCCTAAGTGATCAGTGGTACAGAAATCCCCAATGGGGTGTTGTGTGCAAGTCTGAGTACCTTTGCGTAAGCTGATAGGTATATCTAAGTCAGAAAATACATGGGATGGAGGTGGATCTGCCATTGAGGATGAAGGATCTGGATGGGCCATGGAGGGAGTTGGAGCCTTCGGTCTTCTTTGATAAACCTTCAGTGGAGGAGCAACAATAGGAGTGGTATCCGATGAATCAGACGCATCAATCAGCGGTAAAGGTATATCCGCAAATAAATCTGATGTTAAGGCAGAACCAACAGAGGAATAAAACGGCATATGTTCAAAGAAGACGACATCAGCTGAGATCATCCACTTCTTTCTAACCGGGTCATAGCAGTGGTACCCTTTGAGTCCTAGAGTACCCTAAGAAGACACACTTGATGGCTCGAGGATCAAGTTTAGTTAATCCAGGATGCAGATTTTTAACAAAGCAAGTGCTTCCAAAAATCCGAGGGGGGACTGAAAACAACAGAGCATCTGGATATAGAATTTGATATGGAACTTAATTGTCAAGAACAGAAGATGGCATGCGATTGATAAGATAGCATGCAGTAGAAATAGCTTCGGGCCAAAAAACAATGGGAACATGGTAGTGAAACAAAAGAGTGCGAGCAACTTCAAGAAGATGTTGATTTTTGCGTTCGGCAACTCCATTTTGTTGCGGAGTATAGGCGCATGAGGTTTGGTGAATAGTACCTAGTTTGCGACAAGAGGAATTGACTAATGCTTGCATGAATTCAAGGGCATTGTCAGTGCTAAAGATTTTTATAGGTTTACTAAACTGGGTACGTATTTCAGAAAAAAAAAGGCAGTAATAGTATCAATAATGTTAGACCGATCTTTCAATAGGAATATTCAGGTGGTTCTAGAGAAATCATCAATAAAACTCATAAAATACCGAAACCAGAGACATTGGGAACAGATTATGGACTCCAAATATCAGCATGCACTATATCAAAAAGTTATTTTGAGCCAATACATAATTTTTTGGAAAAAGTAGACAGTCTATTTGCCTAACTGGCAAGTTTCACAATGAAAAACAGAATCAGATATAGCAGGTAGTATGTGCTTCGATTTGGCCGCTGACGGATGTCCCAACCGATAGTGCCATTAGATGTCCGTCACAGAAGAAGTCAGAAGCGCAGAAGTCCTCAGTACATCCAGGTAGTATAAGCCGTCTGGTCCCTCATGGCCCAAACCAATCTTCGTCCTCGTACGCAGATCCTGAAAGATAACACCATCTGGGTCAAATGTTACAGAACATCGCAAGCTCTTAACAGTCCGACTGACAGATAATAAATTAATTGGAAATTTAGGAACATATAATGCAGAGCGCAGAGGTAGGCGGCCAGAAGTATAGATATTGCCAAAACCAGATATAGGCGTTTGTGAACCATCAGCTAGAGTAACCGGAGGAATAGAAACAATTTTATGCAAAGTAGAAAACAAGGTAGGATTGTCAGTAATGTGGGAGGTCGCACCAGAGTCGATCACCCAAGTATTTTTACCAGACTGGGTCAGGAGAGCAAGACTGCCATCAGTGGAAGTCTTCGCATATGAGGCCAAACGCGCTTGAAGCAGTTTCTCAAATTCCGATCTGATCCAATCGGCAGATGGTGGAGCAAAAGAGGAGGCAGTAGTGTCAGGCTGCTCATATGTGACTTGATTTGCCCACGCAGGTTTCCATGTTTGATCTAGCAACAGTTTTCATTATGATTAGTCTGTTTGCAGAAGGTGCAATAGCGTTGTTCAGTAGCATCAGTAGTAGAGGACCCCCGTCCTGGACCAGTAGAGGATCGTCCACGACCACATCCTCAACCGCGACCACGTCCACGGAAGGAGTCGCCAGTCCTAATAGCAAGGGTTGTCCCGTCAGAAGTATCAAGAAGAGCTTGAGAGACCGAGGGAAGGCGTTGCACACGCTTCAGAACATCACGAAAGGTAGGAAGAGGATCACTAGAAAGGATTTGATCGACTACCCCCGCAAAGGATGACGGCATGCCAACAAGAAACTGGACTAACTGTAACTCATTGCGCTGGCGCTGAATCTCAGTAATATTTGATGATAGGGGGTGATAGAGCAGTGCATTGATTATAGTAGTCCTCCACAGAATCAGTAGCCAAGTACTTCAGTTTGGCCAAGTTTTTGAAGATCTTGAACACCTTCGAATTCTGCTGGTGAGAATACACGTGGGAAAGCTGATCCCACATTTCCTTGGTCGTCTTCAGGCGGAGCAAAGACTGGCTGATTTTGGGCTCTGCACTATTGACTAGCTAAGTCATGACGCCATAATCTTCTGTAGACCAAAGATCATAGGCCTGTTTCGTCTTGTCATTAGCATCTGGAGCAGGAGTCGTTGGACCATTGGTAGACAGATGAGAGAAGCGTCCTTGAGCCTTGACGTAGAGTTCAAAGGAGGCTACCCATAAGTGACAGTTGGAGCCATCCAATTTGACAGTGGTGACGCACAAGTTGCGGGGAACGTCTGAGGTCGCCATGACGAAAGCAGGCAGCGTGAACCAAGGGCGCATGCAGCATTAGCAAGCAGAAGGTTGACGTAGCAGTCAACAGAGGCAGATAGTAGCAGAAGCCCAATACATGGGAAAATCTATAGGCAGAAGATAGGAGATCCAAGCATCGGATCTCAGGAACCCACGTAGGGGCAGCAAGGAATATAGAAGAACCTACGCCAACATGGAGGAAAAATTACTCCACCATGAGGCGTAGGCAGGCAGAGAGCAGAACTGAGTTTACGTCTTCAACGTACTCGTACTGGAAAGTGTCTGTAGCTGTCCGGAGACCAACAGGAAGAGGATGGGTGGATGGGGTGGTCAACGGGATGGGATAGGAATAAGGGATGAAGAAGATGGTGATGACGAAGAATTAGGAAGGTGGTGGTGGGATGTGGAGAAGAGGGTGGATGTGGCAGGTGGAGAGGTGGGTGGCGGTGGCAGAAAGGGGGGCAGGAGGAGGCGGCAGGCTGGTGGTAGGGGTGGAGATGGTGGCGGCAATTTTTGGGGTGGAGAGGGGATAGCAGGGAGTAGGGCTGGTGGGGTGGAGGGACTGAGGAGGTGAGCGGCAGCAACAACAGGGAAAGGGGGGGGGGGGGGGGGGCAGGGAAAGAGGGGGGGGGCATCAGCAAATTAAAAAAAGGAAAATGGAAAGGGGGTGGCGGCTAGGGGGCATGGTGTTAGGGTTTAGGGTGGAGGGGTTTAGGGAGGATCGGGAGGCTCTGATACCATCTAAAATACTAAAGGTTATTTCTTATTGAGTGAATAAAACAAGTACACAACCCTCTCTTTTATAAGACAAGAGAGTGAGACAGAGTAGAGCTAGGCAATATGGGATATGTAGAAAGGAGAAGTGTTGTTTATTGGATGATCTTAAAAGAATACATGGGAGTCTCTTATATAGCAAACATAACAAGAGACTAAACTAAGCGCTACCCATATGGGACTAAACATCATAAGAAAAGGAGTAAGTGAGGCACATGCTAAGCACATGACACTCAAGGTAAAGGAATAGAAAAACACATGAAAAATACATGAAACTACATATCTCTATACTCCCCCTCAAGCTGGAGCGAAGATGTCGAAGAAGCCCAGCTTGGAACACAAATTCTGAAAGCGAGTCTTGGGTAGCACTTTGGTGAAGATATCCCCGCAAGCTGCTGTTCTGTACTGATGTATGGAGTGTAGATCTGACTAGAAAGAACCTTTTCCCGTACAAAGTGGCAGTCGACCTCAATGTGCTTGGTTCTTTCGTGGAAGGTTGGGTTGCTCGCAATGAAAATGGCCGCCTTATTGTCACAGAACATGGGCATAGGGCTAGGCGGAGAGATGTCAAACTCCTTCAGAAGACTATGAACCCATAGCAGCTCGCATGTAGTATGAGCCATCACTCTATATTCTGCCTCAGCGCTTGATCTTGCCACAACGGTTTGTTTTTTACTGCGCCAGGTGACTAGATTGCCGCCCACAAATGTGCAGTATCCAGAAGTGGATTTCCTGTCAGACCGACTCCCTGCATAATCTGAATCAGAAAAACCAGATAAGTCACAGTGACCATTTTTCTTATACAGAAGGCCTTTTCCAGGAGCACTTTTAAGATACCGAAGAATATG
The DNA here is from genome assembly GCA_963693085.1 of Alisma plantago-aquatica. Lineage (NCBI taxonomy): Eukaryota > Viridiplantae > Streptophyta > Magnoliopsida > Alismatales > Alismataceae > Alisma > Alisma plantago-aquatica. The sequence goes on from OY856412.1 coordinate 108,858,775, forward strand.
AATAATAGCATCCCAGTGGCATTGCCTTGGTTTATCAAGATAGCGGCTAACAAATCCCACAGCAGCAGCTAAATCAGCTCTAGTGACAGTCAGATAAATGAGTTTGCCCACTATTCTTCGGAACTGGTGGCGGTCAGCATATGCAGGAGATGAATCACTGTCCCAATCCATATTGGGATCCAGAGGAGTGGTGGCTGGCTTGCATCCCAACATTCCTGTTTCTTGTAATAAGTCAAGTACATATTTGCGCTGAGAGAGAGAAACGCCTGCAGAGGATCGAGCAACCTCAATTCCCAGAAAATAACGCAATTTGCCAAGGTCTTTTGTATTGAAGTGTTGTGCGAGATAATGCTTGGTTGCTTGTATCCCTGCGGGGTCACTGCCAGATAAGATGATGTCATCTACATACACAATAAGAATAACCAGCCCTGTTGTGGTTTTGCGTATGAAAACAGAGTGATCAGCCTGCGACCGTCGAAATCCAAAGGACATTAAGATTTTGCTAAGTTTGTCGAACCATGCGCGTGGACTTTGTTTTAAACCATAAATCGCCTTGCGAAGCTTGCAGATTTGAGAAGCAGACTCCCCCTAAGCAACAAATCCTGGGGGTTGATCCATATAGACATCCTCCTGAAGGTCGCCATATAAGAAAGCATTTTTCACATCCAGTTGATAAAGAGGCCAATCTTTATTGATAGCAACAGATATCAGAATACGAACAGAATTAAGACGTGCGACTGGAGAAAATGTCTCAAAGTAATCAACGCCATAAATTTGCGTATATCCTTTCGCCACTAATCGAGCTTTCAAACGTGCAACGGTGCCATCTGGTTGATATTTAACAGTAAAGATCCATCGACAACCAACTGGATGACAAGAAGAAGGCTTATCAACTAGATCCCAGGTATATTGTTCATATAGAGCTTGCATTTCTTGTTCCATGGCATGTCTCCAGGCAGGGTGTCGAAGAGCTTCATCAGCAGTTTTAGGAATGTGCACAGCAGATAATGCAGATGTAAAGTATGCAAGACTGTCACTCAGATGATCAGTAGAACAAAAGCGACTAATAGGATGCTGAGTACATGAACGAACCCCTTTTCGTAAACTAATAGGAATATGCAAATCAGAAAATACCTCAGCCTGTGGTGGATCCTCCGCTGACGCAGGATTTGGTTCGGCCGGGGCAGTGATGGGCTTTGGTCTTCGCTTGTACACCTGTAGAGGTTTCTCTTGGGAGGTAGGAACAGAAGGTATTTCTTCAACCAATGGAAGAGGAGTGCTAGCCAAAATATCAGTAGTCAGGCGGTCCTCAGCAGCAGAGTAGAACGACATGTGTTCAAAGAATATCACATCCGCACTTACAAACCATTGTTTCTTATCTGGATCGAAACAGCGATAGCCTTTCTGAGTCCGAGAATATCCCAAAAACACACATTTCACAGACCGGGCATCCAACTTCGTGAGACCAGGGCGAAGGTTTTTAACAAAACACGTACATCCAAAGATGCGAGGCGGCACAGAGAATAAGGGTTTATCAGGAAATAACAGAGTGTAGGGAACTTTGTTTTTCAAAACAGAAGAAGGCATGCGATTAATAAGATAGCATGTCGTCGAAACTGCATCAGGCCAAAAACAGTGAGGCACCTTGTAATGAATCAGGAGAGTGCGAGCAACCTCAAGAAGATGTCGATTTTTCCGTTCCGCTACACCATTCTGTTGTGGAGTGTATGGGCAAGTGGTTTGGTGGAGTGTGCCATGGGAGATGCAAAACTGAGTCACAGATTGTTGCATAAATTCTAGTGCATTGTCAGTCCGGAAGGTTTTAATAGGCCGATCAAATTGAGTTTTAATTTCAGCAAAAAAGGTATGAATGCAATCTAATACAGTGTTTCGACCTTTGAGTAAAAACAGCCAAGTAAGACGAGAGTAATCATCAATAAAGGTCAGAAAATATTTCACACCAGAATGACTGGGCACAGAACATGGCCCCCAAATATCCGCATGCACAAGTTCAAAAGGTTCTGTAGAAGAAATAAGTTTCTTTGCAGGAAAAACAGATCTTGTATGCTTGCCCATTACACAAGTTTCACAAGTAAAGGTATCGCTAGAGATGCCAGGAAAAAGATGCTTTAGTTTCGCCGCAGATGGATGACCAAGTCTAACATGCAGTTGAAGTCCTGTCACAGAAGTAGAGAGCATCGCCTTCGGAGTAGGTGGTCCATCCAGGTAGTACAGCCCATCTGGTCCCTCACGGCCCGAACCAATCCTCGTCTTCGTGCGGAGGTCCTTCATAATACAACCAGAGGGGTCAAATTTAACAGAGCAGTTTAATTGTTTAACCATTTTGCTGACCGAAAGTAAATTGACAGGAAAGTTTGGGATATATAAAACCGAACGGAGAAATAATACCCTTGATAGAGGAACAGTGCCAGTGCCACTAACAGTAGTTTTTGAACCATTTGCCACAGTGACAGAAGAAATAGGAGTACGGGTGGTAAGGTGGGAAAATAAATGACGAGTACCAGTCATATGAGTGGAAGCACCAGAGTCGATGCACCACTTTGTGTTACCAAAGGAGGACGAGGCAAGCATGGCTGAGGAGACTGAGGTAGAAGGTAGTTGTGCCAGACGTTCCTGAAACATTCTTTCAAACTCCGAGCGCAACCATTCAGTGTTAGGTGGTGCAGCAGATTGATCCACAGAAGAAGCAGCAGGAGTAGTATCATCAGCCGCTTGGTTGGCCCAAGCAGGTTTACCATGCTTTATCCAGCAGCGATCCTCAGTATGGTTATCACGACCACACCAGCCGCAGTGGCGTGGGTTAGGTAAAGTGCCCCGTCCAGGTGCAGGAGTGCCTCGTCCGCTAGAAGTAGGTCGGCCACCACGGCCTCGACCGCGGCCACGACCACGGCCATAATCAGTAGAGCGAGCAACCAGAGCCGGTGGTGCAGGAGCAGATGCAGGAGTCATCGAAGGTAGTCGCTGGACTCTTTTGAGGACATCTCGAACTGTAGGAAGCGGGTCACTGGACAGGATTTGATCAACAACCCCCGAGAAGGAGTCAGGAAGCGCAACCAGAAACTGCACCAGTCGAAGTTCATTGCGGTGCTGTTGTGCAATTTTGATATCGGCAGTCAACGGATGATACATCTCGTATTCATTCCATAGAGCAGAGCATTGATTGTAGAAGTCATCAATCGACAAGTCATTGGAGAATTCCTTCCTGGCGAGTTGTTTGAAAATCTCGAACACCCGCTTGGGATTCTCCTGGTGTGAATAAACATGTGCCAATTGGTCCCACATCGTCTTGGCATCATGCAAGCAAAGTAGAGACTGGTTGATCCTAGGTTCAGTGATGTTGAGGATCCAGGACATGACGCCCGAATCATCCTTGGACCACTGAATGTAGCCCTGTTTAGTCTTGTCGTCAGCATCAGCAGTAGGAGCATCAGGGGGGTCGGTAGTGAGATGATGGTACCGACCTTGTGCTTTGACATATAGCACAAACGACGCGGACCAAAGATGGTAGTTGGAGCTGCCTTCAAGTTTGACAGTGGTAACGCACAGAGATCTGGGGGGCTCAGAATATGCCATGGCTGCAGAATGGACCACGCCGTAGAGAAGCAGTAGAAACCCTTGACAGGCAGAGGCAGCAGAGACCCTTAATGGGCAGAAGTAGCAGAGATCTGACAAGGCAGATCAGAAAGACCCAATATGGGCAAATAAGACATAGAAACCTATGCCGTCATGAGGAAAAATCAACTTTCCAGCATAAGGCGCAGGTAGAAATCCCGAGGAACAAAGTAGACTCTCAACTTAGAAGGCCAGAGTCTTCCCGATCACAAATCCACAATTTTCCGGACGTAGACGGAGAAAAATTAGAAAGTGCGCAGGGCTGTACGTAAGGATTTTAGAAGGTGATTGTGAGGAAAAGGTGAGTGTAATGGTGGAGATGGTGAGGGTAGAAGATATGGGTGAGAGGGTAGGGTGGAGAGGGAGGAAGGGAGGGTGAAAAACGACGGGAGGTGGCTGTGTGGTGGAGCGGCAGCAGCAAACGTGCCGCTGCTGGCGGCAGGTGCGGCGGCTGGATGGGGGGGTTGGCGGCTAGGGTGGAGGGTGAGGGGAAAGCGGGGGGGGGGCTAGGGATAGGGTTAGGATGGGTGAGGAGGTGAGGGAGAAAGGCGGGGGGGGCGGCTGGAGGAGGGGGTGGGGGGGGAAGGGCTGTTAGGTCATGGGTGGGAAATTAGGGTGGGAGAAAATGAGGGTCTGCTCTTGATACCATGTAGAAAGGAGAAGTGTTGTTTATTGGATGATCTTAAAAGAATACATAGGAGTCTCTTATATAGCAAACATAACAAGAGACTAAACTAAGCGCTACCCATATGGAACTAAACATCATAAGAAAAGGAGTAAGTGAGGCACATGCTAAGCACATGACACTCAAGGTAAAGGAACAGAAAAACACATGAAAAATACATGAAACTACATATCTCTATAGGATAAAAGTACAAGAGGCTACAAAGTCAAAAGCCAAAAATACACTAAGTAAGAAACAACACAACACTGTAAAATACACTTGATTGTCGCCTGCAATCTCCCCTATGGACCAAGCGCATGATCTAAGAGCAGAACTACTCAACTCTTAGAAGATAAATTTAGCTATAAGTTTTTGGTTGGAAAACTCTTATATCTCACTATTACCAGGCCAAATATATGTTTCGTTGTTGGTGTTCTTAGCCAATTTATGGATTGCCCTAGGCAGTGTCACTAGGAGGCAGCATGTCGAGTACTAAGATATTTGAAAAACGCACCTGGACATTGACTGCTTTATAAAGGAAATGAGCACCTCGATGTTACCGAATATTCTGGTGTTGATTATGTAGGGTGTAAATTTGATAGATCTATCTTTCATTATTGTACCGTAGGAGGTAATTTGGTTACTTGGCGAAGTAAGAAACAAAATGTTCTCACTAGATCCAATGCAGAATCTGAGTATCGTGCAATGGCACATACTACCTGTGACCTATTATGGATGAAATCTATTCTTGTGGACTTTGGATTTCCTATCAGTTATGTTATTCCGATGTATTGTGACAATCGTGTTGCTATCATCATTGCTAGTGATCATGTCTTTCATGAAAGGTACAAGCACATTGAGGTGGACTGCCATTTTCTCAGGGATGTTTTGCTGAACAAGAAGATCACTACCCCTTTTATTTCTACACATAAGCAAATTGCAGATATATATACAAAGCCTCTCTTTGGCAAGAGAGTTGAGGAGTTGTGTTGCAACCTGGGCATGATTGATATCTATGATCCATCTTGAAGCATAGTAACAAATTCATGATTTGGCAACTTTTCGGCTGGCCAAAAAAATCGGAATTCGGAAAAAATCTGGAAAATTCATGAAAAGATCGATAAATTTCGATCAAAGTTCGGTCAACTATTCAGAAATAATCGAGAACAAATCGGTTGTATATTTACATACATATATATGTATATCTATATGTATGTCTATATATAGATACATACATATCAGATACATCATACATGTAACTACTAATGTCACAAGACATACAATCTCGAGTGAAAAAATAGGGAAAAAATTAAAGAATACTTGAGCAATAACAATGGACTGTTGGGAGAGTGGGAGGTTGGAGGTTTAGTGTATATGAGGAATTTTGTATACATGGTTTAGTATAAAAAAGCAAACGACTTAAAAAAATTTGTCAAAAGTCACTAAGAATCGTGAAAATCGTAAAAACCACGAAAAGTGGGATAAATCGTGAAAAATCAGCAACTGGCATATTAATCGTGTTGAATATTCGGGAGCCTATAAAATCGTAAAAAATCGCCGATTTTTCGTAAAATTCGGAGACTTTTGTTACTATGTCTTGAAGGGGAGAATTGATATACTTATATTTAGTTGTTGTATTCTCTTTATTCATGTTGGCCTTAACCCTTTTTACTTAAGTCTCATATAATATGGGCCCAATTATAATACGCCCATTAGGGCTTTTATTTGCTTGATGTATTGCCTCCTCCAATATACAAGAGAGGGTTTTATCTTTTTTCAGATATAAAAAAACGACTGTTTTTGACAATATATATATATATATATATATATATAGGACAATGATCCAGTGAGAAACATATATTGGTGAGAGCATGAGAGGCATTTGAATAACTTTGCACAATGATCAAATTTTCATAATCCAACCGTATGGATTAAAAATATACCCTATTAGTTACCTTCCCAAAAAAATTCATAATCATAGGACTCGTATTGCACGCACAACAAGCAAATCCTTTTCAGCGCTCAACATTGAATTTTAGGCTGGTCGTTGGATATAAACTGTTTATTTTGTATATATGGACATGTAAAAGATATCCGATTGTGATGATTTTTTGTGTGAAGGTAAATGTAATGATGTTCTTCCCATCCATAAGTTTGGATATTGAAAATCATTTACAACTTTATAGCTATTTAAATGCCTCTCATGCTCTCACCGTAGAATGTTTCTCACTAGATCGCTACCCAATATATATATATATATATATATATATATATATATATATATATATATATATATATATATATATATATATATATTAAAAAGACGACTGTTTTCGACAATATATATATATATATTGAGGGTTTTACCTTTTCTTAGATATAAAAAGACGATTGTTTTCGACAACATATATATGTATATATATGTATAGAGAGAGAGAGAGGATCAGAAGCCTATACCAAAGGGTATAGGAGATTCCCTATACCGGAGTCTATTTTGCATGGTTCAAGTGGTATTTCATATAATCCAACTACACAGATGTAGAATATATGATTTGGATTAGATGCTATTAAAATTTTATGATGATCATATTTTTTACTTTATTCGTTATAAACCAAAACATTTCAATGGTAGTTGTTGATTTCCAGAGTTACCATTCATTTGTATGCAAATGTTCAAAATTTCGTCGAAATTGGCGAAATTTCGCTAATTATTTCGACGCCGCCAACGATCGGACATAGAATGGCCTTACATGTCTATATGTAGGGAATTTTGCCAAAAAAAATTGACAATTATTTCGAATTTCAACGAAATTAGGTAAATTTTGATGAAAAAAGGCCCATTTCGTCCACATTTTGACGACATTTCAAGGAACGCATGTAATATTTCGAGAAATGGGGTACGATGTCTACAGATTTACCAAGTGATTCCTTGGGCTTGTTAGGGGCAATCTAAGTTATCTTTCTTCTCTTCCTAGCCTAATTCTATCTCTCTCTCCTATTTCTCTCACTTCTATGAAGATCCACAAAGGAAATATCTAAAAATGTGTGTGGGAGTGATATCTATGGCTATGATGACCCGCTAACTTTCATTTTTGAGGTCACATGATTTATGTTAATAGTGCGCAAAATTAGCATGACTATCGAGATATTTTGTATGTATGCCAACAATCACACCTCTAACTATATTGATATATAGAGTAACTCTAAGAGCAAAAGAGTAACTGCGCAGAAAATATACAGTCAGTAAATATATGGACGGGTTTTTTTATTTTGGAGGGGCAAATGATATTATTTTTAGATCAAATTTTTTGGGGAGCTAGATAAAATGCTCCTCTACAATTGCGAAAAAAAAAAATCAAGAAGTGTGCGCGGGTAGCTACCCGCGCAGGTATTAAAGATGAGCCCATATATATATATATATATATATATATATATATATATATATATATATATATATATATATATATATATATATATATATATATATATATATATATATATATATATATATATATATATATATATATATATATATGTATATATATATATATGTATATATATATATATATGTATATATATATACAGAGAGAGAGAGAGAGTCAGGCTAGAATACACTCGAGTGTATTCGAAGCAGAATACACTCAAGTACTTTTTCATGATGCAATATTTTTTCCAAAAATCTAATCCATTGATCTTCTTAAACATGCTGTGAATAGCTCATATGTAAAATTTGAGCACATTTGGAAATTTATAGGTCATGTTATAAAGACCGCAAAAATTATGCATTTCAAATTAGTTTCGCGCGTCGATTTTGTTGCCCTTGGATGAGCGACTTACACTCATCCAAATGGACTCAAAATTTGTATGTAGCGTAGTTATAGTATGACGGTGAAGATCAATGGTTTACATTTTGCAAAAAATAGTCTTGATATGCAAACATACTTGAGTGTATTCGTGCGATCTGTACACTCGAGTGTATTCTAGCCTGACACTCTCTCTCTCTCTCTCTCTCTCTCTCTCTCTCTCTATATATATATATATATATATATATATATATATATATATATAAAGTTCCAAGTTAGAATTCCAACTTGAGACTGTAATAACTACTATATTGATGTATGTCTCTCTCTATATATATATGTATGTATGTATGTATCTATCTATACATACATACATATATATATATATATATATATATATATATATATATATATATATATATATAGATATAGATATACATACATACATACATATAGAGAGATAGAGAGAGAGACATACATCAATATAGTAGTTATTACAGTCCTAAGTTGGAATTCTAAATTGGCACTTGGAAGTTATAATTTTGGTGCTTGGAAGAAAAATCAGTTTTTTTGCAAATTTTGATCCTAGTATTCAAGAAGATATTGCATATCTTGAAGTCGTTTGATCTCATTCATTTGCATTATTTTAGCAGTAAGGATTTAGATGCTTCAGAAAAAACAACTCGAGCAAAAGGACAACATTTCTGCCTGTTAGATTGTTCTAATAGGAATTGAGGGAAGGGGCCGGGCATTTATTGAAATACGGATCTAGTAATCTTCATTAAATTTACTTGTATGATACATGCAGCAAAATAAATATAACATAGACTTACCTTGTATGATACGGATCTAGTAATCATTCAACGAAATTAGGTAAATTTTGATGAAAAAAGGCCCATTTCGTCCACATTTTGACAACATTTCAAGGAACGCATGTAATATTTCGAGAAATGGGGTACGATGTCTGCAGATTTACCAAGTGATAATAGTGCTCAAAATTAGCATGACTATCGAGATATTTTGTATGTATGCCAGCAATCACACCTCTAACTAGATGCATAAACCATAGTTATCTCATACTTCCTCAATGCTCACTCACATACCACTGCAACATTGTTTATATACTACGTCCTGTCATCCTACTGAGAGGTCCTACCATCCTAGATCATGCTATGTTTCCATAACTTGTGTCTTTATGTTTATATATTGTGCTTGCAAACTATAATGACCTAATTCATTCATTTCGCCACATTCAATTCATCTCAAAATCTCCATCGAAATTGTTCAGCTTTCTTCACTCACACATGAGGAGCCCCACCCCCTCACCTATCCAATAAGAAATATTATTGCATATTTGATTAGATCTACACTAGTGTATTGTTCTGGTAAAATTTCGCTAAATAATTTGATCATTTGGTCGTCGAAACGCCAGGAATGCATCTATCGAAATTTTCGTCGAAATTTGTCAGAATTTCTGTTTCTGTCGCTACCTGAATGGCATCGAAATCGGACACTTTCTTCCTTGTTTGTATGGTCATAAAACTTAAAAATGATGGTGTTACACATATCTTATTGGAATGGTTTTTGAAACACAACTTATCTACATAGTATACTTCATATTTACATGGTTGGATCAAGCCAAAAGTCTTGGTAAATGCGAAAAATAAGTTTTAGGTATAGGAAATTTTGTATCCCTTAGGGATAGTCCCTTTTCTATATATATACATATATATAAATATATATGGGGGGTTCATTTGTTACCCGCACGGGTAACTAAGTTTCCGCTACTTGTGCATCCCGAAAAGTAACTATTTGGTCAGAAAATTAACTATCTGGATAAAAGAGTAACTATGTAGTCAAATAAGTAAGTATTCCTGTAAAAAGGTAAACCCGGGCAGAATATGCAAGGAAAATTCTGGAACAAATATGTAACTGTAAATCTGTTTCGACTGTCACTAATATGCATGTAATGTAACTTTTTGGAACGTAATGAAACCTTGTACACATGTAAAGTAATAAACTCCGAAATAACTATTTCTAGAGTGGGTAGCTACTCGCACGGGTATTAAAGACGAACCCATTATATATATATCCACGGGTAACAAAAGTTAGTTACCGCGTGGGCAGTGAATATATATATATATATATATATATATGTGTGTGTGTGTGTGTGTGTGTGTGTGTTAATATATATGTTCTGTTATTTCTATTCAGTTATTTTACATTATATTTGGACGTATCTGTAATTGTCACATTACTATAAATATAAGGGTGCACACATTGTGCAACCCTAAGCTCTCCAAATCTCATTGTCTTTTACATTGTATCAGAGCAGGCCTAGATCCAGCCGCCGTTCGTGCCCTCCCTCCCTTCCCTCTCTCTTTCTCTCTCCTCTCTCTTCTTCTCCTCCGGCGCCCCCCCCCCCCCCCGCCCCTCTCCGCCCGCCGCCCGCCCGCCGACTGCCGCCGCTGGCAGTGCAGCGCCGCGACAGCTAGCCGTCGGGGTCGTCTCTCCCGCCTGGGCACGTAGCTTGCCAGCAGTTATTCACACAGTCAGAATCCCAAAAAGGTGTTTGATATCAACAAGCAGCTTAGCCGCCTGCGTTTCTCTGGATCCGATCTGACGGATTACTTTTCTGCTTTCAAGGGACTGTGAGGGGAATTGGAAGCCTACCATCCCTTGTCTACTGATTTGGCTACTATGCAACGACAGTGACAGGAGTTGCAAGTAGTCCAGTTCCTTTGTGGCCTACCTGATTCCTATGCAGGGGTGGTCGATCAGATTCTTGTCAGTGATCCGCTGCCTACTCTACAGACTGCCTTTCAGAGACTACAGCGCTTGCTTGCATCATCATCTGAGACTCCTACTCATACAGGAGATTCGACTGCTTTTGCTGTGATGTCTGGTCGTAGCCGTGGTCGTGGACGCGGTCACTCACATGATGCTCATCCTCCTCTTGGTGCTGGCCGGGGGAGGGACTCTTCAGGTCGTGGAGCATCCTCTGGATCTACTACTGTTGCTGCTCGTCCTCAGACTGGCCAACGCTTCTGCAACTTCTGTAGCCAGTCTAATCATGTTGAAGACAAGTGCTGGGAAAAATACGGCAAACCAACTTGGGCCAATGCGGCCACTGATGCTACTACATCTTCTAAGACGTCTACCCAGCCTGATGCCTCAGATACTTCTACTTCCGACTTCATTCGTGCCGAGGTCGAGCGCCTATTACGGGAGCGTACTGGCTCGTCATCTACTGCCACCGCCACGGGAGCACATGGTGCGACATACTCTGGTTGTGACATTGCCTTCCTTTCTGCACCATCCTCTACTACTGGTAATACGAAATGGGTCATAGATTCGGGCGCATCTTCTCATATTTCTGGAAATTGGTCATTGTTCAGAAATTTATCTAGACCGACTAATAACTCCTCTGTTATGCTTGTTGATGGCTCCAAGTCTATCGATTCCGGGATTGGAAACATTGTGTCTGATATTGTGTTGAAATCTTCTCTATATGTGCCTCGTTTTCCGTTGAATCTATTATTTGTCAGCAAAACTTTGCGAAGCTTGAACTGTAGTCTGACTTTAGTACCTGGTTCATGTGTTTTTCAGGACCTTCGCACGAGGATGAAGATTGGTGGGGGGCATGAAGGCTCTGATGGCTTGTACTACCTGGACTATCTAAAGAAAGTAGACAATGTAGCTCTGGCTTCTGCAGTATCTTCGTCAGTATCGGCTCTACAATGGCATTACAGACTTGGGCACCCATCCTTTGAGAAATTGCGCCATATTGTACCTGATGTAGGAACAAATGTGTTTCAATGTGAATCGTGTCAGTTAGGCAAACAAACTAGGGTTGTTTATCCTAAACGTTCTCAGATTAGTAGTAAAAATGTTTTTGATCTTGTTCATGCTGATGTATGGGGCCCTTGTCATGTCCCTAGTCTATCTGGAAACAAATATTTTATTCTCTTCATTGATGATTTTTCTCGGGCCACATGGTTGTTTCTTTTGAAAAGTAGATCTGAAGTATTGTCCACTATTAAATTCTTTTTTGCTGAGATGAAAACAAAATACTCTATGCCTGTTAAAATTTTTAGAACAGATAATGCACTTGAATTTGTTCAGAAAGATGTCGAGTTGTTTTGTAAATCCATTGGCACTATCCACCAGACTTCGTGTGCATATACACCTCAGCAAAATGGTATAGCAGAAAGAAAGAATAGACACTTACTAGAGGTAGCCAGAACTATTATGTTGCATGCTAATGTACCTCGGGAATTCTGGCCAGAAGCCATCTTGACTGCCTGTTTTCTAATAAATCGAATACCTTCTTCGGTTATTGGAAATAAAATACTTGTGCAAATTCTGAATCCTAATAAACCTTTATTTACTGTACACCCTCGCATTTTTGGCTCTACATGCTTTGTAAAGTTGCTTGGCCCAATGCATGATAAACTATCTCCATGTGCTGAAAAATGTATTTTTTTGGGGTATTCTCGTACACAGAAAGGGTACAGATGCTATAGCCCAACTACCAAAAGATGGTTTACTAGCAGCAATGTTGTCTTTTTTGAGGGTACACCATACTACTCTACTCAAGGAGATAGTCTTCAGTCTGAGCTTATTGCTTCTCTGCTGCCTATTACTAGTGACTGTGTTTCTGGTGCCACTACTTTTGTACAACCAGCACCTCCTCTTCTTGTTTATCAGCGCAGGAACATATCTCAACCTGCACAAGACCCCCCCCCCTAACCGAGCCAATCTTCTCCTCCAGAAGGTTCTGCATCACCTGAGGTAATCTCTGACCTTGATGTGCCTATTGCTCTTAGGAAGGGCACTCGTTCCAGCACTATCCACAATATTGCTAACTACGTATCAACTGATAATTTAAGTGTTCATGTTAGCAACTTTGCCACTGCCTTATCTGATGTTGCCATCCCAAAGACTGTACAGGATGCCTTGCAAAGTACAACTTGGACGATTGTTATGAAGGAAGAAATATTTGCTCTTTCTAACAGACAAACTTGGGAGTTGGTGGATCCACCTCCTTAGTGTAAGCCTGTAGGCTGCAGATGGGTGTATGTTGTTAAATATCAACCAGATGGTACTGTAGAACGTTTGAAGGCACGTCTTGTTGCTAAAGGTTATACACAGACCTATGGTATTGACTACTTTGAAACTTTTTCACCTGTTACCCGTCTTAATTCTGTCAGAGGTTTCTTATCTGTTGTTGTTAATCTTGACTGGCCTCTAGTACAACTTGATGTTAAAAATGCTTTCTTATATGGAGATCTGCAAGAGGTCTATATGGAGCAACCTTCCGGATTTGTTGCTCAGGGGGAGTCACATAAAGTCTGCAGACTAAAGAAGTCTATTTATGGGCTCAAACAGAGTCCTCGTACCTGGTTTGATAAATTGAGCAATATTCTGATTGCCTTTGGTTTTCTGAGATCTCAGGTGGATCATTTTGTCTTTACTAAGAAGACCTCTACCGGTATTGTGATTCTGATTGTGTATGTGGATGATATTATACTTTCTGGCAGCGACTCTTGCTATTCAAGCTACTAAAGCCCATCTCTGCAAACACTTTGCTACTAAAGATTTAGGTAAACTGCGGTATTTTCTGGGCATAGAGGTATCTAGAACTTCTAATGCTCTTGTGCTATCTCAGAGAAAATATGTCTTAGATCTTCTACAGGAGACTGGTATGCTTGGAGCTAGACCTGCTGATACTCCTCTGGATCCCAATGTCAATTGGGATGATGAGTCTTCTCCATTCTTTGCTGATAATAAAAAATACAGGAGGCTGATTGGTAAAATGATATATCTGACTGTGGCTAGAGCTGACATAGCTACTGTTGTGGGTCTTCTTAGCAGGTATTTAGATAAACCCAGACAGTGTCACTGGGATGCACTCTGTCATATTCTGCGATATCTAAAGAAGTCTCCTGGCAAGGGACTTCACTACAGGAAAAATGCACATTGTTCTCTTGAGGGTTATTCTGATGCTGACTATGCAGGGAGCAAAATTGACAGGAAATCCACTTCTGGCTATTGTACCTATGTTGGAGGTAATCTGGTCACATGGAGAAGTAAGAAACAAAATGTGGTTGCCAGATCTAGTGTTGAAGCTAAATATAGGGCCATGGCCCATCCTGCCTGTTAGCTCCTGTGGGTGTGTTCTCTCCTAAAAGACTTTGGGGTTGAGTCCTCTTCTACTATACCCATGCACTGCGATAATAAAGTTGTTATCTTCATTGCAAACAATCATGTTTATCATGAACGCACCAAGCATATCGAGGTTGACTGTCATTTCACTCAAGAGTCTATCCTGACTAGCAAAATTTGCACTCCTTTTACTCGTTCTGAAGACCAGGTTGCTAATAAGCATTTCTGCACACTTGTGGACAAGTTGCGCATGATTGACATCTATACTCCAACTTGAGGGGGGGTGTTAATATATATGTTCTGTTATTTCTATTCTGTTATTTTACATTATATTTGGACCTCTTTGTAATTGTCACATTACTATAAATATAAGGGTGCACACATTGTGCAACCCTAAGCTCTCCAAATCTCATTGTCTTTTACAATATATACATATATATATATATATGCTACCCGAGTCAAGTAACTAAGGTTAGTTACCCGTGAAAACTCTTTTGTAACAGGAAGGCACTGAATTGTAAAGAAGCGACCAAATTTGTGATACAAAGACTCGTTTTGTAAAAACATCAATTTTTTATTATATACTGCAAAAATAATAAAAATGACATTTCTGGAAGAAGAAAAAAATCTCCACCCCAAATTGTAACCAAGAAGGAAAATTTGTAACTAAAATGGAATATTTGTAACTAGAACGCTCTGACTGTAACCAAAATTGTCGGGTAACTAATTTAAGTTAGCCAACTGGGTAACGAATACATCCATATATATATGTTATCAGAGACGCAAGTATTGGTTCGGAGCGTAACCCCAATGTGGAGCGGCTCCTCAATATATATATTAAACAATAAAAAGGGAAAATTACATATGAGCCCAGACAGAATAGGAGAATTAGAGAAATAGAGATAAGAACTAACAAACATGAATAGAAACAGGAAATATAATTCTAACACTCCCCCTCAAGCTGGAGTATACACATCATGCATACCCAGCTTGCTAACCATATATTGAAAAACAGTAGGTAAAAGTGGTTTGGTGAAGACATCAGCCACTTGTTCTCCAGTTTTCACATAGGGAGTCTTGACTTTCTTAGCCAGTACCAGGTCACGCACAAAGTGGCAGTCCACCTCAATATGCTTTGTTCTTTCATGAAAAACCGGATTTCCTGCGATATGTATAGCTGCCTAATTATTACACATCAAGGTGGAAGGAGTCTCCACACTAATTCCCAATTCAGAAAGCACAGAAAGAACCCATTGCAGTTCACAACACGCATGAGCCATGGCCCTGTACCCAACTTCAGTGCTAAAACGGGCCACCACACTTTGCTTTTTACTCTTCCATGTCACAAGATGAGGTCCCAGAAAAACACAATATCCAGAAGTTGACCGTCTATCTTTAACATCACCAGCCCAATCTGCATCAGTGTAGCTAGTGACTTGAAGAGGAGAACAACTCATGTCATTTACATGATATGTAAACCCTTTTTTAGGAGCCCCTTTTAGATATCTTAGGATACGACTCACTGCCATCCAGTGACTAGTCTTTGGCGTGCTCATATACTAGATGACCACACCAACTGCATAAGAGATATCAGGCCATGTCACAGTCAGATATATTAATTTACCAACCACTCTTCTATATAAGTGTGGATCATGAAAATCATCATCATTATTTGAAACAGCTTTAGCATGATAATCCATGGGTGTAGAGACAGGTTTTGAGTCAAGCATATCAGTCTCACCAACTAAGTCCAGAACATATTTCCTCTGAGAAAGATTAGTTCCCTTCTTGGAACGTAGCACCTCTATCCCAAGGAAATACCGTAGTTGTCCCAAATCTTTAGTACAAAATTGAGTTTGAAGCCAAGCTTTAAGAGTAGAAACGCCCTCACAATCATCTCCAGTAATTACTATGTCATCCACATACACAACCTAGACAATAACCCCCTTGGAGCTCCGCAGGTAAAACAAAGAGTGATCAGTAGAAGAGCGGCTAGACCCAAAACAAATAAGAGCAGTGCTGAATTTTTCAAACCATGCCCGTGGAGATTGCTTAAGGCCATAAATGGCTTTCTTAAGTTTGCACACCTTCTGACACCCCCCCTGAGCAACATACTTAGGTGGTTGCTCCATGTAGACTTCCTCTAGCAAATCACCATGAAGAAAGGCATTCTTCACATCAAGTTGATACAAGGGCCAAGCAAAGTGAGTCACAATAGATATAACAATCCTCACAGAATTTAGCGGAGCAACAGGGGAGAAGGTCTCAAAAAAAATCAACATCAAATGTATGTGTACCCTTTTGCAACTAGTCGTTCCTTCAAACGATCAATACTACCATCAGGATTTTGCTTCATAGTATACATCCAACTGCAGCCAACTATACATTTGCTAGGAGGAAGATCAATCAGATCCCACGTATCATTTTCACATAAGGCAGACATTTCCAAATCCCTAGCCTGAGTCCACCCTTTATCCTGTAAAGCTTCAGCACATGTTTTTGGAATACGGATAGAATCAAGAGTGAAAGCAAAAGAACGGGCATAAGACGATAAGTTAGCAAGACAGCAGACACTTGATACAAGATGACGTATAGTGCAAGACCGCACACCTTTACGCATGGAAACAGGAAGATCTAAATCTATAAACAATTCATAGTAGGAGAAGAAGAAGGGTCAGGTACCTCTTGAGCATCAGACAACAGTGATACAACCACAGGAACGGACGTCGCTACTCCTTCTGGATCTCGTGCAACTCGTCTGGTGTAAACATGTGAAAAGGGTTGAATGGTAGAAGGTAAAGGTGGATTTGGATCACTCTTATGGAGAAGAATACTCTCTTCGCACACAACTGGTAAAGGTGGCTCTCTTAGTGGAGTAAAATCTCTCTCCTCACATAAGGTAGAGATAGGTGTCTCCCCCTGACTCATGACACTATCACCAAAGTACGGTGTAGACTCATGGAATGTGACATCAGCAAATACAAACATCCGTCGAAGAGTCAGAGAATAACATTTGTAACCTTTTTGTGTGGTGGAGTATCCCAAAAAAACATAGTAACAAAAGTCTCCGAATTTTATGAAAAATCGGCGATTTTTCACGATGTTATAGGCTCCCGAATATTCATCACGTTTAATACGCCAATCGCCGATTTTTCACGACTTTTCACAATTAATCCCGCTTTTTCGCGATTTATACAATTTTTGTCGATTCTTCATGACTTTTCACGATTTTTCTCTTTTAAGTCACTTGCTCTTTTTTTACCAAACCATGTATACAAAATTCCTAATACACACTAAACCTTAAAGCCCCCACTCCTCTGGACATTTCATGTTATTTCTCAACTATTTTTTACTTCTTTTCCTACATTTTTACTCACTAAGATTGTATGTCTTGTGGCCGTAACAGTTACATGCATCATATACGTATGTACATACATACATTTATCTATATATATACACATGCATACATGCATATATATGCATACATATATATATGTATATACTTATATTGTCGACTTATTCTAGATTATTTCCGAATAGTTGACCGAACTTTGACCGAAATTTATCGATCTTTTCACGACTTTTCTCAATTTTTTCCGAATTCCGATTTTTTCCAGCCAGCGGAAAAGTTGCCGAATCCCAAACTTGTTACTATGCAAAAAAATAGTCTGAAATGAATAGATCTGGGGGACAACTTATCTGCCTTAGGATCATTGTTGTGGACAAAGGCAGTGCAACCAAACACCTTCAAAGGAATATGAAAAGGAACATCACGAGGACGCAAGACAGAGAAAGGCGTGACACCTTGAAGAACAGACGAGGGTAAACGATTCATTAAGAAACACGTAGTGAGAATAGCATCAGACCAAAATCTTTTTGGAACATGTGATTGAAACATCAAGGTCCTAGCAATGTCAAGAAGAAGACGATTCATACGCTCAGCCACACCATTTTGTTGGGGCGTATAAGCACATGACGTCTGATGAACTATGCCAGTAGTATTAAAAAAATCTATAACAGCTTGTTGAACATATTCCACAGCATTATCTGAACGAAACACTTGAATGGAGCAATCAAACTGTACTTTTATTAACTGATGAAAAATTTTCAAAATGGATACAACTTCTTCCCTAGATTTCATGAGATATAACTATGTCATCCTAGAGAAATCATCAACAAAGGACAAAAAATAACGATATCCATTATAACTGGATTCTTTGAAAGGACCCCAAACATCACTATGAATAATCTGAAAAGGGCACACAACGTGTTTATTGACACGAGCAGGGTAAGACACACGGTGGTGCTTCCCATACTGACAAGACTGACATTCAATAGATGAAATAGAAAACAAACTAGGCTCCATTTTCTAAAGACTCTAGAGACGGATGACCATAGCGACAATGCCACTGCAGAGGGGAGACACTGAGGAAGGCTGTAGAAAGCTGACGAGCTGGACGATCACCATGGAAAAAGTAGAGATCACCTTTCCTAGGCCCCCCACCAATCGTCTTCAAACTCTTGAGATCCTGTAGAGCAAAACAAGGACCAAACATTACACAACATTGTAAAGAATCAACCAAATTTGATATAGATATAAGGTTGAAAGGAAAGTCAGGAACACAATGAACAGATTTCAAAGTAACAGTAGAAGATGGACGAACAATTCCACATGCTTGAACTTGTCTGACTGAGCCGTCAGCAAGTGTAACAGAGGAGTGTGGTATATATGTGTCAAAAGACTGCAACAAAGACTTCATACCCGTCATGTGTTGTGAAGCTCCAGAGTCTACTACCCACGGTGGTTGCGAGTGTGACGTCAAAAATGAGGTAGTGTGATTACCTTTAGCGGAAACCAACTGAGCCACTCCGCCTGTATGAGGGGAATTAACTGATAAACTCTTGGTAGCCTGGATAAGACGATGATATTCAGCCTTTGATATAGTGACATCAGAGTGTGGTCTTTCAGTAGTAGCATCAGATGTCTCAACATAATGTGCAGCACCAGAAGAACTTGGGACTGTAGACGCAGCACCAAAAGAACCTGGGACTGTAGACGGACGTGCATGCTTTTGGTAGCACCTATCCACAGTATGTCCCAACCGTCCACAGAAAGTACATTTAAAATGAGTCCCTCTTCCTCGTCCGGCACCACGTCCACCTCCTCTCGCCGCAACAACAAGAGAGGCATGTGCATCAGAACTAGCATAAGATCCAGTGATAGGGGGAATGGACTCAAAAGAAGCATGTTGAATCTGTGCATATGCCTCTTCCAAACTAGGAAGTTTCTCTGTTGCAAGGATCACACTTCTGGCTGCATTGTACACAAAGTCAAGACCTGAAAGGAAACGTGCAGTCATCAGATCATCAAGTTCCTTCATTATCATCCGTCTTCAAGGGCTGATAGAAACTCAACTCTTGAGATATAGACTGAATTGAGCCAAAATACTCAACAAGAGATTTGTTGTCCTGCTTCTGTGCAAACAGTCTATCACAAACTTTATAAAGACGAAGAGCGTTCTTCTCATGTGAAAGTGCTTCTTCGCAACGTCTCACGCCTGTTTAGCTGTAGGGTAAAATATGAACCGCGTAGCAATAGGCGACTCCATACTGTTCCACAACCAAGATTTCACAAGACCATTGTTCTTCCTCCATTCAGCATAAGATGGATCAGTCTCAGAGGGTTGTTCCTCTTCAATATATTTCACTTTGTCTCGTGACCCCAGAACTGTATAAATTGCGTTCATCCACAATAGGTAATTCTGGGTATTGAGTTTGACAGTGGTTATAGGAGATTGATCATGTAAACGAGAGTCATACTCAATTCACCTTTTTTATCCATTGTGCGGTTTGTTCAAGATGTCGGACAGCAGCAAAGAGCGACGGGAATAAGTGTCGTCACCAAAAAACGAACAAGGACGAGAATAAGCGTCGTCACGAAGAGATCATACGATGCAAAAATTGATGCATCAGCAGTCCCCTAATAATAGAAAAGCACTCAACCACACATAGGGGAAGTGTGTGGCGAGGAGGACAAGAACAGTGTGTCTCTTCCGAAACTACTATTGTAGACAAACGGCTCCCCTTAGGACTGTTCTTTGCGCTGTGCTACACGTTGGCCAGCAATCTCCAGAGGAAGCCTACGTGCACGGACGTCCTGATCTAGTGGCCGCTAGACCTAGCTGCCGAGAGTCGTCCCAACTAGACGATCTCCACACCTGGCCGTCGGCTTTGCCTGATCACCTGAGAGTTGTGGCGCCGGCAATGATCTCTAGTCGTTGCATAGAGTAGTCGGGAATTTGGTATCCCTAGTCACCGGAGCCGTCGGGCTCAAGGGACCCTGTCAACGACGCAACCGGAGCTAACGCACATTTTCCTCCGTGCGGCGCAGTCGCTCTGGTACCATGTTATCAGAGACGCAAGTATTGGATCGGAGCGTAACCCCAATGTGGAGCGGCTCCTCAATATATATATTAAACAGTAAAAAGGGAAAATTACATACGAGCGCAGATGGAATAGGAGAATTAGAGAAATAGAGATAAGAACTAACAAACATGAATAGAAACAGGAAATCTAATTCTAACAATATATAGAGAGAGAGAGAGAGTCAGGCTAGAACACACTCGAGTGTACAGATTGCACAGTATACTCAAGTGGTGTTTGCATATCTAGATATTTTTTGGACATATTCAAACCGTTGATATTCATTGTAATAACAAATACATGCTAAATGCAAAATTTGAGCTCGTTTGGATTTTTCTAAGTCGCTCTTTCATGATCAACAAAATTGACACACCAAAATAATTTGAATTATAGGTTTTTTTTCCTTTAGATGCATGACCTACAAGTGTCCAAATGAGGTCAGATTCTATAAGTAGTATGTTCACATGATATTTAAGAAAATCAATGGTTTCGATTTTCAAAATAAAATTTGTATGATGAGAAACGACTTGAGTGTATTCGGTCTCCGGTACACTCAAGTGTATTCTAGTCTAACTAACTAACTAACTATATATATATATATATATATATATATATATATATATATATATATATATGTTGTTCATTCGTTACCCGTGCGGGTAGCCAGATTTTCGCTACCCGCTGGAGTAACTCGGGGTTAAAAGAGTAACTATATGGTACACTGGAGTAACTCTTTTGAATCAAAAGAGTAACTGTATTGATATATAGAGTAACTCTAAGAGCAAAAGAGTAACTGCGCAGAAAATATATAGTCAGTAAATATATGGACGGATTTTTTTTATTTTGGAGGGGCAAATGATATTATTTTTAGATCAAATTTTTTGGGGAGCTAGATAAAATGCTCCTCTACAATTGCGAAAAAAAAATCAAGAAGTGTGCGCGGGTAGCTACCCGCGCAGGTATTAAAGATGACCCATATATATATATATATATATATATATATATATATAGAGAGAGAGAGAGAGAGAGAGAGAGAGAGAGTCAGGCTAGAATACACTCGAGTGTATTCGAAGCAGAATACACTCAAGTACTTTTTCATGATGCAATATTTTTTTCCAAAAATCTAATCCATTGATCTTCTGAAACATGTTGTGAATAGCTCATATGTAAAATTTGAGCACATTTGGACATTTATAGGTCATGTTATAAAGACCGCAAAAATTATGCATTTCAAATTAGTTTCGCGCGTCGATTTTGTTGCCCTTGGATGAGCAACTTACACTCATCCAAATGGACTCAAAATTTGTATGTAGCGTAGTTATAGTATGACGGTGAAGATCAATGGTTTACATTTTGCAAAAAATAGTCTTGATATGCAAACATACTTGAGTGTATTCGTGCGATCTGTACACTCGAGTGTATTCTAGCCTGACACTCTCTCTCTCTCTCTCTCTCTCTCTCTCTCTCTATATATATATATATATATATATATATATAAAAAAAGTTCCAAGTTAGAATTCCAACTTGAGACTGTAATAACTACTATATTGATGTATGTCTCTCTCTCTATATGTATGTATGTATGTATGTATGTATCTATCTATACATATATATATATATATATATATATATAGATAGATAGATATACATACATACATACATACATATACATACATATAGAGAGATAGAGAGAGAGACATACATCAATATAGTAGTTATTACAGTCTCAAGTTGGAATTCTAAATTGGCACTTGGAAGTTATAATTTTGGTGCTTGGAAGAAAAATCAGTTTTTTTGCAAATTTTGATCCTAGTATTCAAGAAGATACTGCATATCTTGAAGTCATTTGATCTCATTCATTTGCATTATTTTAGCAGTAAGGATTTAGATGCTTCAGAAAAAACAACTCGAGCAAAAGGACAACATTTCTGCCTGTTAGATTGTTCTAATAGGAATTGAGGGAAGGGGCTGGGCATTTATTGAAATACGGATCTAGTAATCATTCATTAAATTCCTGTAATAAATTTACTTGTATGATACATGCAGCAAAATAAATATAACAAAGACTTACCTCTGCAGTATGAAGTTGCAAGTTTCTTGCATCGACTACTATAGGTCCATCATCCAGTGAGATAGTAGGAACAAGTCCCAGTGAAGACGCCTCCTGAATTTCAGTATTTATCAAAGAATTTTTGGCATAATTAGAAACAATTGGTTCATATGTATTAGCAGAATCGGATCACTATAGTAACATTCTTTTGGTGACTGAGTGCTAAAATAATTGTATACTGAGAATCTTATGAGATAGATAGCAGTCATTTTCATGACTGCCCTCCCTCGTCAAACGGATAGGTCTAATGCATCAAACAGATGACAGACCTTCCAGCCCCATCCTCCAAAAAATCATTATAAAAGTTCAGTTTGCAAGTTTGGTTTTGAAGACAGCTGTAATAACAATGTTCTGCACAAGTTTTGGTCTATTTGATAGGAACTTTTATAGATACAGAAGTTATAGTATGCTGCATTGTGGCAGAAAAAGAAAGTCGGATAAACTACAATCTAAGCAATATGCAGATCTATTTAAGACAAACATCACCATCTAGAACAAAATCAGTTATAATTTCCCCCATCATCAATGTAGAAAATCAATATGCAGAAAATGTGCCATTATATATTAGCAAGAATAAGTAGGCAGCACGAAGCCAGCTCTAACCTCGAAAATTGAAAATGCCCGGGGATCATATTCTCCAAATCCATCAAGCAGTGAATACAAGTTACATCGCCTTGAGTTGTCACTCATAACTCCCAAATTCTCCACGAATTTACTTCTTAGAGAATTATCATTTGGAAACTTAAGACATCCTAAAACGTTTGAAAATACTTCACTAGATGGAATTACTCCAGCAGATATAGTCTGTCGATAAACTTTTATAGCAAATGTCGTCCTGCAAAGAGAATACAAGAGAGATGCCCCATCAATTCGATTTATTTCAACCAAGAATAACATAAAACGCAAAACTTTTGACATTGACATAAGTAGACCAAAGAGTTCTATGATGTTAAGTGTATACGAAGTTTCACAAACTGATTGGCATAACAGTGTAGGACAATAGAAGTTGCCGAACCAGTCAAAATAGCGGAATCTGGATTTCTATGGAGCTATAGGGGCTAGGTTAAAGAACACTGATTTGTATCATCCTTGCCGACTTCCCTCAGTTTCTCTTGTAACCCATCTAAGCAATTGAAAGCTGCAACAGCATAGCCTGGCTATCCTTCTCTGCTATCCTTACTGTACCAAAGGCCACTTAGAATGAGTAATCTCTACATTTCGACCACCACAGCCTCTCAATTGCAATGTGTGTTAGAGCAATTAACTTCATTCAAATTTTACCATTAAGAAAAATGTCCATCTGAATATATCAAAATTTTGCCAGAATTTTTAATGCAAACTCCAACATCGGAAGTGATCTGGGCTCATTAAAGTGTGAATGTTTTGTTAAGTACAAAAGATTATATGTTCAAATGTTGAGAACTACATGGTTTTGATTATACATGCTATACTATGGAAATACACAATTGAGTTTGTAGTTGAGTCTAGGAGGCGGCCTCCAAGACTGGGACACCTAGCCACAGAAACGTGAACCTTTTTCCATACAAAAAGGCTTATAGTGTAGTTACTTTATCTCTCTCTCTCTCTCTCTCTCTCTCTCTCTCTCTCTCTCTCTCTCTCTCTCTATATATATATATATATATATATATATATATATATAGGGTAGCGATTCTGTGAGAAACATCCTACGGTGAGAGCATGAGAGGCATTTGAATAACTACAAATCTATAACTGTTTTTAAATATCCAACCGTATAGATGGAAAAAGCATCATTTCATTTACCTTCTCACAAAAAATCATTGCAATCCGACATTGTTTACATGTCCATATGTACAATACATACTTTTTACATCCAACGGTCAGCCTGAAATTCAATATCGAGCGTCGAAAAGTATTATGTTGTTGTGAATGATCTACAAATCGGATGGTGATGAAATTTTGTAGGAAGGTAAATATTAAGGTATACTTGTAATCTATACAGTTGGATTATGAAAAATTAATCTATGTGGAGAGTTATTCAAATGCCTCTCATGCTCTCACCAAGATATGTTTCTCATTAGATCGTTGCCCTATATATATATATATATATATATATATATATATATATATAGAGAGAGAGAGAGAGAGAGAGAGAGAGTCAGGCTAGAATACACTTGACTGTATCCGGAGCGGAATACACTCAAGAAGTTTTTCACGATGCAATATTTTTTTTTGAAAATCTAAACCGTTGATCTTCTTAAACATATCGTGAACAACTCATACGCAAAATTTGAGCACATTTGGATATGTATAGCTCATGTTATGAAGACCACAAAAATTATGCATTTCAAATTAGTTTCGTGCGTCGATTTTGTTGCCCTTGGATGAGTGACTTACACTCATCCAAATGGACTCAAAATTTGTATGTAGCCTAGTTATAGTATGACGGTGAAGATCAACGGTTTACATTTTGCAAAAAATAGTCTTGATATGCAAACACACTTGAGTGTATTCGTGCGATCCGTACACTCGAGTGTATTCTAGCCTGACTCTATATATATATATATATGTTTCTCTAAACTTAAACGATCTTATAGTCACCTAGATCATACCTTAAAAGATCCAAGTTGGACTCAAAGTTCCCATTTAACCTACTTTTACCGATTCAAATCTGGATCAAGCAAATTTAACCTCGATAAAATTTGAACCTAATTCAACTCAAAAATTGCCTGATTCAGACCTTAATTGACCTATTCAATCATTGAAATTATCAAAATCAGGCCATCTAGGCCACTTACAAGACATCAGTGCACAGATTGGGTTCCCTCCTCTAGTGCCTAGCTCGCGTAGATATGCCTAGGTTGGGTGTTCTGGTTAACTATTTAGATCATAACGGTAAGTCATTGGTTCTTTTCTTCAACTAAGACGGTATTATATCGTAATTTCCTAGGGTCAACAACACATCCCCACTAAATTGTAGTGACTATAAAAGGGAAGGTCATTGTTGTTGTCCAGTATGATTAGAATTGTGTTCCTTGTTATTGCAATCTTGATTGTGGTCTTCACATCAGACTTCATGACATTGTTGGCTAAATTGGACATTATTAAACCCTTTGTTTTGATGATGACAAACATTTCATTCTTGTGGATCTAACTTATTATTTGAGTGTTTCAGGGATAAACAAATAAGGAAGTGGATAGTTGAAGATCAATACAAAATGGAAGATCAACATGCTTAGATTGCTTTTATTTTCATGATTGTACTCAATGTAAAAAACTTGTACAAGTATATAATGTACAAGTACATAGATATCATGTAAATCAAGTGTTAGATCTTCCCTATCCACTCACAACACTTAGATAGATCCTCCCTAAGATAGAATCACAATTAAACATTGATACACACACTTAGTAGATGATTCAACACATTGAAATAGGGGCTTTCTCGGTCGACAAACTTCTCGACCGAGACACTCTCGGTCGACAAAATCCTCGACCGAGAACCACCTCAGTCTAACTCACAAACATGGATTATTGACCTACCCATGTAACCCTAGAATAACTCTCGGTCGACAACATCCTCGACCGAGATAGACCTTCGAGTACGTTTCATAGTCGTTAGACTGAGAGTAGTTGGTTGTTGGAAAGTCACACTAGTCGTTGAACACTTTTACTCCAAACCAACACTCGGTTGAAGATATTGTCGACCGAGACACATTCGGTCGACAAACTTCTCGACCGAGACAAGTTCTGGACTGCACTTTTCAACACTAAACAACTAGTCGTTGCAATGTAATTTATGGACACCTAACGGCTAGTTGAGCACTAAGAACACCTAAAAAGTGTCTAGAATGTCCCTAAGCACTTGTAACCTATTCCTATAAATAGGGGAGGCCTTAGGACACCCAAAGCATCACTTGTGCATACAATTACACTTGAGATTCATTCTTAGTGAACAACAAGCAAAGCTACACTTGCAATTTGTTTCTTTGAGCTCTACATTAGTGGCCTATAACCTAGTATCTCCTAGCCACCACACTGCCACGTTAATCTATAGTGGATAGGAGATCAATACGCTTGATATAGGATCAAAGCGTTGTACTCATTGGTAACATTGTTTCTTTCTTCCAATCTTGTTCCTTTTATTGTATTTTGTTCTCCTTGACTACACCTAGGTTAGAGGTTGTTGAAAGGAGCTTCGTAGAGCTACTTCAGGTGGTGGAGGCTGCTCCCGGTGACTTGGAGTTACTTCTGAAGGCTGCCTTAAGGATTGAAGCTACTTTAGGTGAAGGCTACTTCAAGGGTGAGCTTGGAGTTACTTTAGAAGGTTGTTTCTAGGAGGATTGAGGCTACTTCAAGGGTGTAGAAGGAAGGTGATTGTATTTTATGTAACATCCTTGCGAGATAATAAAATTAATCACTTTCAAAATCCCGGTTGCAAACAATCGGGTAGTGGACTGACTACCTTAGATTTCTAAGGTAGGAACCACTCATCCTTGTGTCTTCTTTGTTTCCTCCTACTTCTTGTTCAAGTGTTTATTTGTTTAATTAACTTTAAAAACTCCAAAAAGCTCTATTCACCCCCCCCCTCTAGATCTTTCAGACATAAGGGACAAAATTCATGGGTTGTAAAAATTTCAACAAAAATACTAATATTTATTGGATCAGATATCTAATCGACAAACCTCAATACAAGTGTTGTTTGGTAATGGGAACTGTGAAGTCACGATGTGCGACTTCCCTTATATTTATCATCATCATCATCATCATCATCATGTAAGCCTCAATCCCACCCATGTTGGGGTCGGCTACATGGATCCTTCTTTTCCGATTAGCTCTGTTATGGATCATACTCTAATCAAGATGTAAAGATTTCTCTCTTTATAAGCTCTTCCCAAGTTAATTTAGGTCTACCTCTGCTTCTTTTAGTTGTACTTGACTCAATAACCTTACTTCGAATAGGTGCATTTGTTGGTCTGTGTTGCACATGTCCATACCATCTTAGACGCCCTTCACGCAACTCATCCTCGATGCTCACCACTCCCACTTCATTTATATTTATACAAATGATAAAAGGACAATTACAGAGAGACCCACAACATATGAGAGAATAAGAAAAGATATAAAGAAAGACAATGTTCAACACTCCCCCCTCAAGCTAGAGCATAGATGTCATGTCCAACTTGTCAAGAATAACACAACTATTTCTTTGCAAGGAGCTTAGTGAAGATATCAGTAACTTGATCCTCTAAGCAAGTAAAAGGAGTGCAGATGCGTCCAGTAAGTATCGTGTCTCTGATGAAATGACAGTCAACTTCAATATGCTTGGTTCGTTCATGATAAACAAGATTATTGGAAATAAATATAGCATCCTTGTTATCACAGTGCATAGGAACAGGGCCAGAGCAATGTATGCCAAGTTCTTGAAGAAGATATTTCACCCACAATAGTTCACAAGAAGTGTGTGTCATTGCACGACATTCAGCTTCAACACTAAACCTGGCTACAACATTTTGTTTTTTGCTTCTCCAAGTAACAAGATTACCTCCAACATATGTGTAATATCCAGAAGTGGACTTTCTATCCACCTTACTTCCAGCATAGTCAGAATCACAAATCCATCAAGAGTTCAATGACCACATTTCTTATAAAGAAGACATTTCCACGTGATTGCTTCAGGTATCTTAGAATATGACACAAGGCATCCCAATGACACTATTTGAGCTTATCAAGATGTCTGCTAACAAGACCAACTGTTGTAGAAATATCAGCTCTTGTGATAGTTTGATAGATTAGTTTGCCAACTAATCTCTGATACCTTACATGATCAAAGTACAAAGGAGAGTCATCATCATCCCAATTGAAATTGGGATCACGAGTGTCAGCAGCTCTAGCACCAAGCATACCAGTTTCTTGCAGAAGATGCATGAACATATTTCCTCTTTGATAGAGATATAGTTGTAGAAGTCCTTCACACTTCAATCCCAAGAAAATATCTCAACTTGTCGAGGCCTTTAGTAACAAAGTGTTTGCACAGATAAGCTTTTGTAGCATATATGTCGGTAGTGTCACTGCCAGAAAGAATAATATCATCAACATACACAATAAGATCCACCATACCGGATTTTTTCTTCTTAACAAAGACAAAATGATCGGCATGAGACCTCAAAAAATCATATTTAGTCAAAATATTGCTCAACTTATCAAACCAGGCATGGGGACTCTGCTTAAGACCATAGATAGACTTTTGTAGGTGACAGACCTTATGAGACTCTCCCGAGCAACAAACCCATGTGGTTGCTCCATGCAAACCTCCTCTTGAAGATCATCATAGAGGAACACATTTTTAACATCAAGTTGCAAAAGAGACCAGTCAAGATTCACAACAACAGACAGAAGAATTTGCACAGAATTCAACCTAGCCACTAGAGAATGTTTCAAAGTAATGATATAAGTCTGAGTGTAGCCCTTAGCTACCAATCGAGTTTTTAACCGCACAATAGTCCCATCTGGATGATACTTAATTGTATACACCCAGCGGCACCTAATAGATTGACATCCAAAAGGAGGATCAACCAATTCCCATATACCCCTATCAGTAAGAGCAAACATCTCCTCCTGTATAGGATGAGTCCAGGCGGTACGTTGCAGAGCATCAATAGTGTTTTTGGAAATGACAATAGGTGAAAGGGCAGCAACAAAATTGCTAACATGTGAACTAAGATGGTCAGTAGTGACACATCTAGCAATACTGTGAGAAGTACAAGAATGAGTGTCGTTTCTAAGAGCAATATGCACATTCAGATCAGAAGTTACCAGAACTTGATCAGGACCTTCAGAAGGAGAAGATCGGGTAGGTGGAGGGTGTGGTTCGACAATGTCATAATTGTGTTGTTGTTTGTTCTTGTACTAATAAACAGTCAAGAGGAGTATAGTCTCAACCACCTGCATGATAGGTGTTACTTCTGTGGTGATACGTATTCCCCTCAGGAGAATAAAACGGAGTATCTTCAAAGAAAACCACATCACTACTTGTAATGATTTCCGAGTAGAAGGACTATAGCAGCATAACCGATTTGAGTGTGTGAATATCCAAGAAAAATACACTTCTCAGCACGAGGGGACAATTTATCATGTTCAGGTCCTAGAAGACGAACAAAGCATGTTGACCCAAAAATTCGTGGAGGTATAGGAAAAATTGGCCCCTTCGGTAGTAAGATCTGTATCTGAATCTTATCAGCAATAACAGATGACAGCATGCAATTTATTAAAAAATAGACTGCAAGAACAACCTCAGGCCTGAAATGTTTTGAAACATTCGAGTGAAGCATTATGGTTCTAGCAACCTCAAGTAGAAGCCAATTTTTACGCTCAGCAACTCCGTTTTGTTGAGTATAAGCACAACAGGTTTGATGACAGGTACCAACAGATTGACAAAACAAATCAACATGTCGTTGAACAAACTCCAGAGCATTGTTGATTTTCAAAATTTTAATTAACAATGAAAATTGAGCTTTCATTTCAACAAAAAAGAATTTAATAGTTGGCAACACATGGGACCGATCTTTCAACAAACACAGTCAACTAGTACGTGATAGATCATCAATAAAGAGAATGAAATATTTATTTCTATATAAGCTTGGTACATTGCATGGACCCCATACATCAGCATGAACTAAATCAAAGATATCTTTACTACTAAGTTGAGATCTCTTACGAAATACATATCTAGATTGTTTTCCCAACTGACAAGCGTCACACTGAAAGCTATTTATTCCTACATCAGAAATCAAATTATTTAATTTATTCACAGTTGAATGACCAAGCCTGTAGTGCAACTGTAATGCAGAAACAGATGAAGATAGAGCAGTTGTAGCAATCCTTTTAACTGAATCCAGGTAGTAGAGTTCATCAGGTCCATCATATCCCCCACCAATATTTGTTTTCGGGCGAAGATCCTGAAAAACACAAGTACCAGGCACAAAGGGTACACTGTAGTTCAAGTTGCGAACAATCTTGCTAACATATTGCAGATTTAAAGGGAACTTTGGAACATATAAGGTAGACCGTAAAGGAAGAGAAGTATGGATATCTTCAACACCAGAGACATTAGATCTAGATCCATCTGCTAACATGACAGACGATCTCGAAGAGATCTTAGATAAAACAGAAAACAAAGATCAATTTCTAGACATATAAGAAGACGCCTCAAAGTCTATCACACTTTTATTTCATGACCAAACAGAGAAGCACTTAGAACGACAGAATCACCATCAGCAGCATGCGCTCCAGTATCAGCAGTAGAACAAGAAATCTTGGGGCGCTCTAGAAGGAGACGCTCTACCTCAAAGTGTATAAGATCCATAGTAGGGGGCTAGGTGACCAGAAGTAGGAGGTTGGCCACTTTCAGAAGCAACATTGGCCCACACAAGGTTTTCCATGTTTCGCCCAGCACTTGTCTTGATTATGGTTAGTGCGACAACAGAAATTGCAATATCTCTGTCCAGGACTAGACGCACCACCATATGACCATGGCCAAGAGGACTATGGCCTTGACCAATCCATGCTAAAGTTTTCATACCTGATCCGGAGGTCGACCCAACAGAGGTCTCAGGTTATGGGTCTTTGGTTCAGCCGCTGAGTCAACCCGGTGAAGTCATCATGACATTATAAATATCATACATAATTATATATCATACATAATTGTATATATACATAATTATATATCAGAAAAAAAATCTGATGTACAAAATAGCAGATGCTACAATAAAACCGGCCCTATCGCCTTGGAAAGAGATAGATCCAGACCCTACTTGACACCACCCCTTGCAGAATGCCTTTGGGGGAAGAGAGTAGGGTTAGGGACGGCCTCCATGGACAGGTTTCCAGGGAGACAATAACCCCCACCACCAATTGGGGGCGTTTGAAGATGGGGGCAGAACAGGCAGTTACCGGATCCGAAAAAACTAGAGCACGAAGCCCCTATCAAGGCCAAGGACTGCCTCCGTTGCACAACTGCTGGCCACTAGGACCAAGAGAAAAGGAAGGGAAATCCTTGGTTGGAGCAGATCCTTGCAGAAGAAGCGATAGAAGTCTCCACAGTATCGGCATTGCTACAGTACGAGCGGTACTGTAGCAGCTCGGCAGCAACAAGAAAAAAGGCCTTCAGGCTCTGATACCATGATGAGGAACCGATCTGATATTCCTAGGATTGTTCAAACCTTTATTGCTATGGTGGAGAATCAATATAATACTACTGTTAAAAGATTTCGTTCTGATAATGCACGAGAGTATCTTGACAAAACTATTAAATCCTTCTTTGATTCCAAAGGCATTGTTCATGAAACATAAAACAATAAATAAATGGGCCATCTCCCTAGCCCATAAACATAGAGATAACTTAACAATACTTAATTATATATCGTCACACATTTCAGTAGCACCTACCCCATATGCGAGTATATATTAACATTGCAACAGAACAAAGCAATAATCCAAATTACAAAGTCCTAATTAGAAAGCATGATAGACACATAAGCAAACAAATCAGTACATGTAAAGGATCACTTATGAGTCATAACCAGTGTTTTAAAAAGCGGCCCAGGCGGCCGCTCAGGCGAATGAGACCCTTGGCCGCTCCAAATAGGCCTTAGGCGGCTGGTCAGGCGGTTTTGCATTAAGCGGCCGCTTCATGCCCGCTCAAGCGCCCGCTTGGACACTGTTTCTGAGCGCCCGCCTGAGTCCGCTTAAGTGCAAAGCAGGACCTAGACCCACTTCCTAGGCCCAAAAGTGAAATGTAATGATATTTTCATTATGTAATATTACACTATTGATATTGTATAACCATGGTGCAGAACTTCGACTTCGTGTCAACTTTGCCAGGTGTGGAAGTGGAAGTTTGTGGAAACTTCGAGGAAGTTACGAGGAAGTTTAGACGCAAACTTCGACAAACTTCGATGCCATTTTTTGAAGAAAATGATGTGAATTTGAAGGAAACTTTAATTGAAAACTACTATATATGTTATACATCTATCTTATATATGTTAATTTAACACAAAACACAATTCACAACTCTCTAGCCCTAGTTTCAAGGGTCAAATGTGCAATACACATATACAAATATAGTTCACCATATGTATTCTATACAATATACAGTCAAATAGTAGTTAAAACACCGTATCTAGGAAAGAGTGGCAACAAACAACATAGGAGTTGATATTAGAAGTTGTGAAGAGTGTTGGAGGCAACACTTATGCCTTATATGGCCTTTGGGACACTAGTTAGGATTAATGCTCTGGGTCGTCTCAACTTCGACCAAACTTCGCCCAACTTCGAGGAAACTTCGACAACTTCGGAGAAGTTGAGACAAAAATACACACAAAAAAGTCAACTTCGCCGACATCACTGAAACTTCGCCCCGAAGTTTGGACGAGGCCGAAGTATATGGGATTCGACTTCGTCTATGGTCGAAGTTCGAAGTTTCGGCGAAATTTCGCCAAAAATCGTCGAAGTTATGTTCCATGTGTATAACATTATTTAACATGTGTAGCATGGTACAAAATTTCGATCGAAATTGCGAAATTTCGATCGAAATTTCCGATTTTTTTCCAATCGGACATCGAAACACATGTACGCAGAGAATGGGACGTCATTTCGCAGAAATTTCGCTAAAATTTCGCACTTAGGTGCGAAATTTCGCAAAACAGTGCAAATTTCGCCCAGTTTGGGCCATAATTTCGCAAAATGGCACAAAATTTCGATAGAAATTTCGAAATATGTGTTCCTAAGACTGCTGCCACTACATGTTAGGTATTTTGGCGATTCTCTTTGTATCTTTTGCTTATAGAGGCTATTTTCTTTGATTCTAAGGTATGTTTCCCCTATCCCTAGCCCATGTATACCTCTTTTTATGTTTACACTCTTCTAAAAGATGTGAAGAGATACTATGAAAAATAACAAAGTTCTAAGTGCTGCTACTAGTACTACCTACTACATGTTAGGTATTTTGGCGATTCTCTTTCGAAAATCACATGAACTACAAACAAACTAGTGGGTCTATGAAATAATAGTATTAAGTCTGCAATTCTATAATAAATTTGTTATTATTACACATATGTATACATAAAATGACTTTAAAATAATGCATTTTCTTTGATCTATGTATACATGACCCATGTAACCTAACTAAATTTGAACACTAGACTTATATAAGTTGTAACATGTAAGTTTGTAACTTGCAACTGTAAGTTTTAAGGTCTAAGTGGTAAATTGTGGGTTTATAAGTTGTTTACAGTCTAACAGACTTGACAATTCTGTTCATTTGTGTACTCACTCATTAAGACATGGATCCCACCCTAACCTCTAAACATATAACTTTAATATATAATCTAGTGTATCTTTGTCTAAACATTGTGTATGCAAAATTTCATAATCTAATTCCTTCATTTTGTCATCGAAATTGCCATCGAAATTCTGTCGAAATTGTTCAGCTTCCTTCACTTACAAATGTGGGAGACCCCCCACCCCACATATCCAATATGAAATATTATTGCATATTTGAGTAGATCTTGGTGTTTAGATCGTCCTGGTAAATTTTCATAATTTAATTCGCTTATTTGGTCGTCGAAATCGTTAGGGCCGTAAATATCGAAATTTCGTGCGAAATTTCGAAAAATTTCTGTTTCTGGGCCATCGGACACGGCATCGAAATCGGACATTTAATTCTATGATGTGTAGATAGTAAAGGAGTTGTTTATTCAGTGAGTAAAAAGGTTTACAGGGCACTCTCTTATATAGCTACAGAGAGTTGAGACACATATACAAGCGAGCAATATGGGACTAATACAATAAAGCAGTAGGAGGAAAAACACAGCAGAATAAAAAAATAACACGTTATTCTATACTCCCCCTCAAGATGGAGCGTAGATGTCGAATAAGCCCAACTTGTCAATCAGAGTCTGGAAGCGAGCTTTAGGTAGAACTTTGGTGAAGATGTCTGCAAGCTGCTTCTCAGTGCTAAGATATGGAGTGCAGATATGTCCAGACAGAACTTTCTCCCTGACGAAGTGGCAATCAACCTCAATATGTTTTGTTCTTTCATGAAAGGTGGGGTTGCTCGCAATGAAAATGGAAGCCTTATTGTCGCAGAACATAGGAATGGGGCTAGAAGAGATGATATCAAACTCATTCAGAAGACCATGGACCCACAGGAGCTCACATGCAGTATGAGCCATGGCTCTATATTCTGCCTCTACACTAGATCGGGCAACAACTGTTTGCTTTTTCCCGCGCCATGTAACCAGATTTTCTCCCACAAAGGTGCAATATCCAGATGTAGATTTCCTGTCAGATCGACTTCCTGCATAGTCAGAATCAGAGAATCCAGATAAATTGCAATGACCATGCTTTTTGTACAGAAGACCTTTCCCTGGAGAGCTTTTGAGATATCGTAAGATGTGACAAATAGCATCCCAATGGCATTGTCGGGGTTTATCAAGATACCGGCTTATGAATCCTGCAGCAGCAGCCAAGTCAGCTCTAGTAACAGTCAAATAGATAAGTGTGCCAACCAGTCTCCTGAACTATTGATGATCAGCATAAGGAGGAGAAGTATCATTATCCCAATCCATATTGGGATCCAGAGGAGTGTTGGCTGGCTTGCAACCCAGCATGCATGTCTCCTGCAAAAGGTCAAGAACATATTTCCTCTGTGACAGGCATAGTCCTGCAGAAGATCTAGCAACTTCAATGCCTAGAAAAAATCGTAGTTTCCCTAGGTCTTTGGTGATGAAGTGTTGTGCTAAATACTTGTTGGTTGCCTGTATCCCTGCACTATCACTGCCAGATAGGACAATATCATCAACATACACAATAAGGATGACCAGCCCTGCAGCAGTTTTACGAATATATACAGAATGATCAGATTGTGAACGTCGAAAGCCAAAGGTAATTAAGATCTGACTGAGCTTGTCAAACCATGCACGTGGGTTTTGTTTCAGACCATAGATTGCCTTTCTTAGTTTACAGATTTTAGAAGCAGACTCCCCCTGAGCAACAAATCACGGAGGTTGCTACATGTATACCTCCTCCTGTAGATCTCCATATAAAAAGGCGTTTTTGACATCAAGTTGAAACAGAGGCTAGTCTTTATTAACAGCAATAGATATCAGAATACGAACAGAATTTAAGCCTGCGACTGGAGAAAAAGTTTCAAAATAATCAACTCCATATGTTTAAGTATATCCTTTCGCAACCAATCGGGCTTTCAGGCGTTCAATGGTACCATCCGGTTGATATTTTATAGTAAAAATCCAGCGGCATCCAACATTATGGCATGAAGGGGGACGATCAACCAGATCCCATGTATGTTGATCACACAGTGCATGCATTTCCTGTTCCATAGCATGTTTCCAGGCAGGATGGTGAAGTGCCTCTTCGGCTGATTTAGGAATTGTCACAGCAGACAAAACAGAAGTGAAACAAGCAAAGCTACCACAGAGATTGTCAGATGAATAGAAATTACTGATAGGATGTTGAGTACATGAGCGAACACCTTTCCTTAAACTTATAGGAAGATCCAGGTCAGAAAATACCTCAGTGGATGGTGGATCAACCGCAGACGCAGGATTTGGTTCGGTCGGGGCTTCAGAAGCATTGATGTTCTTTGACCAGCGTCGATAGACTTGCAATGGGTGTTCTTGAGGCACATCAGGAGCTGGTAATTCTTCAACAACTAATGGTAATGGTGTGGTAGCCATAATATCAGCCGACAATTTGTCACCATCAGTAGAATAGTAAGACATATGCTCAAAAAAGGTCACATCCGCACTAACAAACCACTGTTTTTTAACAGGATCAAAACAGCGGTAGCCTTTCTGAGTACGGGAATATCCCAGAAACACACATTTGACTGAGCGAGCATCAAGTTTGGTGAGGCCAGGACGAAGATGTTTTACAAAACAAGTACTCCCAAAAATGTGAGGAGACAGAGAAAATAAGGGTTTATCAGGAAACAAAATGGCGTACGGGACCTGATTTTTCAAAACAGAAGAAGGCATGCGATTGATAAGATAGCATGCCGTAGAGACAGCTTCAGGCCAGAAGTGATGGGGTACTTTGTAGTGTATGAGAAGGGTGCGAGCAATCTCAAGAAGGTGACGGTTTTTTCTTTCAGCGACGCCAATTTGTTGAGGGGTGTAAGGGCAAGTGGACTGATGTATGGTTCCTTGGGCAGCACAAAAGGATGTAACAGATTGTTGCATGAATTCCAGAGCATTATTAGTACGAAATATTTTAATAGGTCGATTAAATTGAATGTAAATTTTAGCAAAGAAGGTGGGAATAGTATCTAACACAGTATCCCGACCTTTAAGCAAAAACAACCATGTGGTGCAAGAATAATCATCAATAAAGGTCATAAAATATTTCACACCCGAGTGACTGGATACAGAGCACGGTCCCCAAATATCAGCATGAACCAGGTCAAAAATTTCTTTAGAAGCAATAACTTTCTTAGCAGGAAAAACAGACCGAGTATGCTTGCCCAAAACACAAGTTTCACAGGAAAAAGTATTCTCAGATAAAGTAGGAAATAAATGCTTTAATTTGACAGCAGATGGATGGCCCAGGCGAAAGTGCCACTGTAATCCCGTCACTGGAGTAGATAACATAGCCGCAGCAGTAGGAGGTCCATCCAGATAATACAGCCCATCTGGTCCTTCACGGCCCGCACCAATCCTCGTCTTCGTGCGAAGATCCTTCAAAATACAGCCAGAAGGATCAAATTTAATAGAGCACTTGAGTTGTTTAATCATCTTACTGACGGACAATAAATTAACAGGAAACTTTGGAATATATAAAATAGAATTCAAGTGCAATTTTGGTGAAAGCGGAACCGTGCCAGTGCCATGAACAGCAGTTTTGGAGCCATTTGCAACAGTAACAGATGATATAGTAGTAGGCGAAAAAAGATGAAGATCACCAGCCATATGAGTGGATGCACCTGAGTCAATGCACCACTGTTTGTTACCAGATGATGGAGAGGCAAGCATGGTAGAGGCTCCTGGTGTAGACGAGGATGGCATCTGTGCGATACGTTCCTGGAACATCTTCTCGAACTCCGAACGTAACCAGTCTGTATTAGTTGGAGCAGCAGGTGTGTCAGGGGTAGATTCGGCAGCAGTTCCTGTAGCAGCCTGGTTAGCCCAAGCTGGCTTGCCGTGCTTAATCCAGCAGCGATATTCAGTATGATTGTCCCGGCCACACTAGTTGCAATAGCGAGGGTCGGGAGCAGTACCACGTCCAGGAGTAGATGTGCCTCGACCTCCTGAAGGAGTGCAACCACCACGGCCACGGCCGCAACCACGACCACGGCCAGAATCAGCAGAGTGAGCAATAAGCGCAGGATGCTCAACAGCAGGTGTAGGTGTCATGGACGGCAGGCGTTGGACACGTTTTAGAACATCACGAAGGGTTGGCAGCGGGTCACTTGACAGGATCTAGTCAACCAATCCAGAAAAAGAGGCAGGAAGTGCAGCCAAAAATTGCACCAGTTGCAGTTCGTTGCGCTGCTTCTGAGCAATTTTGATGTTCGCCGTCAAAGGGTGGTAGAGTTCAAACTCATTCCATAGAGTCGAGCATTGATTGTAGAAGTCATCAATGGAAGCATCAGTAGAGAACTCCTTCGCCAGAGTCTTGAAAATTTCAAATACACGTTTGGGATTCTCCTGATGAGAATAGACATGGGACAGTTGATCCCACATAGCCTTAGCATCATGAAGGCAGAGAAGAGATTGGCTGAAGCGAGGCTCGGTACTATTGAGGATCCAAGACATGACGCCGGAATCATCCTTGGACCATTGGGCATAGCTTTGTCTGGTTTTGTCATCTGAATCAGCAGTAGGAACAGCAGGAGGCTCCGTCGTAAGGTGGCGATACCGTCCTTGTGCTTTGACATATAGAACAAAGGACGCTGACCAGAGATGGTAGTTGGAGTCGCCGTCGAGCTTCACCGTGGTGACACACAGAGAGTGTGAACGCTCAGGGAAGGCCATAGCAGAGGCAGGAGTTGGTGCAGTAGCAAAGTAGACACCCACAAAGGGCAGATAGCAGCAGCAGGGATCTGAAGTGTCAGATCAGAAAACCCGTATCGGGCAGAATATGCATAGAGAAACCTACGTCGTCATGAGGAAAACTCAACGTTCCTTCATGAGGCGCAGGCAGATAGAATGGAGAGACGAAAGGACTCTCAACTTAGCCAGCCAGTGGATGTCCGAACGTAGATCCAAAGAGCACCCGGACTTAGATGGAGACAGGAGGTAAAAACCAGTGGCAGCCGGCCGAAAGACTAGAAGCCTGGAGGAGGAAGGATGTTGTGGGTGGAGTGGGTTGGCGGCGGTGGGAGGGAGGGAGGACGGAGGAGGGCGGCGGCGGTGGGGGTGGAAGGAGGAGGGAGGGGCGGCGGCGGGAGGGGAGGGAGGGTTGGGCGGCGGTGGCCGGGGGGTGGGCAGGGGAGGGGGGGATGCTCACGTCATGGGTGGGTTGATGGGTGGGGGAAAAGGAGAACCTGCTCTTGATACCATGTAGATAGTAAAGGAGTTGTTTATTCAGTGAGTAAAAAGGTTTACAGGGTACTCTCCTATATAGCTACAGAGAGTTGAGACACATATACAAGCGAGCAATATGGGACTAATACAATAAAGCAGTAGGAGGAAAAACACAGCTAGATAAGAAAATAACACATTATTCTATAACATGTTAATATGATATTATTGTATTAAGTAACTATGTATGTATCTAAATATTGTATAGTAGTTAATCAGTGTGTTATATACAGTAGTGATGACTATGTACCTATTAAGTCTGTTATAGCAAGTAATACTAACATAAAACTTACCATGTATATGTAACATAAAACTATGTAATTGTCACAACTCAGTAATATTGTACTGTTGTATAGTACTAATTACTAACTATAGAA
This sequence comes from Alisma plantago-aquatica, assembly GCA_963693085.1. NCBI lineage: Eukaryota > Viridiplantae > Streptophyta > Magnoliopsida > Alismatales > Alismataceae > Alisma > Alisma plantago-aquatica. The sequence continues at coordinate 108,898,533 of OY856412.1, forward strand.
CATTAATCTAAGAAACAACCAGTGTGTAAATGTAATACAAAATCAAGGCATATTTCTGTGAAGTATAGTACTATTATATTACACTAACTACTAACTACTAAGTGCATTGTATCATGGCTTGATACTAGTATACGACTATGTGTGATAAATTTATCTATAAATTGTACTAACTATTAAGTAGATCACATTATTACATGATAGTATGATACTAGTATACTGTTATATATAAGAAATGTATCTTAATGCTTCATCTATACATAATCAACTATTAAGTAGCAATATTGTTGTGTAGGGTGAATTTTACATTGCCACAAGGGTTTGGTTATGTATACAAGTTTCTTAAAAATATATATATATAAAAATGTGTGTATTTTTGTATACAATCATATAGAAACTTAAGAATCCGCTTTTTCAAAAAGGGCGCTCAAGCGGCCACAAGGTGGTGTTCGCACGCCTCCCGCTTCCCGCTTTCTAAAACATTGGTCATAAGTCATAACTCATAGTTCACATACATACAAAAAGGCATGGCAATTGGAAATTATGTCTGAATTAAAACATTAAATCAGTACACCAGTACTCTAAAAATAAATCATGCAAGTTAACTTTTACAATGATAGGGAGAAAATTTGAGGGGATTTAAGATGAAATTGAACAAAATTAGAGGAAAACTGAAAATGGAGAAGGAAGAACCTGGAGGTTGAAGGAGTCAGGAGTCAAGAGTCAATGTCTCAATAGTATAGGAGTAGCACGTAAAACATCCTTCAGTAACTTGAGCAACACTTTTCAAAGTGACCAACATAAACCTTCATCTAGCAGCCACACTTCCTTAATAGCTAGAAATAGCTAGCACAATAGCAGCAAGTATTGGACACAAAGCCACAATTGGGGGAGAGGATGACAATAGAGCCTGTAAGAAGGAAATAGGATAGGAGAAGGGGGGGCAGAGGGCTTATAGGTTGCAAGGAAGGATGGGGGGAGAGACGTAGACACCCTCAACATCAGATGATGCGGCGGCGGCTATTAGGAGCAGCTAGAGAGGAGCCGACACTCAAGATCCTTCGACCAAAGTGAAGGGGGACAAAGAGTTTTAGCCTCATAAACAATGACGGGGAAGAGAGAGCCAGAGGTCATGAGAGCTCAGCCACGGTGTAGGGGGAGAGAAAGGTTCACCGTTGTTGTCTATGAAAGCTCCAACCAAGGATCCCACTGGAAAAAGAGCTTCAACTGGTGGCTCTACTAGTCGCAGCCCTAGCCGGTGCAAAGGGGCGTCAGGAGGGGGTGAGCGCGAGAGAGAATCGTGTCGAGGGTCAGGGCCATCAGGCCTAGGGAAGGGGTTTTACGAGGTTTTTTCTGTTTTGATGGTTTAAGTCATTGTTTGGGGAAGGGGAAAGAACCATCTCGGGTCGGCTATAACCGGACCGGGTCAGCGGCTCGGCGGTTGGACCATGCGGGTCGACGGTTTAATTGCCTTTTTGTGCTAAATACGGGATTCTAACCCACCTGGGCCACCACACTGGCCGGTGACGGTTTAACCGGCTGAATCAACCAGTCCAGATCGGGTTTCAAAACTCTGATCCATGCATGACATCTACCACGACCGCTTCTGCGGCCACGACCAGACATAGAAGAAAGAGCAGTGTTATCTCCAATATTAGGTACAAGTACAAATGAAGATGCAAGAAGACGTTGAATACGCTAGAATGCACTTTCCAATGACGGCAGAGGGTCACTGGCCAAAATCTGATCAACAACACCAGCATATGACTCTGGAAGACCACACAACAACTACACAAGTTGTAGCTCCTTGCGTTGTCGATGCATTGTAGCCAAGTCAGTAGATAAAGGATGATACTTTCTAGCTCATCCTATTATCAAAAAACTTTCTAGCTCATCCCAGACTCTCTTGAAGGAAGAGAAGTAGCCAGTAATATCAACTCCAGAACAGTGTGGACAGGCCAATTGTGTATTCAGATCATATACTTTCTTGGGATTCGGACTCTGAGAGTAGATTTTCTCCAACTGGTCCCACATGACCTTGGCAGTATTGAGACGTAGAAGAGTGGTGATGATGCGAGTGTCACTGTTGTCCAGAATCCACGTCTTTACTGCAGAATCATCTTTTACCCTGTCATTACAAGCCTTCACATCCTTGGACTCGAAAGTATCAATTAGTGCAGAAGGAGCAGGACGAGTCAGATTCTAGTACTTTCCTTGAGATTTTACATAAAGCTCCATCGAGCACATCCAGTGTTGAATGTTTTTGCCATCAAGCTTCACAGTATTAACTTGACGATGATAGTCATCATGAGACAAGACCGTCATGAAGCAAACGAGTTCGAGTCCAGTCAAAGTAGACAGAAAAAGCGGCACTTAGGAATTGCCTAAATGTAGATCAAAGGCGGCAGCAGTAGAAGCATGTCATCGGTTTACATGTGACGAATGGACGACTACGCATGGGCACAACAACTCACTTGGCGGCCTGACAGCCGACGTGTGCTAAAAAAAGGTCGGGGGGGGGGGCTAGGCAAGGAGGCAGGGTGAGAACTGTCGTAGGTAGGAAGTCGGGTGGCAGCTCACAGGCAGCCGATGGCGGCCACCTGCGATCTCTTGTGGGTGACGTGACAGGCAGAGTCCGCGACTCATGTATTCTGTGTTGTTGTGGCCCCTCCTGGGCAACGCGGAAGAATGGAACAGGGGGGCGAAACAGTGGGGACAGAACGGAACAAGAGTGAAAGACCAAGGGTCACGCTCCTTTCTCTGATACCATGTTGTGTTTGGTATTGGGAATCGTGAAGTAATGATGTGTGACTTCCTTATATTTATATAAATGATAAAAGGATAATTTACAGGGAGATCCATAATATATGAGAGAATAGGAAAAGACATAAAGAAAGACAATGTTTAACAACAAGCAATGTGTGTCACAAAAGTTTCAACCTAGTTACAACCATTTAACAAAATATTGATGATGTTGATACAACAATCACTCTTTATCTAAGACTTTACAGAACAAATCAGGTATCACTGTTGGTATTTCATAATGAATTTATAACACAAGTTGAGCTATTAGAGAGCTAGGAATGTTTGACTTTAGGGTTAATGTTATTTTGACTTATGCAAAGGCTTGATATAAGGTAAATTTTTTCCTACACATTGTATTTCAACAATTTCACCCCCCACGAGTTTGAGACATTTCTTTGCTATAAAAATAGATTTAGTGTTGAAAATCTATGAAAAATTGAGGATGCATAACTTAATACCTACTACCTAAATATAATCCTAGATATTCATACACTTTTAATCTCTAAATCTTATCTAGTTCTCCTATATTAAGAAATCTACTTGATACTCTTTATTTTTTTATTTTGGATAAAAACTAGAGTTTTCACATTAATCATAGTCCTATTATGCAATAGAAAACTTCATTGTAACAAAGGGTAACAATGTTCAATTATTACCTTGAAATATAATTGTTTGAATGAAGAAAAATTATGTATTAATAGTTATCAAGGCCCTCGCCTAGGGCCGCCTAAGCAGGCTAAGCTCTAGAGGAGGTGTCCAAGTCTGGGCGTCTAGGATCCCAGTGAACTGGGTGGCAAGGAATGAAGTTGCGTTGGTATCGGCGGTATATCAACCGAAATACTGATACTGACAGGTACCGACACGGAAACATGTGTGCGTACCGATAGGATTGCAAATACCAACATGTATACCGCCAATACCACCATTTTTCGATGGTTTCAGTGCAAAATGCACTACTAACTTCACTGTACCGACCGAAACCGACGGTATATCGACGGGTACACCGTTTTTTACGAGAATGACTGTTGTTACTTATTGGGAGGAGAAAAGAAGGTGCATTTGGATGATTTTTGGCGATTGGAGCTAATACCAACCCAAATCAAGGTAATCCTAGCTAATCTCTTTCATTTCTACCATTAGCAACCTCTCCATCTCTTTTTCCTACTTTTTTCTTCCACTTTCACCTAAAAAAAGTGTCTTTTACCGCCAAAGCCTAGTATTACTCCAAATTTTTATATGTTTACGTGAACATACATACATCTATAAGTGTATTATATAGATCTGCAATATTATCACTAGATCTACTTACAAGTTACAACACTATTACTATTATCATACAATTTATCTAAGCATATTACAACTAGTATTGATATAATTAGTTACTTATTTATGTTTAGTGGAAGATGTTATGCTAAAGAGTAATGTGAATATAATACAAAGGAGTATTATACACATGCAATATTGCACATGAATGAGCAACACGGAACTTCATACAATATGCCAATAATGATGTGTATGAGTATGTGACTACAGACAACCACCTTTATAGGATGCACATGTCATGGCCGCAATATCTCAGTAATATCAACTCATCACTGTATGGTGAACCAGCGCGCCACTCAACATACAACTGATGTGAGATGTAAGTAAATATGTTATTCATATGTTGTAAATTGTATATTATTGCATAATTGTGTGTATTTAAGTTTGTGGCTTGTGCTAGTAAAATTTCATATCATAATTCCTACATTTTGTCATCGAAATCCTTCATTGAAATCTCAACAAAACAGGATAGATTCCTTACCTCCCACATGATGGATCCCCCCTACACACCCAATATAGAATTTTATTGAATAAAATGTTGCATTTAGGTGTAGAGATTACACCTGTAAAATTTCATGAATTAATTCGTTCATTTTGGCGTCGAAACGGCCAGGACTGCATCTGTCGGTATTTCCGTCGGTATAGCGGTAAATACCTATTTCCAAGCTATCGAAACGACGTCGGTATCGGTCACCTTGTTCCTTGTTGGGTGGGCACCTAGGGCCATTCAGGCCCAAAATTTTGATCATTTTGGCACCAAACTAGGTCAAATGAAGTTCAGATTTTGTCAAAATAGGCCATGTAAGGTGTCATTTTTGGGCTAAATTAGGATTATCTATGTTTAATTTAGGTTTGATTTGGCTAAGTTGAATCTAATTTAGGTCAAATTAGAGTAAGTTAGATCTAATTTCAATATCGTTAACATTCAATTTAGGTAAATTTAGGATTAATTAAGTTTAGGAACTGATAATAAACATTAAGATGTATCACTTATCTAATATATACGTAAAAGAATCAAAAAAGTTACAAAATTTAAAAAATAATCGGACGTAAGGCCCACCTAAGTGGAGGTGCCAAGTTTCCTAGACGACTAGGCTCCTGGAGGTCACGCTTAGCTTCTTGGACAACTATGTATGCATTGTTTACATTTTCGGCAAGTTCCTCAAATTTAACAATGGACATACTCATTTCTTACCAATTTAACCCTTAAGTGTGTTATATAAGAGATATTATGATATATAACTATGCATGTGACTTAATATGAAATTCTTCAACTTGTATGGCTTACTGTTGTGTTATGAATATTCGCCACTTCTAAGAATAAACAGGATTATATATTTTCAGCTTTACCATTATTTTTTCACTATTGACTAAAATATCTTCATATTTTTTACTCGATCATTCATTCACATAGAGAGGGAGGGCAATGTTGCAAATTATATCTTTTAAAATGTGCATTTGCAATTTCATGCCAATAGACTACACATCATATATGATTGATATCTCATTATCCAGATAGCTAGGAAATTATTTGTCAAAATTTCCATAAGCATACACGTTAATACTAATTCTAGGCAATGTTATAGAAAGCGGGAAGCGGGAGGCGTGTGGAGAGCACCTTGTGGCCGCTTGAGCGCCGAGCGGCCGCTTTTTGAAAAAGCGGATACTGAAATTCTTCTATAATTTGATAAAAAGATATACATATTTGTATATAAGTGATATATATAAGGAAGTTTTTAGACTTATCTATACAGCCTACACAACAAAATAAAGCACCCAGATAGTTTTTAACACAATTGTAATATGGTATTTGGGTATTACTAATACCCAAATTGTTTACTTTTACTGTAGTGAATATATTTATAACTATATATACTAAAATGCAGTAAGCAGTAGAAGATATATAATGTATTAATGTAGCTTATGCAGTAAACAAATAGAATATATATAATGTTTTTCATTAATATCCAGTAAACAATAGAATATATATTACACTATAGAATGTATCAGTACATTATAGTTATATAAGGTAGAAAGGTAAAGAAATACAATTTGCAGTAGAGAAGTAGATATTTATGTATGTATTATTGTATTATAAAATGTATTATACAGTAATGTTTCGTAGTAAACAATGTACAGCAGCAATGTATTACATTATTACAGACTTATAGTATTGCACATTATATTACATGGTAATACAGTCACTCATGCACATAGATAGATACTAGGAAAGTCAATATATAGTAGCAGCAACAACTTTTGATTAGAAAAAAATGAAAAAAGAAAGCAATTGTACAAAAATCCAACGCCTAAAATTTAGGCGGCCAAAAGCGGGCGCCCAAAACAAGGAATCAGGCGGGCAAATAGGCGGGCCAGGCGGGTTTAGGCGGCCGTTTAATGGGCTTCCGCCTGAGTGGCTGCTCAAGCGGCCGCTCAGGCGGGCGCCCGGGGCGCTTTTCAAAACACTGATTCTAGGTCATTGAAATCTTCCAATTAGTGGTGAAGGAAAACATAAATCTGTGGTGAAAATTATTTTGAAAACATTTCCTGTTGCAAAAATTGCTTATGTGATAATTTCTTTTGTTGTTAAGTTGCTACATCTCATGGCCTCCGTAGCAATTTATATGTGCTTCATAATTGACATTTTCAAGAGAAATCTATATGGAGCATCCGACATGATTTGTTTCTCTAAGAAGACTAGTTTGGATTTATCTCTTATTAGATTCCCTCGACAATCTGAAGTAGTCTTATCAGATTACTTTGTTAGTTCTCTATTACTATGTCAAATCTGTCTTTAAAGATGTGGTGAGAATCACTCAATCTTATATTTGTGCTCCTTAAATTTTTATTTTTCTTATGTTGATCATAGTGTTATTGCTAGGGATGCCAAGAAGGTATTACTCGGCTTCAAGAGGATAAGAGGGACATCAAGGAACTAAAGACCATAGCCTCATGAATTTTCTGAGCACCGAGGTTCAAATGTCCAAGGAAGGCATTGTCATCAATCAAAAGTATGTCCTTGACTTTACATTAGGGTGTTGGATAAACGGATGCAAAAGCAATTGATGCACCTATGGAGCTCCATTTTAAACTATGTGAAGATCCATTAAGCTAACTCTTGATCAAGGAGAGTTGTCGTAGTATTCATAAAGATATTAATAATTGGTTAGTAAATTGAACAACTTAACTATCCATCACTAGGCCAAGTGCCTATTTTCTATTAGTGCGAACAGTTTCCGAAATGATCTTCTAGATGATATACATATATTTTGATCAGTTCCTGAAATGATCTCCTAGATGATATACATACATTTCATGAGAATATCTAGATAATTCAAAATAACTCAAGGAAGTGTATATACAGAAACAATGGCCAATTGGCCATCAAAAAGTTCAAGATGTCCCAGTTACTAATATGGCTAGGAGTAGTACATATAAGAGAATCGTTATTGATAGTTATACATTTCTTGGTGGTAATATTGTCTCATGAAAAGTAAGTATTATATGCAGTTTCGAGGTGTGTGTCGAATAAAAGTATACAGCAAAGGCATGGACTACATGTGATGTGACTTGCTCTAGTTTCATCATGTGCAGGGAGAACTCCAATCTCTTTTTTTTGGGGACCGAGAGAACCCACCCCGGGAAAGCCCGACATGATAAACTATCGAGGCATGAGAGGGTGTGGTTCGGTAACCCCCCTCCCACGCCAAATTAGTGTGGGTGTTCACAGAGTGCCTTCAGTGAATTTGAACCTGGGCCCTTCATTGGGACCTACCGAGCTGTTACCACCCGGGCTACTCTGGCCGGACTACTCCAATCTCTTCAATCTGGTCCCATGAAGATTTTGAGTGATGGTCACATTATGGTCATATCGCTTCTAATCCAATATTTCATGTGAGTGTCGCTTTATTATAGTGAGAAGCTTCAGACACAAGCCAGCACCCATCTACACATTAACTTTCAAGAACATGTTAAAAAAATCGACGCCGTTAAATAGGCATCAGGTGAGATTTGTTCATAAGAAAGCTGAAACCATATGACATGCACTTCAGCTTGAGGAGTTTCTACCATATGCTGTAAATATCTTGTAGTAACCAACCACTAGGAGTCATATTCATATATGTACTGTGTTGTGAGTCCAAATTGTATGCTGTGTTGGCCCTACTTATATGACGACAGTCATCATATACTACTTGAAAATTAGTCAGTAATAGAAATCATTTCGACTTGCACAATACCTGAATCCTAGTGTACCCTTCAACAAAAGCCCAATCCACAAAACCAAATGAAAACCTTGATTTATTTAGCCAAATATGTTAGAAACATTCAGACAAAAGTAATTTCAAGAATCAAAGAAATTCTCTCACATCCAAGCAACTAGCTCCCCAGCTTGACTTGTGACTATCTATCTTCAGAAAGCATATGATAATAGGAACTTGATTAATTATAGATAAAGATCCCATTTTCATGACATGAGATGAGACCAAATAAAGTTTTCCGAGTAGAACAATACATCAAGCTACACTAACTCATGTTGACATATCTGAAATTCATTGAACTCGAAGTTAATACATAGTAATAGGAATAAGATGTAATTTTAATATCTTACCATTCGTTATCAACGGTTGGCCTTTCTGAGTTGAATGATACAATAGGCTCTCCTACAGGATAAGCCTTTTCATATCTTCGCAGGCATAGTCCTAGGGTAATATGAAAACCATCATTAATAGAAAATCAAATGAAAAGGATTTTGTAAAATTTACTTCACGGATATATCCGGAAAGGGTATAAATAACCAGCATATCTTACAATCGACAAAGACTGATTTTCACAGAAACCAGCAACATTATGAAATATACATGAGACCGTGGTTATCAGAATGCACCCATGAATAACTTGGACTAATTAGCAGATCATAGGCCAGTAATCAACTAAGATGACAGGAGTAGCTGACAAAAAAAGTATAATCAAGTATTTGATGAATACAATAACCCCCTATAATGCTTGACCAGGAAGGGCTGAAATGGCTCACGGATTACTTTTTATGGCAGGCATAGGCTGGCTAGGCCCAAAAGGAGAACTTCCTTGACTTCGGACATGGAAAAAAAAGGGGAGTGCTGGGTGCCTTGCGCAATTTCTTTTTCCTGAGAATATTTTGGGCATCTATAATTACTGCTTTTAAGGTATCTTTATGCATATATTTCTGAATATAAGCACTACTAGCAGTAGAAACCATTATAGGTTTTACAACCACTAGCATCATTCTGAACAGGTAGACAAACAGAAACATCATTTGACAGGTTAACACACACAACTGTTGCTCTGAACATGTCAATAAACAGAAAGGTTGCTGAAAAGTGAAAAGTGAGCAAATTCTAAAACACAAATAGATGGTACATATAGAAGAGACAAATAGTAATGCCTCTCTCCTTGTCAAAGATAGAGAGCTAGAGTGCTAATGATGCAGACATACAGTCACTGTGCTTGTGTGGTACGAACACAAGAAGTAGATAAGAGTGTCTTCCCTTTTATGGTCAGACAAGAGCTTATCTACCATGATGCGTTGAAATTAGATCATAGATCAGAACTCCAATGAAAACTAGAGCAGACATAAGTTTTGTTTTTTCCAGAATCACCCTGGTCTTCTGACTCCTCTGTGTCATTCTTCTCACTCTCTTTTCCTTGATATCGTGTTGAAAAAGATAGAGATCAAAGGCAATATCAATGTGTAAATTCTAACATAACATAAGAGAAACAAAACTGTTGAAAGGGGGTAGCTCAAGTAGGCATTGCTAATAGGGGATGGATAAGTATGAAATGCATTCTGTTTGAGCAGGAAAGGGACGCCCAAGCAATGGGTCAAGGAAAAACTGTGTAACTAGTTACCTAAGAGCAATGATGCTAAAATTATATGGCCATGACTTGCAAATAAATGTGGACTTGAAGCAATAAGAATGATAGGAGAGAGGAAAATTTCGAGGCCTGGATTTAAGTGAGCACATATTCATCCTGCATCATGTGTCCTAAACTATCAGAAGTCCAGAAACCAGATCTTATAGCATGGAAAACAAAGTATGGAGTTTTTTTAATATAAAAAATCTGCGTCCAGTTACCAACTTGGTTTCAATGCAAATAAAAGTAGACTCGAACCAGTGTGAGGGCATCCCTTTATTTAGAGGTAAGTTTGACTCCTAAAAGCCGAGAGCACGGATCTATCTTGGCCTTGTATTAATGTTGAATTTCCATTGCACAAGAGGGTGCTCTGCTGGAACTGCAGTTAGAAGGCTTCCTGGCTTGGTAATGGGGTTCCCTTGAGCTGACCGTACTGGCTGATTAGTGGCCCATTGGATGACAGAAAACAACAGCAACAAGGTAGAGGTGGGCTAGAACCCAGAATTTGAGGGTCAAAACATGTATACTCACATGTGTGTTTAACTTGATAGCAAGGGCGAGATACACAAGTAGAAATTTAACCAGCCCAGAGTCTGGGAGAAACAGCAATGATATGGCAATAATTTATCTACATAAAGTCGGATTCCTATTACGATTTGTCTCCTATTTCCCATACCATGTATATATTTTTTGCATGCTTTCCCACATCCTGATCTTCTTGGACTCTGAATGAAACTCCATTTTGGTTCTAGTGGCCAGTGACCCTAGTTAGGAGTGACATTACCCTTAGGGCTAGTTTGGTTGGGTGTAGTGGGGTGTAGTTTTGTGAGTTTGTAATGTAAAAATGTACAGCAAACACGCACTTTGTCATCCGACTACACCATACCAAACAGGCCCTTAGACTTGATATATAGGGGGAGAAACACAAGTTGAAGTTTTAGCCAACCTGGAGTTTGGGAGAAGCAGTGATAATATGACAATATTTTATCTAGTACATATAGTCTGTTTTCTATTACCATTTGTCTCTTATTTCCCATACTGTGTATCCGGTTTTGGCATGCATTCCCACATTTGGGTTTAGTGTGGACTGCCACTGGAACATTATTTCCATATCCACAGGAAGAAGGCTTCACTTGAGTGATGGGCTACCGAGGGAACCCCAACGAGGTTTTGCAGCTACAGTTTAGGATGTCGGTGACTTGGCATTCAGGGAAAAAAGAGGTAGTCGGGCAAAATATTTAACACAAATCAGGATGGGGCTTACTCTTTAGGATCCTCGTGGACCCCTTGTATATTGTACTATAATGAATTGAACCAACATTTCGCTCATAAAAAGATTATATACGAGAGAGACTGTCTTGCACAATATGTCATTGGATTTTTTTATTAAAAGTAACAGGCACAAAATAAGTTTGTCCGTTGGTTCAATTTCTTTGTTTTAGAAATTTTCACAGTTAAATACAAAAACTGAAGAAACAACCAGCTACCTACTAAGGATATTGTCAACGGGAAGCGATATTGATGATTCAATGCCAAATACGAAGGATCATATAAATAACTACCTGTCAGGGACTGGGACATAATAATGTTAGGAAGCACCCCATCTTGCTCCATATGAGAAAAGAGATCAAATCCCAGTTGTATTTCATCTTTCCTTCAGATGAATACAGCAATAGCAATAAGTATTTTTATCATGATGAATGTGGGTTATATATGTATGTACAGTCCAAAGTGCAAAATGGAAAGATATATACTTCTCACAAGCCACTACAAGAACAGAGTATGTGATTGTATTTGGAGAGATGCCTGCTTCCCTCATTTCATGAAGAACGTCAATAGCTTTAACTAATTGATCACCATCACCTGCAACAATGTTGTAACATGAATGCTAAAACATCCAAAATGCATACATCCAAAAGAACTTGCAAGAAGAAGAAACTAAAAAAAGCAATGTTGAGGCTTCTGTAGTTGGGCACTGCCAGATCAAAATGCCATGTTCATTAAAGATAAGAACATAATGCATAGACATGCCCAGAATTAACTAGAAGGACATGGCCCAGCAGATCAGCCCAAGGGCCGACAATGAAGTGACCCAGGCTTGATCATCGGGAAATACCATTGATGATTTATCTTCACAATGCCCATCCTGGGGTTCAGACGATGATTGGGGCAGCATAAAGCATATATACTAATACTCCCCCTCAAGCTGGAGCGTAGATGTTGACGACATTATTCTTTCCGGAAGTGATCTTGCTGGTATTCAGTCAACAAAGCGCTATCTGGAGAAACACTTTGTCACCAAGGATCTCGGCTCGCTACGGTATTTTCTTGGGATAGAGGTGTCCCAGTCTTCTTCTGGTCTCTGCTTATCTCAGCGGAAGTATGTTCTGGATCTCCTATCTGAAACTGGTCTTCTAGGTGCTAAACCTGCTAGCACACCTCTGGATCCGAACACCGACTGGGATGATGAGGATTCTCCTGCTTATCCTGACAACCAGCAGTATCGAAGAATGGTTGGTAAACTCATCTATCTTACTGTTACACGGGTTGATATTACTGCTGCGGTTGGACTGGTTAGTCGATACTTGGATAAACCTCGGCAATGCCATTGGGATGCTGTCTGCCATATTCTGAAATATCTGAAAAGTTCTCCTGGCAAAGGTCTGCTTTACAAGAAACATGGGCATTGCAAACTCCTTGGCTATTCTGACTCTGATTATGCTGGCAGCAAGGTTGACCGTCGGTCTACTTCTGGCTATTGTACCTTTGTGGGAGGTAACCTTGTCACTTGGCGAAGCAAGAAGCAGTCTGTAGTTGCTCGCTCTAGTGCTGAAGCTGAGTATCGTGCCATGGCACATACTACTTGTGAACTGTTCTGGATTAGGAGCTTGCTGAAGGACTTTGGCATTTCTGATTCGTCTCCTATTCCAATGTATTGTGACAACAAAGCAGTTACCTTCATTGCTAGTAATCCTACTTTCCATGAGCGGACCAAGCACATTGAGGTGGATTGTCATTTCGTTCGCAAAGCTGTTCTATCGGGTCAAATCTCTACTCCCTATATTCATACATCTGATCAGGTGGCTGACATCTTCATAAAGATTCTACCAAGGACGAGGTTCACTGCTATGACATCCAAGCTGGGCATGCTAGACATCTACGCTCCAGCTTGAGGGGGAGTATTAGTATATAGACTTTCCTGCGTTTTTACTTAGTCTATTTTTCTCTTTTCCTTGTTATTTCTATGTCTTGTTTTATCCCACATTGGTTATATCTAAACCATGTGTCTTTCTCTTGTCTTATAAAAGAGAACCCCTGTACTCTGTTTTGAATCATCTCAATAATAAGACAATTAGTCTCATATTCTAGATAGGCAATATAGGATAAAAGAAAAGCAAAAGATAAAAACAAGTCTAAAACACAAAATAAATATAAAACATAAAGCATATATACTAATACTCCGCCTCAAGTTGGAGCATAGATGCCAAACATGCCCAGCTTGTCCACCAGTGTAGTAAAGTGAGTCTTGGGTAGTAGATTGGTGAAGATGTCAGCAACCTGATCTACTAGTGTCTAGAGATAAGGAGTGCAGATGCAACCACAGAGAACATATTCCAGAACAAAGTGGCAATCCACCTCGATATGCTGGGTATACTCATGAAAAGTAGGATTCTTGGCAATAAAAAATGAGGCTTTATTGTTGCAGTATATGGGGATAGGATCTGGATCATAGATATCAAAATCCAGGAGTCCTTGCACCTACATCAATTCGCAAAACGTATGAGCCATGGCTTTGTATTCCGCTTCAGCACTAGACCGAGCAACCATATTTTGCTTCTTACTGCGCCATGTAACCAGATTGCCTCCAAAAAAGTATTGTAGCAAGAAGTAGATTTTCTGTCACATTCATTACTAGTATAATCAGAGTCAGAATATCCAATGAGTTTATAGTGTCCATGTCTACGATACAACAATCCTTTCCCTAGAGAATTTTTCAGATTTTTAAGGATATGACACACAGCATCCCAGTGACATTGTCGAGGTTTATTTAAATATCTGCTGAAAAGTCCAATAGCAGAAGTAATATCAGCTCTAGTAACAGTGAGATAGATAAGCTTACTGACCAATCTTCTGTATTGGTGGTTATCAGGATAGGGTGGTGAAGTTTCATCATTCTAATTTGTATTGGGATCCATAGGGGGGCTAGCAGATTCAGTACCAAGCATACTTGTTTCTTTCAGAAGATTTAGAATATATTTGCGTTGTGAAAGACAGACGCCAGAAGAAGATCAGGAAACTTCAATTCCCAAGAAGTATCTGAGTTTGCCTAGATCTTTTGTAACAAAATGTTGTTCTAGATAGCTTTTAGTAGCTTGAACCATCTGTATCGTTACCAGACAAATTTATGTCATCCACATACACACTAAGATAACAAACCCATACCTAGTTTTTCTTATAAAAATAATCCAGCTCAATTTATCAAACCACGCTCATGGGCTTTGTTTTAGGCCATAAATCGCTTTCCTAAGTCTGCAGACATTAGAACACTCCCTGTGAGCAACAAATCCAGGTCGTTGATCTATGTAGACTTCCTCATGTAAGTCGCCATATAGAAAAGCGATTTTAACATCAAGTTGAAAAAGAGCCCAATCATTATTCACACAACAAATATAAGCACCCGTACAAAGTTAAGTCTAGCAACACAAGAAAAGGTTTCAAAATAGTTTAACCCCATAGGTTTGAGTATAGCCTTTCACAACTAGACGTGCTTTCACCCGTTCAATCAAACCATCTGGATGGTATTTAATATTGAATATCCATCGAGATCCAACTGTCGGGAAATTTTCAGGACGATCAACTAGTACCCAAGTCTTATGATCGCAAAGAACAGTCATTTCAACTTCCATAGCTTGACGCCTGGTAGGATGTTTGAGAACTTTTGTAGCAGTCTTCAATATAGAAATAGCGGAGTAGCAACACTAAAACAGGCAAAGCTAGCACCAAGATTAGTGGTAGAGCAAAAATTACTAATTTGATGCAGAGTGCAGGAATGAACTCCTTTCCTTTGACTAATGGGAAGATGTAGGTCAGAAGTTACTTGGGATGTGGTGTGATCTTCCGACAAAAAAAGGATTTGGTTGTTGAGGGGCCATGGAGGGGATTGGAACCTTGGGTCTTCTTTTGTAAACTTTCAGATGAGCAGTAATAACTTCAATTACTTCCATAGGTTCATTTTCCTCAACTTGAGGTAGTGGAGTAAGACCAACAGATCACTAGATAAAGCAGACCTCTTTCTAGAGTAGTATGGCAAATGTTCAAAAAAGACCACATCAACACTAACAAACCACTATTGGTTTTTAGGATCTTAACACTGATATCCTTTTTGAGTTCTAGAAGAACCCAGAAAGACACACTTAGTGAAGGAGGGGTCAAGTTTAGATATCCCTGGGCGAAGATTCTTAAAAAAACAAGTGTTATCAAAGATGTGTGGAGGTCTAGAAAAAAGGCGAATTGGGATATAGAAGAGTACAAGGAACTTGATTCTGCAGGACAGGTGAGGGTGTGCGGTTAATTAAATATCATGCTATAAAGATAGCTTCAAGCCAAAAACTCTTAGGAAAATGATAATGAAGAATGATAGTACGTGCTACTTCAAGAAGATGGTGATTTTTCCTATCTGCCACACCATTTTGTTATGGTGTGTGAGAGCAGGAAATCTGATGGATGGTACCGCGAGCAATACAAAACAGGTCACTAATTTTTGCAAGAATTCTAAGGCATTATTAGTTCTAAAAAAATTTGACAGTTTTATTGAACTGAGCTTTGGATTTCAGTGAAGAAAGTGGTAATAGGGATATTACGGTGATCCTTAAAAAGAAATAATCAAGTCGCCTGAGAATAATTATCAACAAAAGTCATAAAGTAGCGAAACCCATAGAGGCTAGTAATAGTGCAAAAGGTCCCCATATATCAACATGAACAATATCAAACAGATTTTTAAAACTTGTCTTTTTTCTTAGGAAACATTATCAGAGTTTGCTTTCGAAATTGACAAGATTCAAAAAAAGTTTTATCGGGTATTTCAAGAAATAAGCATCACAGTTTAGCAACGGATGAATGTCACAGACGGTAGTGTCATTGTAGTCCACTCACTGAAGATGACAACAAAGCAACAACTGATTGTGGCACGTCTAGGTAGTAGTACATTCCGTCTGGTCCCTCATGGCCTGTACCAATTCTCATCTTCGTTCGGAGATCCTAAAATACAACCCTTAGGATCAAAACTGATTGAGCACTAACAGCTCTTAATAGTTCTACTGACAGACATCAGATTAAGAGGAAATCTTGGAACATATAACACACAGATTCAATGGCAAATTTAGAAAGAGAGATATAGTTCCAATTCCATGAATTGAGACTGAGTTCCATCAACCACTGTCACTGGTAGAACTCTAGTTGTTTAGATAGAGCTGAAAATAGTTCAGAACAGTTAGATATATGATTTGATGCTCCAGAGTCAATAATCCATTTATGTTTACCATAAATGGCAGGGGAAGCAAGTAAACTAGAAGAACCTCCATCTTGAGCAGGTAGTTGTGAGGATAGATGAGCCCAAGGTTTTAAAATGCGCGAAGTGGGAAGCGTGCGGAGGGACCTTGTAGCCGATTAATCGCCAGGCGGGCGATTAAGCGGGCGCTTTTTAGAAAAGCGGATTTCCAATTCCTATAAACTTTTATGCAAAATTACATACATATGTATATAAATACTATATTTTTGAAATTTTTATACATATCTAAACATTGTACAAGACAATATAAAACACCCAAATAGTTTAGAATACAACTATACAACAACGATTGTATCTATATAATATAGTAAACAATATACTTGTCATAGATAAAGCAGCCTACACATAAAATAATTAGTGTATATACAAGATGAAACAACAATTTTGTATCATGTTTACATAGCTAAACAGTAAATAATAGACCTATCATAGCTAGCTAACAAACATATTGTTACGTTTGCACATCATCAAATAGTCATACATTACAGCAGTACATTTAATCAAAGTATGCATTCTAAATTAGATAATAGTTACCTATAATTCACTTGGATACATCACAAAAGTACCATATCATTACAGCTTACATACAAAGTACGTATTCTAAATTAGAACTAAGTATATCATAGAACATTTAATGTATAAAAGCGGGTTAAGCGGGCAAAAAGCGGGTTAAGCGGGAAAAAGCGGGTTAAGCGGGCAAAAAGCGGGAAAAAGCGGGTTAAGCGGGCAAAAAGCGGCCGCTTTTCTCAAATTTACTTAAGCGCCAGCGGGAAAAAGCGGGTTAAGCGGGCAAAAAGCGGGTTAAGCGGGAAAAAGCGGGTTAAGCTCAGCAGCTTATGCTCTATTTAAGTTGTCTTATATATATGAAAAACTACTGAGAAGTCAAGTTTCCACAAACTAAGTTATCCAAAACAGAAAGTATACATATGGAACTCTAAAAGGCATGAAAAAAGGTAGGAGAAAGTACACAAGGATTTTATCAAAGCATTCATTGTGGGAACTGTTGGCCGCAGTTTTATTGCCTTGATCTCCTCATGCAATTCTAAGGCTTTTTCCCAATCTTTAGCCTGAAACAGACAATGAAGATAATTAGGCACATATATCTTTCATATCTTCCATGGATTTGAATAAAGACATGGTTCTAGGCAGAGTTTAGTCTCTAAGAAACATACTTTGCTACAAGCACCCATCAATGAGCTATAAGTAACATTTCCGAGCTGGAGTCCCCTTCTTTTTGCATCGTAAAGAATTTCAAATGCAACATCAGCCCTTCCAGCATGTCCAGCAACATCAACTATAGAGCTAAGAAACATCTGTCAGAAAAACAAAAGCACAGCAGATTATAGACTGCTTGGCCAGTTATTTAATGACGCAAATTTCATATATTTTGAATTGTTTTAGTGGAATAACCACAGAATATTGAGGTGTTTCACCAATCAAGACAACCAAGAAACTAATGTTGATTCTATTTGTTTGATCTGAAGAATAATCAAAGAATAAAGTATCAGTTGAAGAAAGGATAATAAACCCGCAGTCAGATTATTTAATTTGAACTCCCCACGATTTTTAGAGCCCAAGATTGAGAATTGTTATTAGAAGATATCCTACTTTTCATGCAACAAAATGACACTGGTCATTACATGCCGTCAACAAAGACAGATCAAAAGCAGGTGGAACTGACTAAATAAAAGACATTTAAGGAAATTGTGAAACACAAAGCAAGTGTGGGAAGCGTAGGGTTGCACAATGTGTGCACCCTCATATATATAACATTGAAACAATTACAGAGAGGTCCACAAGTAATATGGAAATAACAAAACAATTAACAGAATATATAAAACAGGTATTGTAACACTCCCCCTCAAGTTGGAGCATAGATATCAATCATGCCCAACTTGTCCATCAAAATGCAGAATTGCTTCTTCGCCAGCAGCTTGGTGAAGATGTCAGCAACTTGGTCTTCAGAACGAGTGAAGGGAGTGCAGATCTTGCCAGTCAGAATAGATTCCCGAATAAAATGACAGTCTACTTCAATATGTTTAGTGCGTTCATGATAGACTGGATTATTTGCAATGAAGATAGCAGCTTTATTATCACAGTGCATAGGTATAGCAGAAGAAGAAGAGTCAACTCCAAACTCTTTTAACAGATGGCGCACCCACAGCAGTTCACAGGCAGTATGGGCCATGGCCCTATATTCAGCTTCAGCACTTGACCTGGCCACAACATTTTGTTTTTTACTGCGCCAGGTAACCAGATTTCCTCCAACATATGTACAATACCCAGAAGTGGATTTTCTGTCAACTCTGCTACCTGCATAATCAGAATCAGAGTACCCCATAAGAGAACAGTGTCCATGCTTCCTGTAGTGAAGTCCCTTGCCAGGAGACTTTTTCAAATATCGAAGAATCTGACAAAGAGCATCCCAGTGACACTGTCTGGGCTTATCAAGATATCTGCTAAGAAGACCCACTGCAGTAGAAATGTCAGCTCTGGTGACAGTCAAATAAATAAGTTTACCAATCAGCCTCCTGTACTTTTTATGATCAGCAAACAGAGGAGAAGAATCATCATCCCAATTTACATTGGGATCTAGAGGAATATCAGCAGGTCTCGCCCCCAGCATACCAGTCTCCTGCAGTATGTCTAGGACATATTTTCTCTGAGACAACACAAGAGCATTAGAATTTCTAGAAACTTCTATGCCCAGAAAGTATCTAAGTTTTCCCAAATCTTTAGTAGCAAAATGTTTGCCCATATGAGATTTAGTAGCCTGAATACCAAGAGAATCACTGCCAGATATGATAATATCATCAACATAGACAATCAGAATAATAATACCAGCTGAAGTCGTCTTGGTAAAAACAGAATGATCCACCTGAGACCGCAGAAACCCAAAATCAATCATAATTTTGCTCAATTTATCAAACCAAGCCCGGGGACTCTGCTTAAGCCCATAAATAGACTTCTTTAATCTGCAAACTTTTTGAGACTCCCCCTGAGCAACAAACCCAGGAGGTTGCTCCATATAGACCTCTTCTTGTAAATCACCATACAAGAAGGCATTTTTGACATCAAGTTGCAACAAAGGCCAGTCAAGATTAACAGCAACAGACAGAAGAATTCTAACAGAATTAAGGCGAGCAACAGGAGAGAATGTCTCAAAATAGTCAATACCATACGTCTGGGTGTAGCCTTTAGCAACTAAGCGTGCCTTGAGCCTCTCAACAGTGCCATCAGGTTGATATTTCACAGCATACACCCATCGGCAACCGACCGGTTTGCACTGAGGAGGTGGATCCACCAACTCCCAAGTATCGCGTTCAGCAAGAGCTAACATCTCCTCCTTCATAGCAGACACCCAACCAGTACTCTTTAGAGCATCCTGGATATTCTTTGGTACAGCAACAGCAGATAAGGCATAAACAAAATTGCTAGAATGGACATTCAGATGGTCAGTAGAAACAAACTGAGCAATACTGTGTGATGTGCAGGAACGAGTACCCTTTCTAAGAGCAATGGGTAAGTGAAGATCAGAAGGTACCTCAGGTGTAGCAGAACCTTCTGGAGGTGAAGATTGGTTTTCATGGGGGGTTTCTTGAGTAGAAGGCACTCTGTTCCTGCGTTGATAAACTATCAGAGGAGGCTTATCAGCCTCAGTAGTGACTTTATCAGTAATGTCAGGCACACATTCAGAAACAACAGGTAGAGGTGAAGCAATAAGATCAGACTGTAAACTGTCACCACGAGCCGAATAATAAGGAGTATCTTCAAAGAAAACCACATCACTGCTAGTAAACCATTTCCTTGCAGTAGGACTGTAGCACCGATATCCCTTCTGGGTACGGGAGTACCCCAAAAAAATGCACTTCGCAGCACGAGGAGACAATTTATCAGAAGTAGGTCCAATTAACCGGACAAAACAGGTACATCCAAAAATCCTAGGAGGCACAGTAAATAGCGGAATATCGGGTTGGAGCACCTGAATAGGTATTTTGTTTCCAATCACAGATGATGGCATACGATTTATCAGAAAGCAAGCAGTCAATATGGCCTCAGGCCAAAACGAGCGAGGAACATGTGCATGCATCATAATAGTTCTAGTAACTTCTAACACATGTCTATTTTTACGCTCAGCCACACCATTTTGCTGGGGTGTATAAGCACAAGAGGTCTGATGTATCGTACCCACAGATTTACAAAAAACATCCACATCCTTTTTAACAAATTCCAGTGCATTATCAGTACGAAAAATTTGAACAGGCATGCCATATTGAGTTTTTATTTCAGCAAAGAAGAATTTGATAACAGACAAGACTTCGGACCTACTTTTCATCATAAATAACCAAGTAGTCCGTGAGAAGTCATCAATAAACAGAATAAAATACTTATGACCAGATAAACTAGGCACATGACAAGGTCCCCATACATCAGAATGCACTATATCAAATATATTTTTACTGCTAATTTGACTGCGTCTAGGATAAACAGCACGAGTTTGCTTTCCAAGTTGACATGACTCGCACTGAAAACGACAAACACCAATATCAGACACCAAATATCTAAGCTTCTCAGATGAGGGATGGCCCAGCCGGTAGTGCCACTGTAATGCAGAAACAGATGTAGATAAAGCAGACGTCACAGATGCTTTAGCAGCTTTAGGTAACTGATCCAGATAGAAGAGTCCATCAGCACCTTCATACCCCCCACCAATCTTCATCCTCGTGCGAAGGTCCTGAAAAACACAAGATCCAGGAATAAAAGTCAGACTACACTGTAAGCTCCGCAATATCTTGCTAACAGACAACAGATTCAAAGGAAATCGCGGCACATATAAGGCAGATTTCAGCAGAAAATCAGAAGAAATATCCCCTACTCCAACCACTGCAGACTTAGAACCATCGGCCAACATGACAGAAGAGGGTCTAGCAGGTTTAAATAATTTTCGAAACAATGATTTATTTCCAGAAATATGCGAAGAGGCACCGGAGTCTATGACCCATTTAGTATTACCAGGCGTAGAGGAAGAACTCAGAAAGGCAGTGTCATAACCAGAGTAGGTGACGGCATGAGCTCCACTAGTCGAAGCTTGAGACGACGCACCAGCGCGCTCAAGAAGAAGACGCTCCACCTCAGCACGGATGTAATCAGCAGTCGCACTCGAGGAGGCAGAGTCAGTAGCCTGAGTCGTCCCCTCTGAAGCAGTAGTAGTAGAGTCCGCAGCGGCATTGGCCCACGCCGGCTTACCATATTTCTCCCAGCATTTTTCTTCAATATGGTTGGACCGGCCACAGAAGGTACAAAGGCGCTGTCCTGACTGAGGACGCGCACCAGCAGTAGGGGCAGTAGAAGAGGCTCCACGACCCGGAGCAGCCCGTCCTCGTCCTCCACCCAGGGGAGGACGGCTCTCAGCAAAGCGACCACGGCCACGACCGCGACCGCGACCACGACCAGAAGAAGCGGCAAGGGCCGAAGAATCTCCAACATCAGGAGTCAGAGAAGCAGACGACGAAGGCAAACGCTGAAGGCGTTTGTAGGCACTCTGTAGTGACAGCAGAGGGTCACTAGCAAGGATCTGGTCCACAACTCCAGCATATGACTCGGGCAAGCCACAGAGAAACTGAACCAACTGAAGTTCCTGGCGCTGACGCTGCATAGTAGCCAGGTCCGTGGAGAGAGGATGATAGGATTCCAGCTCCCCCCATAATCCAGTGAAGTCAGAGAAGTAGTCAGAAATATCTGTCCCCGTGAACTGTAGACGTCCCAGCTGCTTGGTGATGTCAAACACCTTCTTGGGGTTCTAACTATGCGAGTAAGTACCGGCGAGCTGATCCCACATCTGCTTCGCCGTAGGCAGGTGAAGAAGTGTGACACTGATCTTCTCGATGCTGATGTTGAGAATCCAGGTCATCACGGTGGAGTCATCACGAACCCAGTCGTCATACGCCTTCACATCTTTAGCATCAGCGTCCTCGGCGGGTGCATCTGGACCCGTACGGATAAGATGTGAGTACTTGCCCTGGGATCTAGCATAGATCGTCATGGAGCAGACCCAGTGTGGGTAGTTGCGCCCATCAAGCTTCACAGTAGTAACTTGACGGCGGAAGTCATCATGAGAAGACGCCATGGTAGCAGTAGGCACAGCAGGAACGGGCACGATCAGGCAGTAGACGGTCTACACCGTCAGACAGGCACAGCAGGCACAACAAACACTGAGAGGACCTCTCACATACGGTCTACGCCGAAGCGCAGAACAGGACCCGGTGGCACAACGGCCTACACGGGCAGGCAGGCAAAAGACCGAAACGAACGGTCTACGTCTTCAAGCCACCGGAGCGCTGGAGAGTTTCACAGAACCAACGGACCGGCGGCAAGGAACCGCGGAGGCGCACCGGCCCCGGCGGCGGAGGGGGCGCCCGGCCCCGGCGGCTAGCTCGGCGGCTGGAAGCCTGCCGGCTGCTGCGGCGGCCCGCCCGGCTGCTGCGGCGGCGCCTGGCCGGCGGCTGCGGCTGCTGGGCCGGCGGCGGCTAGGCTGCTGGCCGGCGGCCCTAGTGCTGCTGGCCGGCGGCGCGCGGCGGGGGGGGCGGCGGCGGGGGCGGCGGCGGGGAGAGAGAGAGAGGGAAGGGAAGGGAGGGTGACGGCCGGATCTACTGCTCTGGTACCATGTGAAACACAAAGCAAGTGTGGGAAGCGTAGGGTTGCACAATGTGTGCACCCTCATATATATAACATTGAAACAATTACAGAGAGAATTTAATTTGTTAAATCAAAAAGATTAAGAGCCCTCATAGAATTTAAACAATTATATAAGATATAATTTAAGAACAGAATATATAAAACAGGTATTGTAACAGAAATTATATCTGCATAATTGGAAATTTAGATTCAATTTGCAGATGCTTCTACTTTCTTTATTGACGATGATAGCATCACTATAAAGAGGCATTATAATTGGAAATGTTTCTATTTGACACATGTATTCTATGCAAAGTATTTTTCTTTTACAACCCTAGGATTTACAAATAATTATAACTGTTTTGAATTAAGATCTTTACTTTCTATACTTTTTCCCATGAGGAAAAGAGAGCATAATGTAGTGAATGGCATGTTGAGAAATAAAATGTTAATAGTTGAACTAAGACTAGCTCTTGCATGATGTCAATAAAACACCTATAATCAACGTGAATTAGTTAATTATTTGCTGGATAAACCATCCTCAATTCCTGGTTCCACTTGGTACCACTCCTGGGGACACATTTTGCAGGGCTGTGTAAGAAGATTAGCTTTATGAACACTCTTATCTAGGACCAAGTTTCATTGTCCACAAGAATATTATCAGTTTTTTAGTCTCCCAAATAGGAAAGCACTTGCTCTTTTGTATGAAGTACCATGTCGCTTCAAATCTTTTTGCTAGCATTTTTGTCAGAAATTTAAAAGCAGCAATTTCTATCATAATTGGGCATGCTATCAGCTATGATTTCCACTACCTCCTTTTCAGGATAGTGGCATGTCTGGTTTAAGCATCCTCAATGTGACAGGCCCTTTGATGATTTCTCAACAAACAGAAAGAAGCTTATCAGGAATCCGTCTGGACTCAGGACTCCTCTCTGTGGATGTTCTTTACTACAGCTAACAATCCTAATGATAAGTATATATTTATACTGGTTTGATCCAATCCGTCTCCTCAAGGCTTCTCACTCGAAGTTGCTCTTCATGGTTCTTCTGAGAACAGTTGTTTATAAATTGCACAAACTCCCACTAGCCGCATATTATACCCACCCCTCTCTCTTTTTATCTTTGCAAAAATATTCTTATTTCTCATATTTGAGGTGACCATATGAATAAGTTGTGTTACTATCTCCTTTCTTCCATTTTATGTGATCTCTGCTCCCATCTAATTTCCTTCCTGAACAGATTTTTTTCAAATTTTTTGGTAACTTCCATTTAATCATATAGTTGTCCGTAGACTGTTTCACCTTTCTTAGGATCCACAGAGAGTGCAGGGCATTTGTCTAATGATGAAAGTCTGTGTTTTTTATTCTGATACATTATCCCCTGATATTTATATTTGCCCCTGATCATCTCAGCTTCTGCAGTTACAGTAGCCCTCTAGTAAGATTCCACTTCGTACCACCAAAGGCTAAACCTCTTTTTCAATCCCAATTCTCTCCACTTGGATAAATCTTGGAATATGATTAACCTTTTTTCTGCCTTTTGATTCTGGACCATTATCAGCGTAAGATCAGATATCCCATTTGTCAGGCCAGTCAAAAGGATAAAGGCCAGATCAACTATTCACTAGAATTAAAATTTCTATCAAACTTGGACTTATCATGTCCACAGCTCCAACTGAATCATATATTTTGAAGAGTCACTTTCACTTTTATCTGAATAACTAGCTACTAAATAGGCTTCCAGAAGTTGAACCGCCACTGACAACATCAGATTCTTTTCCCCTTCAAAGCACCAAGAGCATCTTCGATTTGGTCTAAGCTTAAGGAGTGCTTATAAAAAAAGGCTTCCTTTCTGTTTGCGTTCAAAGACCCTAGTGAGGTACACAGTGCATAGACTGCAGTCAGGTGCCAGGTCCCTGCATCAGATATTTCTTCCAGTTCTGTTAAGTTGGCCCAATGGCCTTTATTGGGGTTGATTTTTCTGACTTTTTCTTACTCCACGGTGCAACTAACAGCTTCCTTCCAAATAGTTACTGGCATAGCCCTTAATTGCAACATCTGTTATCCAGTAGATGGAGATTACCAATTTCTCCTCCAAATACCTTGGATGAGCGGATGCTTTGCTTGCAGTTACCCCCCAGGCCCCGTATTTTGTTAATAGAATCTCAATGTTTTAATTGGTTTCCTTCCTCACAAAAACACCTACTCCTCTGCTTCTCACCTGCCTCTGAACTCCCATCCTCTTCCAGCTGTTCAGCCCAGCTAGTTCCCCTTTCGCCCTCTTTTTTCTTCGCTCTAATTGCAGACCATCTCTGTTTCATAGCTGCACTCAGTATGCACTTCCTTACTGGAGTTGTGGAAGAAGCACCTGGTAGATTCTCTCCCTCTGGCAACACAACTATTTGTTAACACACTATATTTATCAGCTTCACCCCACAGTCCTCCATCCCTTCTTTGACACCTACCTAGTGGATCAAAAATTTGTTATAGCTCCCCTTCAATGCACCAGGAGATTAAATGGAGTTGTACACTGATATTGCAAAAGGGAGAGAACAGGGAACCTGTAGATGATATGTGAAGCCATCGCCCCCTCAATCCTCCATCTGTATTTACTCCTAGACCAGCCCCACTCCCTTTCCACAGCTTAAGATGGTGTCTATCTCCAGCACATCCAACAGGCCCAGCAGCACGCCAACAATACTCCACCAGCCAATTTTCTTTTTTACTTCTTTCATCACAAATATAAATATTTAATTCCTCTGCTAGCCTTAATCTCTTCATAAACTCCACTGCCCCCCACCCCAACACACACACAACTGACATTCTCTGCACTTCCCTTAACAATCAGATTCCTGCCTCTGTATCCCCTCCCCACATATGTTGCCCTTGGAGTGTATCATAATACCAATCACCTCCCCCAGCAATACCATTCTTGCATCTCATGCTCCCTCTCATGGCACTTTAGACATAGGTTATCAAGTCTTCACCTATCTTTTGGACCTTTATGTTAATTCACCCATAATGGGTATAGTAGAAAGTGATTATAACAATTATATAGATTACAACGGAAAAACCCTTCTCCTGTATATAGGAAGGGGGACACAATTACAGACTTGAGAAAACCCTAATGGAACTATAGTCCCCGAGTTCATATAAAATTAGACACATTTAGAAACAAGCTATTTAACCTCTACCACCACCCTCAAGCTAGAGCACGGTAGAATCATATGTCCAGCGTGCACAACAAACATGAACGAGTCTTACATAAAAATAAAGACATACTTAAAGAAAATGTGCACTACCCTTGAAAATAGTCTCCCATAAATTTGACATTTAAATCCACTTAAAATAAATAATCGCCAAACCAGTAGCTAAAATCAGAAATAAACATGGAACGTGCATCTGGAGCAGGGACGGTGGAAGACATTTGCAGATTACATTTGGATTTGCAACTTAGTTGACATAATCAAACTAGTTCTGCAAAAGAAGCACCATAATTGAAATGATGTGTGGTAGAGCACAGCTACATGAAGATTGTGATGTAGCAGTTGATGGACTTGCTGGAAATGGATACTATTAGTATATAGACTTTCCTGTGTTTTTACTTAGTCTATTTCTCTCTTTTCCTTGTTATTAGTCTATTTCTCTCTTTTCCTTGTTATTTTCTATGTCTTGTTTTATCCCACATTGATTATATTTAAACCATGTGTCTTTCTCTTGTCTTATAAAAGAGAACCACTGTACTCTGTTTTTATCATCTCAATAGTAAGACAATTAGTCTCATATTCTAGATGGTATCAGAGCGAGCCGATCCACCCTAGCCCTTTCTCCCTAACCCTACCCCAGCCGCCACCCCTACCCCAGCCGCCACCCACCTGCTTCACGCCGCCGCCCACCCCCTCCACAGGCTGCTGCCGCCGCCACCCCCTCTCCCTTCTCCGCCCACCCCAGCCACCCCCTTCTCTACCCACCCTCTCTCCCTTCACCCCCCTCTATCCCTGCCCCTACCTGCCGCCAGCCCCCCCCCTCTTTTTCCCCTAACCTGCCGCCGGCAGGCCTTGCTGCCGCCGCCCCCTCCCCATCACCACCGCCACAAACAGCCACCGCCACTCTCCTCTCCACCACCCTTTCCCTCTCCTATACCCTCCATACCCTAAGCACCTCTATCCTTGTGGCTTAGACAACCACAGGTTCTCTTTTCCGTCTCCGTTCCCTTTCCGAAAAGCTTACGTACAACCTGATCACTTTCCAGTTCTGGCACGTTGAAGGCGTAAAACCCAGTTTTCGGTTCTGACTGCCTACGCCTCATGGTGGAGTAATCTCTTCTCCATGTTGGCGTATGTTCTGTTTCCTTCTTCCTGCCCTATGAGGGTTTTCTGAGGTCCATGCTCGGATCTCCTATCTACTGCTACTAGTCCATGTGTTGGACTTCTACTGCTGTCTACTACTGCTGCTGACTACTGTCTGGATCTGTGCCCGTGTTGTTTCTCTTCTTCTGCTACTGCTGCGATGGCGACTTCCGATCTCCCGCCGCGCACTCTCTGTGTTACTACGGTGAAGTTGGATCACTCCAACTATCATCTATGGGCCGCCTCCTTCGAGTTATATGTCAAATCCCAAGGACGCTACTCTCACCTGACTACCAAGGGCCCTGTTCTTCCTGCTGCAGACGTTGATGAGAAAACCAAGCAAGCCTATGATCTATGGTCCAAAGAGGACTATGGGGTCATGACCTGGATGGTGAATAGTGTTGAAGCAAAAATCAGCCAGTCCTTGCTTCGACTTCAGACTGCCAAAGAAATGTGGGACCAGCTTTCCCATGTTTACTCTCACCAGCAGAATCCGAAGAAGGTCTTCGAGATATTCAAACAGCTTGCCAAACAGGAGTATTCGGCCACCGACTCCATTGAGGACTACTACAACTCCTGCTGTGCTCTCTGGGATGAGTTCCGGGTATATCACCCCCTGACTGTTGATATTGAAGAAGTGCACCGACAACGGAATGAACTTATGTTAGTTCAATTCCTCGCCGGCCTACCTGCGTCCTTCGCTGGTGTTGTGGACCAAATTCTCTCCAGCGACCCTTTGCCTACTCTCCGTGATGTTCTCAAACGGGTTCAGCGTCTACCCTCTGTGTCTCAACCTGTGTCTGACACCTCTGACGGTGCTGCTCTTGCTGTCCGCTCTGGTGATTCCTTCTGTGGTCGTGGCCGTGGTAGAGGTCGTAGTCGCGGAGGACGGTTCTCTACTCCTGGTCGTGGAACTGGATCCGATCAAGCTGAGTCCCGCTATTGCACTCACTGCAAACGTACCAACCATAATGAAGATAAGTGCTGGATCAAATATGGCAAACCTGAGTGGGCCAACAAAGTGACAACTGATGACCCTGCTCCGCCGACGGCTGACTGGATCCGCTCCGAGTTTGAAAAACTCCTACAGGCTCGTCTAGCGTCTTCTACTGAGGCTTCAAATACTGGCAGTGTTGCTCTTCTGACTACGGCTGGTAAAATTCCTGGGTTATTGACTCTGGTGCGACTTCTCATATATCTGGCAATCCTGCTTTATTTTCTAAACTGCAGCAGACTTCTTTTATACCTCCTGTTACCTTAGCTGATGGTTCTAAATCACCTGTTACTGGCATTGGTGATATTTGCCCTACTGGTCGTCTGCCTCTGCGCTCTACACTTTATGTCCCGAAATTTCCTATTAATCTTCTTTCTGTGAGTAAAACTGTGAAGGGCCTTCGTTGCTCAATTACATTTGATCCGGATGGTGTTTTGTTTCAGGATCTGCGCACGAGGATGACGATTGGTTCGGGCCATGAGGGACCAGATGGACTCTACTACCTGGACGAGCCAAAGACAGCTGCATATCTGACATCATCGGTGACCGACATCCAGTGGCACTATAGATTGGGACACCCTTCTATTGGAAAGTTAAAAGTCGTGTTACCAGATATAGTTAGTTCTGATTTTCATTGCGAAACTTGTCAGCTTGGCAAGCAAACTCGTGCTACTTTTTCAAAAAAAATTTGTATCAGCTCTAAAGCACCTTTTGATATTATACATGCTGATGTTTGGGGTCCTTGCTCTGTCACAAGTACTTCCGGTTTTAGATATTTTCTGAGCTTCATTGATGATTTTTCTAGAACTACCTGGCTATTTTTACTTAAAGATAGATCCACTATCCTTGAAAAAATTACTGACTTTTTTACTGAGATACGCACTCAATTTGCTAAGCCTATCAAAATTCTTCGTACTGATAATGCTTTGGAATTCATGCAAACATCTGTTAGCTCTTTCTGTCGTCGCCAGGGCACAATCCATCAAACCTCTTGTGCTTACACCCCACAACAAAACGGTGTTGCTGAGCGCAAAATCGTCATCTTCTCGAGGTTGCTCGTACCCTTCTCTTTCACTATCATGTTCCCCAAGCCTTTTGGCCCGAGGCGATAGCCACTGCCTGCTATCTAATTAACCGCATGCCTTCATCTGTGCTCGGCAATCAGATTCCTTTTCAGATTCTGTTTCCCGATGCATCTCTTTTCTCTGTTTCGCCTCGCATTTTTGGGAGCACCTATTTTGTTAAAAATCTTTGGCCTGGCCTTACTAAATTGGATCCTAGAGAAACTAAGTGTATTTTCCTGGGATATTCTCGCACTCAGAAAGGATATCGGTGCTATGATCCTGTTTCTAAAAAGTGGTTTGTCTCTGCGGATGTGATGTTTTTTGAGCATATGCCTTTCTACTCCACGGGTGGTTCTGCGCTCACTTCCGATTTACTTGCTGATACACCTTTGCCTGTGATGGACGATGTACCTGCTATTTCTGAGGATCTGATTGAAAAGCCACCTCTGAAAGTTTATCAAAGAAGACCGAAGCCGACAGCTCCCTCCATGGCCCCTCCATCGTCCTCTTCCTCAGTGCCAGATCAACCATCCTCGCAAGTTTTTTCTGATCTTGATATTCCTATTAGTCTGAGGAAAGGGACCCGCACGTGCACTATGCATCCGATTGGAAATTTCTGCTCTACTGATAATTTGAGTGCTAATTTTGCTAACTTCACTGCGGCTCTTTCTGCGATATATGTACCTAAGAATGTTGCTCAGGCTCTTAGCCATCCTGCATGGTGTCAGGCTATGGAAGAAGAAATGAAGGCTCTTACTGACCGTCATACCTGGACCCTAGTTGAGCCACCTGCTGATTGCTCTCCAGTTGGATGTCGATGGGTGTTCACTGTCAAATACCATCCCGATGGTACTGTCGAACGACTTAAGGCGCGACTTGTGGCAAAGGGGTATGCCCAGACCTATGGAGTTGACTACTTTGAAACTTTCTCTCCAGTAGCGCGCCTGAATTCTGTCCGGATTCTGATTTCTGTTGCTATCAATTCTGACTGGCCTCTGTATCAACTTGATGTCAAGAATGCTTTCCTGTATGGTGATCTTCATGAAGAGGTATACATGTCACAACCTCCCGGTTTTGTGTGTCAGGGGGAGGCTTCCAAAGTCTGCAGGTTAAAAAAGGCTATCTATGGCTTGAAACAGAGCCCTAGAGCGTGGTTTGACAAGCTCAACAATATTCTTCAGCAATTTTCCTTCAGACGTTCCCAATCTGATCACTCTGTTTTTGTGAAAAATACTTCTGCGGGTATTGTTATTCTTATTGTTTATGTTGATGACATTATTCTCTCTAGAAGCGATTCTGTTGGTATTCAGTCTACAAAGCGCTATCTGGAGAAACACTTTGTTACCAAGGATCTTGGCTCACTTCGGTATTTTCTTGGGATAGAAGTGTCCCGGTCTTCTTCTGGTCTCTGCTTATCTCAACGGAAGTATGTCCTGGATCTCTTATCTGAATCTGGACTTTTGGGTGTGAAACCTGCTAGCACACCTATGGATCCCAACATCAACTGGGATGATGAGGAGTCTCCTGCTTACCCTGACAATCAGCAGTATCGACGTATGGTTGGGAAACTCATATATCTTACTGTTACTCGGGCTGATATCACTGCTGCAGTTGGATTGGTCAGTCGCTACCTGGACAAGCCTCGACAATGCCATTGGGATGCTGTCTGTCATATTCTGAAATATTTGAAAAGTTCTCCTGGAAAAGGTCTGCTTTACAAAAAAAATGGACATTGCAAACTCCTTGGCTATTCTGATTCTGATTATGCTGGCAGCAAGGTTGACCGTCGGTCTACTTCTGGCTACTGTACCTATGTGGGAGGTAACCTTGTCACTTGGCGAAGCAAGAAGCAGTCTGTAGTTGCTCGCTCTAGTGTTGAAGCTGAGTATCGTGCCATGGCACATACTACTTGTGAACTATTCTGGATTAGGAGCCTGCTGAAGGACTTTGGCTTTTCTGATTCATCTCCTATTCCAATGTATTGTGACAACAAAGCAACTACCTTCATTGCTAGTAATCCTACTTTCCATGAGCGGACCAAGCATATTGAGGTGGATTGTCATTTTGTTCGCGAGGCTGTTCTCTCGGGTCAAATCTCTACTCCCTATATTCATACATCTGATCAGGTGGCTGATATCTTCACAAAGATTCTACCAAAGACAAGGTTCACTGCTATGACATCCAAGCTGGGCATGCTAGACATCTACGCTCCAGCTTGAGGGGGAGTATTAGTATATAGACTTTCCTGTGTTTTTACTTAGTCTATTTCTCTCTTTTCCTTGTTATTTTCTATGTCTTGTTTTATCCCACATTGGTTATATCTAAACCATGTGTCTTTCTCTTGTCTTATAAAAGAGAACCATTGTACTCTGTTTTTATCATCTCAATAGTAAGACAATTAGTCTCATATTCTAGAGACACATTGCTACAGGAAAAATACATTGTGGCGGACGGGTAGACAAGCAGCTAACTGGACAACAGAGCAGGATGAATGGTCTTCTACAAGCGAAGTGTACAAATATGCACAGATGATGCTTTAACATACTAGATGCCCCATTGACAACAAATATTGAAACTTGTACATCGCCAAACATCTCTTATTAACTTTTCACTTGATATTCTTTGCTTCTCTCTTCATCTCCTCCTCCCCTCTTCTCTCATCTGTATCTCCTCGCACCAACCAAGAGAGTGTTTGGGGTGGAGTATCAAGGAAACAATCCAAATAGGGAGAGGTGCAACATTTAGAGATAGTAATTTTTGGTGGAAGTTGGATTCACAACCCCTGATTCGTGAATCTAACAGGAAAGAATTGGAATCTGCAAATCCCTCTGGAAAAATATAAAATGTAACTATAGGTTTGGAATACAGGTAATCCCGACGTTAGTAATGAGCAGGTGATAGCAAGTGTGGTTGTACTTAGACAATGTGCGAGCGTTGCCAGGAGGAAGAGTGACTAGAGTCAGAGACGGGTGTAAGGACAAAGCTGCTCATAAATGACTATTAACGACCAGCAAGGGGAGGCTATAGGCAGACAAAGGCTACCTGAAGTCATATGTCAGCTCTCCTGACTAGAGGGGAGGGGTCATATGTAGATGGTGGTAGACATAAGTTAGAAAGAATGTCAAACAAGAGAGGGAGAGGTTGGAGCCAAACAAGTGTTGGGAGGCGAAACAAATCAAGGTTGTTCACGTAGACATGACCATGGTTGGGGCATCGGGCATAAAGGATCAGGGGTGCCAAATTTTGACTAATGAATCAAGTGTCGGGATCAATGCTTAAGTATCGACTACCCAAACTGCATCGCAGGATGATTTCCATGACAGCACTTCAAGAGTATCATTGTCTTGTCGTCTCACGCCACCTATTCACAATGATCAAGCTGGAGAGTGTACTTGAGGGAATTCGTCTATAAGTGCATGTTGAGACGTCCAACTCAAAGATAGATGGGAGATTCAGAAAGGAAGCAGCATTGGCTGTTGATGGGAAGAGGATAGTTCATAGATCATGCCTACAACTACAAGCAGCAAACTATGTAAGAAGTGGTTACCCCCTAGGCGGCTAAACTTTTTTTAGGGTTTCCTAAAAAAAGATATTGCTCAAATATCATATAGAAAGTAGTGAGAAGAACAATTTAATATATATTACAAAGGCCAAACCCTCCTATACTATATATATGAGAGGCGGACAACACTTACATACTTCACCAAATCCTAATGGGCCTACAGACACTAGGCCCATGTAAACCAAATTTTGACTAATGAATCAAGTGTCGGGATCAATGCTTAAGTATCGACTACCCAAACTGCATCGCAGGATGATTTCCATGACAGCACTTCAAGAGTATCATTGTCTTGTCGTCTCACGCCACCTATTCACAATGATCAAGCTGGAGAGTGTACTTGAGGGAATTCGTCTATAAGTGCATGTTGAGACGTCCAACTCAAAGATAGATGGGAGATTCAGAAAGGAAGCAGCATCGGTTGTTGATGGGAAGAGGATAGTTCATAGATCATGCCTACAACTACAAGCAGCAAACTATGTAAGAAGTGGTTACCCCCTAGGCGGCTAAACTTTTTTTAGGGTTTCCTAAAAAAAGATATTGCTCAAATATCATATAGAAAGTAGTGAGAAGAACAATTTAATATATATTACAAAGGCCAAACCCTCCTATACTATATATATGAGAGGCGGACAACACTTACATACTTCACCAAATCCTAATGGGCCTACAGACACTAGGCCCATGTAACATTTTTTGGTTCAAAAAACTTATTACTATATTGGTACCAAAACTTAGGGTACATACAGGAATTGCACCCCTTACACCTAAAGATATCAAACAAAAAGTCAGCAGGGAAGCCAAAAAGCAACCCAAAGCTCCACGCATGGAACGGGGAAAAAGGTGAAAACCAAAAGAATTCCTATCTATTCTTTCCCTTCACAAACTCAAAGGAAAGCTCATACAGTACATAGGAAAGACATCTCGAAGAACAAAAATGTGAAGAAGATCATTCAGAGACAAATCTATCGAACTCTACTTTGGGAATCTCATCAATCATGTTCTTCCTAGGTTTCTTCTTCTTCTTTGGTCTGGACCCCTCGCTCAGCTTGAACTTTTTCATCAGATCCGGCTCAAGTTCGTAGGAACTGACAGATTTCTTATCATCAGAGACACATATATTCACGTGTTGGTACTCTAGAGATAAGCATGAGCTTTGTATTAACTGCCTCACACCTTGGAGTGACCTTGCAAATGGAGAGGGAAAGCTCCCATTCAAGGTTCGGACCCTGACATGCCGCCCGCAAGCCCATCACCTTCAACAACCCTGCCCAACCAAACCTGTTGTCGCCGCAACACCTCCTATACCCGCTACAATTTCCTTGCTCGTCACCTCCGGCCTGATGATTGTAATCTCCACTAGAGGCATGATGAATGGTACCACTGAAGTAGCCATTTGAGCCGCTGATTTGTGCTATTTCATGTCGATCTATGAAGCACGGATACTCCAAAACAGATGTCGTGCCCGTATCCGATACGTATTGGATACCAATACTTCGTGGATACTCCTGGATACGTATTGCATACTCCTAATCCATATCCATCCGTATCCAAGCCGTATCCAGTCCGTAAAAACTAGAAAAAAAAATGGGCATGACATTGCTTGATTAGCATTTGACATCAGCTCATGTCTCAACCCTCTCTGCTAAGTAGTAGCTTGCAGCAAGGCTGTCATAGTTTCTTCCTTGAAGTAGTTCAAGGTTAGTCACCATTCCTCTTGCTAAATGCCAATCTTCCTTCTTCTCTTTATTGTTTGTGCCTCCTCTGTTTTTTGGGATTTCACTTTTTAAATAACTTCCAAGCACCGATACTCCAAAATAGGTGTCCTACCAGTACTTAATGCATATCTGATACTAATCCTCCCTAGATACTCTGTAATACATACCAAATACTTCTTAAGTTGTATTCCTTTTTTTGTTAGCAGGATATGACCTCAATGCAGTTAGGATACAACCAACTCATTTAGCAGCCCAGAGAGCACCCCACTCGTGTGATCCCTCAAATCCCAAAACCATGTGACTTCCAACTCTAGACTCCCCCTATTGTATTGTGATTTGAGAATGAAATTGGTATATCTGTTAAAATTTAAAATAAACATTAGAAAATTTGTTGTATCCATGTACTTGTATCTTATATTTTCGAAAGTTGTCGTCTCCCTGTACCGTACCCGTATTCATTTATGTATCTATATCTGTGCTTTATAGTAGCTAGCCATACATGACAGAAGATAGTTTGGTATCACAGATGACACAACTCACTTTACAACACAACATTACATGATACATGAAACGTGAAAGGTTTAAAATATGATATTATCATGTCTTTTTGTAACTTCTGTCTCACATTAATATGAATGAAAGACCCCATTTTAAATCATTGTTTGATATTAAGGTATTGGTTTCCATTTTCTTTAGAAATTTGTGATTTTTGAATGAAATTTGATTGTCTTCATCTATTTTTAAAATAAATATATTTGTTATTTTTAAAAATATTAAAATAAACATTAAAAAATGTTGTATCCATGACGTACCTGTATCTTATATTTTCAAAAATTGTCATATCCTCGTATCCGTACCCGTATCCGTGCTTCCTAGATGCCGATTAACTACAATCATGGGCATGTTCGTGGGCTCGAGGGTGAAATACAGAGAAAATTTGTTGTTGTTCACTTTTTAATTTGCCGTTGCATATGCGACTTCCGGCTTTCCTCCGCTCATGCATGATCTGGATGCACCTTTTCATTGTTCTGCTCCGCCGAGAAAACACGACGACTGTAGTCCTGCAGTTATATATGTGAAACACATCGCTGTCTTGCTGATTACTCCATGAGACAGTGGTATTTCAAAAACAAAAAAGGATTTTTCTATTGGTGCTTTCTCTCTAGCACTAAAGCCAACAATACAATTATATTTTCTCTCTAATATCAGCAAGGCCATATGTAGCAGGCCTCATACAATTTGCAGATGGATGCTCCTCTATTTTGCCAACTGCGATCTCAGATTTTCCCCAAAAGCTGATCCTTATTGATCAAGGAACCATTTCCCACCCATCAGGTTGTAGTACACCATCCATCATATTTCCATGAAAGTCTTGGTCTAGTTTATTTTCGGAAGAAACCACAAACTTTTTGTGACTTGCTAGTGCAAATTTGTATGGATTTTATCCATCGTGATATCCATCTCTATGAAGATTTGTGCTTGATTTCTCTTCAACCCCCTAATTGAGGGGTGGCACCCCCCAAACGACCCCAGCAGTGCTACAGCCTATATTTCTTTCGGGGGTGTTTCTTTATCTTTGTCCACCCCAACCACTTTGGTTCTTTTCGTGGTTGGAGTGACGGGGAGAAATAGAGGAAAGATGAGATTATGTTCCACTGTCTTATATATTTGTGGATTTTTATGCACTTCTTGAAGAACTTGTGGACTTAAACTATTGATGGTTACTACTATATGCTTCTTGGAGTACTTACTGTCTGGAGCTTCATGTCTACTGCTTGCTTTTTCAAGGTGATGGTCTTCTATCCGGCTACGTCGACACTACTTTCTTCTATTTGTTTGTGCTTTATTTGCACATTGACTTTGTTTGTGCCTTATGCACGTCGACTTTATACCGTTGTGCGCCAACACTCTCTGGCTGGTCCGTGCTTTATTTACACGTCGACATTGTCCATGCTTTGCGCATGTTGACATTTTCTACTTGTCAGTGCCTTGTTTGCATGTCGACTTTCTGCTTGTGTGCCATCACTCTTTGGCCCGTCTGTGCTCTGTTTCGCATGTTGACTACTACTATTGTTGTGCCCCAGCACTCTTTGGGTTGTGACATTAGCAATTGTAATAAAGACCATGATGTTCTGTTGCTGCTTACTTCTGCTCCAGATGATCGAGAAACTTTTGCTCCAGATGATCGAGAAACCTCTGTGACCTGCTTGCTTGCTATGGAGTATCTACTTGAGGGGGAGTATCTGAGAGTTTTGAGTGCTTAATTGTAATATTGAGGGGGGGAAAATTCTTGTATGGGTTTGGTTTATTCTTTTATTTTGTTTCTTTGTTTTTAGTCTAACTCTGTTTGCAAGTTGATTTGGGATTCTCCCAACTTCAGCTTGAGGGGGAGTGTTGAGATTTATATAGTTATTGTTTTTATTATTAGTTTGTAATATGGGCCTAAGTGTTTTGGCCCATTAGGGTTGGTCTTATGTCTGTACGCTTCCCTGCCCTCCTATATATAGGAGTAGGGTTTCTCTTATCTAATATAGCAACTAACCATCTTTTACTCTCTAAGAATTTGTATCCCGAGCACATCAATTGTTCAGCAATAAACTCAACCTTGAGGAGCTTTGATTCACCATTGACTCCAATCATAACATCCTTGGGAAAACTCAAAGCGGATTCCATCTCAACACACACCATTGCTTCCTTGAGACGGTTTGTTGTGAGGGAGGCGTCTTCATAATCAATCGGCCTTCCCACTAAGTTGGCAACCCCTGCTAGTCGATCTAGAGTCAAAGGCAAACTTGGATTCTCTATCTTGATCTAGACAAGGACTTTAAGGAAGGAAAGAGGAGACATGGCAGTGCCTAGTTTCCACGCCTGGGCGATGATGAGAGCTCCATCCATCATCTACGGGGCCTCTTTCAACATCCTCTCTCTCTCTCTGGATGTTGGCATCTTGATGATGAATCATTCGGATTCATATGCAACCTGGAAAACACCAATCGGCCTCCATTGACATGGAATCCATCCATGAAGTTGGCTACTAAATGGTTTCCTCCCGGTGAAGCGACCGAGAGATATCCCTTCCAATCTAGGAATTCTTCTTCCTCGTTTGAGATCGAGAAGCATTTAGCACCGTTGCGGATTTGTGGGTCAATGAACCTGATAAGTAACAAACACATCTTCAATCTCCCTTCCGATCTGACTCGCTTCCAGCCAGTCAGTCATTGGGGAAATTGGAGATGCGTTCATACCTTTCACAGGCAGTTGTGAGGAGGAGGATGAAGAAGAGGGGAGGTTTGATGTCGGGGATGAAGATGCCTCTGGCTCGCCAAGTTTTGGATCGTTGGTGAGGTTTTTTCTCCATCCGCCGCACTTGAGTCGAACGCATGAATCATAGCATACGACTCAGCAGCTAGATCGTAGGATGAGCTTTCCTCACCGTCTGCCGCACTTGAGCCGTCCGGAGGAGTCGTAGCAGACGATTTAGCAGTTGCACCCTCTCCAAAAATGATGCGTCCCCTAGGGTTTCTCCCCCTCCCTCTCTCTTCCGCCTATCCTACCGCCCTCCATCCTTTATGTGCCCCATGTAACATTAGACACACTTATAAGCTTTTTGACCTCTAATAGGTATACAACATTTTGTCTTGTTCGAAAGAATTAGAAGGCAATTGGATAATTTTCATTAGTTAAACCCCCCTATTTTCAATAGAAGAGGG
Organism: Alisma plantago-aquatica; assembly: GCA_963693085.1. Classification (NCBI taxonomy): domain Eukaryota; kingdom Viridiplantae; phylum Streptophyta; class Magnoliopsida; order Alismatales; family Alismataceae; genus Alisma; species Alisma plantago-aquatica. The sequence goes on from OY856412.1 coordinate 108,937,186, forward strand.
GGACACAATGACAAGTTGATTAAACCATAATGGTCCAGACAAACTTAGGACCATATACAAGATAACTAATAAGCTTATATCACTGATCAACTCTCAACACTCCCCTCAAGATGAAGCATGGAAGGATCCCAAGTTCAGCAACTTAGATAAGAAGCAAAGAACATATAAATAAAGAAACAAATATCAGATAAGCCAAACGCATACAAAAGTAGACCATGATACCCCCTCAATTTTGGAATCAAACATTTGAGTGCTCCCTCTCACTTAGATAACTCAGCAAACATGGGCATAGCAGGAACCGTATTAGCTTTTGCATTTGGAGCGATAGTTTACGAGTCTACGACATTAGGTAGGCACAGATGTCTTCATCTTAATTGCTAATGTTGTCACCAATTACTCATGTTTTACAATTCCCTTTTTATATTGTTTTAGTCGTTGACTTTTGTACACGCAAATATGTATGTATATAATATGCATATATATGTGATATCATCTAGTTTTTCAATGGAGACATTGTGAATAACGTATGAGACTCGAGTGACATGAATGCAAGAGGTATCACTTACACATGAAAAGTTTCAATATTTGAGGTCAAGAATGCTTTGAAAAAAGATTAAAATGAAAAAGGCATGCGGTCCTGACAGTATTCCCATTGATGTATGGAAGAATATTGGGGATGAAGGAGCTATGTGGTTAACAAATTTCTTTAACAAGGTTATTAAGACAAAGAAAATGTTTGTAACGCCCGGGCCCACTGCCCAAGGCTCTAGTAGAGTTTCAGGAATGACGACTGGCCCCACAGACCACCACTAGCCTTAATTGCGCACTTTGTCCTCACTGACACGCAAGCCAGGATCAACTTCCCGACTGGTCACCCATCCTAGTACTACTCCAAGCTGAGCACGCTTAACTATGGAGTTCTTTAGTGATGGGCTCCCAGAAAAGGAGGTGCACCTTGGTGATATGGGTAGTCCAATCATTCCTTTTAAGATCATGTTATCCTAGGCCTCAAACCTGGGATGTTACAATCTCCCCCACTTAGACTCTTGACGTCCTCGTCAAGGCTCAACTATATGGCCTCATAATCTGACCCCATTTCAGTGTAGACCCACAATGGCCCATGGACACCCAGCTCCCGTCCACGGCTACCAGTGCAAGGGCGGCTCCATCTCATCTCTACGGATAGCCCTTTCCAACTTGCCTGGACCGCACGGCTCAAGACTGGCATGCCACATGCCCATGTGGGCCCCACCTACTGGAGGGGTTATGGCTCTGATACCATTTGTAACGCCCGGGCCCACTGCCCAAGGCTCTAGTAGAGTTTCAGGAATGACGACTGGCCCCACAGACCACCACTAGCCTTAATTGCGCACTTTGTCCTCACTGACACGCAAGCAAGGATCAACTTCCCGAATGGTCACCCATCCTAGTACTACTCCAAGCTGAACACGCTTAACTATGGAGTTCTTTAGTGATGGACTCCCAGAAAAGGAGGTGCACATTGGTGATATGGGTAGTCCAATCATTCCTTTTAAGATCATGTTATCCTAGGCCTCAAACCTGGGATGTTACAATGTCAGATGAGTAGAGAAATAGTACTATAGTCCCGATCTACAAGAATAAGGGAGATGTGCAGAGCTAAATGAACTACAGAGGTATCAAGTTGATGAGTCGTAAGGGTCACAGCGCGAAGAGACACAGTGTTTGAAGTTTTCCAGGCTTGGAGTTTGCTTTACTTACATGTTGTGGTCCTTGGTCATGGTTGCTTCTCTGCTCCTTTTGGTTTTTGGCAGTCGAGAGTTAGTGAAAGGTGGTAATCCAATTTTTTTGTTGGTTTGGGGATGGCTGCCTAGATGTTTGGTGGTTTCATCTAGATGGTTTCCTTGGTTGGATAGCCTTCCAACAGGTATGTTCTTTGTTGGTTGTTGGGGCGTTTTTCTGGTGATTAGCTAGCAGGTTTGAGGGTTGTTGGGCGGATTTTTCTCCTGATAGATACAGATATCTTGATATGATGGGAGAGTTTTGTGGTTTCACTATAGGTGATATCTGGACAAATACAAAGACGTGAAATTCTTGCTTTGTTTTTTTAGCCTCAGGTGGTTGGTTTATATCCTAGTGGTCTTGTTAGATGGATAATGGTGTGGATGAAGATCGGATGGTACGAGGTTTTTGGCGCTGAGTTGGAATGTTGTTGTGATAACCTGCTCTTGCGTGCGGGATGAATATGACTGAACCCTCATATTATAATTAAAAAAATGATAAATCACACTGAAGTTTTAGAAGAGGATTATTGAGCAAATGCTAAGATCGATAACACAGATATTAGACAACCAATTTGGTTTTGTGGCAGGAAGATCAACAACGGATGCTATTTTTTGATGAGGCTTACAGAGAAGTATAGAGAAAACAAAAGAGATCTTCAAATGGTGTTTATTGATCTGGAAAAGGCTTATGATCGAGTACCGAAGGAAGTGTTATGGAGGGTTTTGCATAAAAGGGTGTACTAATCCAAGACATTGACCTGATTAAAGACATGTATAATGGTTCAACTGCAAGTGTTAGGACTCTTGCAGGAGAGACACAAACTTTTCCTATCATTGTTGGGGTACATCAGGATTGGCACTCAGCCCATATCTATTCGATCTTGACAAAGCATGTTCAAGATGATATCCTTTGGTGCATGTTATTTGTTGATTACATTGTGTTGATTGATGGAAGAAAAGAAATATTGAATGATAAAGTTGGAACTTTGGAGAAATGCATTGGAATCTAGTACCAAAAGAAGCATCGTAACCCAACATTCCATTGATTTCATTTTCATTACCTAGTAGTGAACTCTGAACTCGCTACCTTAAGAGGTAAGAGGAATGATTGTAAACTGATGGCTATTCTTCCCATCGAAGAAAGAGATGGAGGATGGCGCGTGGGTTCGTTCGAAGGACTTTCTACTTCAAAAAAAATCACATGTTGATGAAAAAAGAACTTTCTCCCCCAAGACCCAAAAGTCCTCTTAGGTCTTTAAAGACAAGTGGACCCAAAACCCTTTTTCCGGGATCAAGAAACTGCAAACAAATAGGCTCGGCTGGAGTCTTTTCTCGTATGCCCGGAAATGTCTTTTTCGGTACAACTCTGCTTGTTGCATAGCCTGGTTCCCTATAAGACGAATTTGGCAAATCATAGTTCTCAAGTTAGCGCACCATTGAGGTCAATAATGGATTATAGATCAGCAGAAGCAAAATTGTATATAAGCATTGCAATTTTAGCCAATCTAGAATTGTGAATGGCGGGGTCAAGTTGGATGGAATGGATGTACCAATATGTGATAAGTTTTGTTACTTGGGTTCTATTATTGAAGGCGGAGGGTGAGGCTCAAGATGGTGTTTTCCACAGGATCACAGGAAGATGGTTGAAGTGGAGGAGTGCAATTGTAGTAGTATGTGGCCATAAGATCCCTCTCTAATTAAAAAAGTAAGTTTTATAGAACAGCTATACGGCCAGCGATGCTATCTGCGAGTGAATGTTGGGCAGTGAAGAAACAAGGCCTTAACAAGATGAATGCGGCCAAAATGTGTTTGTTGAGATGGATGTGTGGGAAGACACAAAAAGACCATTTCAGGAATGACAATATCCGGAATAAAGTCGGGGTGGTGAGCATCGAGGACAAGTTGTGTGAAGGACGTCTAAGATGGCATGGATATATGCAGCGTACACCAACAAATGCACCTATTCAAAGGAAGGCTATTCAGTCAAGCACAATCAAAAGAAGTAGAGGCAAACCTAAATTAACTTGGGAAGAGCTTATAAAGAGAGATTTTAAATCTTTACATTTTGATCAAAGCATGACCTATAACATTGCTAATTGGGAAAGAAGGATCCATGTAACCAACCCCAACATGGTTGGGATTGAGGCTTAGATGATGATGATGATCATCATCATCATCATCATTATCTTATTTTTCATGATGATCAAAAAATCAACTAGTTATTCCCAAAAAATTTGCCAACTAGTAGGTCCTATTTTCCCTATTTAATACACATTTTCAAAATACCTCCTAATTCCAATTTTTTTCAAGCTCGGTCTAACGTATCATGAGTACCAAATTTACAACTAGGGGTGAACACATTTTCTTGTTTTACAATAAAAATAAAAATTAAAAGTCATCATGCAACAGAAAATTCAACTAATTATATAGATCAATTATATTGATGTATAATTAAAAGTTCAAAATTCAATTTATACTCGTGTGGCATCTAAAAACTTCATAGTAGCATTGGTATTCATGTTTGATGAAAATAAAGAATTTTGAACCATCTCAAGGCTCAGAGAAATACCTCATCTGGATTGATGCCATTTCTCTGCATGTCAGAATAGATGCTCAGTGCAAACTCCAAATCACCTGTTAGACTGCAGCTATTGACAGCAATTGTGTACACGTCTGGGGTTCCCTTAATCTTGTAGCGATTAAGCATTTGATAGACTTCACGAGCTCGATCAGCCTAAATTTTAAGTCACTTCAAGTCAGAGGAAAGAACATGGAATATAAGCAACAGACAAATTGCAGGTTGATATCAGCTTTATGTCATGTTGGATCTTTATAAGGTAGTTTTGTTTTGCTGAATATCTCAACTTGTAATTTATTTGAAATAGATAATTATTGTAACATTAAGCTCTAGACTGTCAGGGAAACTATTTGGCATTATTCAAAACCAAGCAATGTATCAAGAAGCGAAAATATTATGAAGCAGACATGCTTTGCGATCACAATGGAGTAACCACTTTATCAACTAATTATTACCTCGCCTGCTTGGATGCATGTTTTTATCAAAGCACCCACTGTTACATGGTCGGGCTCTATAGGTTGTGCTTCAGCCAACATCTCTGCTAATACATCAAAAGCACGATCTACAGCTCCAGATTGCCCACAAGCAGTTATAAGAGCATTGAATATAACCCGGTCAGGCTTCACGTTCTACTGCAAACAAATGTATATTAAGACAATCAAAGTGACTCCATTCTGAAGTAATTCGGACAAGGGAAATACTCACATTTACGAAGGTAAAACATTAAATGATAAAGTCTGTCCATAGGAATACCTTGGACCTCATGATACCATAGGCACCAAAGGCTTTTGCCACCTGCCCAGCTCGGGCACAACCATCAATTAGTGCCCCGTATGTATGTATATTTGGCTCCACTCCAGCATTCACCATTTCATGAAATACCTATGAGAGATGCTGCTTTAGCTTAACAACAGAATTTATTGGAGATTAATTGGTGCTTTATTATGTTGAAAACTTTGTCCGCTTTTGGAAAAGGATAGGTATTTCTGGTGAGAAATATATATTTCAAGTGTTTGGATTGAGAAAAGAGTCTGATTTACAGAAATTCTTTTGTTACCCATCATTGAGCTGGAAAAAAGGGACATCATTATCTATTTCCAACAGAAACACTTTTCGAATAAGAGGTAAACAACCATTTTGAGGCAAAAATAAATCCGATTCATCCTGAAATTCATTGGTTTCCAGAGATGGTCATTTCCATATCCAATTGAGTGCTAATGATTGGCAAAAAAGTGAAATTAATGATTGCCCTTAGGGTATTATCTTACAAGTGAAGCATCATTGAAGTATAATAGGGGAATAATAAATAGCGGTCCTTCCCACCCAACGGAAGCCTAGGGGGCCTAGGTTTTTCTAGGCGTTCTTGATATTTGTTTATATTTTACATATATATAAATGATTTGTGTATACATTTCATTATATTCAAATATGCACATCACTATGCAGATTTGTTTTGGTTATCCCTAACCTTAATCAATCATCAGTTCACCTACTTCACACCTATCATGACCTAAGCTAGACATATTTAGCCTTAACTTGACCTAACATGATTTAAATTGGACCTAATTTGACTTGTTCTGCCCAATTTAGCCTAAGCCGGACCAAATTTGGCATTAGATGACCTAATCAGACGTAATTTCCCCTAATTTGTGCTACTTGACCTAAATGAACCCTAATTTGGCAAAATTAGACCTAATTTCCCCAAATAAGACGTGTTTTCCCCAAATCAGACATATTTCTCCCCAGATCAGACCTAATATGCCCAAATTATATCTGATTTGGCCTAAATCAGATCTATTTCTTCCCTAACACAACTAAACTTGATGTAATTTGACCAAATTCATACCTAATACATGCTCATTTCGTCTTTAGGTGTCTTAATTTGAGCCTAAAAGGGCCTAGGCATCCACTATAGTTATCTGAAAGCCTAGGAACCCAGTTTAAGGCGGCTCACCTAAAGCCTAGGGGCCTAGGTGGGAGCCTGGATAACTATGGGAACACACTATAAATAACAAGTACGGAGCTATATATGTCATGCACGATAGACACCACGGCAGATTTGTTAAAGGTAATATCGCGCTCCACCATGAAACATGGTGAAGGACCCTTGCACCAAAGAGTATCCTTTCACCGTGTAGACAGAAAAGTAATGTGTGGAATAAGATATCTTTGTATTGAAAGGGCACACCAATATATATGGACATGGGTGGTGGCAAATACATGTTACACAGTGTGGGACTAATCCCATATGCAAACTAGAGTATATAGGGAAATAAAGAATAATGAATAAAAGGAATCGATATTTATTATTCTAACACCCCCTCAAGTAGAGCTGAATGGAAACGAAGGATCCATGTAGCTGACCCCACATAGTTGGGACTGAGGCTTAGACGATGACGATGACGATGATGATGAACACCCCCTCAAGGTGGTGCCTAGATGTCATAGGCACCAAGCTTGTTACATAAGAATTTTACCCGACAACCATTGAGGGATTTTGTGAAAAGATCAGCCACTTGATCTTCAGAACGCACTGGAATAAGTACAATTTGGTGATCTTGTATCTTTTCCCAAATGATATAACAATCAACTTCAATATGTTCGGTCCGTTTGTGAAAAATCGGGCTGGAAGCAATGTGGACAACAGCTTGATTATCACACTTGAGTTCCATTGCTTCAGACTTGATTGATTTCCATCTCTTCTATGATATTTTTGGTTCATAGGAGATCACTGGCTGCATGATCCATTGCTCTGTATTCAGATTCAGCGGTAGATCGGGCTACCACTGTTTGCTTTTTGCTTTTCCAGGACACCAGATTGCCCCCCACAAAGACACTATCTGGAAATTGGCATGCGGTCTAACACATCCTGCCCAATCAACATCTGTGAAATCCTGCACTTTGAGATGTCCATGATTTTTGAACCATATACCTTTGTCAGGTCTCTTCTTGAGATAGCAAAGAATCCTATAAACACCCTCCATATGACTATTGCAGGGTTTATCCATGAATTGACTAACCACACTAGTAGCAAAGAATTTATCTGGACAAGTGACTGTAAGATAATTCAATTTTCCAACCAGTCTTCTATATCTCCATTGATCTTCAAGTGACTCCCCCTCCTTGTACAGCTTGACTTTGGGATCCATGGGAGTATTTGTAGGCTTTGCTCCAAGCATACCAGTCTCTTCAAGTAGATCAAGAGGGTATTTCCTTTGTGAGATGACTATACCATCAGTTAGATCTAGCAACCTCATTACCCAAAAAATATATTAGGCGGACTAAAGTTTGAAACTTACTATGAACAAATTGTTTCAGCTGGAGAATACTCAGTTGATCATCTCCAGTAATGACAATATCATCAACGTAGACAATAAGGAGAACACAGCCTGAAGATCCCCGTTGATGGAAGACTAAATGATCAAGACATGACTGTAGAAGACCAAAATAGTCAATTAGAGCTTGATTAAATTTCCCAAACCAAGCTCTTGGGGACCACTTAAGCCCATAGAGAGATTTATAAAGATGGCAAGCTAGATGTGACTCTCCCTGGGCAACGACCAGAAGGTTGCTCCATATAGGTTTCTTCATACGGGTCACCATGGAGAGAGGCATTCTTGATATCAAGTTGGCGCAAAGGCCAAGAGAAATGAGCTGCCAAAGAAATAAATAGACGAACAAATGACGTTTTAGCAATAGGAGAAAAAGTCTCAAGATAGTTTTCGCCATATGCTTGAGTGTATCCCTTGGCTATCAAACGAGCCTTCAGACGATCAACAATACTAGTAGGCCCGACTTTGACTAAGTAAACCTATTGGCACCCAACAACAACCTTGTTTGTTGGAGTAAGAACCAAACTCCAAGTGTGATTCTGGCGAAGAACATTCATCTCATCTTCCATAGCACGACGCCATCTTAGGTGATTCTAGCAACAGATACAAAACTAGGAATGGAAATATAGGTCATGGATGGTATGAAGGCTTTATATGAGGGAGATATACAGTCATATGAAACAAAGTTAGAAATAGGATGAAGAGTGCATGACCGTTTTCCTTTCCAAATAGCAATTGGTAGATCAAGGGAACTATCTCTGCCACCTGGAGCTCCAAACTAAGTGGTATTGAAGGAGGGTTGACACTTGCGTTGTCTGATCCTTGCTCTTGATTGTTGTCCTTCACACTACATGTGTACACATGAGTAATGAGGGGTTTCTCTACCTGGGACACAGGTGGAGATGACCCTACCTGGATAGGAGGTTCAGGTGACGAGATCTCAATGACAACCGGACGTGGAAGAGCTTCTTCAAGATCCCTTACTGACTGGGGATCTCCAAAGAATGGAGTATCTTCAAAGGTGACATCAGTTGAAACCAAAAACGTTGATCAGTTGGATCATAACCTCGATATCCCTTCTCAGTCATAGAATAACCAAAGAAGATACACTTGGAAGTCTTTGGACTAAGTTTGTCATGACCCGTTGATAACCTCCAATTTTGTGGATATTTGAGTACTTATTTTACCCTAATAGTATCGTTTTAACATTTCTTAGATAATTCTAATTATTTTGGCAAGTTTCGATACTACTGCCTAATTCCATCTCTGTCTTTCATTTGCACAAAATGCCACCAGACGTGAACTTGAATCTAGGCAACCGCTAACAATACCATACTTAAGTGGCCGTTGAGCCTACGACCTCAGCAATTGCCAGGCAACTACCTTAGCGGTTGCTGAACCCGCAACTCTCAGTGGTCGTTGACACTCATTCCTTGGCGACCGCTGACCCCGCATCACATCAGCAATCGATGAACCGGGCATCCCAGCGATCACCAGCACTTCAGTGAGCGATCAGGACACGCTACATCAGTGGTTGATGCCCTCGATGATCAGCGCCCGCTAGAGTAGAGACAAGATCAGCGACTGATGAAGCTCATTGACTGCTGAGTTCATAAATTCAGCGACCAATGCATCTTGACAACCGATAAACCACAGCAGTCTCAGCGACCCCTGAGCTTAAGTCGATTGCCTAGGGGTTGAGCCTATAAATAGTCGACCACTTCATACATGGAAGGGGTCGCAACATGGGAGAATGACGAAGTGTTGCCGCATTGCCGAGTCTCCATCCATCAGTCATTTCATCGCTCCTAGATCTCCAAAGATGAAATTCCAAAGGAGAGAGAGAGTCTACGCAATCATTAACATCATCAGCCTATTCTTCGAAAGAAGGACTAGACGCTCCTTCGCGCCCACTCCAGACCCAGATCTAAAGAAGACGTACATCAGCATGGGTCATTTGTAGTCGCAGTTGGTGTATCTCCCTTCTTCTCTAGATCTGTTCATTCCCCTCCATCTATTTCATCCATTTCGTCACTCTCTCATGTCTCGTTACGTTTGTAAATCTGTAATGCTACTCACTGCCATCAATGGCTAAACACATAGCTTGGGTTGGGAGTAGCCACTAAGGCTCTCCCAACATGTAAATACTTATATCCATTGAATATATATGCCCTAAGCCCTTAGCGATGATTATCTCCATACTCTTGGTCTTGATGCTTCACTTGTATGATTAGCTATCATCTTGTGATGTTTTATTGTTAGTATCTCGACAGAGTAGTACCATTGATTAAAAAAGTGGTCCGCTTAGCGCTTAAGCGGTCGCTTAAGCAGTTAGCCCAGTAGCTCCGCATGAATTATTGTTGAAGCGGCCTACTGAGCGAATTGCAGTGAAGTGGCCGCTTTGAACCACTTTTTCCGCTTTGACCTGCTTAAGCAGCCCGCTTAGGCGGCGCTTTAAGCGTGCTTTTGTTAAAAAAGTTGTTAGGTTGACAATACAACAATCAAGTAAGTGATACACATACTCTATCAATTCTTATTCCGGTATTACTTACTATTAATGCTAAATGCTGCCAAATACATTTGCTTATGCCTTATACTACTAAAAAGTATTAAATTTTTACCAGATATTGTGGTTATATTGTTAAAACTCAGTCTTCCTCTCACCATATCGTTGCAATTTACCAAGCAAACAACAAACTAATAATAATCATGTATTAGATGTATTTTACATTCGTTACAACAATAATTTTACAATTTTATTTTGAATGTTATTGTTGTCTCAGTAATCCTTGCTGGTAGTCTACTCTAGAATAATCAATTACTACTGAATAATTAATATAAAATGTTCTCAAGTGCAATTTCTTCATTAATTATTTATGAGTAGCAAGTAATTATATATTTCAACACAAGTAACGATTCAATATTTAAGATTCATTAGTAATTTACTACTTTTAGAAATGTCTTGATAGTGTTAGTTACTACCAAGCTACCAATAGTTTGCAACTTATAAAGCTTACCTACTATGTAACTTGAGATGTGTAGAACATTCAAAATGATGAATCATGATTACTTAATTACTCCAATGACATTTGGATGGTCATCTTCTGATTTATACTTTGAAGTTTACAAGTTAGCCTTTGATAAACCGGTCTCGTATTGGCAAATTGTAATTTCTACATTGTTTATATATGATATCCGCATTTAAAAAAGCGTCCGCTTCAGAACCCACTTCACATTTAAGCGTCTTAGGAGGTCCATCCGCTCGCTTCCCGCTTTCCAAAACCTAGAGTAGTACTAACCTTATCTAAGTGTTATGGAGTTGCACAAATGTATGAGAATGTTGGAATGCTTAAGCTAATGGTCATATGGTTATGCTTGTGATTATTTGTTTGTCATTTCGAGAGAGAGATAGCCTTATAATCTAGGATCTATCCTAAGCTCGGGAGAGGAGGGAATAGACATATAAGATGATTGTTTGTAATCTTGCTAAGGCTATACAATGGGTGTGAGTATTGCATGTTGGTGAGAGACCTTAGGTGGTGAAACCCAATCCAAGTTCCCTTCCATTCTTGTTTCCTAGCTCATTGTTCTTGTTTGTTCTCTTGTTTTACTTCTTGCTTTATTTTACCTGTTTTGCTTTGTTTGATTGGTTGGAGTAACATCGTCCCCTAAAGAACACCAAACTTAATCCTACCCTTTTGATTGGTGTAACTAATCCAAGGTTCTAAGTTCTTAGCGCTTGCCACTTCTTGTTATGTGGATCGACCCCGATTTACTACATCGGACCCCGTATAATAGTTGTGGGGGCTTGAGTGTCGGGTTATAAATTTAAGAGTTTGACTAGTCTAAATCCACTCCTTTTTGGACGTGCGCTTTAAACCAGTCAACATTTTGGCATTGTTTTCGGGGACAAGGCAACGAACACTGTTAAGAACCTACATCTACTCACCATACACCGTACCTCAAGTATAGCAATAGACTTGATTGCACAAAATCTAGTCCAGTGTATCTAACTATCTCAAATACTTTGTTTCACACATCCAGCTTCTAACTTGACTATGCGAACTGTTTTAGGTAGCTTGGGGAGAGGCGGATAGTGAATACAACCACCAACCTGCTTTCAACATGCCTTCTCATAGGGGAGGATGCCAAGTAGGAGGCAATCGATACTTGAGGGTTGAACAACATTATCCTGAGCCTGAATCCGAGTATGAGGAATACCACTTTGACAAAAAAGGAGAGCAGAGGTCGTCAATAATGTGAGTTACCTCCCTGAAGTATTAAGTCACTAAATTGTCATCTTGTTAAAGATTGTACATCTACATGGTCATCGCGTACATGCGGAAGATGTTTTACTCGTAAGTGAGATTTAGATGATCACAGACATCTTTACATTTCTCAAAGTGACTGGTGAGATCAGCAACTTGTGACCCCATGGAATTCTACAGGATGGAGAGAAGATTGGCATCCGTCTGCTCTCACTGTTCCAATGTCACCGGAAGGACCTTCTGTGAGATGCTTGTACTTTCCTTGTCCCTTGAACCAGATCTTGATTGTTCGAATCCATTGAGTGAAGTTTTTCTTATTTGGGCTTCCGAGTGGTGATGACATGATCACAAGAAAAGGAAGGGCACTTCCTTCTTTTCTGACACGGTGAAGAGAAGGGATGAAATTGTACCTCACACGGCATGTATGGAAAACCACACGACGTGTACAAAGAACTGGATAGATCTCTGACAGACTATTGATAACACGGCGTGTCAGTGATGGACACAGTGCGTACATTGTCGGAGGCATAACTCTCTCTCATCAACATGGCGTGTCGGTGGTGGACACGACGCGTACGTTGTCGAAGTAGTAACTTTGTCTCTCGTCAACACGGTGCATTGGTGACAGACACAGTGTGTGACTTGTCGGGGGTGTAACTCTGTCACCGATCAGCACGACGTGTGTATGATCTACACGGCTGGGTCGCGCTGTCGGCTTGAAAATCGTAGGTCTTCTGCTCCATGTATCGCCCCTTGGACGGATCTCGTTGGTGACAGAATCTCCTAGGCTTAGATCTGTCTACCACTATGACAGTGGTGAAGATCTAGGGAAGGAGAAGGAAGTCCTTTGATAGGAGAGAATGGTGATGTCTCTGAGAAAGGGAACAACGCTTGGGAAGGTGATGGAGATGGCTTCCACCACTATAGAGATGGTTCCAGTGGTGGAGATGATTTCCACAATGGGGAAGGAGAAAGACTTCCATGATGGAGATGATTTCCACGGCGGAGGGACGGCCGCAACGAAGTAGCCTGGTGAGGATGACATCAACACCAATGGAGATGACAGCTATTGCATCTATATATAGGGACTCGGGTGGTAGCCAATACTCGTTTACACATTGTGGGACTAATCCCATATACACAGAGAGTATACAGGGAAATAAAGAATAATGAATAAAGGGAATGAATACTCATTATCTAACACCCCAGTGGCATAGCCAAGAAAAATGCATTTAATAGCTCTAAGGTCTCAATTTCTGGTATTAGAATGAGCATATGCAAAGCAATTGGATATGCATAGATTCAAACAATTAACATTTTTAGCAAACCATATTCTTTAAGAGTCTTACGGTTGATAGAAATTGGACACCACATAACAAAATTTTGATACAGCTTTGGCCTAGAAGGATATGTCCAAGTAGGGTTGTACATCAGTCCAAACCTGGATCTAGAAGAGATTTCAACTTTGACAATATTAGAAATGTGTCTATAAGCAATAAGCATATTTCTACATATGGCAGTAGATAACATTAGAAAATTTCAACCAGCTCTTTATAGCAGACATAAACATTGTAGCTACACCAGGAAAATATGTTGTGTCATGAAGGAATTAAATCTCCTACCCCATCTCCTAGGAGGTTGCTTCAACTCATAGAGAAACCTCTTAAGAAAGCACACATGGTTCTCTTTGTCTTTAAATCCTCTGGGTTGTAAGTAGATCTTTACTTCTAGTTCACTGTGTAGAAAAGTTATCTTTCCGTCAAGTTGTTTCAACTCTAGGTCAATAATGGCTGACAAAGAAAGAAGCATCATATTGAATTGTACTATACAACGGATGAGATGACTTCATTGTAATTGAAGCATTCAATCAAACTGTAGCCTTCACCAAGGTGTGACTTGCATCTATCGCCTTCTTTTTTCTTATAGACCCACTTGAGCCCAGAACTTTGTTGCCTTCGGGAGATTCCGTCAATTCCCAAGTTTGGTGTGAAGAGATTCCATATCTTCCTTCTTTACAACAATCCACTATGAAGCATTGGGACATGTGACTTAACCAACAAGACATGTCAGATGTTTGTCAATGTCGTGACTTAACCATCAAACATCTTAATCTTCACTATGCCAACACCAATCGTCTTACAAGGACGGTCATTACCCATAAGGATATCCTACCAACTTGATGAGACTCATAAGCATGGAAAGAATCCTTATGTTTGGTCATGTGGTAAGTGCATGCAGAATCAAGAACCCAATTCTTTTTATGGTCAAAGAACTGGGATGAAGCAAATATGTAGCCGTCAAGTTCAATATCTCTATGAATCACCTTTGCACAATGTGTGGTATGACTAGAATTCTCATATGTTTACTTGCTTTGCAACTTGTAGCATTCATCTTCGGGATGGCATGTCTTCTTACAATATTTGCACTTCAATTGATGTGACTTTGACTTAGCGTTCTTTTGCTTTGAACTTTGGTGAAGCTAGACCCATCTCCAACTTCACCTGAGATGATGAATGAGCTTGAAGCAGATGATAATTTCATTATTCTCTATCATATAATATGAGAAATTGTTCTGGTCTTACATTACTTGATTTGGTCACCTAGGTTTCCATGTTTCTCCTAGCACTTTCTATATAATCATCCTTCAAAAAATACAAACAATCGTGAGAATCAATTAAAATCTTGAAAGTTAGTCCTCGTTCTATTATTGCTACTTTTGATGATGGGTTGTTGCCTCTACTATAGGCACAATCCTAGAGGCAAAATAACAGTGTCCTTTGTAGAAAAAATAATAGATTTCAAGGAAGTTGTAAGACATTGAATCGATTTGCATACATCATATAACTCGAGAAATAAATCACTTTCCAAAATGTGTCTAGAGATCCTTGAGTAGGAATCACTAGACTAGTCAAATAAGCTTTTGCTCCTTGTGTCGATCTAAAGTATTGATATGTATGCCTCCAACTCATGTGAAATTATAACAAACTTAGAAAAGTGACATTGACCACTTTTTCATGTGATACATTAAAGGAAAGAAAGGCTTACAAACCTCAAGAACATGAGGGTCTCCTTATTACTAGATGCGATCTAATAGATCCATATCTCCTTATTTGTCTCCTCACAAGCCAAAACTTTTATCAGTTGCTAAATTTTGTTGAGAACCTAGTAGCAAAGGAGCTAGCAATTGTGTACGCATTATATTCCTCAGGTCAATCTGCGTGATCCTCTACCAGCTGCTTATAGGGTGATCAGTTTGACGGGATCAGACTCTTTGCAATTTAATATATATTCCAAACAGGAGGTCAATAAAGGTGACCAGGAGTATTGGCTTGCAATCTATTTATGAATTTCTAGTAGCCGGGAGGATTACACAAGTAACAAGATGACACAAACAAAACTCATGCATAGACAACGCATGCATGTAGAAGTGAATAGTCAAACACAAAGAAGATATGTGACCCCCTTTATATAAACATTTCTTGCGCAGAAGAATAGTGAGCTAGCACACATCAGTAGGATCCAACAACCCTGCTAGTAGGCCGAAGATGGGCTAGATAGCCCTACTAAGAAAAGAGTAAGGGCTTAGAAGCCTTCAATAGGAGACTCTGTAGAGGAGTCATAGAGAATTGTGTCCCCTAAGGGCCCTTAAGCACGAACAAAGACCCTATTGGATCCCATGAAACTCAAAGTGAGCATGACATCTAGGACGACACAATAAAAAACAAGAAGGGTCATCAAGATTGTAACCTCCTTCCATATCTCGTTGAAAAAACGATGGGTGGAAAGGGCCTATTGCAACTGCTAAAAAGGAGCAAAGGCATTAGGGGCAACAGTAACGGAAGGGGAAAGAGTAGGATTTAGGTTGTCAAAAGCTTGAGGGGAGAACTACATTGAGGGTGGAGTAATTGTGTTTTTGAACTTGCATGGGTGCTTTACACGCAGGAGTTGGAAGCACTATGAAGAAGATGGAATCCCATGGGCACAAACTAGGAAGTACAAAAACATTTCTCAACACAGACAGGGTTTGCACGGCAAAAAGACATAGTTGATCAGCACATGGCACACATATGTAACAGTACAAATTCATGTAAGTGCTCACTCTCTCTGTGTGCGTGTGCGTGTGTGTGTGTAATTTTATGATCCAGTTAAAAGAAGATCTCGATGAGAGAGTGAGAGGCATTTGAATTTTTCCTCCAATGAACAGTTTTTGGTATCCCAACCGCAGCATACCGTTGTACTTAGCTACCTGCCAATTTTAATTATCATAAAATGCATATAACACGCACTTAGTGAAATACTTTTCAAGATGTTTGTATTGAGCTTAAGGCTACTATTGGATGCAAAAACGTATATTGCATAAACCGACAGGTCAAGAACGTCCAATCATATTGATTTATTGTGTAAAGGTAAATGTACTGATGTTCTTTCCATCTATAATGTCAGATGTTAAAATAAACTCTTGTAGTTATTCAAATGCTTCTCATGATCTCCATTTTTTTTATGGGGAGAACTAGATCACTAATATATATATCTAATTATCTATATATATATACAAACTTCTAACTCTATGTCAATGGGATGTATTTTTAATTGTTGAACAAAATATACAACTTAGAGATGGTCAAAATAGAACTTAGCATCCATTGTATTAGCCACACGGTAGTGTATCGAAAAATATATACTTAATTTTTTTCTTATTTCAATATGAAAATCAAAAAAATGAAATTTGAAATGAGAAACTCGTTGGAATTCCTAATTAATAAGAAATCACTGGTAGCTTTTAAACTAGGGAAAAACAATAGGTGGGAATAAGTGAAATCAATGACAAGAAGAAAAAAAATGGTCGAGTAGCGACATTATTGACAAGAGTCAATAAGCAATGCTTACTTCAAGATTATAGCTAAAATGTATCCCATGGCCACTTATTCAATAATCATACATCCTTAATAGACCATGCCTCGAAGGCCACTAGAGGAATTTCCTAGAGATGGAACCAAGAGAAACAAAAGGGGAGGAAAAACTAGATACTACATCTAATAGGAGCAAAGCATGACAACCTAATAGAGTAGTTACTAGTTAGGGGGCACGAGATATACTATGTGTCCCAAAGTGAGATACCTCTAGGTGATGTAAGACGATCGCAACCTTTGACGATGGTGTTTGATTGCTAATGAGGAGTTTTATCTTATTATAGTAGTCTTCCCATATTTCTACGGATTATTTGGTATTTTCCAGTTGGTTTTGTAAAGCATGTGGTTTAGTCCTGTAACTCCCACATTGTCTAGAAGTCTAAGCAGTTAGTCGAAAATCCCTATATATAGGCTTTGTAAGTCTCATTCCAGGTCGGACTTAATGATTAAAATGCATTTGATGTTTTACTTGCTGCAGTTATTAGTCAATCTCGTTAACTGGATTTTTGTCATTAGGTTTCCCATCACCGGGGACTCATATGGTGTTGCCCCTACAAAAAGGAGGAAAAGAAAAGGGACATGGCTACAAAAGTAACTATATGCATCTAACATCCCCAAAGAAGGATAAGAAAAGTTTCATTGTACATGGTTAATATTGTGATAGGGCTTAAATGATCTTCTTACTTCAAACATAGCATCAACTTTTCCACTTTTTCCACAAGTCGATATCAGTGTTGTATAAAGTCGGCAGTCCGGTCTTAAGCCCGCATATTTGACAAGTAAAAGAACTTGAACGGCCCCTAAAAAGTGAAAGCACAGTTACAGTCAATACTAATAATTAAAAATCGTTAGTACATAACGGAATATAATGACTTAATTACCATCATATTCCTGGGAACTCGCACACACAGATAAAAGCATATTAAATGTACTTAGAGTTGGATTCTCGATCAATTTAGTGAACCGAAAAGCCTCTTTCACGGCCTTCTGAGATTTGCAAGTCTTGAGAAATCTTGCATGATATACCTGAGATCAGAGTTATTTGTTAAATTTTAACAAAATTGTCTCTGTAAACTTTTGTGTCATGACCAATATTTGGGAATAGAAAACCACTATCAGTTAACTGACTTTATTCATATCCAGAAGGCCCTTTCTTTCCATGTCTTCGAGCAAATCAACACATTCCTTCAGCCTGGAAAAGAGAAATGACAGCCAAAGTAATTGGAGACTGAAATGCTAGGAAAAAAGGTAACAGAATATATTTCACATATCCACTTAGACCACTGCACTCCAATTGAAATGATTATCACTGCAGTTATCCCTGAGACTAAACTCGTGGCTTTGATGGGAAGTTACAACAGTTTATATTGTACATATAGACAAAACTGACCTAGTTTCTCTGAGCAGAAAATTATAATGCTTAATCCATGAGAATGGATCATTCGCATTTTCAACATGTGACTTGCTGGCTTGAGAAATATTGTCGTTATTCTTAAACTGATGCATGGGTTTTCCCATAACGCTAGAAGATCTCTTTGTATTGACTCTGTGATTATCATCAGCTGTAGTGTCCCTTCGAATGGAGGCAAGACGGGCTGCCTTCTTTGACCTGTCTAAAATTTGAACGAAGATCCGAGAAGTAGCCAGAAGAAATAAATTAGATTCTCATAATCATGAAATAATGAAATATTCAGAACCACGAAAGCGTGAAAAATATAATATAAAGATTTGTGTGTGCAAGATACCCTCTATTAATTGAAAGTCATCTGTAGGACTGGGAGTCTTCTTCGGTGGTTGCTTTTGAGACATGATATGCATGTTACCTTGCAATGTATACTTCTGAGAGATTTCACTAAAAATCCTCACTTCAGATTTAGACCGCAGCAGAGGGGATATTACTTCACTGACTGCAGAAGATGTCTGAACAGTTTTCATCATAGGCGTGGTTGAACTTGCAACTTGCGATATACCTCCGTATACCGAAGCAGCATTTTGCATATCCCAATTATCTTTTTGTGTTTCCTTCCGCGTATTCACCGTAGACCCAAAAATGCTTGGAGAGAACCGGGACATTAGTTCAGGAATTGGAGAAATACTAGCCGTACCCTCAGAAATTCCTAACAATAACTCTTTAATGATGTCAATCTCCTCTAGGGATGGAAATGCAACTGTTTGAGCTATTGAATTCATGCTAACAGCTGCAGTAAATCCATTATCTACAAATTGAATAGGAGGAGCCTCAAATATAGGTCTGTGTGCCTCATCTGATGCTGCTGGCTCGTGTGATGTCAACATATTACCCTCGGCCTCTGAAATGCATGCCAAGCTTCCCTTTGTACTACTTCCATCAGCTGGAATAGTTTGCACAACTTTAGTATCTATCTCATATTCATGATTATAACCATATTTCAAAATCATAGTCACATCCCCGGACTCTATCTTTCATACCTTCATTTTGATGTTTGAGTGACAAACTTCTTGAAGCATTAGGGGAGCTAGTATCACAATTCTGTAGAACATGAAGGGGAATTCGATAAGCAATCTATACTAGACATACCAGATAATATTTAGTACCATGGGAATAGCACTAATTCAAGAATGTAGAGACTTTCTTGGAGACAAAGTGCAAACCATCCTAGAGAAAATATGAAATGTACCAATATTCCTTTAGAAAGAAAAAAATCAGGACCAGCGCTAAATAGAAAGGACACAAACACACACGGATAACAGAAAATTAAAGATAACAAAATCGAGAAAAAAAATGTTTTGGGGTAGGAACATGTCCAGAAGATGATATAATTATCCACAAGAATCACTGATATTACTAGTTTTTACCATTTATATGTACATTTGTAACAGAATCGCCAGTTTATCCTCAGAAAATACACTTTTTAATTAATGGAAGAGTCTCATCATGGTCACAAACAGTCAGTGAGCATTAAAATTACAGCATCTAGTCCTGCACCAACGCAAATGCAAGGTGATCAAGCAGATCAATTAATAGTTGGTCCACTAGATATTAGGTAAACAATCATAGCTTCTTACGGTAACTATCATATGAGTAAGAGTCATATGGTGACAGATGTATGCAACTTATAACCTGCTGTGCTACATAAAGAGTCTTTGTGGCGTAAAAAAAGTGCATCAGCTTAAGCCGGAGTCAGCATATCTGGAATTAGAGTTTTTAGAAACTTTGAGAATGTTCAGAAGAGATTTCCACATAAACTTTGATAAAACTTAGAAGACTTTGTTTTGTAATTAAAGAGATATGTTATTTCTTTACACTACTCTTCTTGTGTTTTACTTGTGTTTTATCTCATATTGCTCAGTTTTGCTTATTGTTTTATTCTCTTGTCCTATAAAAGAGAATGCATTGTAAACATATTTACTCACTTAATAGAACAGACTCTTTTCTCTATATGGTATCAGACGACTACGATCCCCCCCTCCCCCCTATACCCTCCCTCTCATGCTTCCCCTAACCTAACCTTGCTGCCCCCCCTCTCCCTAGCCGCCGCCACACACCCCCCTCCAAACCCTGTTGCCCGCCCCCTTCCTCTTGGCCCTCCTTCCTTTCCCCTCCACCATCCAGCCCCCCACAGCCCGCCACCACCCCCCCTCTTCCCCTACCCATAGCGCCGCCGCCACCTCCCCTCACTTTTCCGCCGCCACCTCTCCTCCATACCACCACAGCCTACCACCCTATCCCCCCCAACAGCCCCTCATCTCCTCCTCCCAACCTTCCCTCCACCATATTTTCCCTTGTCTCCATCATCTAGCTAATCTCGTCCATCCCCTTCCTTCTACGTCTTCCGATGTCTTTTCCAGTATAGCACGTTCACGGACTAAACGGGCTACGTCTCTCTCCTGCCTGCGCCTCATGGTGGAGTAAATCTCTCCCTATGATGGCGTAGGTCTACCTACAATCTTTATTGCCCCTTGATTGTAGGGTTCAACAATTTGATGTGTTAGATATACTGCTGTCCTATTCTGCCATGTTGCGGGTTTTATCAGATCTACTGATTTCGGCTGATCTCTGCCTGTGCACGAGGGCACTCTGGCTCTATCATGCCTTCGGACTTCTGTTGTCTTCTGGTATCTAATGTTGTTGTCTGCTTCGCCTACTGATTTGTCCGTCATGGCATCTTCTGAGCCTCCTAGCTCTTTGTGTCACCACGGTGAAACTTGATGGCTCCAATTATCACCTTTGGTCGACATCTTTTATTTTGTATGTGTATTAGTATATACACTTTACTGCTTTTCTTTACTTAGTATATTTGCTTATTTCTCTTTATTCTCTTCTTCTCTTTATCCCATATTGCTCATCTCTAAATATTGTACACTCTCTTGTCTAATAAAAGAGAGACCATTGTATTCTTTTTAGATCATCCAATAATAAGCAATCTCGTTGCCAACTTCTAGATGGTATCAGAGCGGGCCGATCCACCTTAAACCTAGTCCCTCTCTCACCCCAACCCTAGCCGCCATCTTCTCCACCAACCCTAGTCGCCGCCACCCCCACCTCTTTTTTTCCGCCGCTACAGTACTGCTACAGTACCTCCACCCTCCCATCCACTCTCCACCAACCTCCTTCTTCCCTTCTCCCATCCTTGTGACCTAATCCACCACAGGCCCCTCCGTCTAGCTCCATTTCTCTTTCTGAAATCTCCGGACAGCCTCGGTAACTTTCTAGTTCTGGCACATTGACGGAGTAACGGGCTTCATCCTCTATGTTTGCCTGCGCCTCATGGTGGAGTGACTAATCCTCCATGTTGGCGTAGGTTTTTCTTTTCATCTGCTGCCCCTACGTGGGTTTTTCTAAGATCCATGTGTGGATCTTCTACCTTCTACCACTAATCCATGTGTTGGACTTCTGCCTCTGACTGCTGACTACTACTGCTCTCTGCGCCTGTGCTTCTGCCCCTAACTGCACCTTCCGATGGCGACTCCAGATCTTCCGCGTACTCTGTGTGTTACTACTGTGAAGTTGGATGACTCCAACTATCACCTCTGGGCAGCTTTCTTTGAACTCTATGTTAAAGCACAAGAAGGACCGGACGCCCCCACTGGTGATGCTAATGACAAGACCAAGTAAGCCTATGATCTCTGGTCCAAGGAGGACTATGGTGTTATGACCTGGATGGTCAACAGTGTCGAATCGAAGATCAGCCAGTCTCTCATTCGTCTGAAGACTGCAAAGGATATGTGGGACCAGCTCTCCCACGTATACTGACCAGCAAAATCCAAAGAAGGTGTTTGAGATCTTCAAGCAGCTGGCCAAGCAAGAGTTTTCTACTATTGATTCTATCGAGGACTACTACGACAATTGTTGTGCTCTCTGGGATGAATTTCAGGTGTACCATCCGCTTTCTGCCGACATCACTGAAATCCAGCGTCAACGGAACGAACTTCAGCTTGTCCAGTTCCTCGTTGGTCTACCCTCCTCCTTCGCCGGAGTTGTTGATCAGATTCTCTCGAGTGATCCTCTGCCTACACTGCGAGATGTTCTGAAACGTGTTCAACGTCTACCTTCTGTATCTCAGTCTTTGTCTGACACTTCTGATGGAGTAGCCCTTGTTGTTCGCACAGGTGACTCCTCTCATGGTCGCGGTCGAGGACAGGGCCGTGGTCGCGGGCGCTCCTCTGCACCTGGACGTTGCTCTGGTACTGAGACTACTGAACCATGCTTCTGTACTTTCTGCAAGCGCACGAATCACAATGAAGATCGTTGTTGGATCAAGCATGGCAAGCCAGCCTGGGCAAACCAAGTCACTACAGATCAACCTGAGACTACCACTACCTCTGCTGCTCCTGCTGATTGGATCCGGTCGGAGTTCGAGAAACTTCTTCAGGCTCGTCTTGCTTCTTCTGTTGAAGCCTCTACTGACGAGAGCGCTGCACTTCTGACCCAGTCTGGTAAAAATTCATGGGTGATTGATTCGGGTGCGACATCTCATATCTCTGGAAATCTTGCGTTATTTTCTAACTTACATAATACTTCTGTTATACCTCCTGTTACACTGGTTGATGGGTCTAAGACACCTGTTACTGGCATTGATGATATCTGCACTCCTAGTTGCCTGCCTCTGCGGTCTACTCTTTATGTTCTGAAATTTCCTATAAATCTGTTATCTGACAATAGAACTGTAAAAAGTCTTCGTTGCTCTATTACCTTTGACCCAGATGGTGTTGTGTTTCAGCATCTGCGCATGAGGACGACGATTGGTTCGGACCATGAGGGACCAGATGGGCTATATTACTTGGACGTTCCAAAGACCGCAACATATCTGACATCCTCTGTGACAGGCATCCAGTGGCACTACCGTCTGGGACATCCCTCTGCAGCGAAATTGAAACATTTACTTCCTGATGTTTTAGATTCTATTTTTCATTGTGAGACTTACCAATTGGGCAAACAGACGCAAGCATCTTTTTCTAAGAAATCATGTATTAGTTCAAAGCAGCCATTTGATATTATTCATGTTGATGTTTGGGGTCCTTGTTCTGTGTCCAGTATTTCTGGATTTCGCTACTTTTTGAATTTATTGATGATTTTTCTAGAACTACCTGGATTTTCTTGCTCAAGGACAGATCTACTATAATTGATACCATTACTGCTTATTTTGCTGAGATTCGTACCCAGTTTGCCAAACCTATCAAAAAATTTCACACTGATAATGCCCTTGAATTCGTGCAAGCCTCGGTCAGCAACTTTTGTCACAAACAGGGTACCATACACCAAACTTCTTGTGCCTACACTCCACAGCAAAATGGAGTCGCCGAACGCAAAAATCGACACCTCCTTGAAGTTGCTCGCACTTTACTGTTTCATTACCATGTCCCAAAATGTTTTTGGCCTGAAGCTGTTTCCACTGCATGTTACCTTATTAACCGCATGTCGTCCTCTGTGCTTGGGAATCAAGTCCCTTATCAAATCATGTACCCGGATGCGCCCCTCTTTTCTGTTCCTCCTCGTATCTTTGGGAGCACCTGTTTTGTCAAAAATCTTCGTCCTGGTCTCACCAAACTTGATCCTAGAGCAATAAAGTGTCTTTTTAGGGTACTCTCGCACTCAGAAAGGGTATCGCTGTTATGATCTTGTGTCAAAGAAATGGTTTGTATCTGCTGATGTTGTTTTCTTTGAGCACATGCCTTTCTACTCCTCTGTCGGGTCTATCCTTACATCGGATTTATTAATGGAGACACCTCTACCTATGATTGATGGTACTGATGATACTGCTCCTCCTGCTGAAAGTCCTCCTCTAAAAGTTTATCAACGAAGACAGAAGACAGCAACTCCCTCTATGGCCCCTCCAGAGTCCTTGTCCTCCGTGCCAGATCAAACACCACCACAGGTATACTCTGACTTAGATGTTCCTATCAGTTTGAGGAAAGGAACTAGAGCTTGTACTAAACATCCTATTGGCAATTTTTGTACCTCTGATCATTTGGGAACTAATTTTGCAAATTTTACTGCTGCTCTTTCTGCTGTCTCTGTTCCTAAAAATGCTTCTCAGGCTATTAAACATCTAGCTTGGCGTCAGGCCATGGAAGCGGAAATGCAAGCTCTTACTGATCGCAATACTTGGCAGTTAGTCGATCCTCCTACTGATTGTTCTCCAGTTGGCTGTCATTGGGTGTTTACTGTTAAATATCAACCGGATGGCACGGTTGAGCGCCACAAGGCTAGACTTGTTGCCAAGGGCTACACGCAGATTTATGGGGTCAACTACTTTGAGACTTTTTCACCGGTGGCTCGGTTGAATTCCGTACGCATTCTTAGTTCTGTTGCTATTAATTTTGATTGGC
Source organism: Alisma plantago-aquatica (assembly GCA_963693085.1). Classification (NCBI taxonomy): domain Eukaryota; kingdom Viridiplantae; phylum Streptophyta; class Magnoliopsida; order Alismatales; family Alismataceae; genus Alisma; species Alisma plantago-aquatica. The sequence continues at coordinate 108,961,846 of OY856412.1, forward strand.
CCTTGTACCAGCTGGATGTGAAAAATGTGTTTCTGTATGGGGATTTACATGAGGAGGTCTATATGCAACAACCTCCAGGATTTGTGCTTCAGGTGGAGTCCTCCAAGGTCTGCAGGTTGCGGAAAGCTATCTGTGGTTTAAAATAGAGTCCCCGTGCTTGGTTTGATAAACTAAGTACCATTCTTCAGAAGTTTCTTTTTCGACGCTCCCAGTCTGATCATTCTGTCTTCATTAAAAACACTATTGTTGGCCTTGTTATTCTGATTGTATATGTTGATGACATTATTCTCTCAGGGAGTGATCTTGACGGTATTCAGGCTACTAAGTGTTATCTGGAGAAACACTTTGTCACCAAAGACCTTGGGACTTTGCGTTACTTTCTTGGGATTGAAGTCTCTAGATCTGCTTCTAGTTTATGCTTGTCTCAACGTAAATGTGTTCTGGATCTTCTTTCTGACATAGGACTTCTTGGTGCTAAACCTGCTAGTACTCCTCTGGATCCAAATACTAACTGGGACGATGAGAACTCTCCTGCCTATCCTGATCATCATCAGTATCGCCGCATGGTTGGCAAGCTCATTTATCTTATTGTTACTCGTGTTGATATCACTTCTGCTATTGGGCTTGTTAGTAGATATCTGGATAAACCCCGTCAATGTCACTGGGATGCCGTTTGCCACATTCTCAAATATTTGAAGAGTGCTCCTGGGAAAGGTTTGCTATATAAAAAACATGGTCACTGTAAGCTTGTTGGATATTCTGACTTTGACTATGCCGGGAGTAAAATCGACCGACGCTCCACCTCTGGCTATTGTACCTTTGTAGGACAAAATCTTGTTACTTGGCGAAGCAAGAAACAGACTGTGGTTGCTCGCTCAAGTGTTGAAGCAGAATATCGCGCCATGGCGCATACTACTTGTGAGTTGTTCTGGATTCGGAGCCTACTGAAGGATTTTGGCATTTCTGACTCTTCTCCTATTCCGATGTACTGTGACAACAAAGCTGCCACTTTTATTGCCAGTAATCCTACTTTTCATGAGCGAACAAAACATGTTGAGGTTGACTGTCATTTTGTTCGCGAAGCTGTCTTATCTGGTCAGATATCTACTCCCTGCATACATACTTTTGATCAGGTGGCTGACATCTTCACCAAGATTCTTCCGAAGACGAGATTCACTGCTATGACATCCAAGTTGGGCATGATTGACATCTACGCTCCAGCTTGAGGGGGAGTATTAGTATATACACTTTACTGCTTTTCTTTACTTAGTGTATTTGCTTATTTCTCTTTATTCTCTTCTTCTCTTTATCCCATATTGCTCAACTCTAAATATTATACACTCTCTTGTCTTATAAAAGAGAGACCATTGTATTCTTTTTAGATCATCCAATAATAAGCAATCTGGTTGCCAACTTCTAGAATGTGAAAGCGCAAGGTCGCTACTCACATGTCACAATTGATCCTCTTCCTACCCCTAATGCCTTGGCGGATGAAAAATCTAAGCAAGCTTATGCACAATGGAGTAAAGATGACTCGGGTGTTATGTCCTAGATTGTTAACAGGACCGAGCCGTGAATCAGTCAGTCCCTACTCTGCCTATATGATGCCAAGGTCATGTGGGATCAACTTTCCCATGTCTACTCCCATCAGCAAAATCTCAAGAAGGTGTTCGAGATTTTCAACAACCTGGCAAAGAAGGAATTCTTGATTGATGCATCCGTTGAAGATTATTACAATCAGTGCTCTGCTCTCTGGAATGAATACGAGATCTACCATCCTTTGTCTGCTGATGTCAAGGAAGCTCAGAGACAGCACAATGAACTTCAACTCGTCCAGTTTCTTGCCGGACTACCTTCCTCGTTTTCTAGAGTTGTTGATCAAATACTCTCTAGTGATCCTCTTCCTACACTTAGAGATGCGCTTAAACTTATTCAATGTTTACCATCCGTGACTATTGTCCTTGTTGTTGAGCATCCTGCTCTTGTTGTCCCACTGTTGATTATAACTCTCGCAGTGCGTGGTTGTGGACGTGGTCGTGGTGGTCGCCCTCCTCCTACAGCAGGTCACACATCTTCTACTGCACCAGGCCGGGGCCAACTCTGCAATTTCTGTGGACGAAACAATCATAATGAAGACCGGTGTTGGATCAAACACGGCAAGCCCACCTAGGCTAACCAGGCTACTGCGGATGCTCCTGTTTATTCTTCTGCTTCCGATCAACCCCCAGCTACACCCTCACATGCTTGGCTCCGATCTGAGTTCGAGAAATTCTTCCAAGAACGCATGTCTTAGATCCCATCTACATCAAAGATCGGTTCATCTATCCTGCCTGCTGCTCCATCTGCTGGTAAAAATAAATGGTGAATTGACTCTGGTGCTTCGGTCCATATGGCCAGTAACATTAATTTATTTTCTGCCCTTACTGAATCCACTCGGCTTCCTCCGGTTACGGTAGTCGATGGCTCTCAGTGAGTTGTTCATGGCATTGGGATAGTTCCATTATCTTGAAACATGTATCTGAAATTTGTCTTATATATTCCAAGATTTCATGTTAATCTACTTTTTGTTAGTAAAAATGTGAAGAGCCTTCATTGCTTAATTAAATTTGATCCTTCTGGTTGTGTTTTGAAGGATCTCCGCACGAAAATGAGGATTGGTTCAGGCCATGAGGGATCAGATGGGCTCTACTACTTGGATGGACCGACATCAATGACTGCTCTACTTTCGACATATGTGATCGGGATTCAGTGGCACTACCGACTTGGCCACCCATTTGCTTTGAAGTTGAAACATTTATTTCCTACTTTAGCTGATAAGACTTTTTCTTGTGAATCTTGTCAATTGGGCAAACAAACCAGCTTTGTGTTTCCTGCTAAGAAAGATATTGGCTCTAAATGCATTTTTGATATTGTTCATGCGGATAGATGGGGCCCGTGTTTTGTTACTAGTCATTCTGGAGTTAAACATTTAATGACTTTCATTGACGACTATTCTCACGCTACTTGGTTATTTTTATTGAATGATTGCAGCACAATTCTGGAAACCATCACCACCTTTTTCTCTGAAATTCGAACTCAATTCAGCAAACCAATTCAAGTTTTTCGCACCGATAATACTCTTGAGTTCATGCAAAAATTGGTAACATATTTTTGTTCATCCCGTGGGACAATACATCAAACCTCCTGCCCCTATACCCCGTAACAAAATGGGGTTGCAGAACGCAAAAATAGTCATCTTTTAGAGGTTGCTCGCACTATTCTCCTTCATTATCATGTTCCTCAATGTTTCTGGCCTGAGACGCTTATCAGTCGCATGCCGTCCTTTGTCTTACAAAATCAGATTCCATATAACATCCTCTTTTCTGATGCGCAACTTTTTTCAGTCCCGCCGCGCATCTTTGGGTGTACGTGCTTTGTCAAAAACCTTCGCCCCGAGATAACAAAACTTGACCCTCACTCCACCAAATATATTTTTTTGGGGTATTCCAGAACCCAGAAAGGGTAGGGGTGTAAACGATGCGGGTACGGTGTGGTCTGGTCATACACATACCCATACCCATTTAATTTAGCGGGCCCGGTTCCGGTTCTAGACCCGCATAATAAAAAATTTAGACATGGACCATACCCGTACCCGTAATAATAGCGGGTCTACGGTGCGGGTATGCGGTTCTATATAAACATCATATTTTTTATATAAGAAAATGTACGATTATGATATATATATTCTTATACAACAAGATATTGTTATTATATAGGACATAAACATGCAATAGTTATATTAAACAATGCAATACTTTCAACCGACGGTTCAATCAGATCACTCCTTTGTACCGATTGATTGGATATAAAGAGGTCTATAGCTTTGATTTGAAATCTGGATTAAAGATAGTTGAGTTAATTATTTACATATTTGTAGTCATTGTCATTGTGTTTTAATAATGTAGCATATCATATAACTAATTTGATTTTAAGGTTACATATGTTGCTCATTCTTGTAATTAGAATAGTTAATTCTTCATTAGATGACTAGTTTTAACCTTATTATAATCAGAGTAATATGTAATATGAAGTATTATGTTAATTAGACTAGTAAAGTATGATGTAATAACATATTATTTAGGTAATTATTTATGTTAACGGGTCCACGGGTCTGCGGGTTTGGGTCCAAGCATACCCATTAGTGGACCCGCTTATATGCAAGTCTATGGGTATGTGGATCCACGGTTTTGCGGGTCCAAAAGTTTAGACCCGTGACGGATTTTTAAAGGGTCTGAATTTACGGGTATGCGGGTCTACCCGTACCCATTTACAGCCCTATGAAAGGGTATCGCTGCTATGATCCCATTATGCGCCAATGGTACGTGAGTGCAGATGTAGTATTCTTTGAACATCTGGCCTTCTACTCTGATAAAGGGACTTCCTTATCTAATGACATTTTGGCACCCACTTTGTTACCTGACATTGTGGATATTGATCCACCTTTTGAGCTGACACCTGAAGAACGACCGTTGTAAGTCTACAAAAGAAGAACCAAGTCAACTAATCCCTCCATGGCCCCGCCACAACCAATTCCTACTTCAACAGACGATCATAACACAACTCAAGTAAATTCTGATTTATACCTATCTATAAATCTTTGGAAAGGTGTATGCTCTTGTACTAAACATCTGATAAGTCGTTTATGTTCATCCTCTAATTTGAGTATCAGTTTTGCGTGCTTTACCGCTGCTATCTCTGTTGTGACCATTCCGAAATCTACTAAAGAAGCTCTTCTAATTTATGTGTGGCAACAAGCAATGGAAGTTGAATGCAGGCACTCTTTGTTCGCAAGACTTGGATCTTGTTGATCGCCTTCTACCTATCCCACGGTCGGTTGTCGTTGGATCTTCACTATTAAATATCAACCTAATGGCACTATTGAACGATTAAAGCACGCTTGGTCGCCAAAGGATACACACAGACTTATGGCGTGGACTACTTTAAGACCTCTCCAATCACGAGACTCAATTATGTTCGTGTTCTCATCTTTGTTGTTGTAAACAAAAATTGGCCACTATTTCAGTTGGATGTCAAGAAAGCTTCTCTATGAGAACTTGCAGGAAGAAGTTTACATGGAGCAACCACCTAGCTTTGTTGCTCATAGGGAGTATTCCTCGCAAGTTTGCAAGTTGAGGAAAGCCATCTATGGCCTCAAACAAAGCCCTCGCGCTTGGTTTTAGATTCTTATAAAATTTGGCTTTCATCGTTCTCATTCAGATAACTTTGTATTTATCAGGAAAACTGCAGTTGGCCTAGTCATTCTTATTGTCTATGTCGACCACATTATACTATCTGGCAGTGACACCTTGCCCCTTGGGCATTCAGGCTACTAAAGCATATCTAGAATAACACTATGTCATTGAGGATCTCAGCGAACTGAGATATTTTTTGGGTATTGAAGTATCCAGATCACCTGCAGCATTATGTCTCTCTCAACAAAAATATGTTCTGGATCTCTTGCGGGAAACAGGTATGCTTCGCTGCAAGACTGCCAGCACTCCTCTAGACCCAAACACTGACTGGGATGATGAAACTTCCCCACCTAATGTTGATCACCACCAATTCAGACAATTGGTTGGTAAGCTCATATACCTTATTGTCACGAGAGTTGATCTGACTGTTGTTGTAGGGTTTGTAAGCAAATACCTAGATAAACCTAGACATTGTCACTAGGACGTTGTCTGTCACATTCTGAGATATCTCAAAATCTCTCCAAGAAAAGGTCTATTATACAAGAAACATGGTCATTGCAGTCTTTCTGGTTTCTCTGATTCTGATTATGTAGGGAGTAGATGTGATCAGAAATCTAAATCCGGATATTGCACCTTTGTTGGTGGCAACCTAGTTACATGGCGTAGCAAAAAGCAAACTGTGGTTGCTAGATCAAGTGTAGAGGCAGAATATTGAGCCATGGCTGACGCTGCATGTGAACTTTTGTGGGTGCAAAGTCTGCTGAGAGAATTTGATATATTTGATTCTAGTCCTATTCGGATGTTCTGTGACAACAAGGCTTCTATTTGCGAGCAATCCTACTTTTCATGAGCGAACAAAGCATATAGAAGTTGATTGCCGCTTTGTTCGGGAGTTTGTTCTTTCTGGCCGCATTTGTACCCCACATCTCAGTACTGAAAACCAAGTGGCAAACATCTTCACGAAGCTTCTACCTAAAGCTCATTTCAAGACTCTATTGGACAAGTTGGGCATTTTCGACATCTATGCTCCAGCTTGAGAGGGAGTAAAGAGATGTTATTCTGTACACTACTCTTGTGTTTTACTTGTGTTTTATCCCATATTGCTCAGCTTTGCTTATTGTTTTATTCTCTTTCCTATAAAACGAGATGCATTATAAACACTTTTACTCACTTAATACAACAGACTCTTTTCTCTATAGTAATAAAATGGTGAACTTCAAGGGAAAACTTGCGGAAAACCTTGAATTGTGCCATAAATCTTTATCTTGCATGTGTTACGTAACATAAAATCACAAAATCATGAATCTCTTTATCGAGAATTACATGAATCTTTTACTAGATCTAAGCTAGATCTAGCTTAGATACAGTCTTGCTACAAAATAGGTAGGGAAATCGTTTGTTAACCTTTAAAGAAAAATCAAAATGGTGCACACTTGTAGATCACTATATATTTTCAGAAGTTTGACGGGATTGTGGGTAGGATCCTAGGAAGCACGGACATTTTGCCAAATATCATGTCATGTTTGTATCTAGCACGTATTGGACACCGACACTTCTTGGACACACCTGGAAATGTATTGGGCACCCCTAGCCATGTCCTATCTGTGTCTGGGCATTTCCCACTTTGTGGAGAACAAAAAAGGTGAATATGTGTTGATCGTTCTTGCTCTTTCCTCTTGACACTTATTATATCTAAGAGATGCTAGTATGAAAAAATTGCAGTAAAATAGCTTAGCCCATTTTATTTTAAAGCTAAAAACGATCAAAGAGACACAGCCACAACAAAAACCATCATGTTATATCTATTTTCTTTTTTATTGACATATAGCTTGAAGCCATTACTGTTCCTCAAGTTTTGATCATTTATAGTAAAGGTTGGATAATAGCTAGAAAGTAGGACAAAATGACATGGTTATTGAGTCAAACATTTAGAATGGAGTTTAATAAAGGATTATTATAATTATGTCACAGTAGAATTATCAGAAAAGTACATGTATACTAAATATTAATTTATATTTTTCAAGATTAGCATAAACATATTTTATACCATGCCATCGTGTATGTTTCCTATATTTTTAGAAATGGACATAACATGTGTTTCCATTTGTGTCTTTGTCTGTCTTTAGAGCCGTGTTTGTGCTTCCTAGGTTGAACCTAAGTATCATTAGAGTCTAGATGGTGGCTAATAATGGTGGGTCAACTTTTACAACACGGTTTGAAGTAGAAACTCGAGGTGTGCATGGTTTGACATCGCAGGTGATCGACATTGAATTTATCAGTTACAGTTTTTAAAAAGTTTGGTGAATCCAAAATCAATGTCTATAGGATTAGACGTTCAAATAGACATAGGCATAGATAAGCATGTGGGCATACATACAGAGACAAGAACATGCTCAGGCTACGGTACAAACTTTATTCTTAAATGAAATTACAGTATATCATACACGAACAATTATATAAGATATCAAAATATAAATATTTTCTTATGTGGAATTGCTAATAACTATATCTTATATAAGTTGCAATTGTAAAGTAGCCAACTAATCAACCAATTGATGATGGTTTCTAATCATTATTTTAAAAAGCATGCTTAGTATAATAAAGTGTGTTAGTTTTTTGTGTTGTTTGTAGCCCATTAGATAATGAGATCATGTTTTTAGGCCATGTTTGGTTTGCAGGATACAAATTAGGATTAGATTGATATCCCACTAACAATTTCAGACCTACACTTGTTTACATAAAAATTAAAACATGTTGACACTACCATGGTAAAGAAGTCCCAACCAGATGGGGCTTTCGAGTTCCGCACTACCTCCAGGTATTCAAATGGTATAAGTAGTCGGACACCCTCGACGCGAAACTCGACTCTTAATTCTCCTCCCTGACACCCTCGACGCCAGACCCAACTCTCAATTTCCACTCTGCTACGGCCGATTTTCTTCACTAGTTCCAACTTCATTTATAGGAGAGGGGGTGCCCTTATATCAATAAGAAAACACATACAGAAAGGATCTTTCCCATGATATTCTTTATTGACATGATATCAGAGCAGGCTTTCCTGCATCGGCCCTAGCCCTAAGAGAGAGAAAGCAAAGAGAAATATCTCCCCTTGTGGGCGGCCGCCACCTCTATGTGTTGCTTGGTTGCCGGCAAGGATGCCCATCCCTTGCATCTTCTTGGAGTGTCTCCTTTGCGTCGTCTCCATCTTCAACAACAAAAACAATCCATCTTGAAGTTGTTGCTACTAGATCTACATGGTCCACCATGCCTCCGCCATTATTGCTTGCTTTTGGAGACACCACTGCTACCATATTTGCTGCTATCATCTACACCACTGTCGATCTACACCATTACTCATCCACACCTCTACCTATCTACACCCTGTAATCGTCGATGCCACCATAGACATTGAGATCTAATCCCAAATCTTGGAAAAGGATCTCCTTTTTTTACTGATATTGGGAATATATCATCCCCATAACTGTCCAAGTTTGTTATGTTATGACTTGTTGACTTGCTTCTTTCAATCACATGATTCATCTTCTTTTCATTAGATAACTAACATGGATGATGTGGAGACACATGTTTCTAGTTTAGCAAACAACAATCACATTCCAGAATCTCAAATTACAAACTCAATAAACTGGATCAATAACATGTATCTCCCATACTTTTAGAGTAGCAACTCCATCCTGGGTTCTTGATTCAGGTGCCATCATTCACATCACAAGTATACTCCATCATGACCTATGCCAGGAAACCTTCATTGTCTAATATCACCTTAACACATGGTTCTTTATTTGCAATTCAATGCACTAGAATTGTCTCTCCTCGACAAGTATGCCCTTAAAATAAGCCCTTCTAACTTGCCAATTTTATTTTCAACAATAGTTTCAATTGGAAAATTAACTCTCTCTCACGGTATTAATCTGCACTTTTTTAGGTAGTCTACACTCCAAAGTGGGTGCTCTCATGCAAATGACTTCTAAGTATTGCACATTTGACTTAGAGGCATTTCACTTTGGGTTTTCATCAAAGGCTTTGCCTCACGCTGCCTAGACTAGCCTTCCAAAGTCAAGTAGTTGTCGCTTGTGCAATCAAAAGCAAAGTTCTGGGCACGATCATTGCCATTCCATTTATTGCTTGCACCCATCGTTCGGTCTCATTCATTGAGCTTATGGCTCAAGATGTCGTAGATTTGTTGCATGATGTTTGTGGTTGAAAACTTGAAGATAATGAACATGCTTGGTGAAGTATATGAGCTTGCATGTCTCAACTATCTAAGGATGTCTCCCCTAGCGTCTATTACAACATATCCTTTGCAAGTCCATCACCATCTTGCTCGCAAATCTATGGACAAATTGAAGGTTTCAGCCCCTAAGTTATCCAGTTGAAAAAATTGAGTAAATCATGTCAGGTTGACAAACAATAGCAATCTATATTTACATCTAGAGAGAACAACAGAGTCAAGCTTGTTTTTCATTTGATTCATCGTCTTCTATGTTGTCTTGTCCTATATCAATCAAATTCACCAATGAATATTTGTAATTACTCTCAATGATAATTCATGGGCTACATCTCTCAATATGATGAAGAATAGATCTGATTTGATTCTATTTTCATATACTATATATGGAGGTTGAGAATCAATTTGGCAAGAAAATTTGCATTCTTTACTCAGACAATGCCAACATAGTTGGGACTTAGGCTTAGATGATGATGATGATGACTTAGACAATGCCAGGGGACACTGCAGCCATTTTTCATCCATTTTTTCTCCTCTCATCGCATTATTCATCAGTTCTCTTGTCCACATACATCTCAATAAATCTGAGTTACAGAGAGGATGAACCACCACATAATTAAAATTGCATGCACCCCTCTTCATATGAGTATCAGAAGAGTTCTAGGGAGTGTGGTGCTTACAAGTACCTACCTAATCAAGTGCTTGATCTCATCTCATTTGTCTCCCGAATCAGATCACTTTCAACGTCCTTCATCCTAAGAAGCCATTGTATCATGTGCCACCAAAGGTCTATGATTGTGTGTTTTGTTCATGATTCAAGTAGTGGCCTGGATAAGTATCTTCTTGGGATACTCTCATATCAAAAGGTTATAGGTGTTATTGGCCTTCTTTGCACCATTTTCTAGTCTCTGGTAATATCTCTTTCTTTGAGGGCATGTTGTTTATGTCTCCAATTGATATTGAGGATTTTTTACATCTTCCAGTAATTGTTGAGTCTCTTCCAACATAAGGCTAAACCGTGTTCAAGAAAGAGAGGGGGGCAACATTGGATCAAGGTATGGATGGCCTTCAAGACGTCGGGCGGCTTGCACAATGGACAGGGTACAATGTAGGATAGATAGCAACAGATATAAGGTGATCTTGATGTCGTTGAACGAAGAGCGGCAGTACAAGAAGTTGGTCACTAGACCCTAAACTAATGTCCCAAACAGGGCAATCTCTCACGTGATTGATGGAGATGATGGCAAAGACATTGATGGAGATGATGGCAAAGACCCCTGGCCTATAGGGAGAGGGCTTCTCTTCGGGTCTCGACCCCCGAAACCTCTAATACCATGTAACAACCTAGTGTATCAGCAAAACTTCAGTAATATATATAGTACAAGGGCAAATTAAATGGTGAGCCTCACACATAAGCAAACATATAAACACACTTTGTACATTATAAACAATAGGCTCATAGTACACAACATCTTTAAGATGAGTTCGTTGTATAGATTTACTCTAACATTAAGTTTTTAAATTTAATATCCAGAAAGCTATAGCATCATGATTTTCTGCATATGCTAGAAAGATAATATCCACATTTTTAGTTCATGATTCTTTATTAATGGGAATTTTAACTTTTGCCAAGCAGCACCACACTTCGATATACCTTTTACAAGGATTCTGGTTAAATCATTGTTCACGAGGGAATTCGTCTAAGTGTTTCACTAGAACACGGTTTAGAATATGGTTTTCATATAAAGAGCCTTCCTCCCATAATCTGTGTCAAAGTCCAAACTGCACTAATAGCAAAGTGACCATTTATCTATGATTTTCCTCTCAAGGGCTCCATTAGATTGACGGTAGTAAGCTTGTGGTTTCATGTGGTCCTAAGTGGACCTTTTTGGCTCACTAGCAATGTACTCCACCTCTATTCATTTTCAAACTCTAAAGTTTTTCTCTGTTTAGTTTTCTATTGAGTTTTATATTGGTCTTTTGTTTCCTATTTATGTTCATTCATTTATGAATTCGGCATATAGATGCAACAATATTTGCAAATTTTATCTAGAAGACTAAAAGTAACATTATCTGTCACTACAAATAACAATATCGTTAAGATCACTTACGCCAATATGAATTATTTGAAGCAAAGAAGAATTTATTTCTAGTAATCTTAAAGTTTTCTTGGACAATTTCACTTGTGGCATAAACTGAGTGCTGCTTTCGGCGTCCGGGAGTGAAGAGGGCTTAGATCGCGCTTGGGCCTACCCCGGAGGGATGGAAGTCCTTTGCTCTTTTTCCGCTTCCATTCCTCTCGGATGATCAAGGGGCGGAGAAGACCACCCTATCAAAAAACCCGTTTCGGTTTGGGATTGGAAGCAACCCGCGCGCGGTAGGTATACCTAACTTCTTGCAAATCGAGATTATTTTATTTTTTTATTTCAATGTGTTTTGTTTTGCCGCTTGGCAACCCAGTGATGCACAACAGTGTATGGCAAAACTACAATCATTTACTATCATCTTGAATTGCCGTTTTTATTGTCTTTGAAAGCCTTAACTATCTTAAACTGCTCAAAACATCTTTTGGCTATCTGGTCATGTTCCGGTCAAATACGTTATACACATAATTGAGTACATCTATACGAATTCTACAACTTCTATATGATCATATTTTGCATCCAGTAAAATATGACTTTCATATGGTCAAAGTATAATCTATTTTTGGTCGGATATGGTTGCTATTTAATTGGATAAGTTGTGTACTATCCACATATCCTTCTGGGTTGGATATGTTTATATTCGATTATATGCCTTCTCTAACATGGTCATATACATGTGTATTTGATTGGATGATCTTGATGTTCAATCAGATGTGTTTGTCACGTTCTGACATTTCTGTCTAGTTAAGTTATTCCTTTCATTGTGTCTCCTTGTTTCTGTTGGTCGAGTCCAACACTAATTCTTAGAACCAGAGGACAACTATTACATTCCTATTATAGGACTTAATCTGCCCTTTTACATGAGACTAAACAGTATCCGAGCATTGTTGTTATTTTGTTGTGAGTATGTTCAGTGCTTCCTTGCGCTCTTCTTCTCTATTGCTTCTCTATACAGCCATATCTATTGAACCTCCACTTCGAGTAGTTCTTTCTACTACTTTCACATGTAACTCCTACAACTTATTTGCATTCAGCATTTCCATCAACTTGTTTTTTTGACGAAATATAAGGGCTAATGGAAGGTTCGACCTTGTTCTTTAGCTAGCACCAGGAGACAAGATGAAAGTTCTAGGTGTTTGAATCTGGGATGCAAACCAGAGACCAACTCGTGCACATGAGGGACATTTGTCTACACAACGTTGATCATCTTGTATTCTTGACACATCTCTTTTACTTGAGGCTCATCTTTTCTAAACTCATATTTTACAGTGTTATTATTTCTAATAGAATTATTTTGCTAGCATACAATTTTACTAAATTTGTGACTAATAGCTACTGCTTTCCAATTATGTACATCATCCAAACAATCAAAATCGCCCATTGCAGAAAGTCATAAAACCAAATTGAGCAATCTCTAGCATGATTTTTTCTGACGCAAAGCAAACAAGTAAGCATTCTCAAATGTGCAATCAAAGACAACTCCATCCGGCAGTAGTTATAAGTATAGACCAAAGGCGCTATCTTTAATCATGTTTGACGAGTCTCACCGAAATGATCCACGTATTTAGTGAATAACATGACGACTTTATCCGTGTTAGTGACCATAACAAGCTCTCTACACACAAAGCCCCGCCACACCACATAAAAAAAATATTAAAAGTTCATAGCATTGTGTCCTACTATACAGCTAAGGTAACGATTGCCAGTTTGTTACAGTAGCGGACTAGATCAGAGTGGCAACTGGCAAGCAATCATCGCTTTCTGCAGCGCACATTCATGCGAATTTTAGCATCGGGACGCTAGTTCGTCAGGAACACTCACCTCTGAGTCCTGGTTTTCCCTCCTGGCCTGACTCAGGAACACAAGCCCCGCCACAGACAATGACGCGGCAGCCGCCGTGGCGGCAAGGAGCGCGTCTGTTCCAAACACGTCGCCTGAAGCACACCGTGGGGCCAGAGGCCGGTTCCCGGACAGCTTCCTGCGCCCTTTCTTAGACCGAACGCACGGCCTCACGCTGCGGCAGCCCAGTAAACAGCGGCGATTGGAGGTCGGGAGCTGACGGGTGTGAGAGGAACAACAGGACGGCGACGCGATGAGGGGGTTCCGGGGGTTGGCTCGCAAGCTGAGCTCCATTTGAAGTGGAGAGGGTGAGGGAAAGAAGGCAGGAGCAGTGGTGGGCTGGGGGTGGGGGAGGAGTTGGGTTAATAACAGGGGTGTCTACTGCCTAGTGGGGGGGATGTGGGTACCGGTGGCGATATTTTCTTGAAGGGAAGGAAGGGGAAGATGTCATGGAATGAGTCTGGTTGCAACTGCGTGCCAAGGCTACGCGGACGGGAGCAAACTGCATCCGGCGCTTTTTGGCAAAATGATGCGATTATGGCCGCCCGTTTTTTTGGAAGTCTATCGGCTCTCCATCCTTCTTATCCATGAAATGGAGAATGACGTGGAGGTCGTAATAGTTGGGATACGGATATCGTCTATATGTACGTTTGCAATAGAAAACATCATATGGATTTTTCACATTTCAACTCCATTTATGTGATTTACTGTAAAATGAAACAATACTGTGAAAACAAAATGCATTTTGTTTTTACTCCATGTAGAATATATTGGGAAACCAATTTTGTCCAAATTATATATCATTATTCGAATTTGTTATTTTCCAAATTTCACTCAGCAGATATAGTTCTAAACAAACTAGTTATTATTGTTATGTATATTATTTATTGATGCATATTTATCTTACATATTAATATTGGATTAGGACATAAAATATTCTACCTACGTAGGCATTACCGAGAAGATGGAAAGTCGAGTGAGGGATGGGCGATTAAAACTATGTCCCTAGCAGGACGTATTTGCCTAGCTAAATCCGTGCTACTATCCCTACTTACTTTATTCAAACAGCTAGCCTGCAAGAATAAAGATAAAATTGTTCGTAAATTCATTCGCAGAGGAGCCACAATCCCAACCCCGTCTCCCTTGTGGGCTGGAATATTGTTACCATGAGCATGGAGGAGGGAGGTCTGGGAATCAAGTCCATTGTGGACTGGAACAAAGTTGTGATTTGGAAGAGCATTTGGGACCTGATCTTTAGAAGACAACCACTATGGAAGGAAGGCCTGCTGAGGAAATACCGAATAACTTCAGAGATCAAGCTGGCACGCGAGCACCCCCTTGTGGCGAGCTATGAATGACAATAAGGAACGCATCACTACCAACACTATCTGGATAATCAACAATGGTGAAGATGCATCTGTTTGGTTCAATCAGTGGGTGCCCGACTCCAGGAGGCTGATTGATATCTGTACTAAATAGGTGGAGACCAGTTTGTTGGCCATGAAGGACTCAAACCTTGTTACTCTAGATGGCAACTGGAACAAGCTCTTCTTGCAGGAATATTTACCTTCAAACTTCATCATGTGGATCATGAATCAACCACCCCCAGATCCATCACGTCCCGTTGATATGTGGGCATGGATTCACGAGGACAGTGGGATCTATTCAGTCAAATTGGCCTATAATATTATTCACTAAGCCAACTCCAATCTGTGGGAAGGCCCCGGGGGATCTATCTGGCCTATAATATACCCAGCAAGGTCTGGGTATTCCTATGGCTTGTTGGAAGTGAGGCAATCATGACCAACCAAAGAAGGAAGGCGAGACATTTCACTGATAACAGGACTTGCTCCAGATGCAATCATGAAGAGGAAACCACCATGCACACCCTCAGGGCCTGTAGTTATGCGAAATCCACTTGGACACAATGTGACCTGCTCGGGTATCAATCACCTCCAAGGGAACACAACGAACTGAATGGTTGGATATAAACATCAGCCGAGAAGATGAACACAGCACAAAGTTTGCACTGTGTTTCTGGAGCATATGGAAAGCAAGAAACCACAGAGTTTTTTTTTTTTTTTTTTTTTTTGGGGGGGGGAGCTCAATACAAATCGATGGGTTAATGAATTATCAAACATCATTAATATGAATACCCTCGCATTCAGGAGAACCGCAAGAGGAGTCCTTCTAGCGGCAAATGAGCCCACTCATACAGCAGATATCCTAGATGACGAGAGCATTGACGAAGATACCATCCTCATTCGGGTGGATGTTGTAAAAGGTAGCAATGCAGCCATTGCTATGACGATGAACAGAAGGAATGACACATGGGTGGGAGGGGCAACAAAATGCATCCAGGCCTCTACAGTTACTGAAGCTGGACTTTGAGCAATCGATCTTGCTCTGAGAGACCAAAACAGTGTGATACATGAAAGTGAGGATAGGCAGCGACAGCAAAAAGGCCATTGAAGCCCTTGAAGGAGGAGATACTCAGAATCCCCACCTAGATGCATGGTTAAACAAAATTAACAAGACCTGAATGAACTTTCAGGAAGTTAAATTTGTGAAAATTGAGAGAACAAAAAATGGCATTGCAGATGCTCCGGCCAAACATCACCAAAAAAGCCTACAAGGAGAATTTATTCTACATAGATCCCCCCTCGACCATGTAGGTTCCTCCTCCCCTTCTTGTAATGGTAGAAGTTCTACCAATTTTATATTTTCTATGAATGTAATATCTTTGTGGACAATTCCTACAAGAGGAGGGCAGGCTGAATAAAACAACCTCATAACTTAACAAAAAGAAAGGACTGAAAAATATATGTTTCTAGCACCTTATAATGTAAAAGTTCAATTGTGTTTAGACATGCTAATTATTGTGAATATTGCATGTTAAATTTGTTCAAAATTTTAGTAGGGAGATAGTGCGTTTTCAGTTTCCAATTCAGTTGAGCTACCGGCTACACTATACTTGTTATATATGTTCTTTCTTTTAGAAAAAAGTTTGTCAGATTTTAACTATATTGTTTAGTTTGTGTCCAAAATGGGACACTCAAATAGTTAAATCCTTGATTTCTTACCTAGAGGTCTTAAGTTCAAGCTACATCGACGACATAAATAGAATCGTTAGTTTAAAAATAAATATTTATCTTAAAAGATTTTAAAGTCTAAAGGTTTTAATGTCCAATACTAGTTGTCGTTGTATGTTCATTTATATAAGTGTAATTTAATAATATATATATGGCCCATCTTTATTGCCCGCGCGGGTAGCTACCCGCCCACCCTTCCGACCACTTTTTTTGAAGAAGAAAAAAATCACAATTGCAGAGGAACATTTTATCTAGCTCCCCAAAAAATTTCATCCAAAAATAATATCATTTGCCCCACCAAAATCAAAAAACTCGTCCTTATATATATCTGTTGTATATTTTGTACAGAGTTACACTTTTAGTCGTGTAGTTACTTTCTTATCGCCATAGTTACTTTTTTGATAGCAGAGTTACTTTTGTGGCCAAAAGAGTTACTTTTTTGACTACCGGGTAGTGAAATTCCAGGCTACCCGCGCGGATAATGAATGAACACCCATATATATATATATATATATATATATATATATATATATATATATATATAAAGAGAGAGAGTCAGGCTAGAATACACTCGAGTGTACGGATCGCACGAATACACTCAAGTGTGTTTGCATATCAAGACTGTTTTTCACAAAATATAAACCATTGATCTTCACCGTCATACTATAACTAGGCTACATACAAATTTTGAGCTCATTTGGATGAGTGTAAGTCACTCATCCAAGGGCAACAAAATCGACGCGCGAAACTAATTTGAAATGCATAATTTTTGTGGTCTTCATCATGAGCTATACATATCCAAATGTACTCAAATTTTGCGTATGAGTTGTTCACGACATGTTTAAGAAGATCAACGGTTTAGATTTTCAAAAAAATATTGCATCATGCAAAACTACTTGAGTGTATTCCGCTCCGGATACACTCGAGTGTATTCTAGCCTGACTATATATATATATATATATATATAGAGAGAGAGAGAGAGAGAGAGGGAGAGAGAGGGAGAGAGAGGGAGAGAGAGAGAGAGGAGAGAGAGTCAGACTAGTGTACACTCGAGTGTACCGAAGGCACCGTACACCTCAGTCATTTTTGAAGATGCAATAAATTTTTAAAATCTAAACCATTGATCTTCTTAATTATTATAAGAACATATTATATAATAAATTTTAGCTCATTTGGACACTTATAGGTCATGCATCTAAAGGAGGTAAAAATTATTTATTTCAAATTAGTTTTCAGCATCAATTTTGTTGTCCCAAATGAGTTCAAATTTTGTATGTGACCTATATTATTGTAACCATGAATATCAATGGATTAGATTTTGGAAAAACATGGTCTAGATAGGAAAATGTCATTGAGGTGTACGGCGTGATATGTACACTCGAGTCTCTCTCTCTCTCTCTCTCTCTCTCTATATATATATATATATATATATATATATATATATATATATATATATATATTTCAAGCACATATTATTGTTATTGTTGTGTTATTTGGACTTAATGAAGTAATGCGACGGTCTTGTGCATATGAATGTGGTAGGCATACTTTCGTGATGTTTGAGGAAATAATCACGCACGTCAAGTATAGGCTCTTGAGCATATGTTCAAAATGGCTCGATTAGACCATGGGTCATGGATGAGTGGTGAACACATGTTTTAATATGAGCTCGTGCTTGTGTTCATGTGATCATGAACAATCTTTGATCATTGGTTAGATTAGTTTTCTTTGAAAAACTAGCAAGAAACACGTGCTTAATTACATTTGAATTGATATCAAGTTGAGAAAAAATTATTCAGGTAATTGAATTCGAATTCAAAGTAGTTACGTACTTGTTGAATTGAACCTTAACATCCAAAGTCAGCCTTCGTTGTCCGTTTTGTGCTAATAAGAATTTTTTAAAAAATCATCTGAGTTGTGACCGTTTTTGTAAAAAAAATTGGAAGCAAATTGCTTAAATAATAACTTAACACTTTAACCCTTAATAATTTGTCATCACATGTCTTCTCTCACAGCTACTCTGCAGGCTGATAAATGTGATGATGGTGTATATCAACAATTCATAAATTTCTATGTCTATAGTTAACTATGTAATTAGTCCAATTAAAAAAATTATATACCAAATGAATGGAGATGTTCACATACTGCCCTAGCATCCTCCATCACCGCTTTTCTTACAAAAAGAGTTTAAAAAATCATCTAAAGTAAAAACACTAATAACTCGTATCAGCTACTATATAAAAATCAGCAAATTGAAGTTGTTCTATTAGTACCCGATCAGTGTGGCTCAGGTGGTTTGGTCCGGCTTGTCCTTCCTGAGGGACCCGGGTTCGAATCCCCTGAGCGCACTGTAATTACCAACTCCTTGGGTCATCCGGACTCTGGCACCTGTTTGAGGAGGAGGGGGAGTGAGGTCTCCCTAAGACTCAAAAAAAAAGGTTGTTCTATGAGTTGTTAATAAATTACATACACCTCTAGTAACATGCAGACAGACAAAACCATACAAATAGGCACGTTGAATAAAAAAGAATGCACAAATGTCTAGGTGGAGTAGCAGGTAGATGGATATCTGAACCTACACCAAAGTTGATTTTCTCGCCATGCTCATGATCTATTACACTGTTATATACATGCATTAAGAGAAACAACAACATAGACAGAGTGGAGTTATTAGTACACAACTGCTGGAAACAAAGAGTGGATGGACGGATGAACACATAGCCATGTTGTTGGAATAGGCACGCATGTGCTTGATTTACAACAGATTGACCCCCTCTTAAGTTAATATTATTTTTTCTATTGCGCTCTTGATTGATATTATAATATTGACACATAATGATTTATATACAATTCACTCAGAGCAAATACTTAATTAATAAATAATTGACTCCTATATGTAAGCACACAGTTTGATTGGACCGATTAACACAAAAACATCCTACTTGAACACATACACAAGCTAGGCAAATGAGTATACATAAACTTGTTGACACTCTCCCAGAATCCGAAGCTGATTTTTTCGTCGAGCTAATAATTACTGCTAGTCACACAGAACAGCTGATTGGACCGATTAGCATATGTACAGACTGTGCACTTGCCAACTAGCTCAATGTTACAGCACACGGACAGACCGAACCTATGAATACATTGACACAAAACGTGGAACATTTATAGTAGTTCCTTTTCCTTGTTTGACATGAAAGCGATAATAACTCAAAAGGCAAAACAAGTATAAATGTGATAGGTGAAGCGACTCGAATTGCAAATAAAAATGATTGCTGACTGACTTTTACTAAAATTATTGGAACACATGCATGCACACATTGAATCAGGCTCATCATTAGTACTACATTATCATGTAATAATTCATAAAGTACCCAATAAGTGAGAGCGGCTTGATTAACAATCACTCCCTCTGGCTATAAACACGCATACTATCTTAACTAATTAATGAGACATGTTGTTTGAACACATAAATTAAGTGAACCAATGAGTACATATACAGTTTGTTGGAACTCTCTCACGACCCAAGGTTGGTTTTTTCATTGGATAATAATTACTACTATATTGTCAAACACACATATAGATTGGACTAATTAACATGCGTACAGACTTTTAGAACACACAAACTGGTTGGAAAGATGCACTCACATTCAAAAAATAATGAGTATACAGACCCAAAACATAGTGCTTCTATAAAGACTCTATTCTTTTTATTTAGCGTGACAATAACATAACTCAAAAGGTCACAACAAAAAAATATAAAATGGCAATCGATGAAGCACCTCAAATTAAAAAAATAAAAAAATGTCGGGTTGTCGAAGCAACTCGACAACAAGTAAAAGGTTGCAAATAAAATTAAGTGTTGATTAACTTTTATTAACATTGTTGGAACACATACACACACTAGATCAGGCTCATGATTACTACTACTTTACTATGTAACAATTTATAAAATACCTAATAAGATAGAGCAACTTGATTAATAATGTTGACTCCCTATGAGCTGTAAATTCACATACACGCATATCATCTTGACCATTTAAACCTCATACAGGTTGTTTGAATACACAGACTAAGTGAAACAACGAGCATACAATTTGTTAGAAATTCATCTGGACCCAAACTTGATTTTCTAATTGAATAATAATTACTTGTATACTGACACACACACACACACACACACACACACACACACACACACACATATATATATATATATATATATATATATATATATATATGACTAATTAGTATATAGACAAAAATTTAAAACACTCGGACCAATTGGAAGGTGAACACAAATTCAAATTACTGTAACACACATAAATAGAAATGATGAGTACACAAACTCAAAACATGACACTTCTATGACAACTTCATCCTTCTTATTTTGCGTGACAAAAATATAACTCAAAAAGATACAATAAAATTTTTAAAACATGATGAACGAGTGAAGCACCTCAAATTATTAAAAAAAATAGCATCGAGATGTTAAAGCAGCTCGAGAACATATAGGAGATTGTATATAAAAATGTTTATTGATTGACTTTTACTAAAATTGTTGGAACACATACACACATGGGCTCATGATTAGTGTTGCATTTCTATGTTATAATTTATAAAATACCCAATAAGAGAGCGCAACTTATTGACTCCCTATGAGTTGTAAACACATACTATCTTGACCAGTTTTTACTCAGACAGGTTGTTTGAGCACACAAACAAAGTGAACCAATGAGTACAGATACATCTAGAACTCCCTAAGGACCCAGAGTTGTTTTTTTTCATTTGATAATAATTACTATTATATTGTCAAATACACATATAGATTGGATTGATTAACATGCAGACAAACTTTTGAAACGAACAGAATGTGAGAAGGATAAATAAACATTTAAATTACTAAAAGCACACACACAGAGAAATGATGAGTACATAGACCTAAAACATGGCATTTTTATAACAATCTCATCCTTCTTATTTACATCTTAACTTAAAAAGGCATGTTAAAAAAATTAAAAATGACAAACAGATTCAGCACCTCAAAATACAATAAAAAAATCAAAACACATTGTAGCAAAGTGTTAGATTGTTGAAGCAGCTCGACAACGGGCAGGAAACTGCTCTTTATTATAGATATATATAACACTCATACAGATTATTTGAACATGTAGACAAAGTGAACCAATGAGCACATGTATAGTTTGTTGAAACTCTTTCTAGATCCAAAATTGATTAATAATTATTATTGTTATACATCAAAAAAACACACACACATATGTACTAATTAGCATAAAGACAGACTTGTGATTCACACATACTGATTAGAAGAATGAACACACATTCAAATTACTAAAACGCACGCACATGCACATTTATAAACAATGAGCGCATAAACCAAAATATGGTGCTTCTATAATATCTCCATCCTTCTTAATTAGCGTGGCAACAACATAACTAAAAAATCACAACAAATTTAAAAAATGACAAACAAGTGAAGCAAATCAAATTATAAAAAAAATCAAAATGCAGCATAGTGAAGTGTCAGGTTGCTGAAGCATCTCAACAACAGGAAGGAGACTGCTCTTTATTATAGGTATATAATAATCAACAAAAAAATCAACAGGAATGTTCACACACCTTTTCCTATTTAATTGGGAATGTTCACACATCTCTTCCCATTTAGGAATGTTCACACAACTTTTCCTATTTAATTGGGAATGTTCACATAGCTCTTTCCATTTAGGAATGTTCACACAACTCTTCCTATTTAATTGGGAATGTTCACACAACTCTTCCCATTTAGGAATGTTCACACAACTTTTCCTATTTAATTGGGAATGTTCACACAACTCTTCCCATTTAGGAATATTCACACAGCTTTTCCTATTTAATTGGATTATACTCTCTAGATTGTTTCAGAATGACTACTTCATTAGAGTAATAAAAAAGACAACAATCTAAGAGTTTCATACTTGCCTTATCTTCAATAATCATATACCTGGCCAGGGTATACAAGTATTGAGATTAGGTAGTATGTACTTTATTTACTATCATATTCCTCACTTCTCATATCCTTATACACATAGGATTTTTCATTTCTGAATTTTCTTCAGATATTGCTTCAATATCTCATCTTTTATTACACAGATAAGAGAGATTATAAATCATTTTAAGGAGCACTGAGTAAAATGTAAGTTCTCTTCTTCCTTGTGTCCTTATAGGACTAGTTAAAGGAAGTTAAAAAACAACTACTTTCTTATTTTTAACACATAGAATCAAAAAATGAAATATCAGAATGAATTTATTTCATCTGACCTGTCTGGGACGTATGCCCACGTCCTCTATTGTTACTAGAAAACTGCCTCCTTTGTGAGCCTTACTGACTCTACCCCTGGGGTTGAGTCATCATCAAATTCCCGTCTAGACAATCCTTTACTAGATGACCCGGTTGTTTACATTGATAACAGACCCTGGGTGCAAAATAGGGTCTGTGAGATCCAGTTACCGATGTTGATGCTATGTCGGGGGCTCCACTTGGAACATTACTATGATCCCTACCCCTACTTGATGTCCATTGTGTATGGGCATGGGATCTTGATGATGCTGCCGATGTAGAAAATCTTAGCTTCTTAAAACTTCCGGACCTTTGTCCTTGAGACTGAGTGTACACCTTCTTACCACTAGTCTGTCGTTTCTCAATTTCAGACCTCTCTATCCTCCTTACCGACTCCACAAAGGTGGAAAACCTCTCCTTGTTCTCTAAAGTAGACACAAGAGTGGCCAGTTCAACGTTCAACCCTTTCTCACAACGCTGAATTCTTTCCTCATCATTAACTTCCATTTGCAGACAAAACCGCAACAGCTCCATGAACTTAGCTTCATACTCACTAATGTTCATCTGTCCTTATTTGATCCTCTCAAATTGAGAAATCTTCTCATCAAGATACGTCTTAGGGAAGTATCCACTGATGAATTCTCGTCGGAATACTTCCCATCCAATTTCTTGACCTGGTCTCTTATCTTCTTCTATCATCCACCAATGACCAGCACTCCCTTTTAGGAGGTACACGACATGTCTTAAGTTTTTAGCTTCAGGGATATCAAGGATCCTGAAAGCCTTTTCCAGCTCTATCGGCTACAAATTAGCATCTGCTGGATCAGATGTACCAGCATAATCTATGGCTCCAACCCGGAAAAGTCTCTCAAGAGTCTTGTCGGCTCCATAACCCTCATGGTGGGCTAGTGCCCTAGGTGTAGGTATTGGCATCCTATCTGTCATGTGAGTCATGGTAGCCATAAACTGCGCAAACATGGCTTGGAAGGTTGGGTTCCCCATGTCAGCTTGATTAAACTGGGGTTGTTCAGGTACGAGCTCCTCCCTATCATGGTCTCCTGCACCTCCTTCTGGTGTAGCAGCACTGCTCTTAGAAGCATGTTCTTCATGTGGTCCAGACATCTTCAAGTTCTTCTTCTCCGATGTGAGCAGAAGATACTATCAGATAAACTGGAAGACATTTAGAACAGACTCAAAAATCCTTAGTCCTATGTCTCTGTAGACTCAGCGAACCTTAGGCTCTGATACCAAACTTGTAACGACAGTCGCCAAACTGACAAACAAATCGTTACTAGTTAAGCAGAATAAACATAAACAACGGATTAACAAAAATCACTAAAGTTTAAAACCATTTTGCAAGGAGATCATTATACAGAAAACTTTTACTGAAAGATCCAAAACTCATACATATCATGATTGACATTATACAATATTGTTTCATATCCTCTCCAGGACAATATATATAACAGTTGCTCTATCAAAGCACATACTGGAACAACATAAAACCTCAAGACATTCAAGCCAAAATTTCATATTATTCTTGAAACCAGTACGAACCAACTCCAAGGACCTGAGAGTACAGAGACGACACATAGTGTAAGGACCCTGACCTCCGTTTAGGGTTTACCCTGTTTTCTTTGCTTAACCCTGGTGCTTTGTTGCTTGCTAATCACCTTTAGTGGTGATTAGGGTTTGTTTGAGCTTTGTTGAGAGTTGGAGGTGCTACTTGAAATTAACCCAAGTTTAGGGTTTGAGAGCAAGTTTGTCACCTTTTGTGGTGTTCCTCCCTCTCCTTGCTTCCTCTAGTGTTGATAGGAAGGTTTGGGCTTGTTTCTTGAGTTCCTTTGGGCCTGGTTGAGCTTGTTGGGCCTTGTGGTGCCTTGCTTTTGCTTGGTTGAACCTTGTGTCGGGCAAGGGGTGCTTGTGTTGCCCAGGGTTGTGTCGCCCATGTTGATAGTGTGTCGCCCATGGACCTTTGACCATCTTTGACCTCATTTGTGTCACCACTAGTGGACACTTGGTGCTTGGTGCGTGCATGTGGCAATGGCCTTGGACATGTGTTTAGGGCATGCTAGAGTGGTGGTTTTTGCACATGGACAAGTGTCCCTAGGTGGGTGACACCTTGCTTTGCTGTGCTTTGGTTTCTCCTCCATCCCCTTCTATATATGTGTTTCCCTTTCCTTGCTAAGGATTCCTTTAGTTCCTTAGTCTTCCTCTCCTTGGTGCACGGCATACTCCTTTCTCTTGCAAGCTTGGTGGCCGATACCCTTGGTGGAGCTAGCTTGGTGGCCGATCCTTCCTTGGAGTCTCCTTCTTCCTTGGTGGTGCTTGGAGCTAGGAGCTTGGAGCTTGCTTAAGGCGGGTTACATAACTCCTAACTCTAACTACATTACCATCTTCTATGTTCTTTTTCTTGTTGTTTATGATCGATTATGTTGTTGTTAGTTTGGTTTCTTTGCTTAGTTTCACCTTGTTGGCCGAACCTATGATCTAGGGTTTCTTGGTGAGCAATACTCCTTTCTCTCTTTGGTCTAGAGGAGAGAGCTTGAGTTCTAGTATCATAGGCAACACCCCTCTCTCATTTAAGTTGAGAGGTGAGCTTGTGTTTTAGTAACTTGAGCAACACCCTCCTCTCACCATGGACTTGAAGGGTGAGCTTGGTGGTAGTTGTGGATCATCATTTAAGGTTGTTCTTTGTGTGGCCCGTTTGGTGACAAGAGATGTGCAAGACCCCTCTCTCATTCAAGTTGAGAGGTGAGCCATCTTCTTGATCCTTTAGGGTTTGGTGCCCTTGTGTTTGAGGTCGATGATGATCTTGTGGAGTTACACCTTGCCGTTATGATCTTGGGGGAGGTGCTGCCCGACAGCCCTCTTGACCTAGAACCCTAGACGACACATGTTGAGTTGGTGACGGGCGATATCCCTTGGTCCCTGCTTGGTGTGTGTGTCGGGCATCACACCTGGATGCACAACCTGTCTGATACACTTATCCTTGTGTTGGTTTGATACCGTTATGCCTTGCTGAGGCGGAGCGTTGCTAGCTAGTCTGTTCTGGGTGTTATCACCTTCTTAGCCTTAGCTCTGTGGGTGTGTCAGTCGGAAACACAACACCTGACGGGCGTTGCACGTTACCTTAATGCCCGATACAAGCTGTTGCCCAATAGGCTTGGGTGAACGACACATGACACACCGATTGCACGATACGTCGTTGCTGAGTTGCACGCCCTGAGTGCCCGACATTGCGTTGTGCCTAACACCCCTTGTTACCTGACGCTGTGTTGCACGACACAAGAAGTGCACGACACAGGTTGCACGTTACACCTGAAGTGCATAGATGGGTTGGTTTCTCTGTTGCCCGATATCACTTATAGTAAGGGTCTTGTTCCTTCTGCAAACATCTATGATAAACCTTGTGTATGCAACACGTTTGACTTATAATGGTGATCCTTAATATGCTGGATGGTAGTCGTTATGGTGGAGCCTATCCATGTAACATAGCGTGACTCTACATAAGTATGTGATCATCTTGATATTATTAATAATGCTAAGGATATGATGAGCATACTGAATGCCTTGCTTGATGATATAACCTATGTCTGTGGTCATAAGTGGAGACCTGATTGATAGAACATATAAGCATCAATGTTGCCTATGTTGATAATATAAATCTTCTGTAATCTATGATGATTGTGCATACTAACCATACAGGTATTCCATGCAGTCGCATAGCCAGGTAAATGGCTATGAGGTATATATGATGAGTAACTCTGCCGTGATGGTTACTCTTGATAATGAGATAACTTGTATGATGTATTTGACTAAAGTGCCTGGGATTGTTGTCCAATGTTGATGATGTGTGCCTTGAGAGACAGTGGCACTATGTGATGAGGGATTGAGATCACATGGTATGTGATGATCCTTGAGATGGATCTAGATGATTGGCAAAAGGCCAAGTGATAACATGTAATAATGGGTCCTTGTGATGGATCAGGATGATGTGATTACAATAAAGGCAAAATATTAAGTTTCATATTGTTTATTCTTGTTATAGTTGCATGTTATACAACTTGGTTGAATCTTGTAATCCACCTAAAATACACTAATTAATCACAGTGGAATATATCATGTAGTTGCCCTGGCCATAGATCCATCATCGTAAGGAGCTGGTGATGGTGAAACGGGTTCTCCTATGGGTTAACCCAGAGTGCATATTGTTGAGTATGCGAGGTTTCTCCTAGCCTAAAGTGAGGAGGTAAGAGTGAAACTTTGGTTTTAGACTCCAGGGTGCGGATTCAGGCCTGTAGCCCAAGTGTGATAAGAGCATGGTGAACAGGCCCATGACTCAGGATATGTGATATGGGAGCATGAATGTGTTCATGGCTCAAAGCACAGTGAATAGGCATGTGGCTCAGTTTCACTAGCACCGAGACCAAAACCAAAGCGGGCTAGCCAGAGTGTAGCCTGACCCAGTGGCTGAGGCCACTTCAGCACTGACCACGAGGTGGGAGGTCTTGGAGTTCGGCTCTTCCATTGACCTTGTATGGCACCGGCTCTAGGTTTTGCAATCTTCGGTTGGATCTGAGCGGTACGGCTCACTTCCTCAGGACATAATAATACATAATCCAGCCGTTTAGTATTTACTGCTTAAGGCAAAACACGAAACATTGGTTGAAGCCTTGTTTGTGTAGTTAATCATGTTATACTTGCAGTTACTTATATGTTCCTCATGTTATATGGATAGACCTTATAGATCTTATCTTGTTAATCATGTTCCATAAAGAAATGCTTGGGTATATGCCTTTTGTACACCTGGTAAGCTTTCTAGTATGAAAAACTTTATTTTATAATTGTTTATGTTATACTTCTTATCAGTTATATGCTTTATCTTTCTGAGGTTTTGTAGTTTCAGAGGGGAGTTATGTTTCTCACTGGGACTGTGTGTCTCACCCCGCTGGTTTACACCCTTTTTAGGTGGACGAGCTAGGCGTGGTGGTGGTCGCAGAGTTGCGGCCGAGTAGCAAGATGAGCAGTAGTAGGCAAGCGTTGGATATGCTGTTGTTTTGGATGTTTTGCAGTAGAGTCTAGAGTCATCCCTGTACTCTCAGGTCCTTGGTAGCGTTTGACGTTGTTTTACGATGTATAGCTGTTGATGTTTTGTACACCCTACTTGTGACGTCTGTCTCTGAAAAATGAGATCAACGAATGCGAAAGCGATTAACTAGCAGCGGAATTAAGAAAAATCACTAAAAATTAAGACTTTTAGAAAGAGATCTTTAAATAATAAAACTCTTTTATAAGAAAACAAGGTAAGTTGTTTACAATAGGATCCATCATTACATCTCTGTAAGATCACATCTCGAGTGATTACATACATCAACTGCCATGTTATCTGTACAAGGCAAGATACAAAATCTCGAGGCGTTAAGCCAAAAACCTCAGATCTACTGACTCCTAGGACCTGAGAGTACAGAGATGACACATAGGACATACTATCTAGAAAACTTAACAGATAGTGTCTCCACCTGAGATTCACTGTTGTCCCTGATGTTGCTGCTGCTGTTGTTGCTCATCCTTGGATGGATTCCTTCGTCCTTGGCGTCTACCTAAAACGTCGAATCCCACGGGGGTGAGACAATTGAATAATTGTCCCAGCGAGAGTTATAACTCTCCGCCAGAAGCTTTGTTATTGCAAAATAAGAATAACAATAAGCAACATAACTTTAAGCGTTCAACAATAAGTTTAGCATTGTATAAACTAAGTAAAGTAACATTCTCTTAGATAATCATTTCAATTATAAATAATTGAATATCAAAGCATATCTCAATAACAAATATGAGGAACATGTATACTAGTTACTTGACTAGATCATTATGAACAATGTATCATTAATCATTGTTTCTCGTAATTCAACCTAAGCAATTATGCTACGTGGTTGATTATGTTTTTCAAACATTATTATGCCCTGCATAGATGAGGTATACCACTCATACTCCAACCGACCATTACAAAATCGTGTCGGTGCCATACATAGGTCATCAGAAGGACCGGATTCCTATGACCTCATCTTCCTCAGTCAGAGTGAGGATTAACATGTAGGACATCTTGTGTCTCTACTATAATAGCTATCCAGGGTATTCTGGCACTTTTGCTATTAGAGTCATAGTGGCATTCTATACTCTCTTCGTCATCGAGGGATCTCTTGTTTATCTCTCATCGATGCGGCATTAATGATATCCTCGGGAGATTAGTGATACATCATCCCGGCATGAACATATAATGAAGGATTGATGAATTTAAGGTTCATCTTACATCAATTCCTACACTAGGACATAAGGGTATTCACGTCCATAATCCCCCACATACTCAAAAGTATGTGCTCCAGGAGTTCCCTTAGGAAAACCTTTTTCACCATCATTTGGTTTCTGACAATGATGGATCTATGGTCAGGGCTCTACATGATATCATTATACTTGATTATTTAAATACATTATAGTATTCTTTTAGCATCAAGCATGTTTTTAACATAAACCATTAAAAAACTACTATAAAAGAAGAATACTAAATGTATCAAGTTCATTTCACATCAGTTATCATTGGGATATCAATCCCTAACCATCTCATCATTATGATTCAAAAATAGGGGTGTTCAAACCCTTAGATCATCATAAGTCATCTATCAACATGACCTTGATTATATCAATGTTGATATTACTCATGGCTCTTACAACCCATCAATCTCATATGTTACCTCTTAAACCAGGCAACATAGTATATCATATTTCATAAAGCTTATAACATGCTTTCAATGAATATGACATCATAACCCTTACCTGGCTATGATCAATTCTTTATAAAAACCTGCATGGTTAATATGTTTGATAATAGGCAATTTATCTCTATATCGGCATATTACAAAACAGAGATAATCTTTCAATTCAAGGGTTGTACCATTGTGCCTTCAATAAGGTTGGGTTTTCCCTATTCATTTCAATTAGGGTTATTCAACCCCTTTATCTTAATTAGGGAAAATGATTCCCTATCTCATACTTCAATCATGAAGTTTCATGCTTAAAAGCATAACCCAGAATTAGGGTTAGTGTACCCCATCTTTCATTAATTAGGGTTTGTTGTTCACATTATCAGTTCAACCCTAATATACTACTCCACCACTTTTGGGAGCATTCAAAGATATTATAAGTGTTTTATTTCGATTACTATACTCATCGTATATCATTAATGATCATCAATTCTAAATATTAGCTCACTTCTCATTCATATCATTGTATGATTACATCATACTCATTGATTGGGCTTACCCCATTCACAAGATGTATTAATCTACACTTGTTGAGTACATTGAGTCTGTTATGTCTCTATCATAAACAACTACTTATCATATACTCTTTGTGTCTCTTATTTAAGTATAATGGTTTAGAGGTTCATCAAGGTACGTTACCCTAAACTGTTGAATGTGATATCTATCATATCTTGATGTATCACTTTCTTCTCATTTCCATCATACTTGAGTTAATTGACTAACTCTATATTAAGATATTTCTCTTTTAATACTTTTTCCACTAACTTGTTACTTTCCTCATATGGTGTATGTATCATATATCAGAATTATCCAATTATCTTTAATGATATAGGCTTATTTATTTGATAAACAGTGTTGATATAGGATAAACCATCATCAACTATTCTAGGTATCTCCATATTCAGGATGTTATCTACATCATGCTTTAGTATACATCATTTCTAAGAGTTCCATGCCCATTATTATTGTAAGGTGTAAAAGCTATTACTCATTTATAGAGATGTTTGGATCTAGGCATCGTCTTACCTCTTAAATCCTTATTTATTGGAATTACCACATTTATTATTCACAGGGTTCAATAACCCTATTCTTTTTGTTTATGACATAATCATCCTATTTAATTGATTTAGCCACACCTCTCTTTAATGTACTATCTAATAAACCATCTCTAGGGTTTCATATTTAATAAGCCACAGTTAAGCTTACTATTCATCCTAATAAGGGTTTCCCATGACATCACTTCCAATTAAGATTTCTATTCATATCATGTCTCCTCTAAATTAGGTTTGTGATTAATATCCCACCATTAGGGATTACCATTTCACATCATGACATTCCCCTAGAATTAGGGTTTACTATTCACACTACAGTGAATTGAGGTTATACCATCATTATGTATGAAGGTTACTTCCATTATTGCCCTCAATGAGGTTAAGATTCATTAATCATCATAATTAGGGTTTCCATGATCTCACTATAAAGGATCATACCCTAATTATGTGTATTCATACATATTGGAGGTATTTTGCTTAATTCTCATGCACACAGGGAGTCTTCTCTCTCCTCTAACTATTGGATGATGTTTGCATCATTCTTGATTAGGTTAAGGTCAATTCAACCTTGATAACATAAGTCGTGTCATCACCATTATGGTCATTAGGGTTTGTTTGATCAAGGGGTACTAGTCACACTAACCCACTAAGGTTACTTTTGTAATGTTCACCATTGATCAAAACATGCATCAATCAACTAATTACTTGTTCCCTTAATCACTTTAGGTATCTTTAGGGTTTAGGTTAACCAACTACTAAACCATCTTGGCCACTAAGGCATCAAACGATCTTGACCTTAATAGACCCCAAAC
This sequence comes from Alisma plantago-aquatica, assembly GCA_963693085.1. NCBI lineage: Eukaryota > Viridiplantae > Streptophyta > Magnoliopsida > Alismatales > Alismataceae > Alisma > Alisma plantago-aquatica. The sequence goes on from OY856412.1 coordinate 108,993,420, forward strand.
GGTCTTACACTTTCAACCTCCAAACGGTTTTGAAACCACATGGAATTGTTGACCGTTTGGTCCCTTTGACTTTTAAGACCGCATGGCAAAGTACACCATCAAGACCGTTTGCCGTAGGTGAGGTGAAGACCGTTTGGTCTCGTTGACCGTTTGGGCCAACTTTGACTTTGAAACCGCATGGAAAAATCGATCTTGAAACCGCATGGCCACCAAACGGCGTGGGATCATTTGGTCCCAAATGGTCTTGAGACCGTTTGGCTCAAACACCCTCAAAACCGCATGGACCAAAAAGAAAATGTATCAACACTTCCAATTGAGTTAGGGTTTTCAATGTTGAACCCCTCAAACGTTCTTGTACTTGTTAGCCACTTATCAATTAAGTCAATTAGGTTAATCCTTTACTGATTTGTCACTCAATTGACCCTCAATTGATAACCAATTAGGATTGGGACCAATTGGATTCGGGTTTTGAATTGATTAACCTTCAACATACATCAACATGAGTCTAATTGATGTTGAACCCATTGAACCATCACTCAATTGGGTCATGACATGACCCCAAACGGTCTTGGGATCGTTTGGACATCCTCTAAATGGTCTTGAGACCGTTTTCCAAAAATTTCATCAAAAACTAAGTCATTCACTTAAGGGTTGAACCCTAATTAGGTCACAAAATCAGCACTTTAATTATTCAACAACTTAATGTGATTGGACCCTCAATTGATCAACCCCACTTGACCCTAGACCTCCAAATGGTCTTGGGTGATCACCAAATGGTCTTGAGACCGTTTGGATGATCCCCAAACAGTTTTGAAACCGTTTGGGTCACTCAACCCAAACTTCAACATTATTGCACCATTGAAATCAGCAATAAACCCGATTAGGGTTTAGGTAACTAATGTGCCTTCAACTTGTGATTTACTTGGAATTAGTTAATGATTCTTGGTGGGTGATTAGTCCATAATGTTTACAGCAGATCCCCAAACAGTCAACGCTTGGTCAACTCAACCAAATGGTCTTGGAGGCCGTTTGCTCCAAACAACCTTGTGAAACCTTTTGCCCTCCAAACGGTTTTGAAACCGTTTACTTCCAAACGGTTTTGAAACTGTTTGCTTCCAAACAGTTTTACAAACCATTTGGGAAAGAAGTGGAGGACCGTTTTCTAAAGTAGGATCAGGATGAAACTTTGGAATTAACACCACCTTCTTATACCTCAAGAACACGGACTGTTCTTCACGGTTTTGGTTGCAAGAACACTTAGAAGTATGGAAGAAAGGAGAACAAGCAATGTTTTCATAAGAAGAAGATGCATAAGCAAAGCTTTAAGGTTTAGAGTTATAAAACCCACCTCTAGGACTGATCCAGAGTTCCAAGCTTCGTAGATTTAATGGTGTCTTGAGCTCCACAGGTCATCCAAGGACCGTTCCTCAAGATATGGATGGAGAAGATGGCTAGAAAGAAAAGTTATGTAAGGAAGACTACTAAACCAACCTTGTAGCAAGATTTCCTCCATGAATTCAAGCTAGATGACAATTAAAACTTACCCAATTCAGTTTGGTCGTCCTCCTCTACTCCTGAGATCCCTCTTAGTTGGCCAAAGCAAAGAGATAAGAAGAGGATTGAAGGGAAACGATCCCTTGCTTTGTAAAAAGGATGTACTTATATATTTTGGGTATAATTTCAAGACAAGGACAATTATATCCTTATTTCTCAAATAGGTCCTTCTCACCTCCTTAGTCACGTTCCTCCCTTCTTCTCTTAAGCAAAAATCATCCCTTATCCAAGGTTTAGAGGAAAGGAATCCAAACACCTTACTAAGTTGCATACATAAAAAGGGTCATTTTGTATGAAACTTAGTTATTTAAATATAAGGGTTATCCTTCTTATTTGATCATTCAAATGAGGCGCCCTACTCATTATCTTTGCTCTACTTTATGTCAAGGGTCATAAGAGATACCCTAAAGGGTATATTTTACATGTTGCACCCTATGTTTTGGGTAAATTGCACTTTACACCAAAACTAGGTTTTTAAAGCACAAGGATTGCTCTACAAGCTATATCTTGGTGCCCAAACTTGGAAAATCCATATTTCTTCATCATATTCATTCTCATGATGTCTCATCATCATAGGAACATTTTAACATGTACAATTTGCAAGTTAACCCCTCTAATAGGGTAATTTGCACATTAGTCCATGTTTATCAAAACAATATTACAACATTGTTTAAAAAGGACAGAAATGGAAATATATGTTCCTCAGGAGCTTTGATTACATATCAAAAGATAACCACAAGCATTTAATCACATATTTAGGCAAAGCACCTAGGGTTATTTCATAACCCTGGTCAGGGATGTTACAAATTATAAACCCCTAACAAGGATTTCGCCCCCAAAATCCCAGAAAGAATAGGGGAAGTAATATTGTTTATGCATCATATCATTACATCCTTAGATAACATTTCATTATTATGGAGATATTATATATTTTTTATTAATAGGTTGCTCCTCACAAGTTTATCATGGAAAGATTCACATGGAACATATACTCTCATGTTCCTTAGTTAGATCAACTTTTCTTAAGATCACACTCATACTCTGTTATTTATTTGAGACTATATAAGTGCTTTCATACCTTGATTGTGTCATCACATCTGATAACACCATACTAACTTTTCTTATTATTTTCACTAATTATCTCATTAGTTGTACATTCTCTTATCATAGGGAAAAGTTCTTATCAAACAAGGATTTATTTGACAGATATCTTGGAGAAAGATATGTTTATGAAAAACATAAACCACTAACATGTGATGTTCATATTATTTTACATGTTTAATTTGATTTCATAGTTGACCATTCTAGGTAATTAATATAAATCATTTGATATATTATTATATTCTTATTTTGGTACCTATCACATGTGTTATCAACACATTACATCTTTTTCTTCCTTTCATCTTGGGACATTACTTGCTACATATATTCTCACCTTGGAACCAAAGTCCAGGGTAAATTGATACCTTTATAAGTATTCATCACATAAACATCTTTATTATTATTTTTACACTTTACTGGTCAGGGTTGACCTCCCTTATTCCCATATTTCTTATTTAATGATACTCATTAGATTGTCTCAGAATGACTGCTTGATCAGAGCAATTAAAAAGATAACAATCTAAGAGTTTCCATATTCACTTTATCATCAACAATTGTAAACCTAGCCAGGGTATATAAATACTGAGATAAGGTAATATTCATATGTATACTTTTATATTCCTTCTCTTTTCTTATTATCACAAGTATAAGTTTTAATCTTACTGAATTTCTATCCAGACCACTTTTTAATACCTCGTCTTTCTTATGGAGGTAAGCATGCAACATGAAACATCTATTTTATACAACCTTATAAGTCCTCATAGGACTAATCAAGGAAAGTTCAATCAACTGCTCTCTCAGTTTTATCCAAGAGATCATAAAAAAGACATATAAGAATAACATTTATTTTGTCTAACATGTCATGATTCGAGGATTATTCATTGCCTCAGGTTGATTCTGCCTCAGAGGTTGATTTGCCACAACATTTCTGGCTGAGCAATCTCTTACCAGATGCCCTACCTGTCAACATTGATAGCAAGTTCTGGGTGCCCAGTGTGGTCTATAGGGTTCTTTACCCTTTTTGGATGACCATTTGGTACACTAGGTCCTGGTTGTACTGGTGATACCAGAAACTTATTCTTTTTGGAACTACTAGGTTTCTGCTTCTGGGTTTGGATAGGCTTTTTCTCAATTCTTCCTTCATATTCCTTTTTTGGACAATTAGGTCTGATATGTCCAGGCTTCCTACACCTATGGCAGATCCTGGTTTCGGGTTGTATTCTAATCCCTACGTTACTATATATTGATTCAACAGGCTGAGGTTGAGCACAATCTCATTCTAAGTTCAGAATTTCATCATTTACCATTGCTTCAACCTGTTGTTGTGGGTTACATATTCTGTTGATATCCAAAACATCATCATTGGGAGCTGGTAATCTTGGTTGTATTGCTAGTGCTTGATCCACTAGATACATCATGGTTGCCCTAAATTCCCCAACAGTGATTCCTAAGGAAGGATTCCTTATCATGGTTGGATTAGCTAGGGGGATCTCAGGTAACTGTCCCTCTCTTTCCTGCTCCTCTGCACCTCTTCTTGGTGTAGCATCATTGCTCTCTGCAAAAAACTCCTCGTCTGATCCAGTCATCTTCAAGTTCTTCTTCTCCTATGTGAGCAGAAGATACCATCAGATACACTGGATGACACTAGAATAGACTCTACTACCTTAGTCCTATGTCTCTGTAGACTCAGCGAGCCTAGAGCTCTGATACCACTAAATTGTGACGTCTGTCTCAGAAAAACGAGATCAACAAATGTGGAAGCGATTAACTAGCTGCGGAATTAAGAAAAATCACTAAAAATTAAGACTTTTAGAAAGAGATCTTTAAATAATAAAACTCTTTTATAAGAAAACAAGGTAAGTTGTTTACAACAGGATCCATCATTACATCTCTGTAAGATCACATCTCGAGTGATTACATACATCAACTGCCCTGTGATCTGTACAAGGCAAGATACAAAATCTCGTGGCGTTAAGCCAAAAACCTCAGATCTACTGACTCCTAGGACCTGAGAGTACGGAGACGACACATAGGACATACTATCTATAAAACTTAACAGACAGTGTCTCCACCTGAGATTCATTGTTGTCCCTGATGTTGTTGCTGCTGTTGTTGCTCATCCTTAGATGGATTCCTTCGTCCTCGGCATCTACCTAAAAAGTCGAATCCCACGGGGGTGAGACAATTGAATAATTGTCCCAGCGAGAGTTATAACTCTCCGCCAGAAGCTTTGTTATTGCAAAATAAGAATAACAACAAGCAACATAACTTTAAACGTTCAACATCAAGTTTAGCATTGTATAAACTAAGTAAAGCAACATTATCTTAGATAATCATTTCAATTATAAATAATTGAATATCAAAGCATATTTCAATAAGGAATATGAGGAACATGTATACTAGTTACTTGACTAGATCATTATGAACAATGTATCATCAATCATTGTTTCTCGTAATTCAACCTAAGCAATTATGCTACGTGGCTGATTATGTTTTTCAAACATTATTATGCCCTGCGGAGATGAGGTATACCGCTCATACTCCAACTGACCATTATGAAATCGCGTCGGTACCATACATAGGTTATCAGAAGGACCGGATTCCTATGACCTCATCTTCCTCAGTTAGAGTGAGGATTAACATGCATGACATCTTGTGTCTCTGCTATAATATCTATCCAGGGTATTCTGACAATTTCACTATTAGAGTCACAGTGGCGTTCTGTACTCTCTTCGTCATTGAGGGATCTCTTATTTATCTCTCATCGATGCAGCATTAACGATATCCTCGGGAGATTAGTCATACATCATCTCGGCATGAACATATAATGAAGGATTGATAGATTTAAGGTTAATCTTACATCAATTCCTACACTAGGACGTAAGGGTATTCACGTCCATAATCCCCCACATACTCAAAAGTATGTGCTCCAGGAGTTCCCTTAGGAAAACCTATTTCACCATCATTTGGTTTCTGACTATGATGGATCTATGGTCAGGGCTCTACATGATATCATTATACTTGATTATTTAAATACATTATAGTATTCTTTTAGCATCAAGCATGTTTTCAACATAAACCATTAAAACAACTGCTATAAAAGAAGAATACTAAATGTATCAAGTTCATTTCACATGAGTTATCATTGGGATATCAATCCCTAACCATCTCATCATTATGATTCAAAAATAGGGGTGTTCAAATCCTTAGATCATCATAAGTCATCTATCAACATGACCTTGATTATATCAATGTAGATATTACTCATGGCTCTTACAGCCCATCAATCTCATATGTTACCTCTTAAACCAGGAAACATAGTATATCATATTTCATAAAGCTTATAACATGCTTTCAATGAATATGACATCATAACCCTTACCTGGCTAAGATCACTTCTTTATAAAAACCTGCATGGTTAATATGTTTGATAATAGGCAATTTATCTCTATATCAACATATTACAAAACAGAGATAATCTTTCAATTCAAGGGTTGTACCATTGTGCCTTCAATAAGGTTAGGTTTTCCCTATTCATTTCAATTAGGGTTATTCAACCCCTTTATCTTAATTAGAGAAAATGATTCCCTATCTCATACTTCAATCATGAAGTTTCATGCTTAAAAGCATAACCCTGAATTAGGGTTAGTGTACCCCATCTTTCATTAATTAGGGTTTGTTGTTCACATTATCAGTTCAACCCTAATATACTAGTCCACCACTTTTGGGAGCATTCAAAGATATTATAAGTGTTTGATTTTGATTACTATACTCATCATATATCATTAATGATCATCAATTCTAAGTATTAGCTCACTTCTCATTCATATCATGGTATGATTACATCATACTCATTGATTGGGCTTACCCCATTCACAATATGTATTAATATACACTTGTTGAGTACATTGAGTCTGTTATGTCTCTATCATAAACAACTACTTATCATATACTCTTTGTGTCTCTTGTTTAAGTATAATGGTTTAGAGGTTCATCAAGGTACATTACCCTAAACTGTTGAATGTGATATCTATCATATCTTGATGTATCGCTTTCTTCTCATTTCCATCATACTTGAGTTAATTGACTAACTCTGTATTAATACATTTCTCTTTTAATACTTTTTACACTAACTTGTTACTTTCCTCATATGGTGTATGTATCATATATCAGAATTATCCAATTATATTTAATGATATAGGCTTATTTATTTGATAAACATTGTTGATATAGGATAAACCATCATCAACTATTCTAGGTATCTCCATATTTAGGATGTTATCTACATCATGCTTTAGTATACATCATTTCTAAGAGTTCCATGCCCATCATTATCGTAAGGTGTAAAAGATATTACTCATTTATAGAGATGTTTAGATCTAGGCATCATCTTACCTCTTAAATCCTTATTTATTGGAATTACCACATTTATTATTCACATGGTTCAATAACCCTATTCTTTATGTTTATGACATAATCATCCTATTTAATTGATTTAGCCACACCTCTCTTTAATGTACTATCTAATAAACCATCTCTAGGGTTTCATATTTAATAAGCCATAATTAAGCTTACTATTCATCCTAATAGGGGTTTCCCATGACATCACTTCCAATTAAGATTTCTATTCATATCATGTCTCCTCTAAATTAGGTTTGTGATTAATATCCCACAATTAGGGATTACCATTTCACATCATGACATTCCCCTAGAATTAGGGTTTACTATTCACACTACAGTGAATTGAGGTTATACCATCATTATGTATGAAGGTTACTTCCATTATTGCCCTCAATGAGGTTAAGATTCATTAATCATCATAATTAGGGTTTCCATGATCTCACTATAAAGGATCATACCCTAATTATGTGTATTCATACATATTGGAGGTATTTTACTTAATTCTCATGCATACATGGAGTCTTTTCTCTCCTCTAACTATTGGATGATGTTTGCATCATTCTTGATTAGGTTAAGGTCAATTCAACCTTGATAACATAAGTCATGTCATCACCATTATGGTCATTAGGGTTTGCTTGATCAAGGGGTACTAGTCACACTAACCCACTAAGGGTACTTTTGTAATGTTCACCATTGATCAAAACATGCATCAATCAACTAATTACTTGTTTCCTTAATCACTTTAGGTATCTTTAGGGTTTAGGTTAACCAACTACTAAAGCATCTTGGCCACTAAGGAACCAAACGATCTTGACCTTAATAGACCCCAAACAGTCTTACACTTTCAACCTCCAAATGATTTTGAAACCGCATGGAGTTGTTGACCGTTTGGTCCCTTTGACTTTTAAGACCGCATGGCAAAGTACACCATCAAGACCGTTTGCCCTAGGTGAGGCGAAGACCGTTTGGTCTCGTTGACCGTTTGGACCAACTTTGACTTTGAAACCGCATGGACAAATCGATCTTGAAACCGCATGGCCACCAAACGACGTGGGATAGTTTGGTCCCAATCGGTCTTGAGACCGTTTGGCCCAAACACCCTCAAAACAGCATGGCCCAAAAAGAAAATGTATCAACACTTCCAATTGAGTTAGGGTTTTCAATGTTGAACCCCTCAAACGTTCTTGTACTTGTTAGCCACTTATCAATTAAGTCAATTAGGTTAATCATTTACTGATTTATCACTCAATTGACCCTCAATTGATAACCAATTAGGGTTGGGACCAATTGGATTAGGGTTTGGAATCGATCAACCTTCAACATACATCAACATGGGTCTAATTGATGTTGAACCCATTGAACCATCACTCAATTGGGTCATGACCTGACCCCAAACGGTCTTGGGATCGTTTGGACATCCTCCAAACGGTCTTGAGACCGTTTGCCCAAAATTTCATCAAAAACTAAGTCATTCACTTAAGGGTTGAACCCTAATTAGGTCACAAAATTAGCACTTTAATTATTCAACAACTTGATGTGATTGGACCCTCAATTGATCAACCCCACTTGACCCTAGACCTCCAAACGGTCTTGAGACCGTTTAGGTGATCCCCAAATGGTTTTGAAACCGTTTGGGTCACTCAACCCAAACTTCAACATAATTGCACCATTGAAATCAGCAATAAACCCGATTAGGGTTTAGGTAACTAATGTGCCTTCAACTTGTGATTTACTTGGAATTAGTTAATGATTCTTGGTGGGTGATTAGTCCATAATGTGTACAGAAGATCCCCAAACGGTCAACACTTGGTCAACTCAACCAAATGGTCTTGGAGACCATTTTCTCCAAACGACCTTGTGAAATCATTTGCCCTCCAAACGGTTTTGAAACCGTTTGCTTCCAAATGGTTTTACAAACCGTTTAGGCAAGAGGTGGACGACCATTTGCTAAAATAGGATCAGGATGAAACTTTGGAATTAATGCCACCTTCTTCTACCCCAAGAACACGGACAGTTCTTCACGGTTTTGGTTGCAAGAACACTTAGAAGTATGGAAGAAAGGAGAACAAGCAACATTTTCATAAGAAGAAGATGCATAAGCAAAGCTTTAAGGTTTAGAGTTATGAAACCCGCCTCTAGGACTGATCTAGAGCTCCAAACTTCGTATCTTTAATGGTGTCTTGAGCTCCACAGGTCGTCCAAGGTCCGTTCCTCAAGATATGGATGGAGAAGATGGCTATAAAGAAGAGTTATGTAAGGAAGACTACTAAACCAACCTTGTAGCAAGATTTCCTCCATGAATTCAAGCTAGATGACAATCAAAACTTACCCAATTCAGTTTGGTCGTCCTCCTATGCTCTTGATCTCCCTCTTAGTTGGCCAAAGCAAAGAGATAAGAAGAGGATTGAAGGGAAATGATCCCTTGCTTTGTAAAAGGATGTACTTATATATTTTGGGTATAATTTCAAGACAAGGACAACTATTTCCTTATTTCTCAAAGAGGTCCTTATCCCCTCCTTAGTCACGTTCGTCCCTTCTTATCTTAAGCAAAACTCCTCTCTTATCCAAGGTTTAGAGGAAAGGAATCCAAACACCTTACTAAGTTGCATACATAAAAAGGGTCATTTTGTATGAAACTTGGTTATTTAAATATAAGGGTTATCCTTCTTATTTGATCATTCAAATGAGGCACCCTCCTCATTATATTTGCTCTACTTGATGTCAAGGGTCATAAGAGATACCCTAGAGGGTATATTTTACATGTTGCACCCTATGTTTTGGGTAAATTGCACTTTACACCAAAACTAGGTTTTTAAAGCACAAGGATTGCTCTACAAGCTATATCTTGGTGCCCAAACTTGGAAAATCCATATTTATTCATCATATTCATTCTCATGATGTCTCATCATTAGAGGAACATTTTAAATGTACAATTTGCAAGTTAACCCCGCTAATTGGGTAATTTGCACATTAGTCCATGTTTATCAAAACAATATTACAACATTGTTTAAAAAGGACAGAAATGGAAATATATGTTCCTCAGGAGCTTTGATTACATATCAAAAGATAACCACAAGCATTTAATCACATATTTAGGCAAAGCACCTAGGTTTAGTTCATAACCCAGGTCAGGGATGTTACAATGCTGCTGGCCGGATGTGGGCCTTTATGTACATATAACATGTGATGAACTCATGTGATGATGGAACAACTGATCCTCGCAGATGTGGACACGTATCAAGGCTTGTATATGGTTATATAACCTGTTTCCCTACAGGATGTGGACTTAAGTGTAATAGTTTCTCAGTTTTTCCGCTTTCTACAATCAGTTTTAATTAACTCGTGTTTTTGGTAATCTGTGGTTATGGTGATTTCCGCACGTTTTCGCGTAACACCTCACTGTCTGTGTGATATTGGGATGTGTTGCCACAAGTTTTGGTATCAGAGCTCTAGGTTCACTGAGACTACAGGGATTTAGGACTAGGTTGTGTTGGTTTATGAGTTTTCCAGATTTTCTTACAATCATCTTCTGCCCTCAGCAGAAGGAAAGCCAAGATATCTGGAAACCATGAAGAACATGTTGCTGAGCACAGCGATGCTGCATCTGTTACTGGAGCTATAGGACAGGTACATGAAGATCGGGTGCCTGAGGTCCCCCAACCTGACCCAGCCATTCTCTAACACCCTGCCTATCAACAGCTTATGGGGCAGATAATGGCTACGATGAATCTCATGGTAGAGAGATTGCAGTGCCTCCGCCGAGAGCACAGGCTCCCCATGATGAAACATCAGGTATTGGGAAGACCTTTGAGTGGATTCGCCGAGTCAGAGCTTCGTATTATGCTGGAACGGCTGATCTAGCTGATGCAGATCTATGGTTGACAAGTCTTGAGAAGGATTTTCAGATCCTCGACATCCCCGAAGCAGACAAAGTAAAGCACGATGTCTACCTTCTGAAAGGTAGTGCTGGTCACTGGTGGACCATCGAGGAAGAGAAGCGGCCTGGTGAGGTGATCGGTTGGGAGGTTTTCCGACGCGAGTTCATCAACAGATACTTCCTGAAGACGTATCTGGATGAGAAGTTCAGTTAGTTCGAGCGTTTACCCCAAGGAACGATGAACATCACCGAGTATGAGGCCAAGTTCATGGATCTGTTGAGGTTTTGTCCTCACATGGCGGCAACGGATGAAGAGCGGATTAGACGCTTCGAGAAAGGTCTGAGTCCTGAGCTGACAACCCCTGTTTCTACGTTGGAAAATAGAGAGCGATTTTCTACGTTTGTGGAATCTGTCCGGAGGATTGAACGGCCAGTCAGGGAGAAGAGAGAGTCTATGTCTAAGAAGAGACCTGCTCATTTCCAGGGACTGAGATTTGGTGGCTTCGAGAAGCCAAGGTTTGCAGCACCGTCAGTGATGAGAGGTTCCAGTGCACCGTCGTAGTGGTCTCCGAGTATGGGAAGAGGATATGTTTCTTCACCGTCAAAGGCACATAGTACAGATTCAGTGGCAATAACAGGGCCATCTAAGCCACAGTTTGAAGAGAGGTCATGCTATATCTGCGGTCAGACAGGGCATTTCAAGTTGAACTGCCCAAACAGATATGTTGAAGTGACATAGCAACCGAGGCAAAATCATCAAGGGTCAGATAGACAACAACCCAGTGGTAGCAGAGGGCAAGGACGTGGTTAAACATCGCCAGCTGGATCGTCTGCTCAAGGAAGCATAGGATGTGGACAACAAGCAACGGCTCGATTCTATGCTATGAGTCAGCCGGAAGCAATAGTCAACCCGCGAGTGGTGACAGGTCAGATGGAGTTATTTCATTTTGATATGTCTTCTTCTTACTTTATATCTATTTTGGTTGACCCGGGTGCTACACACTCTTTTATCGTCTATAGTGTGCTTGAGAACTGTCATTTACCTGTTAGTTGTAAGAAAGATAGTTTGTTGTTAGAAACCCCTCTTGATGGTTCCTCGATACTTCGAGAAGTGTGTCCATCTTGTGTCTTATCTTTCTCGGGACACAACATCCAAGTGGATCTTATATCACTTGATATGCATGGTTTCGATGTTATTCTTGGGATGGATACCTTAGAGAAGTATAAGGTTGTATTGGACTGTGGTTCCAAGCAAGCTGTGTTTGACGATGATGGAGAGAAGTGGATCTTCCAGGGGGATAGGAAGATTCTTCTGACGTGTCTGGTATCAGCTATGGTGGCTGAGAAGTTGTTACGTCAAGGATGTGCTGCATTCTTAGCTCACGTTGTGGATATCATTGTGGCTACCAAGGCAAAAGGTCCTAGCCTTGAGGAGGTGTCAGTTGTTCGAGAGTTTTCTGATGTGTTTCCTGATGAGTTTCCTGGTGTTCCTCCACCCTGAGAGATTGATTTTGAGATCAATCTGGTTCCAGGAACACAGCCAGTTGCACAGACACCGTATAGGATGGCTCCAGTAGAGATGATAGAGCTTAAGAAGTAGTTGCAAGAGTTGTTGGAGAAAGGTTTCATCCGACCGAGTACGTCGTCTTGGGGTGCTCCAGTGCTGTTCGTCAAGAAGAAAGATGGATCGATGTGGTTGTGTATAGATTACCGACAGTTGAACAAGGTCACGATCAAGAACAAGTACCCGTTACCGAGGATAGATGATCTGTTCGATCAGTTGCATGGTGCTACAATGTTTTCAAAGATCGATCTACGGTCCGGATATCATCAGTTGAGGATTAAGGCAGATGACATACCGAAGTCAGCTTTTAGGATAAGGTATGGTCACTTCGAGTTTGTGGTTATGCCGTTTGGGCTAACCAATGCACCTGCTGCTTTCTTGGACTTGATGAACAAAGTGTTCCGTCCGTTCCTAGATCAGTTTTTTGTGGTCTTCATTGATGACATCTTGATCTATAGTCGAGACAAGAAAGAGCATGAACAACATCTTCGACGATCGTTGACTCTTCTTCGCAAACATCAGTTATATGCGAAGTTCAGTAAGTGCAAGTTCTGGTTGGAAGAAGTGACTTTCTTGGGTCATGTGATGTCTAAAGAAGGAGTCAAAGTGGACCCGAAGAAGGTGGAGTCCGTTGCAGAATGGGAACAGCCGAAGACGCCGACAGAGGTTCACAGTTTCCTAGGTTTAGCAGGATACTACAGGAGGTTTATCAAAAACTTCAGTGCGATTGCGTTGCCGATGAGGAAGTTGACTAGAAAGGATGTACCTTTTGTCTGGGATGATCGTTTCTAGCAAGCTTTCCAGAGTTTGAAGGAGAAGCTGATGAGTTCTCCAGTGTTGGTCCTGCCAGATCCTGGAAAGGGCTATGTTGTTTTCTGCGATGCTTCCAAGAAAGGTTTAGGTTGTGTGTTGATGCAGGAAGATCATGTGGTTTCTTTTGCTTCGCGACAGCTTAAGAAACATGAGGAGAACTACCCGACTCATGATTTAGAGTTGGCAGCAGTAGTTCATGTGTTAAAGATTTGGAGACACTATCTTTATGGGGAAGTGTGTCAGATCTTTACAGATCATAAGAATCTGAAGTACATCTTTTCGCAGCATGAGTTGAACATGTGACAGTGCTGATGGATAGATTTGATCAATGATTATGACTGCACCAATGAATATCATCCTGGTAAGGCGAATGTGGTAGTTGATGCGCTTAGCCGAAAGTCTTCTTCTTTTCCTTCAAAGAAGGCACAGTTGAGTTCCCTAGTATGCTATAGACGGAATATGCTTGTTTCCTTGCAGCAGATGAATGTATAGATGGAAGTTTCCTTGTTAGCTAGACTTTTAGCACATATGCAAGTTAATCCTACGTTGAGACAACAGATCAAGGATGCACAACAAACAGATGATGCGGTACAGTTGATCAAATCAGAGTTCGGCAGCAAAAAGCGTGATGGGTTCCATGAGTCCGAGGATGGACTAGTTTGCTATCGTGACATGATGGTGGTCCCAATGCTGATGATATGAGGAAGTTAGTGCTTGAGGAAGCACACACATCGATGTATGCTATGCATCCATGAGTCACCAAGATGTATCATAGTTTGAAGGACTTGTATTGGTGGCCCGACATGAAGAGAGATGTGGCTGAGTGTGTGGCTAGATGTGCGGTATGTCAGCAAGTCAAGGCAGAACATCAAAAGTTGGCAGGTACGTTGCAACCCCTGCCAATACCGCAGTGGAAATGAGATCATATAACCATGGATTTCGTAGTTGGTCTACCCAGGACAACTAGGAATCATGATTCCATTTGGGTTATAGTGGACAGATTGACGAAGTCTGCCCATTTCATACCTGTGAAGATGACATATACAGCCAAGAAGCTCGCTCGAATGTATGTGGATGAGATAGTGTGTTTGCACGGTGTTCCAGTGATGATAGTTTCGGACAGAGGTCCTCAGTTCACAAGTCGTTTCTGGGAACAGTTGCATAAAGCGTTGGGCACGCAGTTGAGGTTCAGTACCGCCTTCCACCCGCAGACGGATGGACAGTCTGAGAGGACTATCCATATTCTAGAAGATCTCCTTCGGGCTTGTGTTATGCAGTTCCTAGGCAGTTGGGATGTACACCTTAGTTTGATAGAGTTTGCCTACAACAATAGTTATCAGCAGAGCATTGACATGGCTCCTTATGAAGCCTTGTATGGCAGGAAATGCAGATCTCCTTTGTGTTGGTATGAGTCTGGTGAATATCAGCTTTTGGATCCATAGTTAGTACAACAGACAACAGAAAAGATCAGGGTGATACAACAATAGTTGAAAGCGGCACATGACAGGCAGAAGTCTTATGCAGACAATCGTGATGACCTTTGGAGTTCCAGGTAGGAGACAAAGTATATCTTAAAGTCTCACTGTGGAAAGGTGTGCTAAGGTTTGTCCGGAAGGGTAAGATAACACCCAGGTATATGGGGCCATACCTGGTCATAGCACGTGTTGGCAAGGTAGCTTACGAGTTAGAGCTTCTGCCAGAGTTGCACAGGTTGCATCCAGTGTTCCATGTCAGTATGCTGAAGAAAAGTCATCCAGATTCAGGAATAGTGATACAACCAGTAAAAGTTGAGCTTGATGAAGATGTGACCTACGAGGAAGGTCCTGTGATGATCCTTTATAAAAGAGTTAAGAAGCTAAAGAGGAAGGACCATGTTCTTGTGAAGGTTCTTTGGCATCATTGTGGCGTTGAGGAAGCCACGTGGGAGCTTGAGGAAGAGATGAGGAGGAAGTATCCCTCGCTTTTCTCTTCGAATTTCGGGGACAAAATCCCTTTGTAGGGGGTTAGTTTGTAAGGACCCTGACCTCCGTTTAGGGTTTACCCTATTTTCTTTGCTTAACCCTGGTGCTTTATTGCTTGCTAATCACCTTTAGTGGTGATTAGGGTTTGTTTGATCTTTGTTGAGAGTTGGAGGTGCTACTTGCAATTAACCCAAGTTTAGGGTTTGAGAGCAAGTTTGTCACCTTGTGTGGTGTTCCTCCCTCTCCTTGCTTCCTCTAGTGTTGAGAGGAAGGTTTGGGCTCGTTGCTTGAGTTCCTTTGGGCCTGGTTGATCTTGTTGGGCCTTGTGGTGCCTTGCTTTTGCTTGGTTGAACCTTGTGTCAGGCAAGGGGTGCTTGTGTCGGCCAGACTGTGTCGCCCAGGGCTGTGTCGCCCATGTTGCTAGTGTGTCGCCCATGGACCTTTGACCATCTTTGACCTTGTTTGTGCCACCACTAGTGGACACTTGGTGCTTGGTGCGTGCATGTGGCAATGGCCTTGGACATGTGTTTAGGGCATGTTAGAGTGGTGGTTTTTGCACATGGACAAGTGTCCCTAGGTGGGCGACACCTTGCTTTGCTTTGCTTTGGTTTCTCCTCCATCCCCTTCTATATATGTGTTTCCCTTTCCTTGCTAAGGATCCCTTTAGTTCCTTAGTCTTCCTCTCCTTGGTGCACGACATACTCCTTTCTCTTGCAAGCTTGGTGGCCGATCCTTCCTTGGAGTCTCCTTCTTCCTTGGTGGTAATTGGAGCTAGGAGCTTGGAGCTTGCTTAAGGCAGGTTACATAACTCCTAACTCTAACAACATTACCATCTTCTATGTTCTTGTTCTTGTTGTTTATGATCAATTATGTTGTTGTTAGTTTGGTTTCTTTGCTTAGTTGCACCTTGTTGGCTGAACCTATGATCTAGGGTTTCTTGGTGAGCAATACTCCTTTCTGTCTTTGGTCTAGAGGAGTGAGCTTGAGTTCTAGTAGCATGGGAAACACCCCTCTCTCATGTAAGTTGAGAGGTGAGCTTGTGTTCTAGTAACTTGAGCAACACCCTCCTCTCACCATGGACTTGAAGGGTGATTTGGTGGTAGTTGTGGATCATCATTTAAGGTTGTTCTTTGTGTGGCCCGTTTGGTGACAAGAGATGTGCAAGACCGCTCTCTCATTCAAGTTGAGATGTGAGCCATCTTCTTGATCCTTTAGGGTTTCGCGCCCTTGTGTTTGAGGTCGATGATGATCTTGTGGAGTTACACTTTGCCGTTATGATCTTGGGGGAGGTGTTGCCCGACAACCCTCTTGACCTAGAACCCTGGATGACACAAGTTGAGTTAGTGACGAGCGATATCCCTTGGTCCCTACTTGGTGTGTGTGTCGAGCATCACACCTGGATGCACAACCTGTCTGATACACTTATCCTTGTGTTGGTTTGATACCGTTATGCCTTGCTGAGGCGAAGCGTTGCTAGCTAGTCTATTCTGGGCGTTATCCCCTTCTTAGCCTTAGCTCTTTGGGTGCGTCGGTCGACAACACAACACCTGACGGGCGTTGCACGTTACCTTAGTGCCCAATACAAGCTATTGCCCGATAGGCTTGGGTGCACAACACATGACACGCCGATTGCACGATACGTCATTGCTGAGCTGCACGCCCTGAGTGCCTGACACTGCATTGCGCCTAACACCCCTTGTTACCTGACGTTGTGTTGCACGACACAAGAAGTGCACGAAACAGGTTGCACGTTACACCTGAAGTGCACTAATGGGTTGGTTTCTCTGTTGCCCGATATCACTTATAGTAAGGGTCTTGTTCCTTCCACAAACATCTATGATAAACCTTATGTATGCAACACATTTGACTTATAATGGTGATCCTTAATATGCTGGATGGTAGTGGTTATGATGGAGCCTATCCATGTAACATAGCGTGACTCTACATAAGTATGTGATCATCTTGATATTATTAATAATGCTAAGGATAGGATGAGCATACTGAATGCCTTGCTTGATGATATAACCTATGTCTGTGGTCACAAGTGGAGACCTGATTGATAGAGCATATAAGCATCAATGTTGCATATGTTGATAATATAAATCTTCTGTAATCTATGATGATTGTGCATACTAACCATGCATGTATTCCATGCAGTTGCATAGCCAGGTAAAGGGCTATGAGGTATATATGATGAGTAACTCTGTCGTGATGGTTACTCTTGATAATGAGATAACTTGTATGATGTATTTGACTAAAGTTATTGGGATTGTTGTCCCATGTTGATGATGTGTGCCTTGAGAGGCATTGGCACTATGTGATGAGGGATTGAGATCCCATGGTATGTGATGATCCTTGAGATGGATCTAGATGATTGGCAAAAGGCCAAGTGATAACATGTAATAATGGGTCCTTGTGATGGATCAGGATGATGTGATTACAGTAAAGGCAAAATATTAAGTTTCATACTATTTATTCTTGTTATAGTTGCATTATATACAGCTTGGTTGAATCTTGTAATCCACCTAGAATACACTAATTAATCACAGTGGAATATATCATGTATTTGCCCTGGCCATAGATCCATCATCGTCAGGAGCTGGTGATGGTGAAACAGGTTTCCTACGGGTTAACCCGGAGCGCATATTGTTGAGTATGTGAGGTTTCTCCTAGCCTAAAGTGAGGAGGTAAGAGTGCAACTTCGGTTGTAGACTCCAGGGTGCGGATTCAGGCCCGTAGCCCAAGTGTGATAAGAGCATGGTGAACAGGCCCATGACTCAGGATATGTGATATGGGAGCATGAATGCATTCATGGCTCAGAGTACGGTGAACAGGCTCGTGGCTCAGTTTCACTAGTGCCGAGACCTGTACCTAGGGTTGGCAAAATAAGACCCGACCCGCTCGACCCAACCCGAAATTTTAAACAAGTTTAGGGTCTAAGGTTTTTCGACCCGACCCGAAATTGACCCGAATCCGAAGAACCCGGAATTAATTTAGGGTCGGGTCCGGGTATGGACTTTGGACCCGAATTGACCCGATTGACCCTAAATTCAGAATTATATTTTCAAATAAAATTACAAATACTATATTTAAGACACACGATGACCCATTAATTTACTAATCCATAAATCATGAAGTCTATTTTGGCAATTCTACATGATTTTGTATTGATTTGTATGATTTATTTTAATATTTATATTAGGAATTTGTGTTTAAAAGTTTCGAACAAACTACAATAGGATTTATATGTGTTTCTCAATCACATTGTCAGTTTATCACAATGAAATTTGTTAATTACACTTGGGAATTATCAATGACTAAACAAATCATAGTATTTCTTTTTTAAACTATTGTTTTGGTGTTGGATTTACGGGTCAGACCCGATAGACCCAAAATTATTTGCGGGTCGGGTTAGGGTTAAGGGTTTCAACCCGAAAATACATCTATTGCAAGTTTAGGGTCTAGCCGAAAAGTATTGACCCGAAATGACCCGAAATAAAACCCGCTCAACCCGAACCCGATTTCCACCCCTACCTGTACCGAGGCGGGCTAGGCAGAGGGTAGACTGACCCTGTGGCTAAGGCCACTTCAGCATGAGACTGCAGTCCTGCTTTGGTTCTCGTGCACTGACCATGAGGTGGGAGGTCTTGGAGTCCAGCTCTTCCATTGACCTTGTATGGCACCGACTCCAGGTTTCACAGCCATCGGTTGGATCTGAGCGGTACGTCGTACTTCCTCAAGGCATAATAATACATAATCCATCCGTTTAGTATTTATTGCTTAAGGCAAAACATGAAACATTGGTTGAAGCCTTGTTTGTGTAGTTAATCATGTTATACTTGCAGTTACTTATATGTTCCTCATGTTATATGGATAGACCTTATTGATCTTATCTTGTTAATAATGTTCCATAAAGAAATGCATGGGTATATGCCTTTTGTACACCTGGTAAGCTTGCTAGTATGAAAAACTTTATTTTATAATTGTTCCTATTACACTTCTTATCAGTTATCTGCTTTATCTGTCTGAGGTTTTGTAGTTTCAGCGGGGAGTGATGTTTCTCACTGGGACTGTGTGTCTCACCCTGCTAGTTTACACCCTTTTTAGGTGGACGAGCTAGGCGTGGTGGTGGTCGCAAAGTTGCGGCCGAGCAGCAAGACGAGCAGTAGAAGGCAAGCGTTGGATATGCTACTGTTTTGGATGGTTTGTAGTATATTCTAGAGTCATCCCTGTACTCTCAGGTCCTTGGGAGCGTTTGATGTTGTTTTATGATGTATAGTTGTTGATGTTTTGTATACCCTGTTGCTAGTCGGATGTGGGCCTTTATGTACATATAACATGTGATGAACTCATGTGATGATGGAACAACTAATCCTCTCAGTTGTGGACACATATCAAGGCTTGTATATGGTTATATAACCTATTTCCCTGCAGGATGTGGACTTTAGTGTAATAGTTCTCAGTTCTTCTGCTTTCTACAATCGGTTTTAATTAACCCATGTTTTTGGTAATATGTGGTTATGGTGATTTCCGCACGTTTTCACGTAACACCTCGTTGTCTGTGTGATAGTGGGATTTGTTGCCACAATTACCATCTTCTATGTTCTTATTCTTGTTGTTTATGATCGGTTATGTTGTTGTTAGTTTGGTTTCATTGCTTAGTTGCACCTTGTTGGCCGAACCTATGATCTAGGGTTTCTTGGTGAGCAATAATCCTTTCTCTATTTGGTCTAGAGGAGTGAGCTTGAGTTCTAGTAGCATGGGCAACACCCCTCTCTCGTTTAAGTTGAGAGGTGAGCTTGTGTTCTAGTAACTTGAGCAACACCCTCCTCTCACCATGGACTTGAAGGGTGAGCTTGGTGGTAGTTGTGGATCATCGTTTAAGGTTGTTCTTTGTGTGGCCCGTTTGGTGACAAGAGATGTGCAAGACCCCTCTCTCGTTCAAATTGAGAGGTGAGCCATCTTCTTGATTCTTTAGGGTTTGGTGCCCTTGTGTTTGAGGTTGATGATGATCTTGTGGAGTTACACCTTGCTGTTATGATCTTAGGGGAGGTGCTGCCCGACAACCCTCTTGACCTAGAACCCTGGACGACACATGTTGAGTTGGTGACGAGCGATATCCCTTGGTCCCTGCTTGGTGTGTGTTTCGGGCATCACACCTGGATGCACAACCTGTCTGATACACTTATCCTTGTGTTGGTTTGATACTGTTATGCCTTACTGAGGTAGAGCGTTGCTAGCTAGTATGTTCTGGGCGTTATCCCCTTCTTAGCCTTAGCTCTTTGGGTGTGTCGGTCGACAACACAACACCTGATGGGCGTTGCACGTTACCTTAGTGCCCGATACAAGCTGTTTCCTGGTAGGCTTGGGTGCACGGTACATGACGCGACGATTGCACGATACGTCATTGCTGAGTTGCACGCCCTGAGTGCCCAACACTGCGTTGCGCCTAACACCCCTTGTTACCTGACGTTGTGTTGCACGACACAAGAAGTGCACGACACAGGTTGCACGTTACACCTGAAGTGCACAGATGGGTTGGTTTCTCTGTTGCCCGATATCACTTATATTAAGGGTCTTGTTCCTTCCGCAAACATCTATGATAAACCTTGTGTATGCAACACGTTTGAATTATAATGGTGATCCTTAATATGCTGGATGGTAGTCGTTATGGTAGAGCGTATCCATGTAACATAGCGTGACTCTACATAAGTATGTGATCATCTTGATATTATTAATAATGCTAAGGATATGATGAGCATACTGAATGCCTTGCTTGATGATATAACCTATGTCTGTGGTCACAAGTGGAGACCTGATTGATAGAGAATATAAGCATCAATGTTGCCAATGTTGATAATATAAATCTTCTGTAATCTATGATGATTGTACATACTAACCATGCAAGTATTCCATGTAGTTGCATAGCCAGGTAAAGGGCTATGAGGTATATATGATGAGTAACTCTGCCGTGATGGTTACTCTTGATAATGAGATAACTTGTATGATGTATTTGACTAAAGTGCTTGGGATTGTTGTCCCATGCTGATGATGTGTGCCTTGAGAGGCAGTGGTACTATGTGATGAGGGATTGAGATCCCATGGTATGTGATGATCCTTGAGATGGATCTAGATGATTGGCAAAAGGCCAGGTGATAACATGTAATAATGGGTCCGTGTGATGGATCAGGATGATGTGATTACAGTAAAGGCAAAATATTAAGTTTCATACTGTTTATTCTTGTTATAGTTGCATGTTATACAACTTGGTTGAATCTTGTAATCCACCTAAAATACACTAATTAATCACAGTGGAATATATCATGTAGTTGCCCTGGCCATAGATCCATCATCGTCAGGAGCTGGTGATGGTGAAACGGGTCCTCCTACGGGTTAACCCGGAGCACATATTGTTGAGTATGCGAGGTTTCTCCTAGCCTAAAGTGAGGAGGTAAGAGTGAAACTTTGGTTGTAGACTCCAGGGTGCGGATTCAGGCCCGTAGCCCAAGTGTGATAAGAGCATGGTGAACATGCCCATGACTCAGGATATGTGATATGGGAGCATGAATGCGTTCATGGCTCAGAGCACGGTGAATAGGCCCGTGGCTCAGTTTCACTAGCGCCGAGACCTGTACCGAGGCGGGCTAGGCAGAGGGTAGCCTGACCATGTGGCTGAGGCCACTTCAGCATGAGACTGCGGTCCTGCTTTGGTTCTCGTGCACTGACCACGAGGTGGGAGGTCTTGGAGTCTAGCTCTTCCATTGACCTTGTATGGCACCAGCTTTGGGTTTTGCAGCCGTCAGTTGGATCTGAGTGGTACGGCTCACTTCCTCAGGGCATAATAATATGTAATCCAGCCGTTTAGTATTTACTGCTTAAGGCAAAACATGAAATATTGGTTGAAGCCTTGTTTGTGTAGTTAATCATGTTATACTTGCAGTTACTTATATGTTCCTCATGTTATATGGATAGACCTTATAGATCTTATCTTGTTAATCATGTTCCATAAAGAAATGCTTGGGTATATGCCTTTTGTACACATGGTAAGCTTGCTAGTATGAACAACTTTATTTTATAACTATTCCTGTTATACTTCTTATCAGTTATCTACTTTATCTTTCTGAGGTTTTGTAGTTTCAGAGGGGAGTTATTTTTCTCACTGGGACTGTGTGTCTCACCCCACTGGTTTACACCCTTTTTAGGTGGACGAGCTAGGCATGGTGGTGGTCGCGAAGTTGCGGCCGAGCAGAAAGACGAGCAGTAGAAGGCAAGTGTTGGATATGTTGTTGTTTTGGATGTTTTGTAGTAGAGTCTAGAGTCATCCCTGTACTCTTAGGTCCTTGGGAGCGTTTGACGTTGTTTTACGATGTATAGCTGTTGATGTTTTGTATACCCTACTGCTGGCCGAATGTGGGCCTTTATGTACATATAACAGGTGATGAACTCATGTGATGATGGAACAACTGATCCTCTCAGCTCTGGACACGTATCAAGGCTTGTATATGGTTATATAACCTGTTTCCCTGCAGGATGTGGACTTAAGTGTAATAGTTTCTCAATTCTTCCTCTTTCTACAATCAGTTTTAATTAACCTGTGTTTTTGGTAATCTGTGGTTATGGTGGTTTCTGCATGTTTTCGCGTAACACCTTACTGTCTGTGTGATAGTGGGATGTGTTGCCACACATAGGACTTCTATCTACAAGACATGACAGACAGTACACTCAACCTGAGTTGTCACTGCTGTCCCTGCTGTTGTTGTTTTTTCTCTGAAGATGTTCTCACTCTCCTCCGTGCTTGTCCACATAAAAAAATATTGGATCCCACGGGGCGAGACAATTGTAATTGCCCCAGCAGGAGATATAACTCTCTGCCAACAATATTATTATCACAATGAAATAGTATCAAACTGAGCAGAGGATAAGCAGTTTAGAATATTCTCATATTTTAAAGCATTGCAACTATCTATGATAGAGCAGTAAATCATCTATTCTCTTTATAAGGAATAGGAAGAACATGTATATCATTTACCCATCATACCATATCAACATCTCAAGCTTATACTGTGATACTCATTATCATGGTATGTCATACATGAATCATTCTCATTTCTATCTGTTGGCCTCGGCCAATATGCTAACCAGATATTGAATTGTACCAGTCATGTGAGTATACATCATCATATTTTGTCCAGGCATTGGACTATGCCAATCATGTGCAACCATTCCAGGCATTGGACTATGCCAATCCTGTGACATTATTCCAAGCATTGGGTTATTATCAATCATGTGCAATTATCACTGAATACCACATCAATTTTACTAGGCAATATACCTTAGAGTGGCCATCATACTTATTCACATCCTTTTTATAAACAAGTATCCCTCTTATATATTTCAAACACTATAGCCCTTATTTGGATATAAGCATAAAGCATGTATGATCAAGATTTCATTACTATTATTGTTTCCATTTATTATTATCATTATATTACTAAGTTTCCATTTCTTAGTTTATTTTGAACATTATCATTTCTTACATGAGACTTTGATAAACACCTTGTTACCTCTCACTAGGAAACAACTATCCTCATGGCTCACAAGGCCCATTAAGTATCTTGTCACCTCTCATTAGGCAACAAATTATCACATGGCTCACAAGGCCATAACACATCTTGTCACCTCTCACTAGGCAATAAGTTATTCTCATGGCTCACAAGGCCATAACACATCTTGTCACCTCTCACTAGGCAAAAACTTATTCACATGGCTCACAAGGCCCATAACACATCTTGTCACCTCTCACTAGGCAACAACTTATTCATATGGCTCACAAGGCCCATAACACATCTTGTCACCTCTCACTAGGCAACAAATTATCACATGGCTCATAAGACCATAACACATCTTGTCACCTCTAACTAGGAAACAACTTATTCACATGGCTCACAAGGCCCATAACACATATTCTCACCTCTCACTAGGAAAAAAATTATCACATGGTTCACAAGGCCATAAAACATCTTTATACTTTTATAAAAGTATTTAACATGCCTTACAAGGCTTATGCAATAAGAGAATTACAACCATCCCATCATTGGGATTAGGGTTTCCCCTTTATGACCGATTAGGGTTTCATGTTTATTTTATTGATCCAAACCATAACTCATTGCTCCACACATCTAGGAGCATACATTGCTATCATAAGTATCCAATCATACTTATTTATTCTCAACATTTATCATTAAATGATTACCAACACAAGGTACGAGTTTCTCTCTCATCCTCTCTAGGATATTGATTACATCATACTTTATTGTTTTGGCTTAACCCTTTATCAAGGTATGTTATCCTACTCTTATCAAAGTTCATTAAACTCATTACATTTCAATGTAACAATTGGCATGACACACTTCATGTGTTACTCATCCATACATATTGGATTTAAGATGCATCAAGGTGTAGCAACCTTAAAGTGTTGGATGTGATATTTACCATACCTTGGTGTATCACTTCCCTCATCACTTTTAACTTAGTTAAGTTCAACAAATTATATTGTATTAGGGTATTTCCCATCCTAATACTTTATCCACTATCCCGTCATATTAATCTTGTAAAGTATTGACCATAGGTCATACACTTGAATCACCCAGCTATCATCAATGATATGGACTCATCTCAGATTAAGGCACTGTTGATATAAGGTTGTCCATTATCAACCACTTTAGGTGTTTCACCTATAAAGGTATTAGACACAACATAACTTGGTGTTACTCTTATCACTCCTAAGAGTGTCTTGCCCTCACCTTTACAAGGTATCTCGGGTTAGAAGTGTGCATATGTTCACCATATCAGGTTGTAAGTATATGAGCACTCATCATGTCGGGATAGAAGTATATACACACCTTTCATATCGGGCTAAAGGTATTTGTATGTGTTACCCATGTCATGAATGAGGTATTAATCCATCACCATGTCGGGCTAGACATCAACTAGGGTTGTGTATCGGGCTACCATATCGTGCAATAGCACTTGCTATTCTTTATTCATTTTTGGTTGCCCAAATTAGGGTTTCACATCAACTTATAAGTATTCATTTAACCTTGTATCGTGCATGGAGTCTATACTTGACTCCCTATCGTGCAAGAGGTGTATACGTCACCCCCATATCATGCAACAATGTATTCATTCATATCCATATCGTTCAAGTGAAGTAGGTGCATCATCATATCGGGTTAAAGGTGCTTACTTGTCTGCTTACACCCGATATCACTTTTATAAGGTAATATCATCATATTCAAGATCTATACCTTTGTTATAACTATTATAGTTCATGTTCAACATGTCTAAGAAACTACTAGAACTGATAATTTCATCAACTATTTCAGGAAATTTTGGAATTAAAAGTAGATCATTAAATACAACAATTTAGGTGATGAATAACAACATGGTTGAGTTCAAGTTATATAACACGCCTTAAGAACAACTTCAAAGCTCCAAGCTCCAAAGATCCACGTTCCTAAGGTTGAAGATGAACTTCACAACTCCTCTATATGCAAATAATCACCATGGATAAGCAATTGATGAAGAAGAAAAGAAAAGAAGATCAAAACCCTAAATTCATGCTTCAATCCAATGTTGAAGATGATCATGGCCTCACCTTAGGGTTAATATTTGAGTTCCTTAGCTCCTTGGCCGACACCCTACAACTCTTGGGCGATATGGACTTCCTCTTGGCCGACACAACCTTGCTTGTGGCCGATACCCCCTCACTTGTGGCCAAAATCACTTCAATTGGCCGATATCAACTTGCTATGGACAATATCAACATGGTCTGGCCGATACACTTGCTATGGCCAATACCCAAGGCCTATGCACGATACCCTCATGCTCTTGCACGATATGCCAACCCTCTTGAACGATATGACACTCACTTGCACGATATGGCACTCAACCCTTCACCCTATTGGCCGATATCACCTTATATGGCCAATTTCACCTACTTGGCCGATATGCTTTTGCTATGGGCAATATCCAAGGGCCTATGCACGATACCCTTGATTTCCTGCACGATACAAGAGCCCCATGTACGATACCACAAGGTAGGAGGTGGTAAGGGTCGAAAAATTTCACTTAAGGGTGAAACTAGAGGTATATATACTTGTTGCACATGAAAGAAGGTAAAAATGAGGTGTCAACATTTTGAGCTAGTAGGTTCCACGTGTCCATGCATGGGTGACACGTGTACATGCATGCATCAACATTTATCTTGTCATGAAAAACAGTTGAGGATCATTTGGAGATAATGATTCGGCCATTACATATCCTTTTGAATAAAATATATTAATTGATTCATCACTTTATGCACAACCCGTCACAATTTTGCTAAGGAAGTTGTAACCCGATACACCTCACCTCCTTGAGGTGCTTTGCACGATATGGACTTTGCCAAGAGTCCACAAAATGATATGGGTCACCTCCTTGGGCTCCATGGCCGATAGGCACTCATATATAAGATTTTCAACTCGATACAACTCAAGTTAAGCTTTCAAATTCAACCCTTTTCTTGGTCACTTCTTCACCAAGATTACCATCATTCATAATAGAATCAATTATGGTGTATCCTACTTTATCTCTCTTCTACATTATGATAGGAGGGAGTAGGAACACTCTAGATGTGGTAATTTGCATATTAATCCCACATTTTGGGTAAATTGCAATTTGTACCAAAATTGGTGCACAATGCTCCAACATTGTTCAAACAAGTTCAAACTTGGAATTTAGGCTTTGCACAAGCCACCACTTAACATAATTCTCTCTATTATGATTGTAAAACACATGTGGTACATTAAACATGTGACATTTTGCATTATAACCCCTCAACTTGGGTAAATTGTACTTTGGTCCAAAATAAAGGAAAATTGCTCAAACAACATTCAATCGGGACCAAACTTGAAATATGAGTGTGTCACATGATAACAAAATAGCTTAGAGGATTATATTAAAGTTCTAAGAAATTTTATTAGTCAAAACAAATAGGGTTACCTCATAACCCAGGTTAGGGTCGTTACAACACCATTACCAGAGGAAAGACTTCTCATATTCCTGATCCCATTCTCTAGCTAAAAGTAACATGGTTGATGACCACATGGTTGTGTGGAGCAGTAAGAGGGCGAGGTGGTAGTGTCTAGGGGCCATGTCGGAAGAGGAAGATTGCCAGGCATGAAGGGGGTGAGACCGTAGAGTCAAAGTAGGGGATTATATAGGTGGTGTCTAGGTTAATGCTCAACTCTTGGATTACATGAACACCTAGTGTGAGGGGTTGAAGACCAACTCTTCACTCTTGGAGCCCATGACACTTTTTCCATGCAATGCACCCATGGTTGGGGCCATATAGATGACGTTTGTAGAGGATATGGGTGATTGGAGAGAGAGGGAGAGGGGTCTTTATTTTTTATTTGACTAAAGGTAGAAGATGACTAGTAATCTTTGATCCTTGATCCAATGGTAGATGACCGAGCGGTAAGTATAAGGGGCTTGGGTCAATGACCTTTTAGTTCTGTGGATATTAATGTTAGAATAATTTGATCAATTAATAAGGTCGTGAATTGAAGACTTTATGCAAATTTCAGAATACTCATTAGTATTAAACAGTAATTCTGATTGCATTGTTTGATAACTTATTCCTTATTATCAAATCTCGGATTTGACCAAGTATCATCCCATTAGGGGAATATTTAATTGCTCAAACATAAACATTAATTCATGTGCATGTATATGTGTCCCATACTAAATAAATGCATTTGACCACTAGGAAAGTCTCAAAGAGTTTTAATTCTATATTCTTCTTTATTTCTCTCTCTTCTTGCTAGCATAACATTTAACAATGCAAATTTGTTAGATTAATATCCTTTTCTTGAACTTCAAGTCACTCTATATCCAAAGTAATATTTTATGTCTATCTAAAATTATACATAATTTCATAAGGTGTTTATAACTATGAAATAACTTTCCAAGACAATATTACAAGGAAGAAGGATCACCACATGCGATATTAATTATAAAAAACCATTATTTCTCTAATAAGTGTACCAAAAGACATAATAAATAATCATAAAAACAACAACATTATTTATTTGGAGGATCATGTTTTAATATACTTTTCAATTGTAACTTCTACAAAAGTAAAAAAAAGAGGAATGTCCAAGTCATAACATCATTCCCCCCTTAAATGAATTTTGCCCACAAATTTGTCTTGTCTAACAAAAGGGGTGGAGTGAGCCTTTATCGTATCAATTTTTATCTCACATGTGGCTTCATCCCCATGGTTATTCCATTGAACCTTTATTTAGGAATTCCTTAACCTTTGAACGTAAGATCCTAACACATGTCTCTAGGAATATCCAACTACCTTGGAGTATCTAAAGGTTTGAAAAATAGCACATGGCATTAACCTTTACATGGTTCTCTAAGTCAGACACATGGAGCTTATTACTCATCAAATCATTCATGATTCGGTTATGCAAGATGTCCAACAAGACCTTCAACCTATTCCCATACCACACAAGACTCTCTTCCTTGTGGTTCAAATTCCTTAATTCATTGTAGTGTCCTACATGGCTTATATTCTTAAGAAGATATAATTTTCCAAATAGACAGGTAAGGCCATTATAATGCATTAGCACAAGGTTTTTAGGCTCTTATATTCAACCAGAGTATGTCCAAGATGGATGGAAAACCATCAGTATTACATATGTTAACTCTTACCTGCTTTTCTTCCACATCATTAAGCCAAAAAATTATCATGTGACTCTTTACCCATCAATGAATCTAGATTAAATGAGGCTTCTATATCATTATTATTAATTGAGAAGAAAGTAGTCCTCCTTCAACATGTATAGTTTCAAGATTGACCTCACAAGAAGATTAGGATGAGCTCACAAGGCTCAGATCACTCAACATGGGGGATACTTAAGTCAAGGCATCTAGTCATGACTATATACGACCCAACTCTCTTGGGTAAAACCACTGGATTACCATATCAGGGACCATCAATACAAGTGTAAGGCTTTATCAACATACCTCCTCTAGGGTCTTGGGACTCTCTCCCCTGTTCATTATACCCTGCTTCTTCTACGGTTTATGACTTTTACTTGTTGGCTTTTTGGATACGCCACACTCTAATTTTGATGATGCAAATATTTATATTTGTGTTACTAACAATTTAAATTTAGTATTTCAGGTGATCAAGGAACTTAGACAAGATTCCACATAAAGTTGTGTCATATATATACCTTATATTAATACTCAGTGTACGACTTGCTAGGAATGATGTAAGAACAAGTGATGATAAGCACTGTCCTATCCTAAACCCTTTTTCACACTCACATCTAATCTTTACGATAGATAAGTTTATTATAAAAATCATTTAATATGTTTTCCTAAAGTTTAGAAATGTATTCACAGACACATTTTTGATCAAACAACACTTTGGTTGAGAAAGAGCCATTATAGAAAAAGAGGTCTTGTAGAAAATAGTGGTTGCAAATTTTGATAGGAGGTTGACTCTCAGTTGAAGTACAGATCGACAGAGAATCAATCCACAGTCAAAATCAATATTAATTTTTCTATTCATTGTAAAATCAATTTTTGACATCCCAACAACTAGTTTAGCATTTAACTTGGTCAAAACACTCCTGATAGCTATATTGACCATTCCTAAGTATTTCATATATATGGGGGTGCCTTTTGAACATTTACGATGTACAATTGACACATGCTATCTTTCTCAAAGCTTAGAAATACTCCATTAAATATAGCCTTTATCCTTGTGGAGAGATTGATCATCAGTTGTCCATATATATATATTGTATATCTTGAAGATCTGCTGATCTTGGTAGACTGCATATGACATTTCGCATGGTCAGGGTTTGAGGGCATCAACTAAGTGGAGACTAGGACTATAATAGAGCCTGGGAGACTAAGGGAGTGGGTAGAGGAAGAAGAATGTAAAGGACACGTAAAGAGGGGTGGAGGTCAACGGTTACCAGAAGTTGTCAAGCCATTCATGACTTCAGTCACATGCAGAGTGTGCAAATAGGATGGATAGAGGGGAAAGATGGCCTTACATGTTTTAATTAAAATGGATGATGAAAATTAATGTAAATATTGTTAACTATAGCTAAAATTTCAAACTATCAAAATAAATTGGTAAACAAAGTCTGATTGCGATAAATCTTAGAGAACTGTAGATTAGACCGAGGTGTACTCAAATAAATTATTGACTTAATATTTTGGATTAATGTATAGATTAGTTAGTCTAGGACACTATGCATTTTATGACTCTAAAATATTATAACGATCCAATAATATAACAAAAAAATTTATAATATATGATGTACTAATTGTATTAAACATTTTTAATAAATTGTAATGACTTTGAATAATTATATGTCAATATTTATTAGATAGGTATAAATGTGTGATTTCTTACATTCATGAATATCCATAAATATTTTGACTATGGAAATTAAGTAGAGATTATATTGTACATTATATCACCTAAATACATTGGTATGTCGGGGTTTTATGATACATTAGATAGTTTATTACACTGGGGTACAAAAGTCACTGAAATGTAAATTGAAGATGTAAATGAGTTATATCTCTAAATATATGTCAAAAATTAAAATTAAATTAAGTTGGTATATGTAACTACCCTGACCTGGATTATGAGGTAACCCTAATTGTTTTGGCTAATAAAGTTGCTTATAACTTTAATATAATCCTCTAAGGTGCTTTGTTATCATGTGACACACTTATGTTTCAATTTTGGTCCCGATTGAATGTTGTTTGAGCAATTTTCCTTTATTTTGGACCAAAGTGCAATTTACCCAAATTGAGGGGCTATAATGCAAAATGTCACATGTTGAACATGACTCATGTGTTGTAGCATCATTATAGAGAGAATGATGTAAGGTGATGGCTTTTGGAAAGCCTAAATTCCAAGTTTGAACTTGTTTGAACAATGCTGGTACCTTGAGCACCGATTTTACTACAAATTGTAATTTACCCAAAATGTGGGGTTGATATGCAAACTACCACCTATAAAATGTCCCTACTTACACTATGTATTATTTAGAGGAGAGATAATGAATGATACACCATGTTTGGATCAATTATGAATGATGATACTGTAGGTGATGAAATGACCAAGAAAAAGGGTTGAATTTGGAGCTTAACTTGATTTGTATCAAGTTGAAAAGCTTATATATGAGTGCCTATCGGCCATGGAGCCCAAGGAGGTGTCCCATATCGTTTTGTGAACTCTAGGAAAATTCCATATCATGCAAAGCACCTCAAGGAGGTGAGGTGTGACGGCCAACAAGTTTCCTTAGAAAAAGTGTATCGGCTTGACTTAAAATAGTGATTAAACCTAGATGACTTATCCAAATGGATAAGTAATGGACGAATTTGCATCTCAAGATGATCCTCAACCATTTTTCAAGACAAAATAAATGTTGATGCATGCATGTAAACGTGTCACCCATGCATGACACGTGGCACTTGCTAGCTCAAAATGTTGACACCTCATTTTTGCCTTTCTTCATGATCAACAAGTATATATACCCCTAGTTTCACCCCTTGGTGCAATTTTGCGACCCTTACCACACTCCTACCCTAAGGTATCGTGCACAGAGCTCCCATATCATGAAGGGATGCTGTGGTATAGTGCATGGGCCTTGGGATATCACCCATGGCAAGACCATATCGCCCAAGTAGGTGATATCAGCTATATAGGGTGATATCGGCCATAGAGTGAAGTGTTTTGACTCCAAGTGAGTGCCATATCATGCAAGTGAGTATAATATCGTGCAAGAGGGGTGTCATGTCGTGCAAGAGAACAATTGTATCGTGCATAGGCCTTGGTTATGGGCCATAGAAAGTATATCGGCCATACCATGTTGATATTGCCCATAGCAAGTTGATATCGACCAATTGAAGAGATTTTGGCCACAAGTGAGGGGGTATCGGCCACAAGCAAAGTTGTGTCAGCCAAGAGGAAGTCCATATCGCCCAAGAGTGGTAGGGTGTCGACCAAGGAGCTAAGGAACTCAAAACTTAACCCTAAGGTAAGCTATAGTTGTCTTCAAGCTTGAATTGAAACATGGAATTAGGGTTATGATGTACCTTTCTTTTCTTATTCACCAATTGCTTATCCATGGTGAGTCCTTGTATATGAAGGAGTTGTGAACGAGCCTTGGACATTTTATAAAGTCATCTTAAACCTTAGGAACATGGAGCTTTGTATCTTGAAGCTTTGAAGTGGTTCTTAAGGCAGGTTATATAACTTGAACTCAACCATGTTATTATTCTTCACCTAAATTGTTATAATTAGTGAAATACTTTTAATACTGAAATTTCCTGGTATAGTTGATGAAATTATGAGTTATAGTAGTTGCTTAGACCTGTTACCATGAATTATATCAGTTATAACTAAGGTCTAGAGCTTGAATAAGATGGTGTCACTTTGTAAAAATGATATCGGGTTCAAGTATAAATACAAGTAGTTATAACCCGATATGGGTATGACTTGCCCGATATGTCTTTCACAAGATGTTGCATGAGATGCTTGCATGATAGGGAGTCTAGAATAGACTCCATGCACGATACAAGGTTAATTGTATACTTGTAAGATGACAAGAAACCCTAATTTGGATAACCCGATATAAGTGAAGAGTAACAAGTGTTATTGCATGACACACATGGTTGCATGACATACATGGTTGCATGACATGGTTTCAAGACATGGTTGCACGATAGGGTTGTACAATACACAACCCTAGATGATATGGTAACCCTAACCCATCATGGCTAACCCTAGATGGTGACTAGCCGATAGGGTGATTGAATGTACTTCTAACCCGACATGGTGATGGGTTGATACCTCATAAGTATCATGGGTGACACATACATATACCTTGTGCCCGATATGAGGTCAAGAAGGTACCTCATGCCCGATATGGAGACAAGTGCAAATACCAACCCGATATGGTGAGTGTTCATACACCTCCAACCCGATATAGTGGTATCTATACACCTACAACCCGATATGGTGAACATATGCACATGATTTAACCCTACACACCTTGTAAAGGTGAGGGTAAGACACTCTTAGGAGTAATGAGTGTAACACAAAGTAATGGTATGACTGATACCTTGATAGGCGAAACACCTAAAGTGGTTGATAATGGTTAATCCTATATCAACAATGTCTCAACCTGAGATGAGTCCATATCAATTGATGATGGTTGGAGAATTCAAATGTATGACTCATGATCAATACACTACAGAATAAATGTGATGGGCTCGTGCATAAAGTATTAGGATGGGAAATACCCTAATACAAGATTAGTTGATGAACTTAAGTAAGTTAAAAGTGATAAGGGAAGTGATACATCAAGACATGATAGATATCATATCCAGCATTTCAAGGTTGATGTACCTTGATGCACCTTAAATCCAATATACTTGGATGAGTAACACATGAAGTGTGTTATGTCAATTGGTACATTGAAATGTAATGAGTTTAATGCACTTTGCTAAGTGTGGGTTAACATACCTTGAGAAAGGATTAAGCCAAGTTAATAAAGTATGATGTAATCATACCCTGGTAAGGATGAGAGACGAACTCATACCTTGTGTTGATGATTCATTTAATGATAAATGATGAGAATAAATAAGTATGATTGAATACTTATGATATCAGTGTTTGCTCCTAGATGTGTGGAGAAATGAATTAGGGTTTGATCATTGATAATATGATCTTGAAAACCTAAATGGTTAATAATGGAAAACCCTAACCCTAATGAAGGGTAATGATATGTAAGAGAAACCCTAATCGATAAGAAAGGAAAATCCTAGCCCTAATGATGGAAGGTTATATTTCTCTTATTGCATAAGCCTTATAAGGCACGTTAAATACTTACATAACAAGTATCATGTGAATAAGTTGTTGCCTAGTGAGAGGTGACAAGATGTGAATGGCCTTGTGAGCCATGTGAATAAGTTGTTGCCTAGTGAGAGGTGACAAGATTTGAATGGTCTTGTGAGCCATGTGAATAAGTTGTTGCCTAGTGAGAGGTGACAAGATGTGAATGGCCTTGTGAGCCATGTGAATACTTGCACAACAAGTGAAATGAATACCTTGGTTTGAGGACCTAGAGGTAATGGTTACCTGTTATAGAGAGAACAATGTTATGTGACGATCTAAGGGTTTGACTACCCAGATCCAGCAATCATGATAATGATTATGTGAAGGTATGAGAATTCCTAGTAATATGATAAGGGACTAAGATCCCAAGTATCATATGTTTTAAAGATTTGAAAAGTATGTGATAGATGTATTATACCTTTATTTGT
Source organism: Alisma plantago-aquatica (assembly GCA_963693085.1). NCBI lineage: Eukaryota > Viridiplantae > Streptophyta > Magnoliopsida > Alismatales > Alismataceae > Alisma > Alisma plantago-aquatica. Next base: position 109,028,110 of record OY856412.1, read on the forward strand.
AGCATTTTTCGTAATAATTCATGTGTGAAAACTTGACTGATGCTAAAAGAATATGGTAATACACTTAATTAATCAAGTGGAATTTTATCATGTAGTGCCCTGACCATAGATCCATTTGGCTCCAGGTCCCTCCCTGAATGGTGAAACGGGTTGCTCCGCGGCATAACCTGGAGACCGCATATTTTTGAATATGCAGGGGTGATGGGCAAAAATATCCATACACCCTAATGTTGGATTGATGTGAGATAAACACGAGATCTCTCAATCCTTCATTATATGTGTCGGGATGGATGTATCACAAATCTCCTGAAGATGAAGGCCGGGATGGATGTTAGATAAACACGAGATCTTTCTCTCCCGAAGAGAGTGCAGTTGACGCTGTATCTCTACATAGAGAAGTTGCCAGTATACCCTGGAAAGCTATTTAGCAGTGACACGAGATGTCCTGCATGTGGTCTCAGACTGGTCGAGACGGGTGAGGTCTTGGCAACCGGCTCTGCCATTGACCTTGTATGGTATCGATTTCGACTTCACAAGTGGTCGGTTGGAGATGAGCGGTATACTTCATCTCCTCAGGGCTTAAGTGTGATTGTAAAATGTAATCAGCCGCCTAGCATATTTGCTTAAATATGGAAATCATTTGGCTGATGTTACATTTCTTTTATGCATCCTTAGTGGATAGATGTGATTTATGTTTCTTTACATTCCTTGCAAAGCAGATAGATGAATTATAATCTACCATGGGTAGATGTAATGTTCTCCTTATGAAAGGAGATTACTTCATTCTGTTCATATAGTGAATTATCCTGCTTGTTAATATAAAAAGAACCTCTGCTCAGTTTATAAATGCTTAATTTGTGATAATAATATGGTCGACGGAGAGTTATATCTCTCGTTGGGAAAATTACAATTGTCTCACCCCCGTGGGAACCAAATTTTTAGGTGGACGTGCACGAGGAGGTGAAGACCTTTCTGCAGAGGAAGAACAACAGCTGAGGCAACAGTGACAACTCAGGTTGAGTGTACTGTCTGTCATGTCCTGTAGATATGAGTCCTATGTGTCGTCTCTGTACTCTCAGGTCCTTGGAGTTGGTTCGTACTGGTTTTATGATTAATAAGAGATTTTGGCTTACGTGCCTTGAGGTTTTATGTTGCTCATGTATAGTTTAGTAAATCAACTGTTATATGTTATTCTCGAGATGAGATGTACCAGATATGTACAATGTGAATAATGATGTATATAAGGTTTTGGACCTTTCAGTAAGAGTTTTCTTTGGAATGGATCTCTTTGAAAAAATGTTTTAATTTTTAGTGATTTTCGTTAATCTGTTGTTTATGTTTAATTCCGCTTAATTAATGATGACTTGTTTGTCGGTTTGGCGACTGTCGTCACAGTATAAGTGGATCATATTCAAGAAAGTAAATATTTTTACACACAAGAATTCGTTTTATTAATTGAGACATAATAATAGTGAACACTTACTTAGATTTGAGTATGTTACGACACTTTCACCCCTAAAAGGGTTTCGTCCTTGAAATAACTCATCATATAATCAATACTAAGATTTTACTAGGCACCACTCAAACTATTTTTTCTAGTAGAACTTCGAGTATAATTTTGATGTATATTTAGGCCAATGTTGTGTGTGGGTTATAAAGTAAATATATTAAACTATGCCAACTAAAAAAAATGTAGGATTTTAATCACAATTAAGTAACATCACCTACTAAATCAAAATTATTTTACTATTCTAAAAAATGAAATCCTGGTAGTTTATTGTACATTACACTAAGTCAATTATAAAATACTAGTTTTTTTCAAGGGTTTATCCATTGGTCATATATACTTTAATACTTGAAAATATATGTCTTAGTTGTGAAAATGTTTATTCCTTAGTCTTTTACCAAATGCACTTGAATTAATCAATATCTTCTTATGATCCATTAGTTATGATATTGAAGGAGCAATATAGATGTGATTGATTCATAGTTTCTCTATATCATTCTATTATTTCAGTTAAGTTGGAACCATGACATTGTAATTTATGCTCAAATTTATTAATGAGATTGATTTGACTCATTATTGATTAGGTCAATATAATAACTTTAGCTTTCCCACCTAATAGAATTTTTGAGAGAACATTCTCAGACATCTACCAAAGTTTCCATTATACAAATTTTAGTCTTCATAATTATTATTATGTTTACAAATTCTTATATGTTACCATAACCTATTCCCTAAAAGATAAGTTCAATCCTCAGAATCACCTAGAGCATACGTGTTAAGGTGGCAAGGCGACACAACGTTGGGACTGGACACCTTGCGCCAAGGCGTGACTAGCGTGCCTAGGCATCGCCTAAGCGACCTTTAAAAATAATAATTTATGTATATATTTTATGTATATATACATGTGTCATGGTTTTTCCCCACTCGCGCCTTGGCATCTCCTAAGCAACCTTTAAAAATAATAATTTATGTATATATTTTATGTATATATACATGTGTCATGGTTTTTCCCCACTCATATACACACATTGTATAGTTATATATATAGTTATGTACAAATTTATGGTTGATCTCCCCATATATATATATTATTGTATGAAAAAATAACCAATTAGATTTCTAAATATTATCATTGGCAATAATGTCAAGGACACGAAAAGAATTATTATAAAGAATGTAAGAGAATGATCAACAAATTAATATATATTTATTGTCATACATAGCTATAAGTATTAAGCAATGTAATCACTATCCTTCATAGCATAACTACTTAATACAATCTAAATTGAAGGTGCAAACTAAGAAAAATCAAACGTACTAAGAGTATTAGATCCAATCAAATAAAAAAAGAGTATTAGATCCAGTCAAACCCAAAAAAGAGCTTTAGATCCAATTAAAAGTGATATTTAGCACATAAAATACAACACTATTAATTTTGAACATTGGTGTAGCCATATCAAACATTAAAATAAGTGAATATAAAACCATACCCACAAAACTAGGTCACTATAACATTATAAATAAAGCGTCCTCGCCTAGGCACAACCCTGGGACACCTTGCCGCTTAGGTGACCACCTAGGCGCGCCTAGGCGAGTGCCTTGACAAGTATGACCTAGAGTAAAAACAAGAGAGGTAAAGGGATATGTTTTCCATATATCAACAACCATATTTTTATACCATTTATTGTTTTTGTGCTTCTTATGTATAAGGTTTTGTGATCGAGATAAGTCAACACCTAGGGTGCACATCATTTAGGGTTACTACTCCAAGTTCGTGCCAGTGAAACAATTATGACTTGATCTAAAAATATTCAATCAATTCAAGAAATGTTTTGTTGTACCTTGATCAAAGAACAATTTTTTATACATATAATTACAAGAAAAAAAGTTTTTACAAGAGAAACATTGCAATGTAAAACAAAAAGTTGATCCAAAATCAAACAAAACCAACAAAATTTTCACGTGATGAAACTGTCATGTCTTAAACCATTTCAATACCATATAATATTCAACTAAACACCTTACATTTAATAGGGGATAACTTCACCTTAAACATTGATGGATTATTTTAGAAAATCCAAAATTGTAATACAGGAGGGTCTACTACATAATCAAATTAATAACAAAGGGTCTTAATCAATGATCATTTATTTCATCCACAAGCTAGAGCACCAAGACAAACAATGCCTTTGTTTCTAACTGTGGCATTTGTTGTCAGGTAATTCTTCCCATGGTGGTATTAGACAGTGAAAACAAAATATTTTATATCTTCCCCTTGTATCATTTGAGTCAAGAATTACTTTGAGTCCTTATGTTTAGTGAACACTTCAAGATAGTTCTGAATCCTATATTGAAAAAAGTTCCTTTATTTGACTTCCATCATCATGAAGCATACATGAAGACTCTTCCTTCTTGCATAAAAATGTAACCCAAAACCTTGTATGAATGCATCATTGTATAAATCTAAGAAAGGCACATAGGTAAAGCTTTTCTTAAGCTCATGAAATCATTAAAAAGTTTGTATCATTCCAAATTAGCTTTGTGAGAGGGAGACATATATTTGTGAGTTTTGTATAAATTTCTCACAAATATAGATAGGTGCAAAACTCCATATCTTAGAGGGATTTTAGGGTTCCCTTCCAGTTCATAACTACTTCAATCTTTGTTGACTTCACACCAACATGATCTAAAAAGATCATTTGATTCGACATCTAGTAATATATATGAAATCTCATGGGTTTTTCTTTCTTGTTTAAGTTTTTAGGCTTCCTAAGGTGATGCAACAAGGAGTAAGAAACCCATTTAAAATTTTCTTGAATCTTCTCTAGTCCAATGTCAAGGATAATACAAATTTTGTCATATCTAGGGTCATGGCATCCTATTAAATTTCTACTATGCGTAGCAGACAATCATCTAGGGTCTGTGTATATGTATGGGTTGCAGCCTAAAACTAGGCGTATGTACATCCATAGAGAGGCAAGTTAAGGTGCAACCTAGTGAGAATAAACTCATATGGTTCCATGAAAAAAGAAGGGTCTAAAAGAGAGTTGATCCAAAGATATGATCTACAGAATGAGGATGAAAGACAGTATGAGACTAGCCAAACCTGGAACTCTCTCACTGAATCCTAACTCAACATATAGATCTTCAAACATTATCAAGGAGGATAATATAAGTTCTGAAGGTACAATTATAGCCAACTTAGTCACATAAAAATCATCTAGAAATAGGACATTTAAATGAAATCATGAACTATGCATCAAGACAGTCTAATGTGCACGCCAATTGTGATGGATCTGATACTAATATATAAAGATGAGGTTTCCAGGTTCCTTGACTTTATGCTAATGCAATAAAGCACTAGAATCTCTCTCTCTTTATATATATATATATATATTAGTTTGTTAATCTAATCATATCAACAATTTGATCTGAATGGGTTGATGCAAGTTTTAATGCACTACCAATTCCCTGAGGTAAATTACCTCAAGTTTAAATCCTTTTCCCAAATGCAAAATGATTCTCCCGCAAGTGGATGAATAAGTCTCAATATAGAAAAAGGGTTGAACCCAAGAGGAAACTTATTTAAGAAATCACTTAAAAATTGGTCTTTGAAAGCAATGTTTAAAACCAACTATTGATAGTATTTATAAACTAAGGTTGGATTGAAGATTGCAATTGTAGAGGAAACAATTAGAAAGTGGATTGAAAACAATATTTATAGTAATGGCACAGTCAGATTTCACTCCCATAACCTCTGGATGTTACAACTCAATAACCAGAGCTAATTAGACTAGAACCAAGTGAACTCATCTTCTTTCAGAACACAAGTTGCAAAAGGATTGGATACTTGTGGATAAAAGTATCGTTACCCATGAAGAAAAACCCAATCATCCTATATAATTCCTTATTTGATCACATCCAAAATCCTATGCATTCATTCAAGGATCTAATCCTAAGTTTCATGATCTCTACTCTTAGGATTTTATCAATAAAGCTAATGAATGATCAATTCAAAAAGCAAGAAAATAAATGATGAACAGTAATGTAATTATTTGAATGCCACTGGGTTTGATAACAATTAAAACAAAGTACGTGTGATGGGGCTACTCCCCATGCCGTAGTAGTGAAGTCTATTTTCTCATATCCATAAAAAACAAAAATACAAGAGAGAAGATAAGAAATCATGTCATTGAGAATGAGGAAATGAGAAGCCAAAGGTCTCTGACAACAATTATCTACTTTACTAGAAATAGGTTCGAAAAACTATGCATAGAGGATGACATCCCTTTATTTCTATGTAACTCGCACTAAAAATCAATCTAGGACTGAGTGTGTACAACCCCTTGGTCATTAGGTCCTCTCTTTCTTTTTCTCACTGGCTCGTTGCATCCCATGTTGAGCACACAATTGTTGTCATTGAGCCTATTTGCCATGTCGGTTTCCCAAGTAGGGAAACTAGTCGGCTGAGTGGCCTTTACGTGACAAATCTAATGGGCTTCTGGTTGTTTGAATGGTAGGTGGGTCAAGCGACTCTCTGTCTGATGACCTCCTGAGGGTGAAATTGGTGAACCGAATAGGATGGCGGTTCGACTGACTATTGATACCCAAAGCTTTTAATTTCTACTGACTCACGTAGAGCAGTTGGGCTTTACTTCCAACTGGGTCGAACGGTGAAGTATTTTGGCTGATGAGGCTCTTATAGTGATAAATCTACTAAAAATAAGTCATCTGATAGGTGAGGTGAGTCGGAAAAATTGTGGGTCTCCAAAAATGTTGATGCTACTGACTTCAAGAATCATTTGAAAGTGGATTCCAATCAGCCGGTCAAAAAGGTGGGTCGGACAATTAGAATGTCGTCAGTTGTGTAATTAATCTCTGATTTGGGAGGCCTAAAATTGGCCAATGAAGTGGGTCAGATAGTTGGATTATTCTTTGTCGGAACCTTTGGTTGGTCAAGCCAATCATTCAACTGGAGAATCCATTCATCCAACTGGCCTAGCTGAAAGTGATAAGTATCATCTTTTTTCCTTCCAATCTTTTCTCAGCTTGGGATATGGAATTGGGGGGACCACTATCATGGTTTGAATCTGAGCAGTTCTTTTACAATCATAAGAGGTAGAAATCTAACTGAAATTCTAACAATTTGAGGGCTAAGTAAAAATAACAAAATTGAGAAAAATAGCAGGAAATAACTACTTAAAATAGGAATCTAGTCTAGAATGTTCAATGAAGATGTGATGAGTACCCATTCATCAAAATACCATGAACTTGAACATTGATCATCCTCGAGAAACACATTCGATTCAGTAAAAACCATAGGATCAACTAGACATTAGATTCCCTAAATCTATCAGTAGAATTAAAGAATCAACTAAACATTAGATGTCATGAATACCATAGAATCCATAATAAAGGTTTGCACTGTGAAGGAGGAAATGTGCCTAATGAGTGGTAGAGTCTAGGATGAGGTACTTAGAGCATACACGAGAGGTATAGGTGACTAATCATAGTGAGGATAGTCTGCTTAAATTAGTAAGGTGCCCAACATTAACTAGAGATTCTGGTGTTTCCCAGTGCAGTTTAGCTAGTTTAGATGCTTCTTAGTAGGTTAGCCCTTGTGGAACTACTTTTATAGGTAGTTAAGCCAAGTGGTTTGACTCTCCACTTGAGTCCCTAGGTTTAGAGGAGTAGTCTAGTTTATCCATCCAAATGTTTAGCCATTGAGACTAGATGTGGCAAGCCCTGATGTAGAATACAGACCTAGTTTAGCAGTCTTACTGTGTTGGGTCTACTCTAAATCTTGAAAGGTGAGATCGTGGCTTGTTGCGATACTTACACATGTTGTAATACACTTGATGTGGGTCTAGGGAATAATAAAAGGAGTAAAAGATTTATGATTGGATTTACTTTTTTTATTGTAGATATTATCAAAAATACCATCATGTTGGATGACTTACAGCTTTTAATTGCCATGCTTGTATTTTTTTGCATTAAATTCATATAAAAATATACATATAATTTATTGTGGATTCTTATTGAATTTACACACACTAAGCTAGTATCTCACACACTCTACTGAATCATTATCAGGAATGGGTCTAGCTCAGTAGGGGGAGGCATAAGATACCTTTCATCAGGAGTAGATCAACCAAGGTCTTGAGAGGAATAGCTAGTTTAGTTAGATGGTCTCTTATCCTTTCTATGGTCATGGGAATGTGGGAATGAGGATAGAGACCAATTTTGTAATCGATTGTAATTAATGTACTGAAGAAAGAACTAGTTTCTTTCAATTGATTATGATGTAAGAGTAAAACTCAATTGTGAACATGTGATGCTTATGTTTAAGTCAGATTTTATCTTTTAAGTTAACGTGATGTTTGTTCATCCTATATAACTAATAAAATCTTCCTTTCAATAAATGGTTGAAAGTGGATGGTTAACTTAATCCCTCTTTGGTTGTCTAAAACCCTAGTTAGTGGCTCTGGATCGTGTCAAATCTTGGTATTAGAGCTTAGGTTGAGCTTAGGTTTGGGACAAAGGTCATAAGAGACCAATAGGAATATGATGTTTTCCTCTTTGAATTGCAATTTTGTGACTGATATGTTCTCTTATGGATATGTAAATGGCGGGAAGAGGATGTGGTCATCGTGAAGAACACTCTGAGAGACATTATGGACTTGACCCTTAGACAATGGTTCAAGGTAAAGACCATAGATATAAGGTATCTAGGATGTATCAAATCTTTTAGGAAACAAAAGGGAAACATAAGATTGACAAAAGGTCCTCATCTTCTAGCAAGAACTTGATGAGATGTCACTAGGTACAAAAGAAGCTTAGTGGGACTGAGTTTTCTAGAACAACATACCCTACTATGGTAGATGTGTTGCTTTGATAGTTGGAAAAGGTTTTTTTGCAAATGGACTTATTAGAGGACAAGTAGATCAACCATGCTATATATATACTTAAAGGAGAAGTGGAGTTATGGTGCATGGAGTAGAATATAAGAGGATAAATACAGTGATGATATGGAAGGACTTTGTAGATGAATTTCACTTGAAGTATTTCCCTCCTACCTTGCTAAGTTACAAAACCAGACAAGAGCAGAGCATAATACATGGAAGCATGATAGTTGGTGAGTATGAGTCATATTTTGCGAGGATAGTCAACTTCTGTCTGTAGCTTGTACCAGATGACACAGAGAAATATAGGAGGCTTCAAGTAGGTTAAAGACCAGAAATTGGACATAAGATATTAACAATTGGCCAAAGAGATAGAGAGAAGTTTGAAGAGTTTGTGGAGGTAGCACGACGTATTGAAGAGTTAGTTAATTTTGATAAATAGTCTAAGGGTAGAAAAAGATCTATAGAGTTTGGTAGAGGAGGACATTGCACTGGTGGATACAGAGGAGGTGGTGGATTCTTTTCCAAAATAGGACAAGGTCTTGGTTGTTTTGTAAGGCAATGAACTAGTTCAAGTGATGTGGTATCTTCTCATAGTAGGGGATATCTATCCCTAGAAGATGGAATACACCAACAAGGTGGGAACCTTCATCAAGGCCTTCAAGATCATCAATATTAGTGATAGGACATTGTTGTGTGTGACACTTGTGGTAGGGAACACTCTGGTCAAGGTTAGGGAACTGAATTTTGAAGATGCCATTACTAAAGACATATGGGACATTTTCAAAAAAACTATCCCAAGATTCAAACACACCAACACAGAGTTCACAGTATCAGTTTCAAACTCCAGCTCCAACTAGAGGAGCAAGTTCTTCAATTACTTCAGGCTCTAGAGGGGGATCACCTAGAAACAATGGTGGACAATGAGGACACCACGGTAGAGGAAAAGCTATAGGACATTTATTCTCTATGACCTAACCAAAAAAGTAGTATCATCTAGAATTGTTGTAGGTTAGAAGCTTCTCTTTAACAACATTTATGTTACAATTTTGATAGATCATCAATCATTAGTAGATTAAATCTTTTAACTTCAGATTTATCTTATGAATTATTGTTAATAGGTGAGCCAACAATTTTGATATAAGTATGTCACAAATGTCTTTTAAGTTTTAGTGGGTATTCCTAATGGTTAATATTATACCCTTTGATAGTAGTTCTTTTCAAATAATATTGGATATGGATTGCCTTGAGACATACCATGTCCAGTTAGATTGTTAGAAGAAAGAGGCTATCTTTCCAGTAAGGTGGTTTTTCATGTGTCTTAATTGGAGGTAGGAAAGTCTTACCCACAATCATAGTAACAACCATTTTTAGCTCATAAGATAATAAGAAAAGGGTGTGAGGCCTTATTTGTACATGTGGTAGATGCAAGGGCAGAGAAAACAACAGTTAATATAGAGGATGTTCCAATAGTGTGCGAGTTTCTGGGTATTTTTCCTGAGGAGTTACAAGGTTTACCTCCTGAGAGAGATATTCACTTTAGGATACAAATTTTTCCTAAAAGTCACCCAATAGCATTACCAACTTGCATGTAGAGTTGTAGGAATTAAAAAAATAGTTACATGAGTTATTGGATAAGGGTTTCATTCAACCTAGTACATCACCTTGGTGAGATCCAATGCTTTTGTGAAAAAAATAAGAATGGAGCTATGAAGTTCCACATAAACTATAGGAAAATTAGATAACCATCAAGAACAAATATCCTATGTCTATGATTGATGATCTATTTGATCAGTTGCATGGATCAACAATCTTCTCAATAGTAGATTGCATCAAATGTACCTAAGTCATCCTTTAGAAGAAATATGGACATCATGAGTTTGTAATCATGTCTTTTGGACTGACAATGCCCTTGAATCTTTTGTGGACATGATGACCAACGTTTCTAGACGGTATCTAAATCACCTTATAGTAAAACGTATAGATGACATCCTTATAAATTCCAGAGATGCTTTACAAGAACATGATAATCATTTGAGGATAGATTTGTAGTCGTTGAGAAAACATTAGTTGTATGCTAAGTTCAACAAATGTGAGTTTTAATTGTTTGAAGTTTCCTTTCTTGGACATGTTATATTAGGAGGAATCCATATAGACCATAATAAAGTGGAATATGTTCTTCAATGGGAGCAACCCACAACTCCTGCTGGGATTAGAAGTTTTCTAGGGTTAGTTGGATATTATGGGATATTTGATAAGAAATTTAGTGTTTCAGCACCATCTCTAACACATTTAACAAGTAAGGATGTGCCTTTCATTTGGTCTGAAACATGTGAGAAAAGTTTTCAATTATTAAAGAATTAGTTAACTATATCACCATGTTTTATTTTACCAAAAGCTGATAAGGGATATGTGGTGTTTTGTGATGCATACAAGAGAGGTTTAGGATGTGTTCATATGCAAGAAGGAAAGGTGGAAGCTTATGCTTCCAGACTAATCAAGAAAAAAATGAAGAGAATTATTCACTACATGATCTTGAGTTGGAAACAATAGTACATGCCCTAAAGACATCCAGTCATTATCTCTATGGTCAGTAATGTCAAATCTTTACGGATCATAAGAGTTTAAATTGCATTTTCACACAAAAGGATCTTAACCTGAGCCAATGTAGATGGTTAGGGAATATAAAGGAATATATTGTTAACATTTATAACCACCCTAGGAAGGCCATTGTTATGGAAGATGAATTGAGCAAGAAGTCTACATCACCTGCAGAAATGTTTTATATGGCATGTGTAAGAAGTGACTTACTAGTTAGAATGAGAGAGATGAATTTAGATTTGAGTGTATCATAATGAGGTGGTCAGATTGCACATATGCATGCTAGATCTACATTCTATGAGAAAATCAAAGAGCTTCAATAGAATGATAGTGAATTGAAGCAAATCATGCATGACATGATATAAGGAAAGAGGATAAAATTTAGATATTCAGATGATGGGATGGTGTATCAATAAGACAGATTGTGTGTGCCAAATAACATTGATTTAAAGAAGCATATTCTTGAGGTGGCTCACTCTTCTATGTATGGAATGCAACCAGGCAGTTCCAAGATGTACAACAACCTCAAGTAATTGTATTGGTGGACAAGTATGAAGATAAATGTGGTTGAATATGTAGCCAAGTGTGGTGTGTGCCAATAAGTCAAGGCTTAACACCAGAAGCCAACATGTACCCTACAACCACTCCATTTTCCTATGTGAAAGTGGGAGCATATTACCATGGACTTTGTGGTGGGGTTACCTAGAACATCACATGGTTCTGACTATGTATGGGTGACTATGTACAAACTAATTAATTCTTCTCATTTTCTACATGTTAAGTCAACTTGGGATGCAACCAAACTAGACAAAGACCATATAGATGAGATAGTAAGATTGCATGGAATACCAATCACTATAATATATGATAGAGACCCCAAGTTCACATCTAGATTTTAGAATCAGCTACATCGTGATTTGGGATCATCTAGATTTAAATTTTAGCACTACATGTCATCCTTAGACATATGGACAATCATAGATGCCAATTCAAACCCTATAGGACATGGTGAGAGCATGTGTATTACAGTTCAATTGCAGTTGGGATGATCAAATTAGTCTTTTAGAGTTTTCCTATAATAATAGTTATCCTTCTAGTTTAGACATGGCCCCTTATGAATCTCTATATGGGAGAAAGTGTAGATATCCTATTTTTTGGTATGGAGTTGGAGAGAGATAGAAGATAGGTCTAGAGTTGGTGGAAGAAACAACATTAAAGATATATGTGATCAAACAATAGTTGAAAGTTGCACATGATAGATAAAAAATGCTATTCTGAGAAAAGGAATAGACCATTTCAATTTGAGGTTGGGGATGAGGTTCACTTAAAAATGTCACCATTGAAAGGTGTACTGAGGTATGGAAAGTGAGGAAAACTGATGCCTTGGTTTATGGGTCCCTATCCAATCATTCAGAGGATCGACCAATAACATACAAACTTGATTTTCCTCCAGAGCTAGCCAATTGACATGATGTATTTCATTTATAAATGTTAAATAAGTGTCATATAGGTACATATAAGATCATAGATCAAGAGGCAGTACAACTAAGAGAAGATATCTCCTATGTTGAAGGCCCTATACAAATTTAGATTGTAGAATCTGAAAGCTTTAAAAGAGGGAGATACTCTTAGTGGAGGTCCTTTGGAAGAACGATGGTGTAGATAAAGCTACATGGGAGTTAGTGTCATAGATGTGTAACAAGTATCCTTTCCTCTTCTAGTAGTTTCAAGATGAAACTTTTTTTAGAGGGGAAGATTGTTACGACTGATACCCCCCTTACTAGTAAATTGAGAGTTTAAGATAATCTAGGTGTTACTTACACCTTTATTAAATAACTTACAATATTAATTTATTGATTTATGTTTTATCTTAGCTTAAACTTATTATTTGATAAGTTCAAGAAAACATGTGTGATGAATACATCAAGTTTTGGATCTTAGTCGATATAGTAATAACACATACATGTAAATCGAGAGAGATTTAAGAATATTTGAGGAATTCTATTAATGAAGAAATTATTATTTGAGATTTTTTGCAATCATTTGCTGTAGAATGGTAGGAAATTCAAATATGAATGTAATGCAAAAAGAATGAACCAAACTGGGGTTTAAATGATAGAGTTGTCTTACTTTTATTTTTCATACAAAAATACCTTTGGATCACAAACCGATTGCTAGTTAGATTCACAATCAGGAGGTCCACAAACCAATGGCTTGGTAGACTCATAATCCGAAGGTTCAATAATCGATGGTTTGATTGACTCACAAATCAATGGCTCAACAGACTCATAAATTGAAGGTTCAAAACCAATGGCTCGACAGACTCACAAACCATAGGTTCAACAATCAATGGTTTGATAGACTAACAAATAAATGGTTTGTTAGAGTCATAAACTAATGGTTTAACAAATGATGGTTTGGCACACTCACAAACTAATGGTTAGTCAGACTCATAAAACAATGGTTCTAAGCTGTGTTGCCACCAACACAACCAATCACCAAAATGGACATCACTTTTGCTATACATATCAAAATATGATAAAATTTGTTTGGTTGGATTTATTTTTCAATAATAGAGATTAAATCAAAGCCATTAAATCTAAAAATGTGAACCAAAGGATGACTTCTAGGGTGGCTTTGTGGAAAAATAAAAAGAACATGAGAAATTGATGATTCTGCCTTAGATCCAACCTCATGAGTAGGTTTTAGCTGTAGATTTTTTCTTGTCTTTGTTTTCCCTTATTTAGAATTTTTTTATTAAGCAACCAAAGGTTTTTCTTGATCTTCTTTCTTCATTTCTACCTTTGAAAGACTTTGTTTAGGTGTATTAAACCAACATTAGGTTGACCAAAGGTGTTCTTTGGAGCTTTGAGCTAGGATCCAAGCTTGCTAGACTGAAATCCAAGTTTACCTAGTTCAAACTCAAGGAAAGTAAGTTAGATCAAGTTCGTGTGAGTGGATTATCACCTTTAAACCTCAATGTTGTAGAAATTAAGCCCAAATATTATAACTAACATGTAATGCTTATCACAATGAATATTTTTATCATTTTATTAAGCAAGGATATGAGATTTTAGTTAAGACATTGATTGTTTTGGCATATTTGATGATATAGTATAAATTCTTTTTCATGTAAATTAGTTTTCCATGAATCTATCATGAAATTTAATGCAATAATTTGAGGCACTAGAACCCCCAATTTTCCCTAGTTCTATAATATTGAATCATATATTAAATTTGAGATATGGTGAATGGTTATTTACAATTAGACACTTATGAAGTCCAAATAATATTTCATTCTAGTAAGCATTAGTTTACTCATTTTATTAGTTCTTAAGTTTAAGTTCACATTTAGAAAGCTAAAATAGATGCCTTAAGTACAACAGTAAGCTAAGAACAACATATTAGTAAACCTATCAGTGAAACTAAAGAATCAATTAGACATTAGATGCCCTAAAAACCATAGAATCCATCCTGGAGGTCTGCACAATGATGTAGGGAATGTGCCTACTGACCGAAGGATTCTAAGATGAGGTAATTAGAGGGTACCTAAGAGGTACATGGGACTAATCCCAGTGAGGAAGGTCTCCTAAAATTGGTAAGGTACCTAACATTAATAAGAGGTTCTAGTGGTACCCAATGCAGTCAAGTTAGTTCAGATATTGCTCAATAGCTTAGCCTTTTTGGAACCACTATTGTAGGTAGTTAAGACAAGTGCTTTGACTATACTCTTGAATACCCATGTTTAGAGAAGGAGTCCAATTTATCTGGCCAGTTGTTTAGTCGCCAAGGCCAGGCGTGGCGAGCCTTGTTGCAGACCAAGAGCTAGTTTAATAGACTTAGAGTCTTGGGTGTACTTTAAGTATTATACGGTGACATCGTGGATTGTTACAAGACGTACACATGTTATGGTACACTTCATGTGAGTCTATGGCATAATTAAAGGAATAATATATTTATGGATGGATTTATTTTATCTATTTACTGTAGTTTTTATCCAAACTACTATCATGTTGATGATTTACAAATTTTAGTTGTAATGCTTGTATTCTTATGTATTAAATTCATGTAACAACATTGATCTTAATTAAAATGGTTTCTTTTTAAATTTCACGCATTGAGACAGCGACTAACACACTTTATTTAAACATATTTTAAGAATGGGTACAATTCAATGACAGGACCCATAAGTTAGCTTTTGTCAGGAGTAGAACAACCGGGGTCTTTATAGGAATAGCTAGCTTAATTAGATGGTCTATTATCCTTCCTTTGGTCCTGGGAACTTAAGAGTGAGGATTGAGAGCAGTTTTGTAATCTATTGTAATTGATGTACATTAAAGCAAGTGCTAGTTTCTTTCAGTTGATTATGATGTAAGAGTAAAACTTAGTTGTGAACATGTGATGCTTATGTTTATGTTAGATGTTGTATTTTAAGTTAACATGATGTTTTTTAGTCCTTTATAATTGGGAAACAAGTAAAGCTAATTTTCAGTAAGTGATAAAAAGTGAATGCTTAGATATTTCCCTATTTTACATGCTTAAACCCTGGTTAGTGGGCTTGGGTTGCATCACAATAACTCAAGAATGAGATCCTTGAAGACCTGTTGTATCCAGAAGAGGAAGTAGGAGATTCAAGAGCAGAAAAATAGCATCTCTAATGCCTCTTGAATGCCGAGACCTTGAGTGTTGATGGGAATGCCCATAGAGGAAGCTGTGATCTAGGAGCTTCCATGGTTTTGTACTTCTTTTTGTGCTCGGAAGTTACTAGGGCCTTGTATTTGCTGGGAAGGGGGCAAATTGGGCGCGGAAGGCCAGTGGACAAGCTTGGGGGTTGTCATTTGCTAGTGAATACTATCTCAGCAGATAAGAAAAAGAGGCATGGAGGACGAAGGCTTTGCATCAAATGTCAATGTCATCAATGAGTTGTTCAACTGCCTTTGTGTCAACAACCATGACCTCCTTGGTATAGGTCTCATCATCCTCCAAGTTTCTAGAGCGTTCATGTCATCCTCGACACGTCTCTCTCAAATGTGAATGCCGCACGTCAGAGCAGGTTGAGTTGTGTACAAGCGACATATAGATGGAGCTACTATAGTTGCTTTGCCCTTGCCCTTCTTGGGGATGAAGGGTTGCTTTTGAAGGAGACCATGGTTAAAACTGCCTGATGGTTGGCCTCACCACTCCCTCTAGCATGTGGCATCCTGGATGTCTAATGGAATTATGGCCAACCGACTAGAGGAGTAGGCTGAGTGACTAGAATAGGTTGGTGGCTATTGAAGAATCTGGGTTGGGAGATCAGCAGGGTGAGTCATAAGATTTGAATGCACACTAAAAAAATCCGATGAGAGTGAATTGGTCGAATCGTTATACAATTCAACTGATTGGAATGTTACGGGGGTTGTTGGATACTACACATGTCAAGCGCCATGCATGCCTATTGTCAGACGACTGGCATGGTTGTGCGACACTTGGTTAGGGCAGATCAACTGATTCACTAAAAGCAAATCGGGAGATTGATAGAGAACAAGGGGTGAAGAGTAGGGGATGATCTGATGGAGACAAGTAGTATGGGGCACATGAGTCGCTGGTCGAGGCATTGTAGGTTGAATGACACTTGGGGAGTGCAAATAAGAAGGTGTAGGAACCAAATCAATGAGGTGGTAGGTGTTTTAGGTCATCATCAGTGGGTGTAGGCATCTAAGTTGATTGGCTGGCCCTACAACATTGTCTTGGAAGTGAGAGGGGGATCTCAAGTGTCAACATCGCTTAGGGAAATGGAGTAGTAGATCATGATTCCAATACCTTACAACTAGGGTCCATTGTATGGATAAAACCTCTAGTTGGCTGACTAGAAGTGGTTGAGTCAACTGATTGGGGTCTATATGTGGAGGTGGAGTGCAACGTTGGTCGACCATTTAGGAAAATTTTGAATTGGTTGACTAGGAATGCAAAAGAGCAAGAAAGGGTATTCATCAGTTGTTGAACTGGCTTGGTTCAAGTCAATCAACAAGGCAAATTCAAGCGAAAAGTTGTCCCAAGTCAATCAGTTGACTCGTTTGACAAGTGAGGAACTGGAAATGCATCATATGGATATAGTAGCTCCTGGAAGATTGGGTGTGCATTCTAGTCGGACAACTGGAGTGACGAACCGAACAATTGGAAATACTTTTATGAATCTAGTGAGTATTGGACATTTGAGCACCCATTCTAGTTGGGCGGCTAGATTGTCTGGTTGATTGACTAGAAATGGGGGAGAAATCCCTGCTATATAGGTTGACTGGGTTCGCTAATAAGTCAACTTGCTTGTAGCCTGCCCTGTGTAAAGGGGTAACCCTCCCATTCAGTTTACTAGGCGCCCAACTAAGGGTTGGTAGAGTTCCAATCAGTTGGAGTAAAAAAAATCTAGATCAACCAAATACTTGAATCTAGAATGCAACTAAGAGGATAATATCAAAATTGAAATGTAATCTAACTAATCACAATGAATTTTTCTGGATTTAACTAGGTAACTACCAAGGTACCTCTCAACAAGTGTCTTGTTTAACATCATTGGCTTGCAGCTTGCCTGGGAAAAGGGGTAGCTCCCATTCAGTTTACTAGGCGCCCAACTAAGGGTTGGTAGAGTTACAATCAATTGGTGTAAAAAAATCTAGATCAACCAAATACTTAAATCTAGAATGCAACTAAGATGATGAAATATCAAAATTGAAATGTAATCTAACTAATCACAATGAATTTTTCTGGATCTAACTAGGTAACTACCAAGGTACCTCTCAACAAGTGTCTTGTTTAACGTCATTGGCTTGTCGTCTGAATCCTTAGATGGGGACCAAATTGGTAAGGGAAAGAGGAATTGCTTCCCATGATACAAGGTCCTTGGAAGTGAAGTACCACTTCATCTGGTGTCTATTTGCCATGAACTCACCTTCAATCTTTCCCACAAAACAAACACTCCTTGTTTGTAAAATTTTTCACAAGATATGGGACATGCCACCAAGATCTCAATTTCACGGGGAACAACCTCAACCTAGAATTATAGAGCAAGCCTTGATATCCCACTTGAATTTATTTCCTATTTCATATAGTTTTTGTGCCTAATCTTAGTATGCTCTTTATAGATGTGTGCATTCTTATAAGCAAACATACACAATTCTTCTAGCTCCTACAATTGTAAGAATCATTTCTATCTAGCAAAAGATAGATCAATATTCATAAAGAAAATTGCCTAGCTAGTCTTATGTTCCATATCAATAGGGGAACTGTATGATTTTCCATATATTACCCGGAACACAGTGGTGCCTAATGGCATTTTGAAAGTTGTCTGGTATGCCCCAAAGTGCATCACTAAGCTTCAACGCCCAATCATTCTTTATGCATCCTGCATTTCTTTTTAAATTGCCCTTGATTTATCCATTAAATACCTCTACTTAGGCACTGGTTTCAGGATATGAAGAGGCCACTCGATGATGAATGTCGTATTTATTTATCAATAATTCAAACTTCTTCTCCTATATAATGAAATTTTTCCTCAGAGATAACCACGTGTGGCGCCTCAGACCTAGAAAAGATGGTATCTTTAAATAACTTCATGATGAGTTTGGAATCATTGGATGTTGTGGGTAGTTCCTCCACTCACTTAGAAACATAATCCACTACAACCAGAATGCACGAGTAGCAACAAGATGGGAGAAATGGACCCATGTAGTATACCTCCAAACATCAAAGATTTCAACTTATTACCAAGCTTTTAAAAGCATTTCATCTCACCTTAATATGTTTCTAGAACTTTGGCATTGATCATAAGAAAGAACGAATTCATATGCATATTTGAAAATCAGAGTACACTAGAATCCACATTGAAGGGCCTTCAAGTTGGTCTTCTATGAGCTCACGTGTCTATTGGATCAAATGGGCTCTAGAGGGGGGTGAATAGAGCTAAAAACACTTGCACAAAATTCGTTAGACATTCAAGTTACTACAATGTATGTGATTTCAAATATTGAATTTGTATTGCAAGTAAAAATACATAGCAAGGATGAGAGAGATTGAAGAAACACAAGTATACAAGCTATTTAGAGAGGTTCCAATTTCTAAACTAGGAGTAAGTCAGTCCACTACCTAGAGAGGTCAAGCCCTAGGATTTTGCAATCAATGTATACTTATATTCCATTATAAGACATACAAGATGGGCTTCCTTTTTCGAGTCAAGGATACCCAACCTTCCCTTTGAGGACAAGGGAGCCAATAATCAACCAAGGTCTTACCTATCCAGAGGAGCTAGTTTTCTACCTCTAGAAGGTCTTTCCCACTCTTGAAAGTAGCTAGACACCTTCACCAAGGAGATCCCCTTCTTGCATCGAGTCTTTTGACTTGAAGGATTTACTCACTTGTAATTTCGAATCTTCAGCCTTTCCCTTCTCCTTCATCTTGGAGAAGCTTTTGCACCTTCTTCTACAGCTTGAAGAAGCTTGCACCTTTTCCTTCACTTAGAGAAGCTTTTACCAACTTGATCTTGAGGAAACTGGTTGGGGAAAGGGAACCTTTCAGAGATTTACAACCATATAATGAAGTAGCTCTCTCACAGATCCTATATCACTCATATGGACATTTTGATTTAGAAATAAGAGAGAGAAAGAGGCTTAAGTGGATTGGATGCACTAAACTATAGCTACGATCTAGAATAGCATGAAGGAGCAACCTTGGAATGAATTCTAAGAGGTCCTATTTATAGTTGGAGTGTCCACTAGAGGCTAGGAGCACTAAGGAACATTTCCTAGCTATTTGGGGGTGTTGCAATGGATATAATTTTGATTTTTGCAACACTCCAACAGTTAGAATCAGTTTTTCCGCACTTTCCATACAAAGATTTCAGTCGAGTTTAATAAAAGTAACTTGACCGATTGCACTATGTGACAAAGATAGTTTGAACCATTGGTAGAGTTTATCCTGGGTGAAACCTGACCGAACCGCTTAAATCAGTTTTGCTCAATGCAAGGATCAGTTGAGTTCTATGTATGGTAAACTCGACCAGAGCTGAATTTTCTCAAAATGTATTAAGGGGATCGGTCGAATTTGTTATAGGAGAAACTCGATCGAAAAACACCCTATAATGACTTTTGGAAAATGTCATTAGAGTGATTAAACTTTCAAATTTAGGGCTCCTAATTTTTTCTCATCTTAGTTACAAGTCATTACATAAATACAAATTATTACAAAAATCATCCTAAGGGTTTTAGGGTGTTTTCCAAAAAAAGTCCATTTGCATTACTTTTGATTTGAACTAGATCAAGCTAGGGCTTGATTGAAATGGTACTTTTCATGTACGTAAATCCTGAAATCAATCTCAAGTAGACATATTAGATACATATGAATGGAATGGTTGTCATTATCAAAATATGGAAAATGTGTAACTCTCAGGTCAACATTCTTCCCCTTTTTGGCAATGACAAACCATTCCTTAACATATTGAAAAGGATATGAAAATTAAAACATTTATCTTGTGAATTGCAAGGGGATACATGAATAAACAATGTTAGTTTCTCCCCCTCAATTGTGCTTACTTTTACCTACATGATTAGTATTTCAACAAACAACCATAACACATATATATACTATATGGTCCTCTAGCAAGTCACATGATATTAGAGATAATTGACTAGAAAATGATCCCATAAGAAAATAATTTCAATATGGTTGAAATCATATCGCCCCTTTGGTACATGTAGTACATGATGATCTCTCATATTCTTCTCCCCCTTGTTATTGCAAAAAGTCAGGGGGTAGAAGAGATATAAAGCACATGTCTTCGTCACAGGCACAAACTAAACAAGAAACCACACATAGCACACACAAAATAGAGACAAAAATAGAGAGAAATAAGCAATCTAGAGTCATAATCAAAATGTGGGAAAACATAGCAATAACTCATAAGATATAGTTAATAAAGGATTTAAGTTACATAAGACTACAACATCAAACATATCCTCTTAGAAAGAAAAAAACTACAATCTAATGAAAAATGATGAGATGATAAAACAATATGCCTTGATACAATGCCCAAATGTCTAATGCATGATAGTCTACACACACACACACACACACACACACACACACACACACACACACACACATATATATATATATATATATATATATATATAGAGAGAGAGAGAGATAGAGAGTCAGGCTAGTGTACACTCAAGTGTACAGGAGGCACCATACACCTCAGTCATTTTTAAAGATGTAGTATTGAAAATTATAAACCTTTGATATTCTTAAATATCTTAAGAACATTCTATATAATAAATTTTAGTTCATTTGGATACTTATAGGCCGTGCATCTAAAGGAGGCAAGAATCATGCATTTCAAATTAGTTTTGTGTGTCGATTTTGTTGTCCTTGGATGAGTGACTTACACTCATCCAAATGGGCTCAAATTTTGCATGTGGCCTATTATTATTATAACCATGAAGATAAATAGATTGTATTTTAGAAATACAAGGTCGAGATAGGCAAACACCATTGAGGTGTACAACATAATCTATACAGTCGAGTGTATTGTAGCCTAACTCTCTCTCTCTCTCTCTCTATATATATATATATATATATATATATATATATATGTGTGTGTGTGTGTGTATGTATGTATATATATATATATATTTATATATATATATATATATGGCTAAAAGAATTGTGTACCTGAGTACATGTAGCTTATATGTACCCATCGTCATTAATGATGATTATAAAATCCTAATGAAAAATCTAACCTTACGGATGTGATGTATACCTCTTAGATAAGATGTGTATAAAAAGCAACACAATCTAATATTTACATATCATCCAATGAAAGAAAATGTGTATTTTCTAATGAACGGTAAGTTGTCAAAATTGCAAACACCGTTGGATGATATATTATTATATCTCATGATCTATATGGGATATGATTATGATTTTTTAAACACATCTTATCTATACAATCAGGAATCAATCCATACGGTTGGATTTTACGAACATACTCCAGATGTGTCATTTTAATGGAAGGTACACATAAGTTACATGTACCGGCCGGTACACACTTCCTAACCTCATATATATATATATATATATATATATATATATATATATATATATATGAGTACTCTAAACAACTATACAAATAAACATCTATGGCATCTACTAAATCAACTATGTCCTCATCATCGGGCTTATAGTCCTCGTCTCCATCATATGGTGCAACAGTGGCAATAGTTGTAGCCTTACCATCATCACCATCAGAACATCCATCATCACCAACATCAGAGCCATCAACATCCTTAGCATCAACCTCAACATCAGTGTCTTAGTCTAGCATCTCCTCATCAACAAGAGTCCCAAAAGCACATGTACCAGACCACCTGGCATTTGGCTCAGCCCAATACATGCCACATGCATGTAAGGCATTTTCTTGGGGAAAGGTGGGAGTAGAAACTCCATCATAACCAGCAAGAAGAGTGGCAATGGGGCCAACAAGCAGAGCCAAAAGAGGAAGACCACCAGGGGAAGGGGCAAGTCCACCAACGACAATAGTAGGGGGTGTGGCAGAAGCAGTAGGAGTTGGGGATTAGGGTAAAACTGACTATATGTGTAAGAGGAACAATCATCTCTGAGGTACGCCTGGTAGGGTGGGTGGGGATGGTTTCTAACAGGTTCATAGGTGACAATATCTGGCAGAGGTCCTTGTGGATATGCTCTTGAACCCTGAGGTTGTACATCTGTGGATGTATCCTATATCCCATGGCTTCATTGAATATAGAAATGAGGCACGGTTAGGCCGGGGTGGTATGGCGGAGGGTCATGGGTGGAGGTAGAGGCACTTGGTGTGGTGGAAGAAGAGATAGGTAGAAAGGTCTTCTTGATGGGTGTCTTACTAATGTGAACCCCTTTGGGATTTGGTTTGTATCCAAGATCATGGAATAAGGATTTTTCATTATGGTGAAAAAGCGCACCACAGATCATGTTTGGATATGGGAGATGGGTGCCTGTGGTATTCTTATTGGAGTCAAAGCAGGTCATATGATGTAGAATGTAATGAGCCCACTTGATGCTGATATCATTCAAGAGACAATACATGATCACTAACATGTTATATGCAATTTCCATTTGATTCCTCTTGGGATGGACATTGCAATTGACCACTAGGGCAATCAGTCTTGTCTTGATATCAAGGGAAGAGGAGGGTAAGGTTGACTTCTTCCTGTATGGGACATCTAGTTTCTTCAGGAACTTATGGATGTCAAGAAGGGTAAGCACAAAATCAAAGCTCTTGTAGAAACCTTCAGGGTCCAAAAGGTCATGGTATTGCAGATAAGAAGCCACCCAAGTAGCAATGACAAAGAAATATGCATTCAAAGAATCCTCAAATATAGTTATCTTGGTACCGTCTACCATTGAAGTCAAGAAGGCTTGGGTATAAGGTGGTGGAACTAGGGTGGTGTAGTTCCATGCTAGATTGGCATAGAATTCATGGACCACCTTGGTGCTCAACATAGCATTTGCGAATCATGAACTCTCAACACACAAGGCACTTAGGTGATGTGCTTTGAAACAAACTGAGGTTTAAACAAGTCTTGAAAAGGAAAGGGATTACTAGGAAGGAGTTCTTTACACCTATTCAAGGCTTGAGTGGAAATGAAGTAGGTACCATCAAAGGAGACATGTCTTGGAGTAGTTGGTGTGAATGTTGCTCCAGCTAGGGTAGATCTCTTCCTATGGTTGGAGGCCATATGGTCAGATGGAGATGGGATAACCACAAAATGAATCAGAGAATGCATGAGACAGGTTGCCTAACCACCTAGGTTGCGATGGGGAGAGGCAAGGAGGGATGAGCAGAGGCTAGGAAGGGTGTAGGAAGGGTTGGTCTAGCCTAGGTTTTGAGGATGAACACTGGAGGATGGGTATTTAGTTGACAATCTCTAGTTGAGAGGGAGAAAAATCAGTCGATCCCCTTTTCATTTGTGTCCATTCACGCGATCGATTGAGTTCTATGTGTTGGAAACTTGATTGAACTGGCATGTCAGTTTAATCCTCAGCCAGGGATCGTTCGAGTTGTATCAGGACAAACTCGACCGATGGTCATCCTATCCAAAACATAGAAAAATTAATTATAAGCCTCTAGAGTGATATATAAATTTATTTTTCAAGAATATCATGTATTTTAAACATATTGAGGCACGTTTCACTCATCATCGGCTACTATTTTGTGATAAAACATTCGTTTGCAAAAAATAGCCAAAAATAAGGCATCAACATGTCAATTATAGCACTTTCAGTTAAGAGATTATCAGATTTAAGCAAGAACCATATATGTATGATAACATCTAGCTAAATTGCATGGCAATATCATCAAGAGTAGTTATGTGTAGTTTTGATCTAATAAAAGTAAATTTCTCTCTAGTAGAGGTTTAGTGAAAATGTCTGCAAGTTGATTCTTCGTGTCCACATGCATGATATAGATATCCTTCTTGGCCATGTGGTCATAAAGAAAATTATGATGGACCTCTATATGTTTAGCTCTATTATGTAATATATGATTATAAGATAGATTAATTGCATTAGTATTGTCACAATAGATAGGAGAAGCATCAAAACGAATGTTAAAGTCTTGAAGCATTTGATTCATCCATAGGACTTGGGTACAACAACTCCCAACTACAATGTATTCAACCTTGATAGTTGAAAAAGCCATTGTGCTTTGTTTCTTAGAGAACCAAGAAACCAAGCATGGTCATAGGAAGAATCAAGTGCTACTTGTTCACTTTCTATCTATCAAGCACCCTGTATAATCATCATCACTATAGGTAGTATGAGTAAAGTCCCTTGACTTGGGATACCATAGTCCAAATTTTGAGTTTTGGCTAGATACCTTAAAATCCTCTTAACTGCTATGAGGTGTGATTTTCTAGGAATTGATTAAAATGAGCACATAAGCCAGCACTAAACATTATGTCAGGTTTACATGCAGTTAAATAAGGTAAACTTCCAATCATACCTCTATAGAGCTTTTCATCCACTTTCTCACCTTCTTCATCCCATTAAGCTTGGTGGTTTAGACATGGGGGTGTCCATCGACTTGGTGTCCTCCATCCCAAAGTGCTTAAGTAGTTCATTAGTGTACTTGCCTTGGTTGATGAAGTTACCTTCCTTAGTTTGTTTGATTTGGAAGCCGAGGAAGGAAGTAAGCTCCCCCATCATGCTCATATCGAACTCACTTTGCATAAGAGAATTAAACTCCTTTCAAAAATCAAGACCAGTTCTGCCAAAAATAATATCATCGACATAAATTTGAATGATAAAAAGTTACTAGGAGTGTGTTTTAGAAATAGAGTAGAATCAACTTTGCCCATGATATACCCATTGTCTAGCAAAAAGTTCTTTAGTTTCTCATACCAAGCTCTAGGGGCTTGTTTAAGTCCATAGAGAGCTTGTAACGACCTCACTTTCTGCGTCCCCCAATTAAGAAAAGATCTTCAAGTTGAGAGCCATTATCTATGTTCCCAAGGATCCAGATTACTCAAATAACAAATAACAGAGAACAATTTCAATTAAATTTCAAATATTGCTTACAAGTTCTTCAATAATATGCCTCATGAAACTAACACATGTTGAGAAGAAGTAACTGGCTATCTAATCCTCTGATAACTTATCTTTAAGCTTTAAGGTAATTTCCATCTAGTTTATCATATGTTGACATCTATATAATTAACATGTACCTAAAATGCCGACAAACAAAATGTGGTTAGCATAACGAGTTATACTATGTACGTGGAGTGCTATCACAATATGCACAACTAAAAAGATCACATAGTAATCACCAAATATTGCAAATAAGAACGATCATATTCTTTACATATCCTAACCCTTACTGGATATAATATCTTGGGCATGATCACTATCCCATCCAGGGCTCATGTGCATCACCTCTTGATATTTTTTAGCCTAGGGTTTAGAATATTATCTTTTAATTATGTGATATTCATATTGGAATTATAGTTGAACATGAATTAAATGAACAACCAATAATTTTTCTAATGAATCAATCCTCAGAAATCATCAGAAAAACATCGACTAAACTATATTCCAGATATTCATAATTGTAACCATGTACCTTATTGGTGAACCATTCAAATCATGCAATTACATTTCAAGAATATATCCAATCATTGCAATCATCATTTCAAGTGATGCATCATATAATATGCAAGTATGTAAAACCTAAAGTGTCACCATAACATATTAATCACATTAAACCCTACTCGCCTTAATCAAGGATTTTAAGATCATGTTCGGGGTTTGAATATGGGTTAAGAGTATAAACCCCAATTCCTTTATACATCTTGTATAACCCTAATTACAAGATCCATCTTATTTTTTCATCATTACCATTTGGTTCAATTAGGGTCATTAACAACATAGCAAGATATGACCTTCAACCCTAATTCACACTAAGTGTATCACGATCACCAAAGTAACCCATATTTTACATCATGAACACTTATATCATATTATGTGCATTAACTTAGCAAGTTACGATCTTTAAACTATAAATCATCATATGCATGTTAATTCACATCATAAACCCTAACTAGCATCATGTTAGTCATAAATATGTCAAATTACGATGAAGTTCCACATTATCATATGACATCTCAAATTAGCAAGATTTACTGATTTAAGCATCATACTTACCAATACTATGGTTCTTATACATTAATCGTCACTTTAATGCATATTTTACTAATTTTGGAATTAGGATCAGAATTAGGTCTCAAGGATATTTTATTTGCGTTCCTCTTGTTTTCATGATAAATTTTCATTCATAGCTTAATTAATTTAGAGCCACCACTAATTTACTAGATTTAATGAAAGACTAACTCTAAGTGTGCCAATCCTATGCTGCCACATCAGCAAAAGAGTGTTTTAACATTATTTAACTAAGTTAAGGAAACATGGAAAAATACAACCACGTCCCTGTGCTCTAAATAGGCGCTCCAGGGTATAAGGGTCATTTGCCCCTTTTTCTTTCTTCTTGCTCATGATCGTCAACAAGTTGGCGTGTTGCATCAGCATCCTCCATGCTTGCCAGGTGCAGCACCATCAGTGAGGCCATGCACCTTCTCTTACTACTGTACCACTTCACCCCCTTCATGCTCCCCACACCATCCTTCTCCACCCACCATTTCCACAGGTGCGAGGATGGCTTCTCCTCCTTCGACATTTACCAGTGGCCAACTTGGTTTTGTCATGTCTCCTGCTGCACCTCAGCCACACACACGAGATCCCTTCACATGTGAAATCTTACCCTACACTGTAGTCGGGCTCTTCCCTCAACGCCTCGCCTGACAATAGCTGGGGGTGTCGACTTCCAGGTTCCTTCTCCTTCTGACCTACACCCCTGCCTCCCACTCTCAACACAGACAACACATTATCAGGTCAGCCCGTCAGACACCGCCAACCACTGTGGCAGTTCTCCCTTGTCAAAGATGAGGGAACCAGTCCCCTGATCCATGGGATGGCAGGAAAGTTGCGACAATAAGGCTCCACAGTGTAGGATGTATCACAACATTGTGGGTGCATAGGCAAGGAGACAAACCATCTTCAGATACTCTGTTGTTCACCTTCGTGCCAACAAAGCAGTAAGGTATCTCACCTAGGATTCTTCTCACCATTAAGAGGACAATAACAAGAAGGAGTGGCATATGGGTCTAGAAGCATAGTGGGAACTCCATAGAGAACCCCAAGCATTTGGTTTTGTTGGACAAAGATGACCAATGCTTTTTATAGAAGTTGGGCTCATTTCTTGAGATTCTATCCCTATGCAACTCTTAAATAGACTAGGGTTTATTAGGATGGCAGCAACGAAAGGGTTGCCTCCCTTATATATATGCACACCAAAGTGTTCTTGTAAACTCTTCTATGGTTTCCTTTCCCTTCCTCCCTTGGCGTGCAAGGAAAAAGTCTAACGTGGCAATGCACGGTTGTCATGGGAAGGAAATCAAGATCTTCTCATCTATATAAACTCATATTCATGGTCCCATTATTTACTTAATTGAAAAATCCATTGAGGTACACAGAAAATTATGTCACTTATTGAATAATAAATTCTAGATTAATCATCTAAAATTCTCTCTCATTCCCTTATTATTTTCAAGCATACCAAAAAGGAAAACCAAGGTAACACTGTTTGGTGTCCCAAACATTGTGTTTCCAAAAATGGTTAGATAATTATTCTTTTAATTATCTAACACATCATATACTTTATTCTCTTTTGGAAAACATTTATCATATCAAAATTCATTACTATGTATCCATGCATGAATTCCTTTTATCTATTTGCCAAAAGCACCCGTGCCACAAATGTGATTAACATTATTATTCCACCAATAATATTATCAAGGAATTATAAGATTAATTCATGCATCATATTTTTTAATTAAATTTTTTCCAAAATTGAGGATATTACATTCACCCCTCCTTAAAAGGAAATTTGTCCCCAAAATTCAAACCCATTAAGCTTAAGGTAAAAGATAACTCATATTAGTTTCACATCTTAGGGTTAACAACCCTACTCAGATGTCATTAAAATATTTTATTGATAAGAAAATTCCTCACGTCATTACTAGGATTGGTACTTGAATTCAATTCAGGATACATCCACATCCTTAGTAATTACACATTATCATCTCTTAGTGATTCCATTTTTATTTTGTGATATCAATTTCACTTGGTGACTAACTTTTCAACTATTATTCATTTAGTTTCATGTAAGGGTGAGGTAACACCTCTAACCCTAGGACATCTCATTAAATTACCTTTTTAATTCCACAAAGTTCTTATATTTCATGAAGCCATAACTAATCAATCCTGACCTATCCAAGCCTCTGTGCTACCCCTACAGTGGACATGGATACTACCTCTCATGTATGGTAGATCCTCAATAACCCTCATGGTCATACCCCTAAGGTAGACCAAGGCTTAGAGCCATATAGTCAGATGATCCTACCCACATGTAAATCAAACATCAACTCATGATAACCTGATGATCCTACCATGAGGGTAGATTAATACCTAGGTCATCACATATACTCAAAGCTACGAAGGAGGACTAGGATTTGAGCTAGATAGGCACATATTCTTGAGTCTACAACAACTCCTTTCATTATTACATGACTTATTTTTATCTTTTACATTTATACCTCATGTGTTATGAGTCTTAGCCACTTCCTTGAGGTCTCTAGGGGTACATGTACTTTTGGAGTGATCTCATTCTCATGCATATAGGGAGAGCCCCTCACATTCACCCATTAGTCACATGAACATCATGAAGGTAGCTAATTTCTTGGGACATGGGCCTTGGGAAAATGTAGTTGTTACCTCCCGATCAGATGGTCGTGCATTCATGGAACAATAAACTCCTAATCCCATTGGTCCATGTACCTTTGATACTCCCTACTTGACCTTAATATTGACTTCAGGCTCTATCCTTCCAAGGGTTCATTTATAACACATTATTTTCGTATGCAACTCTTTAAACCGAATTCCTCCATTTCTTATAATGCTCATTATTCACTTTATGTCTTGTCATTGGACTCATGGTAACATTTTATGGAGAAATTTCTTTTCCGAACCCGGTCTCGTACAGCCAGTCACTTCCATAGTGACTTTTCCTCATGTCCCTCAGAGATTACATACTTGGGTTCAAGAATCATACTAAATATATGTGATTTCATCTTTTATATTAGGTGACATTCATGGTTACATCAATCTCTAAATTGATTTGGTCAACTTACCTTACTAGGGAAGATCCTAACCTAGGGTGCCTTCATGGCTCATAGGAGGAAATTAGGCTCTCTAGCTACAACTTAACCCCAAGGTCTAAGGTTTTACCTCCCTCATAAGTCATATTTCCACTCTTGGGTTGACCCATCCCCAGGTTGGCACACTAGTCCTAAAGGTTTCAAGTCTTCAAAAATGCATTGTTTTATTATAACTGCTCAACCCTTGTTTGCTCAATCTTTGGGTTTCCCTCTCATGGGGTTTTGTCCATGCAGTGGACTTGGGCCACCTTCCCCTCTAAGGGCTTGGTGCCATGTCAGCTTTCCTATCCATGGGCTTAAACTTTCTTGACCTTCCCCTCCATGGGTTTGATCATAGTCATCTCAATGACTTTCTTTTCGTAACCAAACTTCTAGAGATAGCATGAGGGGTTCGGGCAAGTTATATTCAGATTTTCATTTTCATAACAATTGGTTTCTTATGTTTCTCAAAACCTTTTACATGAATTTCATGCTCCACATACACACATGCATGGGAGACTTGGTCACCTAATCTCATCTTTTTCTTTCTTTCAATCTTATCCCCTTTCGAGGTTCATATGGGTAGTATTTTGTACCACCACACCATTCTCATTATTTATGATTAGGGTTTTAGGGTTAGGGTTATGGAATGCACCCTACCTCTTAGGGTTTCCATGTCCCTTGAACCCCTAGGGTTCTTCTAAACCAACCCTAGTCCCATCTAGGGTTAGCCTCCTAGGGAAAACCCATATAATGTTTTCTCTCTATTTTATCATTATCTCCACCTCACATGTAAGTTATTATTTCCACATTCACATGTACGTTATTTGGCAGAGGATGCCTTATTCATAATTCTTCTCAAAACCCTAATTTTAGATGAGGAGAGAAGTCCCTTTAAGGGCTCATTAAGTAAGAGGATGAGAAGTGGACGAATGAGATGAAAAGAAAATCTAAAGGTATTTTATTTCAGGAAAAATCTTTTGACTTTGGCCAGGCAGGATGCACGGGTTCGGGAGTCTTCATAAGCTGACTAGCGGTGCAGAGGAAAATATTGCCAACACCCGGTTGTGGTCCCTTCTAGACACCATCATCTTTAGAAAATTCCCTAATAATTCCCTCATATTTCTATAGATTACTTAAAATTTAGACTATTAAATATTATTTGAAAAATCTAGGGCTCTGATACCAAATGTAATAACCTCACTTTCTGCGTACCCCAATTAAGGAAAGAACTTCAAGTTGAGAGTCATTACCTATATTCCCAAGGATCCAGATTAGTCAAATAATAAATAATAGTGAACAATTTCAATTAAATTTCAAATATTGCTTACAAGTTCTTCAACAATATGCCTCATGAAACTAACACGTGTTGAGAAGAAGTAACTGGCTATCTAATCCTCTGTTAACTTATCTTTAATGATTTTAGGTAATTTCCATCTGGTTTATCATATCCTGACATCTCCATAATTAGCATGTACCTAAAACGCCGACAAACAAAATGTGGTCAGCATAACAAATTATACTATGTGCGTGGGGTGCAAGCACAATGTGTGCAACTATAAAGATCACATAGTAAGCACCAAATATTGCAAATAAGAACAAGCATATTCTCTACATATCCTAACCCTTATTGAATATAATACCTTGGGCGTGATCACTATCCCTTCCAGGGCTCGTGTGCATCACCCCTTGATATTCATCAACCTGGGGTTTAGAATCTTATCTTTTACTTATGTGATATTCATAATGGCATTATAGTTGAACATGAATTAAATAAACAACCAACCATTTGTTTAATGAATCGATCCTCAAAAATCATCCGGAACGAAAACATCGATAAACTATATTCTGGATATTCATAATCATAACCACGTAATTTATTAGTGAACCATGCAAATCATGCAAGTACACTTCAAGAATATATCCAATTATTTCAATCATCATTTCAAGTGATACATCATATAATTCACAAGTATGTAAAACCTAAAGTGTCAACGTAACATATTAATCACATTAAACCCTACTCGACCTTAATCAGGGATTTTAAGGTCATGTTCAGGGTTTGAATATGGGTTAAGAGTATAAACCCTAATTCCTTTATACATCTTGTATAGCCCTAATACTAGATCCATATTATTCTTTCATCATTGCCATTTTGGTTCAATTAGGGTCATTGACAACATAGCAATATATGACCTTCAACACTAATTCAAACTAAGTGTATCACGACCACAAAAATCTATCATATTTTACATCATGAACACTTATATCAGATTATGTGCATTAACTTATCAATTTACGATCTTTAAACTCTAAATCATCATATGCATGTTAATTCACATCATAAACCCTAACTAGCATCATGTTAGTCATAAACATGTCAAATTATGATGAACTTCCACATTATCATATGACATCTCAAATTAGCAAGATTTACTGATTTAAGCAATAATTACCAAGACTATGGTTCTTAAACAATAATCCTCACTTTAATACATATTGTAATACTTTTGGAATTAGGATTAGAATTAGGTCTCAAGGATATTTTATTTGCGTTCCTCTCATTTTCTTGATAAATTTTCATATATAGCTTAACTAAATCGAAGCTATCGATAATTTACTAGATTTAATGCAAGATTAACTCTAAGTGTGCCAATTCCATGTTGCGACGTCAGCAAAAGAGTGTTTTTAACATTATTCACCTAAGTTAAGGAAATATGGGAAAATACCTACATGCCCCTGTGCTCTAGATAGGCGCCCCAAGGTATAAGGGTCATTTGACTCTTTTTCTTTCTTCTTACTCATGATTACCAACAAGTTGGTGTGTTGCATCGGCGTCCTTCGTGCTTTTTGGGCACAATGCCATCAGTGAGGCCATGCACCTTCTTTTACCGCTGTGCCACTTCACCCCCTTCATGCTCCCCACACCATCCTTCTCCTCCCACCAGTGCCATAGAGGTGAGGAGGGCTTCTCCTCCTCTGACATTTACCAACGACTAACCTGGTTCTAACATGTCTCCCACTGTCTGTCAGTCACACACGTGAGATCCCTTCACATGTGACATCTTACTTGACGTTGTAATCAGGTTCTGCCCTCGGCGCCTTGCCTCACAATAGCTGGGGGTGTCGGCTTCCAAGTTCCTTCTCCTTCCGACCTGCACCCCCTGCCTCCCTCTCTCAGCACGGATGACGTGTGATCATGTCATCCTGTTGGATGCTGCCAACCACTGTGGCAGTTCTCCTTGGTCGAAGATGAGGAAACCAGTCCCCTGATCCATGGGATGGCAGGAAAGTTGCGGCAATAAGGCTCCATGGTACAGGTTGTATCACAACATCATGGGTGCATAGGCGAGGATACGAACCATCTCCATCTACTCTGTTGTTCATCTCCATGCTAATAGAGAAATAAGGTATCTCTCCTGGGATTCTTCTCTCCATTAAGAGGATAGTAACAAGAAGGAGCGACGTCAGGGTCTAGCAGCATAGTGGGAACTCCACGGAGAACCCTAAGCACTTGGTTTCGTTAGACAGAAACGACCAATGCTTTTTTATAGGATTTGGGATCGTTTCTTGAGAATTCATCCCTTTACAACTCTTAAACATACTAGAGTTTATTGGGATGGTGACAAAGAAAGGGTTACTTCCCTTATATATATACATACCGACGTATTCTTGTAAACTCTTCTCTGGTTTCCTTTCCATTCCTCCCTTGGCGTTCAAGGAAAAAGCCTAATGTGGGAATGCACAATTGTGATGGGAGGGAAATAAAGATCTTTCCATCTATATAAACTCATATATTCACGGTCCCATTATTTACTTAATTGAAAAATCCATTGAGGTACACATAGAAAACCATGTCACTTATTGAATAATGAATTCCAGATTAATCATCTAAAATTCTCTTTCATTCCCTTATTATTTTAAAACATACCAAAAAGGCAAACCAAGGTAACACTATTTGGTGTCCCAAACATTGTGTTTCCAAAAATGGTTAGATAATTATTCTTTTAATTATCTAATACATCGTATACTTTATTCTCTTTTGGAAAAAATTTACCATATCAAAAGTCATTACTATGTATTCATGCATGAATTCCTTTTATCTATTTATCTTATGCAAAAATCACCTGTTCCACAAAGGAAATTAACATTATTATTCCACCAATAATATTATCGAGGAATTATAAAATTAATTCATGTATCATATTTTATAATTCAATTTTACCAAAATTGAGGATATGACAGAGCTTTTTGTAACAAATAAACATGGTAGGAAATTTATCATGTTCAAATTCGGGAGGTTGAGCCACATAGACTTCCTCTTCTATTGTACCATTCAAAAATGTACTTTTAACATCCCATGTGATAAAGTACGAAATTCTTGCAACTAGCAAAAGCAAGTAGTATTCTAATAGATTCAAGTCTAGCAACATGTGCATAAGTTTTATCAAAATAAATACCTTCCTATTGATTTTAACCTTGAGCTACTAACCTTGCTTTGTTCCTTACTACTTTCACACTCTCATCAAGCTTGTTGCGGTAGACCCACTTGGTGTCAATGATTTTCCTATCATTTTGTTTTGGCACTAAGGTCCACACCTTGTTCTTCTCGAACTGCTCTAACTCTTCTTGTATGGATAGGATCCATTCATCATCATTGAGAGCTTCTTTTACATTCTTGGCTCAAGTTGAGATATGAAGGTGTTGTCAGCTTGTTCCTTGTTGTATGCAACCTGCATCCTCACCCTTTCAAAAGGATTACCTATAATGAGCTCTTTAGGCTGATAATTTGCAAAGTGACGAGTTGGATCCTTTTTTTCTTCTTCTTTCTCTTCTTCATCAATGAACAACTCTTTTCCTTTATCAAAAATGTTGAGCTCTTTCAAGTGAGGGATCACCTCATCTATAACATTATCATTAACAATATTCTTGGAAATAGAGGGGTTAATCTCAACAAATTTAACATTGATAGATTCTTCAACTTTATACAAATCAATGTTAAATACTCTCTAAGCCTTTCTAGTAGTATTATAGCCAAGAAAGAAAGCCTTGTATAATTTCGCATCAAACTTATTGAGATAATCCTTGGTGTTAAAAAAAAGGACAACCAAAAACACAAAAGAAATCAATAGATGGTTTTTTACCACACCATAACTCATAGGGGATTTTCTTTAAAGATGGATGAGTGAAAGCCTAATTTTGCACAAAACATGAAGTGTTAACATCTTTGGCCCAAAACGTTTTTAGAGTTTCATACTCTAGAAGCATGGTCCTAGCCATTTCATGTAGCGACCTGTTATTTCTCTCTACTACCCCATTTTGTTGAGGTGTTTGAGGTGAATAAAAGTTATGCGCATACCCAGATTCCTCACAAAACCTTTCAAACAAGTAATTTTCAAATTCTCCCCCATGGGCATTGCAGATAGAGATGATCTGGAAAGAACCTTCATTTTCAACTCATTTACAAAAAGTCGAGAAAACATTGAGATTATCACTTTTTGAAATAAGAAAGAAGGTCCAAGTAAACTGAGAAAAGTCATCAACAATCACGAGGCAATACTTGTTACCACAAAGCAATTGAGTTCTCGTTTGTCCAAATAGATCAGTGTGAAGAAGTTCAAGAGCTCTCTTGGTTCTAAGGACTCCTTTGGATTTAAAGGACAACTTGGTTTGCTTTCCTTGTGTGCAAGGCTGGCATTCCTCATCCTTTTTGAAATCCAATTTGGGAAGTCCCTCAACTAAGTCCTTTTTGTCCTACTTGTTCAATTGATGCATATTTACATGACCAAGCCTACGATGACACATAGAAATATCATTTGAATTGGCAAAAAACATCTACCAACAATAGGTTTAATAGATCAAGAAGAATAACATAGAGATTACCATTTCTAGTTCCATTATATATAACATTGTAGGAGAGGGAATTAAAATCAAGCATTCTAGTAAGGTAAAAAGAACAAGATAGCCATTATAATATAATTGACTAACACTAACTAAATTATGATGTGGGCCATCCACAAGGAGAACATTCTTGATACATAGTGAATCACCTACATCACCCTCATCTATCACTTTACCTTTGTTGTTGTCAACAAATGTTACCGATCCTCCTATCTTCTTTGTGAATTGGCTGAAGTGTCTGATTTCACCTATCATATGCTTTGAGAAACCACTATAAAGAATCCATTGTCCTTTTACCTATAAGAAAAGAAGATGTTGATTCCCAATTTAAACCTTGGGATATGATGTTAGCTTGGGGACCCTTTTCATCTTTGGGATGGTTCCCTTCTCTTTATAAGGATAATAGGAGTAATGGTCATCACTGTTGCAATGCACACAAACAATAGGGTTCTTAGAGTCGGATGACTCTCCATGGAAAACATGAGGTTCATTGCTCTTTTTATTACCCTTACCCTTTCTCTTGATCTTTGGAGACCCCCCTACATATCCCAAACCAGTAGTACCGACTTGTTTGGTAGAGTGATCTAGAACTTCATTGAGGGACCTTTTCCCTTTATGAAATTTCTGCAAGGAATCTCTAAGTTTGTGATTATCATCACTAAGAGTAATTACAGTAGAAGATAAATTAGCAAGATCATCTTGTGCATGAAGTAAGTTGGCCTCCAAACAGAGGGCTTTACTTTTTCTAAATAAGACTAGAAACTTCATTACTTGGCAATAAAGGTATAGAAGAAAGACCATTAACTTGAGCAAACAATCTAGCATTTTCAATTATAAGCATGATAAGATCATCAACATAAATCCTATTCTCATCTTTATTATCATCACAAGCATGTTTAAGATCATCATTTTTTGTTCTAAGTAAAACAAGCTCATCAATTTTGGGGCTTGGTTTTCCTTCTTAAGACTATTGATATTCTTAAGGTAGTGTTGTGTGATTTCTACATCATCTTTTCACATAATATCACACACAAATTTGGTTCATTCTGATTTTATTTAGACTCTTTTCATATGAATTTTGCCATCTTTTTGTTACTTTACTTATCACATAACTTACATTACAAATATGTCCCAAAAGAACTGATTTTAGAGCTTGATTATGCTAAAATAGCAGAAAATACGACGTGCAGGACAAATGCACAACGTGCATCACTTCAAAAGAAGCTTCATTTCACCCAGACAATAGAATGCACGACGTGTTCAGGCCTCGAACACGGCGTGCGTGTTTACAGAAATGTACAGAAAAGCATGTGCGCGACTTGCACTCAACTGCACGGCGTGCACCTGGAGCGTCAAGAAACCAAGAAAACTTATGGAAAGTCGTACGACGTGCATTTCTTATGCGCACGTCGTGCGTATTTCAACCTGGAGCAACTCATCAGTGTTGGTGCATGGCGTGCACCTGGCAGTTTCAAAAATTCAAAAATACGAGTTTGTGTTTAAATGAAGGAGGGAATGGAAGGGGCAGTTATGTGGGGTCATTTTGGATGGTTTTTCTCGTCCCAAGCTAGAGGAAAATAAAGGAGGGCAATTTTGGGAGAGATCTAAGGTGGTTTCTTACAAAAAGAAGCCATTTCTTCTTCTCTTCTTCTCCATTGTCTTCTCCAAGGTGCAACCAATCTTCCCCAACTCCGTGCAGCTTCTTGGGAAAGGAGCTGGTCCGTTTTGGAGAAGCTAAAGAAGGAGAATTTTATCCCCAAGCCGGAATTCCTCCTTCTTGTGGTACAACTTCAGATCTCTTTGTTTTTCCTCCTCTACATCATGTTTAGAACTGAATTTTCTATAATAAATCTGCAAGGCATGATTATGGATGAGTATTTCTCTTTTTCTTGGGCATGGGAGAGTAGCTCCCATGTCATAGCATGTATGGAACAAGTGATTTCATACTAAATACTATGCTTCTTGTTTTTCTACCATGAATGTACCAGTTTATTTATCTCTTGCATATATTGTTGGCCACATTATATGCATATTTTCTGCATTCTTGCTTGATTTGAGAAGATAGGTAGGAATGTATGGAGGTACCCTTCTTGGAAACTCTTTCCCCACCACGGGAGTGTGGATAATGGAGTTGAGGAATAGGTTGTGATAAAAAACAAAATTTATGCACGAGAGTGCATCTTTGAGTTGCGATCGTTGCACTTGCATCGGGAGGTGGTGTAATACAACTTTTCCTTTAACAAGGGTTTATGTATGTTTAAATTATCATGTTCCTATGATATGCTATGATATGTGAGTGAAATTCTAATGTCCAAGATCCATTAGTATCTAAATATAAACATTTTCTAGTAATCTTTTCATTATTTGTTTTAATCTAAATTTTCTACAATTAGATAAGCTTCACCATCTCTTTTAAACCGGTCTAGATTGTTGAACTTTAGTGTTGTTGCACTCAATTAATTGCCTAAGCTACTTGTGTTCGACCTCGACTATACTACCTCCGTATACTTGTGGAGATTGGTTAAGTTGGGTAAACTATCCTTGTTTGGATTGAAACTCGTTAGTCTAAATAGCCAACAAGTTTTTAGCACCGTTGTTGGGGAGCTACGGTAGTTTATTTGGAGTAATAAGTACTAATAAGTATTCAAGGCTAGATCACCATTTCCATATTTCGAATTTCATATACCTTTTAGTTGTGTTCTCAATTCCTCTTGTTATTTTTCAGGTTGTATGCGTCGCTCACAACGAGGTCTTCATACATCTGTGTTGTTAGACCTTGAAATCGAGCGTACTCTTTCAAGCTTGAGAATAGCAAGAAGAGTAGAACAACCACTGCTAGGAGATACTCTGTCGTCACCATCATCACCAACACCATCTTCTTCACTCTTTGAGGAAGCTACACCAAGCGATCCAGCCATGGAGGATGACCGTCCTTTAAAAGATTTCACGATGCCAGTCGCCATAAACATTTGTGGGGCCATTGACTTGCCTACTATAGAAGTGAACAACTTCTCAATTGCTCCTTCTATGATGCAAATGATACAACAAAATTATTTTGGAGGCACAGCCAATGAAGACCCAAGTCTTCATGTTGCTGAATTCTTGGAATATCTGAATACTTTTAGAATCAACGGGGTATCTCCTGAAGGAGTGAGATTTATGCTTTTTCCCTTCACTCTAAGAGATAGAGCCAAGGCATGGCTTTTGTCTCTTCCAAAGAAGTCAATTAAAAGTTGGAACCAACTCTTAAATGCTTTTCTTGCAAAGTACTTCCCACCCAGCAAAACAACCCAATTAAGGAATCAACTCACCAATTTCTCTCAAAATGAAGGAGAAACTCTTTATGATACATGGGAACGGTTTAAGGATCTTCAACGCCTTTGCCCACACCATGGTTTAACTAACTGGTTGTTGCTTCATACTTTCTATAATGGATTGTTCTACAACACTCGATTGACACTAGATGCCACAACTGGTGGTGCATTAATGACTAAGTCTTATAGAGATGCTTATGACATTATTGAAGACATATCACTAAATCACTACCAATGGGGAGGAGATAGGGGAGTAAAATCAGCCTCTACAACTAGTTCTTCAACTGGGAAACAAGGAGGGAAACACATTGTTGATGCCACCGATCTTATTTCTTCTAAACTGGATGTTCTTACACAGAAGTTTGAGAAGATGACTACTATGCAAATCCAATCAGCTGAAGTTATATGTGAAGCTTGTGGTAATGTAGGACATACTTCTTCTTCATGTTTTGCTCCTAATGCAATTGAAGGGAGTTTTGAATAGGTCAATGCTGTTGGAATGCAAGAGAATATGCAATACAATCCCTATTCCAACACATACAATCCGAGATGGAGAGATCATCCTAATTTCTCCTATAGGAACACAAGCAACACTCAAAACTTCCAACAAGGACAGCAACAACCGCAGCAACAACATGTAAACCATCAAGGGAATCCATCAGGTTTCAACAATAGGGGTTACCAACAGCCACAAGAACCCCAAGGTTCTTCCCTAGAAGCTATGATGGAAAAAATTATATCTACACAAATGTAGCAGAATGAAGAACTCCAGGGAAATGACAAGCTGCTGAAAGATGCCATTTCTCAACTTTCTGCAAAGGTGGATGGTATTTCCACTCACACCAAGATGTTGGAGAACCAAATAGCACAACACGATCTAACTCAACGTTGGACTCCGTAGTCCGATTCTCTTCCAAGCCAACCAGAAGTGAACCCAAGGCAACAAGTTAATGCAATTATTCTAAGAAGTGGAGCTGAGATTGAAAGACCCTCTCCATCCAAAGAGAAGAACATGGAGGTAGTCGATGAAGAGGAGTCCAACACTCCGAATTGCAGCTAGGAGAAAGGTAGAACTGAAACACCACCTTCTTTCAAGGTCACTGCACATTTTCCTCAAAGGCTTATCAATACGAAGGAGGACCTCAAGTTTAGGAAGTTTATGGACATTATTAATAAATTACATGTCAATCTTCTTTTTGCTGAAGTTATTACCAAGATGTCTTCTTATGCTAAATTCCTAAAAGATATCTTGACTAAAAGAAGAAAAGTTGATCAGGTTGAAACAGTAATTGTTATAACTTCAAATTTCCTAAGTATGTAATGAAAGGTGTAATTCTCTTTTAAAGAATAAATGAAATCTATTTTTTCTTTGTGATGGATTTTGTGTGAAATGGCCTTGATTGATTGATAATGGGCTTTGTTGGCCATTGAGCCCGAAAAGAAAAGAGAAATAAAAAGGTAAAGGATTAAATTAATAAAAGGAAAATAGGTGAAATTGACAATAATAAGAGGATAAAGGCATATAGATATTTCCCAAGGTAGGAATTCGTTCCTTTAGGATTTCTTGAGGTCCAAGGGACCCAAGATAACACGATAATGGAAAAGGGAAAAGAAATACTAATTAATATTGGATTAATTGATGGATAACTTGGGAGGAAAGGAAACCTTTTCATCCGTTGGAATTTGTTTCCCAAATTTGATAAATAGTTAGATAATTCCAAGACAAAATTTCCCTTAAATTTTGAAATAAAAAGGAGCTATGGTTTAGGAGATATGAATTTCTCAAGTTATCTCCAAAATATGGAATTATTTTGATAATAGGAAAATGATTTTCCTTTTGGATGATCGTGTGCAATGAGAACTGTTAGATATCAATCCAATGTTGATCTCTTATCATCTAAGTCCCACACGGACTGGGACTTTGCCGAGTTGCAGAGGGATTTTCCCTCTCAAAATCCTCGCGATCCGGAGCATTAGTGAGCTAGGACTTGTTTCCTTTGAGTTCAGGAGAAGAAACCGACGAGAACCATCCCTACTTTGTAGGGGTTTGGTCGTCGTTTTGGGAAATACCCGAATCTCGTGAACCTGCCTTCAACCCTATATATAGGGGACGGTGATTGAGGCTATCAGCATGCCTAATTGCTAACCTAAAAGCTGCGGTTGATTGCAAGGAGTGCTCTCGTGCCTCCAATTGTTCCTTTCACCCTGACCTGCACCCCTTCCTTCTCAGCAAGCCTCGCTGGAGTCCGGCGAGTAGGAGGAGGTCACGGCATGTGCTTTGCGCCCAATTGAACCCATAGACGAGTTTGGCGGAGGGAGGCGTAGCTCCCTGTCCCATTGGCACGCTCGTAGGTAGATGAGATCGAGAAATCAACCCCAAGGTTGACCATAATTTCACT
Source organism: Alisma plantago-aquatica (assembly GCA_963693085.1). Lineage (NCBI taxonomy): Eukaryota > Viridiplantae > Streptophyta > Magnoliopsida > Alismatales > Alismataceae > Alisma > Alisma plantago-aquatica. The sequence continues at coordinate 109,069,570 of OY856412.1, forward strand.
GTGCTTGGGCGCGAGGAAGAAGAAGACCCCATGGTCTTTTACCAAACTGCCCCTCTGTGTCTTCTGTCTAGGTAAGGATAATCTGGTCTATTCGCATACTTTAGATCATAAAATAGGTGCGTGCATCCTGAGCCGTTGGATCCTTAGTGGACCCACGAACCATGGATCAAGAGATCCCCGTTTTTCTAAGGATTAACAAATAAATCTGGAAAAAGGATCTTCTTTGCAAAAATCATATCTTTTACTAGAAAACTCAGATGAGAAAAGTTTATACATGAAAATTGATCAGAAAAAATATGAGGGATAGGTTAAAAATGGTTTGGAAGCCTAAATCAATATCTTTTTGCAAAAGTGTATAATTTTGATGGAAAAAGTATTAATTTGTGGTTAAAAACCCTAATTGATGATAAAGGGCAGATTTAATAGTACAAATAAGTTAATTCGAGCATGGTTAACTTGTTTAATGATAAAGATGAATAGTAACCTATTTTGAAGATGAAATTGCAATATTTAGGGGTTTTAACCTAATATGATGGTTAATATACTTAGAAACCCTAAATAGGTGAAAAGGAAATAAAAGTGCTTGTAATCTGAAATTAGGGGTTCATGTTGCTAAAAGATGATCTTAGGATCTTTTGTGAAAGAAATATGAGATAATTAGGGTTGGTGAATAATTTTATAAAATTAGGGTTTAAAATAATAAAAATGAAGTGAAACCCTAATTGTGATCAAAACCCTAAAAAGGACTAGTAACCCTAGGAAACAACTAGGATTAATAGACCATGATGGCATGATTAATGATAGAAAAATTGGATGCCTATTTTAGGATCAACTTGGGTGTGCTTGCTTGGTTTCTTGATTGGTTGAATTATTTCTACATTCAAGTCATCTTGACAGGTATGTGGTTAATTATGATTAATCACATTAGTTTTATGAAGGTTTTCCAAATGATTAATCACATTGAATGCAACCTATCAGTTTGGTTGTTCATACTTGCAAATTATAAAGTCACTATGATTATCGCAATTGTAATATAAATGTGTATTCTCGCACCTACATGCCACCCTGATGAATGATGCAAAAAGGTCAAGACCAGGAGGGAAGACCAATGGGAACCATGAGAGGTGACCCCAGACACCAAGCTCAGGAATGGGAAGGTGGTCTATTGAGCATGACTAATGGGCACCATGAGAGGTGACCCCAGGCACCAAGCTCAGGATTGAGAAGGTGAAATTGAGTCAAACCCTAGAAAGGGTATTCCAGGGTTAGGGCAAAAGTGGTGGAGATTGACACATTGAAAACATAAATTGACGTGTTAATTACCTTGGTTGTGATAATTAGTTTGTTAGCCATATTTGTTAACTTTTGGTTGTCCCCACATACTGACATATTTCGATATGCTGACCGACATTTTGTTTGTTGGCGTTTTAGGTGCAACCTTGAAATGAACAAACAGTAAAGTGACACATTGCAAAAATAAGAAATAAAGTGAAAGGAGGATTAGATAAAATAGATCTAAGCAGTGGATAGAAGTAGATTTCCAAAGTTTTTAAAAGGTATGCAAAAATTTATTTTATACTAGATTTTAGTTTAGTTGGTAGAATTTCATAACTATTATTGATTAATTGTCAATCCTATGATCAGGTTTATTGGGATAACGACAGTGACCTCTTGGTCTCCCTTAATTAGGGGTTACCGGGAGGCGGGGTCATTACATTTGGTATCAGAGCATAGGTTCCTCAACTAATCTTTAATAATTATTAAAGTTTACAAATTCTATAGAACTGAGGGAGTTATTAGAGGATTTTCTAAAAGAAAGAGGTGTCTAGAAAAGGACCACGTCCGGGGGCTGGCAATATTTTCCTCTACACCGCTAGTCGGAATACGAAGACTCCCAGATTTTTGTGACTGTCGCGCCGATGTCTTAGGATTTGACTTGAAATAAGATACCTTTAGGGCTCTCTCATCTTGTTCATCTCTTCTCAACTCAAATGCTGTTAAGGATTAGGATTTTCTCTCTCTTCCTCAATTTGATAAGGTTTAAGGAATCCTCCACCAAATTAATAAAAGATACGTAAGTAAGATATCATCGACATAAGTATAAATGGTTAAGTATAAACTAAAAGTCTATTTGTGTGCTTATGTAGATGGTCGTACAAAGATTGTGTCTATCCGGGTTTCCACCAACGGTGGTGGGCCTCCCCGCAAAGAGAATGGGTCTTCTGAGAAGAGGAAGTGGAACCATGGTGAAACCTCAAAGAAGAGAAATAGGTCTGAAGAAACTGCACATGAGGCCCCCAACCCTGAACCAATACCCTTCAACAACCTTGAACAAGAGGAGGGACCAGGATATGAGGAACAACATGTGTACGAGGAGGTAGCCCAAATGGAGGAGGACCATGCTGGTGGTCCGGAACCGGCTATGGTAGTCCACACTACGTATGCGGTGTGGATGGAGCCACAGAAACGGGTGACTGAGGCTATCCATGCCTTAGCCCTCAGGGACATAGCTAGAGATGAGAATGGCGAGCCACTACCTGTTCATCCTCGACTGGGAGCCACCATCTTGGACTTCGTCAAGCTGAACATCGAGAAGTTCTGGGGAGAAGATAAGTCTGAAGTGGTCAACAAGGCGGAGTCTTGGCTGCTTGTAGTCGAGAATGGATTTTGTATGCTTGAAGTACAACCAAATAAGAAGGTTCTCTTTGCTACTCACCTATTGGAAGGTGCAGCCAAGATATGGTGGGAGAACCATATCACAAGAAGAGACTTGAGCGAAGAACCTATGGTGTGGACCGATTTGAAGACCATCTTCACTCTCAGATTCATCCCCGTCTCAGCTAAGAAGGAGAAGGAAAGAGAGTTCACTAATATGACTCAAGGAAGCTCGTCAATTGTAGATTTTGGTCACAAGTTCCGCATTCTGGAATGTTTCAGACACATGATGGATGAAGAGAGGAGGGTGGACCACTTTATAGAGCGTCTACACCCTGCCATCAAGCCCCATGTGATGGCTAGTAAGTCGAAGACCTTCTCTGAAGCCTACAACACCGCCTTGGACATGGAAAGGACGGTGATGCCTGCACAGAATCCCTCCAAAGGATACATGGGTTTCACTGAAGGAGCTCAAGGATAGAGGAATGAACACAAGAAGGGACAAGGACACAACCACAATAAAAGCAAGCATGGGCACAAAGGCAAGCCCCGTGGTCACCTCCTGCAATGTCGCACCTACGGACGGACACATCCTAGAAAGTGTCGCTTTGAGAAGAAGGTGTGTTTCATATGTAAGCAAGAGGGACACTTCATCGCCAACTGCCCTCAGCCTGACCCAAGGGGACTTTTGGGGTCACAACCCGTGGCAGCACAACTAGTGGCTGCAACACCTCTAGTCGGAGCACCCCCATCTGGAGAGAAGAGGCAAGCTAGAGCGTTCGCCATCGACAATGAAGAAACTTAGGTGAATGCTAATAGGTTGATCAAGGGTAATAACCCCTAGAATTTTCCTTTTAGTTCAGTAGATCATGTAGTAGTTTTCAGATATGGCATAAACTATGTAGGCCTGTTGGAAGTCATGGGACAAAATCTAAAAGCACTCTTTGATTCTGGTTCTACTAATACTTTTATTTCGAGAAATCTGGAAACTATGCTTTGTTTGAATATCAAGGATTAGGGTCATGTTTTGGATGTCACAACCCCAAGTGGTTGTATTTATACATCTCTTTTGAAAACCCCTACCTTGTCAGTAAAGTATCCGAACCATGAGCTTCCCACCAACTTCATCCTTCTCAATATGAATGATTTTGATGTAATCATTGGTATGGATTGGATTTCCACCTACAGAGCCCAGATTGACTGTAGAGAGAAGAAGATTCTTATTAGGAAAATCGGCCATCCACACTTCACCATTCGAGGAAGGAGGGATGTGACAACCAGCCTTTATGTGTCCACCTTGAAAGCTGAGTGGATGCTATCCAAAGGTTGTCGAGCCTACCTAGCCATAGTTACCATACCTGAGGTTAAGGGGCAATCCTTAGAAGAAATAAAGGTGGTTCGGGAGTATGCAGATGTGTTTCTAGATGATATACCAAGGATTCTCCCTGAGAGGGAGGTAGATTTCTCCATCAAATTAGCTCCTGGGACTAACCCTATATCTAAGACACCCTATAGAATGGCCCCTACATAGTTTCTTGAGTTGAAAACCCAGTTGCAGGAGTTGTTGGATAAAGGCTTTATCCGGCCCAGTACATCACCTTGGGGAGCACCAATCCTCTTTGTGAAAAAGAAGGATGGGTCACTTTGGATGTGTATTGACTATCAGATGATCAACCAGGTAACCATTAAGAACATGTATCCTTTGCCTAGAATAGATGACCTGTTTGACCAACTCAAATCAGCTCGAGTCTTCTCCAAGATCAATTTGAGGTCAGGATACCACAAGGTGAGAGTAAGGAGTGGGGATATACCCAAAACGACTTTTCAAACCCGATATGGTCACTATGAGTTTGTGGTCATGCCGTTTGGATTATCCAATGAACCTAGTGTCTTTATGAACCTCATGAACAGTGTGTTCCAGCCTTTCCTTGACTCTTTTTTGATAGTCTTCATAGATGACATTTTGGTGTACTCGGATGACCCAGCCCAACACCGTGACCACCTAGGTAGAGTCCTTGATATCTTGAGAAAGCATAAGTTTTTTTGGAAAGTTCTCGAAATGTGAGTTTTGGTTGGACCAAGTCATGTTTCTTGGACACATCATCTCAGGAGGAGAAATCCTCGTAGATCCAGCCAAAGTATCGACAGTTCGAGACTGGACGACACCAAAGAACCCCTCCGAGATTCATAGCTTCTTGGGGTTGGCTGAATACTACCGTCGCTTCATCAAGGATTTCTCAAAGACTGCATTACCACTGACCATGTTAACCCGAAAGGATGTGTAGTTCATGTGGTCTGACTTATGTGAAGCTTGCTTCTAGGAGTTGAAGGAGAAGCTGACCACCGCCCCTGTGTTGACTCTACCTTCTGGGAATGAGGGTTTCATGATATTCACCGATGCTTCCAAGATGGGACTTGGATGTGTGTTGGAACAGAATCGACATGTGGTTGCATATGCTTCCCGGCAGCTCAAGTCCAATGAGGTGAATTATCCAACACATGACCTAGAGCTAGCTGCTATTATCCATGCCTTGAAGATATGTCGGCATTACTTGTACGGTTCTACCTTCGAGATCTTCACTGACCATAAGAGCTTAAAGTATCTGCTGACACAGAGAGACCTAAACCTACGACAGTGGCGATGGATGGAGTATATGAAGGATTATGACTTCACCATCACCTATCATCCTGGTAAGGCGAATGTCGTAGAGGATGCTTTGAGTCGGAAACAACTTAAGTGTGCAACTATTTTGTCCAGTCAGTGGAAAAGTTTGGAGGAGCTGGTTGAGTGGACTCCACAACCGCTAGAATATCATGTTCGTTTGGCTAATATCTAGATTCAATCTGAGTTGTTAAGTGAGATCATAGCAGCACAGTTGACCAATGAAGAGCTAGATAAGATGAAAGGTTTGATGATGAAACCACAGACTCATCTATCCATGGGAGTAGACGGAGGAATCAAGTTTGAGAATCGCATATGGGTTCCGACGGATTCGTCGATAAAGGAACGTATCTTGCAAGAAGCTCATGGATCCAAATACACAATGCACCCAAGAACTACTAAGATGTTCAAGAACCTACAACGGTTTTTCTAGTGGCCAGGAATGAAGAAAGACATTGCGGCATGTGTGGCCAGCTGTCTTACGTGCCAGAAGGTGAAGGCTGAACACTAACGACCCGGTGGGCTTTTACAGTCGATAGAGATTTCATAATGGAAATGGGCGTAGATCACCATGGATTTTGTGGTAGGTCTACCCCGGACCAGGAAAGGTCATGATGTGATATGGTTCGTGGTAGATCGTCTTACCAAGTCAACACATTTCCTTGCCTTAAAGACCACTTCTAAAGTGTCAGACCTAGCTGAGTTGTATATCTAAGAGATAGTGTGTTTGCATGGCGTACCCGGTTCCATCATTTTTGATAGAGACCCAATGTTTACTTCCAAGTTGTGGAAGCAAGTTCAAGAGGAACTTGGTACCAAATTGAAGTTTAGTACCGCTTATCACCCCCAAATGGATGGTCAGTCAGAAAGGATGATCCAAACATTAGAAGATCTGTTGAGAGCTTGTGTGCTCGATTGGGGTGGCTCATGGGAGCAGTACTTACCTTTAGCTAAGTTTGCCTACAACAACAACTACCAAGCCAATATCAGGATGCCTCCGTATGAAGCTTTGTATGAGAGACCATGTCGGTCCCCACTTAACTGGGATGATGTGGGTGAGAGGACCCTGTTGAGGTCAGATGAGATCCAAGTGTATGCTGATAAAGTTGCTTTGATTAAGCAAAGGCTGAAGAGAGCCCAGGATTGACTGAAGTCATATGCTGATGCAAAGCGAACTAATGTGCATTTCACTATTGGAGAGCATGTGTTCTTGAAAATTCGACTGCTCCGAGCTATAACTAAGAACAGAGGAAAGCTGAGTCCCCGATACGTGGGTCTGTTTGAGGTGTTAGAACGGATTGGTGAAGCTACATATCGTTTGGTGTTACCCCCTCAGTATAGCATGATGCATGATGTATTTCACATGTCCAACCTAAAGCGACATGTGCAAGATCCGAGCCATGTGTTGAGCATTGAACCTATTGAGCTTCAAGGGAAGCTGACTTATCCTGAGACACCTTTGTGGATTCTAGATACCAAGGTGAAAGAGCTCAGATGCAAGAATATAGAGATCGTAAAGGTTCTTTGGAGGCACCATGGAGAGGATGAGGCCACATGGGAGCTGAAGGCGGAAATGGAGAAAGCATACTCTGATTTGTTTGTTTGATTGTTTGAATTTTGAGGACAAAATTCCTATAAGGAGGAGAGGATGTTATAACCTCAAATTTCCTAAGTATGTAATGAAAGGTGTAATTCTCTTTTAAAGAATAAATAAAATCTATTTTTTTATTTGTGATGGATTTTGTGTGAAATGGCCTTGATTGATTGATAATGGGCTTTGTTGGCCATTGAGCCCAATTGAAAAGAAAAGAGAAATAAAAAGGAGAAGGATTAAATTAATAAATGGAAAATAGGTTAAATTGACAATAATAAGAGGATAAAGGCATATAGATATTTCCCAAGGTAGGAATTCGTGCCTTTAGGATTTCTTGAGGTCCAAGGGACCCAAGATAACAAGATAATGGCAAAGGGAAAGGAAATACTAATTAATTTTGGATTAATTGATGGATAACTTGGGAGGAAAGGAAACCTTCTCATATGTTGGAATTTGTTTCCCAAATTTGATAAATAGTTAGATAATGCCAAGATGAAATTTCCATTAAAATTTGAGATAAAAAGGAGCTATGGTTTAGGAGATATGAATTTCTCAAGTTATCTCCAAAATATGGAATTATTTTGATAATAGGAAAATGATTTTCCTTTTGGATGATCGCGTGCAATGAGAACCATTGGATCGCTATCCAACGCTGATCGCTTATCGTCTAAGTCCCACACGGACTGTTACTCTTCCGAGTTGTAGAGGGATTTTCCCTCTCAAAATTCTCGCGATCCGGAGCATTAGCGAGCCAAGACTTGTTTCCTTTGACTTCAGGAGAAGAAACCGACGAGAACCATCCCTACTTTGTAGGGGTTTGGTCGTAGTTTTGGGAAATACCCAAATCTTGCGAATCTGCCTTCAACCCTATATATAGGGGACAGTGATTTAGGGTATCTGCACGCCTAATTGCTACCCTAAAAGCTGTGACTGATTGCAAGGAGTGCTCTCGTGCCTCCAATTGTTGCTTTCACCCTGACATGCACCCCTGCCTTCTCAACAAGCCTCGTCGGAGTCCGACGAGTAGGAGGAGGTCATGGCGTGTTCTTTGTGCCCAATTGAACCCATAGACGAGTTTGGCGGAGGGAGGAGGAGCTCCTTGACCCATTAGCGCCCTCGTAGGTGGACAAGATCGAGAAGTCAACCCCGAGGTTGACCGCAGTCTCGTTGTGCTTGGGCGCGAGGAAGAAGAAGACCCTGTGGTCATTTACCAAACTGCCCCTCCATGTCTTTTGTCCAGGTAAGGATAATCTGGTCCATTCACGTACTTCATATCATAAAATATGTGCGTGAATCCTGAGCCGTTGGATCCACAGTGGACCCACGGACCATGGATCAAGCGATCCCCATTTTTCTAAGGATTAACAAATTAATCTGGAAAAAGGACTTTCTTTGCAAAAATCATATCTTTTACTAGAAAACTCGGATGAGAAAAGTTTATACATGAAAATTGATCAAAAAAATACGAGGGATAAAAATGGTTTGAAAGCCTAAATCAATATTTTTTTGCAAAAGTGTATAATTTTGATGGAAAAAGTATTAATTTGTGGTTAGAAACCCTAATTGATGATAAAAGGTAGATTTAATAGTACAAATAAGTTAATTCGAGCATGGTTAACTTGTTTAATGATAAAGATGAATATTAGCCTATTTTGAAGATGAAATTGTAAGATTTAGGGTTTTTAACCTAATATGATGGTTAATATACTAGGAAACCCTAAATAGGAGAAAAGGAAAGAAAAGTGCTTGTAATCCGAAATTAGAGTTTCATGTTGCTAAAAAGATGATCTTAGGATCTTTTGTGAAAGAAATATGAGATAATTAGGGTTGGTGAGTAATTTTATAAAATTAGGGTTTAAAATAATAAAAATGAAGTGAAACCCTAATTGTGATCAAAACCCTAAAAAGGACTAGTAACCCTAGGAAACAACTAGAATTAATAGACCATGATGGCATGATTAATGATAGAAAAATTAGATGCCGATTTCAGTATCAACTTGGGTGTGGTTTCTTGGTTTCTTGATTGATTGAATTATTTATGCATTCAAGTCATCTTGACAGGTATGTGGTTAATTATGATTAATCGCGTTAGTTTTTTGAAGGTTTTTTGAATGATTAATCACATTGAATGCAACCTATCAGTTTGGATGTTCATACTTGCAAATTATAAAGTCACTATGATTATCACAATTGTAATATAAATGTGTATTCTCGCACCTACATGCCACCCTGTTGGATGATGCAAAAAGGTCAAGCCTAGGAGGGAATACCAATGTGCACCATGAGAGGTGACCCCATACACCAAGCTCGGGAATGAGAAGGTGGTCTATGTTGCATGACTAATTGTCACCATGAGAGGTGACCCCTGGCACCACGCTCGGGATTGAGAAGGTGGCCTTAAGTCAAACCCTAGAGAGGGTATTCCAGGGTTAGGGAAAAAGCAGTGGAGATTGACACATTGAAAATGTAAATTGACTTGTTAATTAGCTTAGTTGTGATAGTTAGTTTGTTAGCCATATTTGTGAACTTTTGGTTGTCTCCACATACCGACATATTTTGATATGCTGACCGACATTTTGTTTGTTGGCATTTCAGGTGCAATCTTGAAATGAACAAACAGTAAAGTGACACATTGAGAAAATAAGAAATAAAGTACAAGGAGGATTAGATAGAATAGATCCAAGTGGTGGATAGAAGTAGATTTCCAAAGTTTTTAAAAGGTATGCAAAATTTTATTTTATACCAGATTTTAGTTTAGTTGGTAGAATTTCATAACTATTATGAATTAATTGTCAAACCTGTGATCTAGTTTATTGGGATAGCGGCTCTGACCTCTTGGTCTCCCTTAATTGGGGGTTACCGGGAGGCAGGGTCATTACAGTAATGATTTCAGAAAGAGTGAGTTCTATTATTCAAAACCGCCTTCCACAAAAGCTTGATGATTTGGGAGCTTTTACACTACCATGTAAGATCAACAATACCACTTTTGACAAAGGTCTAGTAGACCTTGGTGCTAGTATTAGTCTCATTCCGTCCACCTTATGGCAAGAATTGGATCTTGGAGAATCGAAGCCAACAAAGATGGCTATTGAGTTAGCCGATCATTCTATTAAATACCCAAAAGGTATAGTGGAAGATGTACTAGTGTAGATCGGAAAGTTCTATGTACCATGTGATTTTGTTGTTCTTGATATGGTGGAGATCCCTTCCAACCCAGTTCTTTTTGGAAGGCCATTCTTGAGGACTGTCGGATGTCTTGTTGACGTTTGTGAAGGAAAGCTCACTCTACATGTTGGTGAAGAAGCAATGAAATTCTCTATTCATTATGCAATGAAAGCACCCACACGTGTTGAAGAAATCTGTTTGTTAGATACTACTGATCCAATTGAGGATTACAATAAAGATATTGCTGATTTGATGATCAATCTTTGTGATGATGATGTGACTGAACTCAACAATTTAGAAATTTCTGGAGCACTTTCTATTACTAAAGCACAAACTATTAATGAAGATGCTCCACTTGTTGATGATAAAGTTGATGAAGGTACAACAGGGGAAAAGGTAGAACTAAAAGCCCTTCCACTCAGACTGAGGTATGCATTTCTTGACCCAAACTCTACATCCCCTGTTATAATAAATAATGAATTAACCAATGACCAAGAAAATAAATTACTTGTTGAACTGCGTTTGTATAAAGACGTCATTGGTTATTCCATAGATGATCTAAAATGCATTCATCCTTCAATCTATATGCATAGAACTAATATGGAATATGATGCTAAACCAACAATTGAACCACCTAGGCGCCTAAATCAAAATATGCTTGAAGTGGTAAAGAAAGAGATTTTCAAATTAATTGATGTCAGAATCATTTATCCCATCAGTGACAGCCCTTGGGTTAGTGCCATTCACGTGGTTCCTAAGAAGGGAGGTGCAACTGTCATTAAGGGAGACAATGATGAGTTAATACAAACATGTATGGTTACCAGATGGCGTATGTGTATTGACTACCGACGTCTGAATAAGGCAACCCGCACGGATTATTTTCCGTTGCCTTTTATTGATTTGATGCTTGAACGCCTCGCTAAGCATTCTTATTTTTGTTACCTAGACGGGTATTCTGGATTTTTTCAAATTCCTATTTATCCACCGGACCAAGAGAAAACCATATTTACTTGTACTTATGGAACATATGCCTATCGTCGTATGCCACTTGGTCTTTGCAACACTCCCGCTACTTTTCAGCGGTGTATGATGGCCATATTCTTTGATTTATTGAAAATATAATGGAGATTTTCATGGATGATTTTAGTGTATACGGTGATTCTTTTGATCAATGTTTATTGAACGTGTCTTTAGTCTTAGCCCGCTGTAAAAAGGTTAACCTAGTGCTAAATTGGGAGAAGTGCCATTTCATGGTACAATCCGGTGTAGTACTAGGACATGTTGTATCTAACAAAGGTATTCAAGTGGACATGGAAAACATTGAAGCCATTGAGAAGATGTCTACTCCGTGTTCAGTTAAAGACATCCAAAGCTTTCTTGGACATGCATGTTTTTATAGAAGATTCATTAAAGATTTCTCTAAAATTGCAAAGTCGTTGTGTTCCCTACTTGTAAAATATGTTGAGTTCGTGTTTGACAATGATTGCCATACAACCTTTTCTAAGCTCAAAGAGGCCCTCATTTCAACCCCAATTATTCAACCTCCAGATTGGGATCCCCCTTTTGAGCTAATGTGTGACGCAAACGATTATGTGGTGGGGGCTATTCTAGGATAGTGGAAAGACAAGAAACTCCATGCCATCTATTATGCAAGCAAAACCCTTGATGAAGCACATATCAACTATACAACCACAGAGAAGGAAATGCTAGCCATCATTTATGCTTTTGACAAGTTCTGACAATATTTGGTGGGATCAAAGGTGATTGTATATACTAATCATGCTGCCATAAAGTATTTGTTGAACAAGAAAGATGCCAAACCACGTCTTATTCACTGGATTTTGCTTCTATAAGAATTTGATCTTGAGATCCGAGATAAGAAAGGTATAGAAAATAATGTTGTTGATCATCTTTCTAGACTAACCATAGAGGCGGGAGGCCCATTGCCCATTGAAGATCATTTGCCTATTGAAAAGCTATATGCATTGTCGTCTACTCAAGCACCATGGTTTGCGGACATCACCAACTTTCTTGCTACTGGACAACTCCCACCTGATTTGACGTATCAATGAAAGAAGAAATTCTTTCATGATGTGAAATTCTACTATTGGGATGATCCATTGTTATTCAAGCATGGAAGTTATGGACTAATCCGCCGGTGTGTTATTGAAGAGGAAATCCCAAATATTATTGCCGAATGCCATGCCTCACCTTATGGAGGACACTTCGGAGGAGAGAAGACTGCTTTTAAGATACTACAAGCTAGTTTTTATTAGCCCACATTATTCAAAGATGTCAATCTATTTGTCGAATCTTGTGATAGATGTCAAAGAACAGGATGTATATCCCATTGGGACGACATGCCTCTCAACTCTATCTTAGAGGTTGAGGTGTTTGATGTATGGGGATTGGATTGCATGGGACCATTCCCATCTTCTTGCGGGTATCAATACATTCTTGTTGCTTGTGAATATGTGTCCAAATGGGTTGTGGCCATTCCAACCCAAGTGTCAGATGCTAAATCAGTAATTAAGCTTTTTCAAAGGATTATTTTCCCTTGGTTTGGAGTTCCTCATGCCGTAATTTCAGATGGAGGCACACACTTTACTGAAAAATAATTCAAAAACCTTCTCTTTAAATATGGTGTGACTCATAAGATCTCTACACCCTATCATCCTCAAACATCCGGGCAGGTAGAGGTTTCAAATAGGCAGCTGAAGAATATTCTTGAAAAGATTGTTTCTAGTTCAAGAAAAGATTGGGCCTTAAAGATTGATGACGCATTATGGGCATACCACACAACCTATAAGACCATCATAGGGACAACTCCATTCAAGCTAGCATCGTGCTTTGTGGGCAATTAAGTTCTTGAATTTTGATATGAAGAAAGTAGGAGAGAAACACTTTTTGCAGCTATAGGAACTTGAAGAACTTTGTCTTGATGCTTATGAGAACACAAGGCTGTATAAGGAAAGAACAAAGGCTTGACATGACAAGAGGATCCACAGGAAAGATTTCCAAGAAGGAGATAAAGTCTTGTTATTCAACTCTAGATTAAAGCTATTTCCAGGGAAGCTGAAATCAAAATGGTCCGGCCCGTTCCTGGTGCTAATTTTTTTTCCAATATGGAGCTGTGGAATTCCAAGGCAAAGATGGCAACTTCAAAGTGAATGGACATTGTTGTAAACTTTATTCTTGTGGAGATGAAGTAGAGAAGGGAGCCTCTTGCTCCCTCCAAGATGCTTGAAGAAATTGAAGAGTCTTACTCTGGACTCTAAATGGAGGACCTTGTGAGAGTTGACCCCACATTAGGATAGATTTCTTTTAAGTTATTTGAGTCAAAAACACTCTTTAATTTGGTTAATAAGCCTATCATGGATGAATGTAATAATTTAGACTTGATTGCCGCCATATCTATCTCTGTTTCGTGCTGACTGACTGCTATTTTCTGTAGAAATTCCAAATTGCACGGTGTGTCTTTCATTGACACGGTGTGCACCTCAGCTAGAAAAATGCACTGAATGATGCTCTCAAAACTTGCACGCCATGCATATCTTTATGCACGCCGTGCTCCTAGGAGCTATAAATACGAAAAACACGCCGTGCATTTCTTTATGCACACTGTGTACCTGGTCATTCAAATGATAAGAAAATGTTCTGGAAACTCACACGTCATGCATTTCTTTATGCACACTGTGTACCTGGTCATTCAAATGACAAGAAAATGTTCTGAAAACTCATACTCTGTGCATTTCTCGACGCACGCCGTACACCTAGTTTTTCAAATATAAGAAAATGTTCTAGAAACGTGCACAACATGCATTGGTCAACGCACGTCATGCATCTGTGCAAAAGAGCTGGTCTGCAATGTGTTTTCAACCAATGCACAACGTGCATTAGAATACACACCATGCATTAGAATGCATGCCATGCACTGGAGCATTAAAGGCAGTTCAAACTGAAGAGGAACACACCGTGCATATAAAATGCACGTCGTGTCTTTTTTTGTAAAGACTAGTCAAGAAGGGGCTGGAGTGCACGACCTAATTCCCCACTCCAACCCTAGCAGTCGTGCACGACCTAATTCCCCACTCCAACCCTAGCACTCATGCATTCCAGCCATGCACCGCCATCATCCTCCATAAGAGTCATGCATCTCCGCACGTCGTTCCCCCATTTCCGAAGCCATGCACCGTCAAGCAAGAGCAGCCACCTTCTTCTCTGCCAATGTCGCCGCTCAAGAAAGGGTTTCAGGTTGCACGCCAGCCACCTTCTTCTCCGCCAACGTCATGCTCAAGCTAGCTTCTCTGTCTGCCTCCTCTCTCAGCCGTCGCCCCAGTGTTGAACCCTAATGGCGCCGCAACTGAGCAACCACCAACCGCCATCAAGCAACAAGAGGGGAATCCCGCCGATCCTCCCCACGACTCATCCTTCACGACCGACGCCAGCTTATCCATCCACCTCCTCTCTGCACCGCCCGAAAACAACAACAACTAACATATGCTGACATCGTCGACCTTCTTCTCTGCCGCAACCCTAGCTACCAAACAGCCAGCAACAGCAGTATCCGGTGCCGCCTGATTCAGTTTGCAGTTTATCTGCAGGTGCACGTCGTGCGCTCATCTTGCATGTCGTGCATTCGTCTTCTAAGACAGAAACAACATCTTTTCAGTTGCACGTCATGACAATAAACTACACATTGTGCATTACTACATCAACATGGAACCTATCAAGAGAAGCACAGACAGACGCCATGTAGGACCTCCTTCATCCAAAGCACGCCCCGCTACAAGTGCAACACCTTCTGAGATGGCACCAACATCGTTTGTACCCTCCGCTCAATTTCGAGTCACCCCAGAGGAGGATGAAGATTACCATTTCCTCATCACCAGGCATGTTCTACCTTCCCTCTATGTCTGCGAGGAAGCCCTTGACAAGTTGGGTTTAAAAAATGAGGTCATAGAGCATCTATGGTTCTTAGGTCTACACCTTATTTGCACTAGAGTGTCAAAGACCTACCCCCACCTGGTTTATGAATTTCTGACCAACTTCAAAGCAGAATATGACCCACAAAACCGCCGTGAGCCATATTCAAAAATCAGTTTTTGAATTCTAGATAAATCATTTTTTATGGATCTTAAACGGTTTTGTGCTTTACTTAAGTGCAACTATGGAGGGTATACTGATTATCCAATCGCCTTCCATAGTGATTCTTTTTGGTCTGAGATTACTAGTGAAACGGTGCATAGAGCTAGAAATGCCTGAGCTTCTTCACTCCATAATCTAGTTTTCAGAGTTATGCATCGTCTTCTAAGCACATGGCCCTTTGCTAAAAATGAGACTCAAGGTGTCGTAGGGAAAAATGATCTTTTCTTCTTATGGTGCATAGTAAATAATGAGAAAATCAGCTTTGGCTACTACATTGTAAATAAGCTTCTAGAGACCAAAAAGAAGAAGTAAAGAGAGGCAGGTGACATCATGTGCGGTGGGATGATCAGTATACTTGCAATGCAGCTAGGCTTAGAGGTGGGTGCCCTACAACCTTCACCAAGGAAAAACCTTGTAGACATCAACTATCTTATTTCGTGTGGCTTGATATCAAGACATGGTAGTAGCACAAGTAAATTCAAGGTTTTTATCACAAAGAAGCAGTTCATCGTCATCCTCGATTCAACCCGCAATGATATCAGGAACAAAGCCACTTGGAAGGTGGAGTTACAGCCTGAAGATGATAAAGAGACACCCACCCACGGCGCCAGCAGCTCTACGCCAGCTGCTACACTAGCAACTCCTACTCCACTTCCACCCTCCACCAGTACTAAGACGGAGTACACTTGGACAATGCCTGATGTGAGGCACCTTTACGGTTACATTCGGTAGAGGTTTGACCACATCGACATCCATTTTGACCAGATGAGCACACAGTACACTGCGATGTACGACATGGTCAGCCAGATGGATGCTTGGCATATCTCTCAGGGCCATTACCCCACCCCGCCCCCGTATCAGTCACCACCTCAGTAGCATTTTGAGTTTTCACCGTTTGAGTGCCCACAACAGCCACCTCAGTTTCCAGAGCAGCATCCCGACTCTTCCTCCCAACCGATGGACATCCCTGACATTGTCAGCCAGTTCTTCCCTGATCAGGAGGACGGGGACTCTTATTTCTGATAACATTGATGACAGGTACCCAATTATGAACTCCATAAGTTCGATTGATGTAGTGAGGACACTGCTGATTTCAAGCTTAGGGGGAGCACAACCGGCCGATAGTCGTAGTTTTTCTTTCAGCTTTTCTTTATTTGAGTCAGTTGTATCATGTGTTTTTCTTTTTATTCCTTGTTCCGTGCCTTGATGGTAAAAATTAATATGACTTGATACTATCTTTTTAGAATGAACCCCTCCCCCTGTATGTTGGAATTATTCTGTCCTTTATGTGTCTTGGCTACATGAAAAGAAAAATCAAGAGCATGTATGAATGAAATGGAAATTGAAAAATTCCCATGTACATGATTTTGCCTTGTGTTTGTTGTTTGAAATCTCAATTTTTTACATCCTTGATTTCTCAATACACGTAACAGTTACAAATTTTAAGTGAATGAATCAACTTGGCAACATGTAATAGAATACACGATACTCTTGCTAAACCTTTAGTGCATCTACAATAAATTTTTCAGTGAAAAACTTTCAAAAGAATGATTTAAATCTTGCTAGCTTTAACATTCGTGTTGCCTCTTTGGTGTTGTACCATTAACAGTTTATCTTGACCCAATAAAAGATGGTAAATGACCCACATATTTTGCTAGCCTAGTGTGAGTCTGATCTGGCAATGATGGTTAGGTGATATGAAAATCAAAAGAGGGTAAAAACAACACCCCAACTGACTTTCCTCATGAGTTTAAGAGCCTAAATAAGCATCTGAATGCCAGAACCAAAAAATTCCATCATCATATCCTTAAGAAAAAGAGTGCAACTAATTATTGTTAATGTTAGCATTGGTTTCATCATCTTATATCTATACTAGCTGAAAACTTTGTAATGTACAACACTGATTGTTTGGCTTGATTATCCAAATTCTATTTAATGTCATCTAGTTGATCATTTTGTTTGTTTTGTAAGTAACCATGCTGAACTTAATTTCTCTATCTTGGATGTTGAAAATTTGATATGACAACAAGAAACACAAGCACAATGTGCATGGTTGGCTGAGCTGATTGCATACCTTATTTTCTTTTAATCCATGCATAAATTTGATTTTTCTTCTTGAATGTAACCCTGTTCTTTTTGCTTGAGGACAAGTAATAGTTCAAGCTTAGGGGGATTTGTTGTGTAATTTCTACATCATCTTTTCACATACTATCACGCACAAATTTGGTTCATTCTAATTTTATTTAGCCTCTTTTCATATTACTTTTGCCATTTTTTTGTTACTTTACTTATCACATAACTTGCATTGCAGATATGTCCCAAAAGAACTAATTTCAGAGCTTAATTCTGCTAAAACAACAGTATGCACGGCGTGCAGGACAAATGCACGACATGCATCACTTTATAAGAAGTTTCGTTTCACCCAGACAGCAGAATGCATGACGTGTTCGGGCCTCAAACACGGTGTGCACGTTTCCAGAAATGTACAGAAAAGCATGTGCACGGTGTGCACTCAACTGCACGGCATGAACCTGGAGCGTCAAGCAACCAAGAAAACTTTTGGAAAGTCGCACGACATACATTTCTTATGCGCACGCTGTGCGTAGTTCAACCTGGAGAAACCCGTCAGTGTTGGTGCACGACGTGCACCTGGCAGTTTCAAAAATTCAAAAAATACGAGTTTGTATTTAAATGAAGGAGGGAACGGAAGGGACAGTTATGTGGGGTCATTTTGGAAGGTTTTTCTCATCCCAAGCCAAAGGAAAATAGAGGAGGAAATTTTTGGGAGAGATCTAAGGTGGTTTCTTGCAAAAAGAAGTCATTTCTTCTTCTCTGTTATCTTCTCCAAGGTGCAGCCAAGCTTCCCCAACTCCGTGTAGCTTCTTGGGAAAGGAGCTAGTCCATTTTGGAGCAGCTAAAGAAGGAGAATTTCATCCCCAAGACAGAATTCCTCTTTCTTGTGGTTACAACTTCAGATCTCATTATTTTTCCTCCTCTAGATCATGTTTTAGAACTGAATTTTCTGTAACAAATCTACAAGGCATGGTTATGGACGAGTAATTCTCTTTTTCTTGGGCATGGGAGAGTAGCTCCCATGTCATAACATGTATTGAACAAGTGATTTCATACTAAATACTATGCTTCTTGTTTTTCTACCATGAATGTACCGGTTTATTTATCTCTTGCATGTATTGCTGGCCATTTTATATGCATGTTTTCTGCATTCTTGCTCGATCTGAGAAGGTAGGTAGGAATGTATGGAGGTACCCTTCTTGGCAGCTCCTTCTCCACCACGGGTGTGGGGAGATATTCACATGCAGAATAAAAAGAGAGGGGTAGCATTTATCATATCAATGAGAGTTTCCTTAGATAACTCATGCAAGCTTACCTCACTTACCTCACTTATCTCACCAATGTATTCACTAGTAGAGGCCATGAGTGCAAAGTGGTGTTCTTCCTCATTTGAGCTCGAATCACTTTAAGATGACTCCTCCCATGTGACATGGGCTGCATCTTTGCTCTTCTTGTCCTTGCTCTTGTACTTGCCTTCCTTATTGTAGTCGTCCTTCTTCTTATAGATGCCCTTGTGGTAGGACTTCTTTGCCTTGGGGCAATCATTCCTATGAAGTGCTTGCCATTGGAGTAGTTGGCTTCATGCTCACTAAGGGCTTCATCTTCACTTGAGGAAGGAGGAGAGGACTGATAAGCAAGTTGTTGTTGGAGAATCATTGCCTCCACTTGAGCTTAAAAGGCATTGTCTGTGATCTTCTTTGGTTCCTTCTCTTATTGCTTTTCATCTTCCTCTTGCTTATTAAGTCTTTGCTCATGAGCTTGAAGGTTACCAATGAGCTTTTCGATGCCTATGTCACCAAGGCTTCTAACTTATTAAATGGAAGTCACCTTGGATTCCCATCTCTTGGGGAGAGACCTTAGAATCTTGGAGTTGATGATCCTTGTATCCATGGTGTGGCCCAAAGAAGCAAGTCTTTTGATGATGGTGTTGAGCTTTGTGTACATTTCTGTCACTCTCTCCTTCTTTCCCATCTTGAAGTTCTCAAGGATTCCCTTGAGCATGTAGATCTTTGACTCCTTGACTTGCTTTGTGCTTTCATAGGTGATGCACAACTTTTTCCAAATCTCATGGGTTGTGTCCCAAGATGAGATTCGGTTGAAATCAGGGTGAGGGGAACATAGATGATGCTAATTGCCTTTGCATCCAGTTGTGCCTTCTTGAGCTTGGCTTCATCCAAGTGGCTACATCACCCTTTGACTCCTTGTAATCAAGGATGACTACTTTCCAAATGTTGTAGCTCATCCCTTGAAGGCAGAACTGCATCAATCTCTTCCCATAAAGGAAGTTTGTGTCGTCGAAGATTGGGGGTCTCATGGAGAAACCACCTTCCAAGTTGAGAGACCCAAGTAGGTTTCCGTCCATGTTCTTGTCTCATAGGAGATCTTATTTGAGAAGACCGTGGCTCTGATACCACTTGTTGGATCAAATGGGTCTAGAGTGGGGGTGAATAGAGCGAAAAACACTTGCACAAAATTCATTGGACCTTCAAATTCCTACAATGTATGGGATTTCAAAATTGAATTTTTGGTGCAACTAAACATACATAGCAAGGATGAGAGAGATTGAACAAATACAAGAACACAAGCTATTTAGAGTGGTTCCAATATCCAAACTAGGAGAAAGTCAGTCCACTACCTAGAGAGGTCAAGCCCTAGGATTTTGGACCTAATGTATATTTATATTCCATTATAAGACATACAAGATGACCTTCCTTTTTTGGGTTAAGGATACCCAGCCTTCCCTTTGAGGATAAGGGTTCCAATAACCAACCAAGGTCTTACCTATCTAGAGGGGCTAGAGTCTTCTACCTCTACAATGTCTTACCCACTCTTGCAAGCAATTGGACACCTACGCCAAGGAGATCCCCTTCTTGCACCAAGTTTTTTGCCTTGAAGGATTTACCCACTTCTACTCCTAGATCTTTAGCCTTGACCTTCTCCTTCACCTTGGAGAAGCTTTTGCACCTTATTCTATAGTTCAAAAAAGCTTGCACCTTCTCCTTCACTTGGAGAAGCTTTCACCAACTTGATCTTGAGGAAAGAGGTTGGGGAAAGGGAAGTTTTGAGAGCTTTACAAGCATACAATGAAGTAGCTCTCTCACATAGATCCTATCTCACTCATATGGATGTTTTGATTTGCAAACAAGAGAGAGAAAGGGGCTCAAGTGGATTGGATGCACTCAACTATAGCTAGGAGATTGAATAACATGAAGGAGAAACCTTGGAATGAACTCTAAGAGCTCCTATTTATAGTTGGGGGTGTTCACTAGAGGATAGGAGCACTAAGGAACGTTTCCTAGCCGTTTGGGGTGTTGCAACAGATATAATTTCGAGTTTCGAAACACTCCAACGGTTAGAGTCACTTTTTCTACACTTTCCATACAGTGGTTTTGGTTGACTTTAATAAAGGCAACTCGATCGATTGTACTATGAGACAAAGCTAATTTGAACCATTGGTCGGGTTTATCTTAGATGTAACTCGACCGAACTGCTTAAATCAGTTTTGCTCAGTACATGGATCGACTGTGTTTTGTGTATGGTAAACTTGAACGAACCTAAATTTTCTCAAAATGCATCAAGGGGATCGACCGAGTTTGTCATAGGAAAAACTCGACCAAAAACACCTTGTAATGAATTTGGAAAATGTCACTAGAGTGATTAAACTTTTGAATTTAGGGCTCCTAATTTTTTCTCATCTTAGTTACAAGTCATTACATTAATAAAAATTATTACAAAATTATCCTAAGGGTTTTAGGGTGTTTTCCCAAAAAAAATGCATTTGCATTTCTTTTGAATTGAACTAGATCAATCTAGGGTTTGATTGAAATGATCCTTTTCATGTACCTATAGCCTAAAATCAATCTCAAGTAGATATATTAGATACATATGAATGGAATGGTTAGGCCATGATCAAAATATGTACAACATGGAACTCTTAGGTTAACAATGTCCACCTATTGGACCCTAGTGGCACTACTCGAGAATAGAGTTCCCTTCTT
Organism: Alisma plantago-aquatica; assembly: GCA_963693085.1. NCBI lineage: Eukaryota > Viridiplantae > Streptophyta > Magnoliopsida > Alismatales > Alismataceae > Alisma > Alisma plantago-aquatica. The sequence continues at coordinate 109,090,865 of OY856412.1, forward strand.
CCTTTTTGACAACCTATGTTACAAACCATCAGCTCCAAGTTGGAAAATGTAAGGTTATCCCAATAATAGTTATTTACGTCATGTGTGAATTTCTTTTAGGAGTGACATGTATACTCCAAGTGTAGAACTCCAACATGCTATCGTTATCAAGAAGAAGAATGTGGTTGAGGTGATCAACCACCACATTCTTGCTCTCTTTCTTGTCAGGAATTTCCAGATAGTATTCTTGCAACAATAGAATTCATCCGATTGACCTAAGTTTGGCATGCTTCTTCACCATCAAATAGTGAATGGTGGAACTCTAACTATACAATCACCTTTTAGACTACAAGTTATGATCTAAATTTGTCAAAAAACATACACAATAGCAAGAAGCTCCTTCTCAGTTTAGCATAGTTTAGATGTGCTTCATCTAACATCTTCTAGGCACAGTATATGACATGATGCCTCTTGTCAATCCGTTGTCCCTTAACTGCTCCAACTGTGCAGTTTCTATCACCACACGTGATCTCATAAGGTTGGTGCACAAATGGTAGGAGTGGTGACTAGAGAAGCTCTCAAATTGGTGAAACTCTCCAAGCATGCAGAATCAAGTGAGAATACAACTTCTTTCAGCAAAATATTTGTGGCCTTTGCTATCTTCAAGAATTCCTTGACAAATCTGCAATAAAAAGCATCATGGACCAAAAAGGCACAAACTTCTTTCACCATATATGGCGGTGCAAGCTTAGAAATAAGTTTTATCTTTTCCTTATTGCTCATCATGTGCCCAAGGACCATGTCCTCCTTGATCATGAAGTGGCACTCATCCTAATGCAACACCATATGTGGTTCTACACACCTTGATAGAAAAAGAGAAAGGTGATGCAAACAATAGTAAAAGCAGTCACCCTATACAAATAAGTCATCCATAAAAATCCATAATTTTCTCTATCAATCCTACAAAAATGGTAGACATGCAACACTGAAAGGTAGTTGGTGCATTACAAAACCCAAAAGGCATCCTCCTAACGGAACAAGTAACAAAAGGGCGGAAAAAAGTGGTGTTCTCTTAGTCTTTAGGATGAATCAAAATCTGATAGAAGTCTCGGTAACTATTTAAATAGCAAAAGAATTAATGATGTGCTAATTGCTTTAAAACTTGATCAAGGAAGGGAAGGGAGAAGTGATATTTCCATATAACCATGTTCAACTTCATGTAGTCAATGCAAATCCGCCACCATGTGACTATGTGGTTGATGATGAGCTCCTTCTTGTAATTCTTCAAAAATGCGGTGCCACCCTTATTTGGGACAATCTACATGGGACTTATCCAAGGTGAATCTAAAAAGGGATAGACGATCCTATATTTGAGTAGTTTGATAACTTCTATGTAGACCACTTCCTTTGTATTGGGATTCCATTTGCATTGAGGTTCCCTAGATGGCTTATAATCCACCACCATTGGGATCTTATGTATACAATTAGCCTGATTTATAGTTATCAAGTCTGTCATCTTGTATCCTAATGGTTCCTTCCTTTTCTTTAGCTCAGTTATCAATATGTCCTCCTAATCCTGAGTAAGATCTGATTGACAAACACATGACAATCCTCTTTTTCATTGAGATACATGTACTTCAACCCTTCAGATAGGGCCCTCATCTTTGTTGTCTTGGGTGCTTCTGCCTTTTCTTTGACCACATAAATCCTCTTTAGATCTTGAAATTCAGCATTTGATTCCTCTCATAAGTGTCCAAGTGAAGCTGATATTGCTCGACTTGTGCGTCATCAACATCTAAACCATATGGAATGGTGAGGGAACTTTGCAAATGGTCTTTAAACTCTTCACTTTTCTATCTAATCTGAGATAATTTATCAATGTCGTCAAGAAATAAAACCTCTTAGTGGATGTTAGGGCCCTTCAAACTGTCAGACACCCTAAACTTGAGTGTTTATCTCCCTAACTAAAAGAATGGTGCCCACCTATACATCAATTAATGATTGGTCCTTGGAAATAAATGGGTGGCCAAAATGAGAAGATATATAAGATCCTCCTTGATGTCACGATTACAAACTCACAAGGCACGTAAGTGTCCTTGCCAACTTTAATGAAAATGTCCTCTATGATCCCCTTAAGCTTCATCATAGGGGAGTATGCTAGCAGAATGATCATGTCTATAGGAAGCAGCTTGGTGAGTCACAATATTTGGCAAAGGTTTTATGACACGATTGAAATATTGGCACCCAAATCTGCTAGCCCTTTCCTACATGTGTTGTCTCCAAGGTAGCAACCAGTCCCAATAGAGCTAGGATCTTTCTGTATTTTTTGGCATTTTTTTTAAAATGATGTCTGGAGTTTTCTTAGATAGATTTACCATTTCATACTCCTCAATAGTATTTACCCTGGCCAAGAGAGTCTTCAAGTACTTTCAACATGCTGGAATCTCAAAAAGGGCATCCAAGAAGGGGATGTTCGTGTAGAGATTCTTCATGGATTCCTTGAACTTCATGAACATGGAATCTAGCTTTATTTTCTTAAGACATGCTTGGTAAGGGGGCCTTGTCTTGTAAAATGACATGCTTGGTCAAACAACATCAACATGAGCTTTCTCAACATCATGTGCCTTCCATATGTTTCAACATTTATGTCATGTATATGCTCCTCAACATCACTATGTTATCATTGTCAAAATCAACACAAATGGTGGCTGGCGTCAATGGAGGGGGAGGTGCATACATGTTTCCTGAACGTGTAGAAATAACCTTCAGCTACTCAGGGTGCTTTGGATTGTTTTCTAGCTAACCTATAAAGGAACATGTAGGAGGATGTAGACTGGGCCAACTATCGGTTGATGGACTTTTAGTAGGCTTATTGATTGGAGAGCATCGTCTATTGGCTATCAATCATGGACTAATGTGACTGAAGGATCTACTCTATGGTAGAAAACTTATCATGATTGGAAGTGAGATTACTTAGCTGTAATATTTTTGGTACTTAGTTTGGATTTTGAAATTGATTCCCTAATTATAGCCACAATATTTGAAGTTACCCTTAAACTTTGCTTGGTTCCTAAAAATTAGTTGTTGAATATATTGGAAATCAAGGGGACCATGACTTTGGTTATTGATTTGAGGTGGTTGCTGTTGTGATGCATTATTTTCTCCTATTGGATTACCATACTGGAAATTAGGGTGGTTTCTAGCATGGCTGAGGTTGTAGTAGCCTTGTCCAAGAATTTTGTGGATGGAATTGAGGTTTTGCATTTGCCCTTCCTCATATTGTACTTGGGTAGTATTCACCTAACATTGTAGAGGAGTTGATATCTAATGTTGGAGTGGTCATGGCCCTTTTATGCTTCATAAATATGATCTACATACTTGACTTGCTACTACATATTTTGTGGTTGTCCTCTTCTTAATAGGTGTTGAAACATGATTCAAAGCTATCCTGAAGATGGTTTATTCAGCGACTCTACTATTTGAGTTAAGAAATATCTTTAGCCTTGGACACTTTGAGGACACCTCCTTATTCTCTACTAGAACATGACTGGTTTTTAGAACCTCTCTTGACAACTTCCCAGGAGTTGTTATAGTTTTTGGAACATTAGATTTCCTCTAGATAAGGAATCAAGGAATTTCTTGGTTTTGTCATCAACATCCATGTAAAAAGTCTCTATCAGTTGAACATGTGAGATGGCATGATGTGGGCATTGGACAAGAATCTCCTTGAATATTCCCCAAGCCTCAACAAGGGATTTGTTTGGGACCATGGGGAACTGTGTCATTTGGGCCCTACTTTGATAGGTAAGGGATGAAGGGTATACTTCTTCCGAAACTTAGCTTGAAGACCTTGCCAAGTTGTGATGGTGTCCCCTCCATGGCACTGTGCAAATTTCTTGCCATGTATATCAATAAGTGCTTGAACAGTAAAAGTTTGAGGGAATCTTCAAACAACTATGTGTTGCTTGTTCAAGGCACAAAGATATGTGAACCATTGTAAGTGGTCTAATATTTATCACATCTATCGCCGGTGAAAGTGCTACTTGCAACATGGTGATCCATTGCAAGTGGATCTCAAATTGTAGGTTAGTGATATGTGTAGGAACCATTGGATAACGTGCATTGGTAGCTTTAAGACCGAGAAGTCACAAAGTTGCTTCTGCCATTCAGCTTCAAGGGTAGTGACCTCTCTAGCCATGTTCTCGTCTGCTGTAATGACTCTTGTCTCCTATACAAGATCCCTCCTATGAGCTGTAAGAGCCAGATTCACCCTATTATTAATTTCTTCCTCGTCCATTATGTATACTCTAGGAGCATCCCTTACACATCAAGTACCTAGAGGAGATTGGACAATATCAAGTTTGAGGGGAAAAAATCCAAGTATATTCAAATGAATATTAATTGAAAAGGAAAATTTCAGAAGTTTCAAAAAATTGGCGTTCATAGGCTATTTTGTTGCCCCTAAAAATGATGCCAAAATTTGATGTGAGATTTATTGCACAAAAAATTCACTATGGTTTTAATCATTTTCACAAATGCAAAACCAAACATCCACAATCAAATGGAACATTCACACTATAACAAAATGGTCAAACCCAAGAGACAACTTATTTAAGAAATTGCTTGCAAACCAGTCGTTGAGAGCAATACTTAAAACCACTAGTTGAGGGTGATTATAAACTAAGGTTGGATTGAAGATTGTTATTGTAAAGGCAATGACTGTAAAGTGGATTCAAATAAATATATAAAGGACAGTGGGACATCCATATTTCACTACCAAGACCTACATAATTATATCCTAAATATTACAACTCAATAATCAAATTAGACTAGGACCAAGTGAACTCATCTCCTTTTAGAAAACAAGCTTCTCAATGGATTCCTCTTGGGATCAAGGTCTTGTTACCCGTAGATCATAACCCAATCATCCTGTAGAATTTCCTCTAAGATTACATTCAAAATACTACACATTCATTCAAGGATCTAATCCTATCTCTACACTTAGGGTTATATCAATCCATCTAATCAAATGATAAATTCAACAAGAAAGAAAATAAAGAACAAAGAACAATCTGATCAACTAAAATGACTGAGTTTGATAACAACTAGAACAAACTACGGACAATGGGGCTACTCCGCATGCCCCAATGATGAAGTTCACTCGCTCACATCCTTAGGCTCCTATTGGATTGGTGTAAGTCATGAGTTCCATGGAACTCATTTTCTAGGAACTCTAGTTCAATTCTGGAACTTAAGTTCCATTCACTTTCATGTGATTGGTTTGTTGTAAATATAAATACGGAAATCATCATAAATATTATTAAATTTCTATTGTGTAATAAAAGTAAAAAAGGATGGAAAAGACATAAAAAAAGAATCATACATGTGAAAAAATATAATATTATTAAATCATAATAACCTCAACAAGTGGTTATGTGTAGATGTTGCTCCTCTAAAATTATTTTATCATGGTATTTATAATATTAACAAAAGTATTATGATTAAAATCACATCAAAATATTTTATTTCACTTTGTGTATACAAAATATTATAATAATATCTGCATTTCATGTGTTTGTAAATATAAATTTTGGCTCATCATCGTTTAACACAATGTAGAATATTAATTTTGCATTATTTTTGTATGGAATTTTTTACTATATTATTCTTGCATGGTTAAAGTTGATTATCATTTTTCACATCATATTGTTTAAACATGAAGACTAAAAATATGTTAGGTAAATCACATTGTTTTCACATGGTGCGGTGTCTTCCTTTTCATCATATTTGTATTTTTTATTTTGTAAACTGCACTGATAATGGTTATAGTATAAAATATTTTACATAGTGTGATTATAGTGCATCATATTTTTTCATAGTATTTTATGATTTTAGCATTGAACTACATCTATGCCGCTAATATTTCTAGTCTTAAATATTTTACATGTGGAGGACATACTTTGACATTGTATAAGAAAGGTTGTTAGTTGTCATGGACTCATTTTCCTCTCTTTTTAAGAGGGAACACAGGAAGTGTGTTTTGTATGTAAGTCTATAACTCAGCAGAAGTCATGGAACTCAAGTTTCAACACATACTTTAAACCAATCATGAAAAAATGCTTAAGGAACTCTAGTTCATAAGTTTTCCAGAGAGTTACGACAAACCAATCAGAGCCTTAGAGAAAGCACAAATACAAGAGAGAATAGGAGAAACCATGTCATTGAGAACAAGTAAATGAGTAGCCAGGTTTTTTTTACTATAGTCTACGCTTTATTAACAATATGTTTGGCAAAGTCCACAAAGAAGATGGGATTCCTTCTTCTTCTTTGTCTCTTGAACCAAAAAATAGACTGGGACTAGGTATGTATGATCCCTTGATTGTTAGGACCTCTCTATCATTTTCTCTATGGCCCTTCATCTCCCAAATTAGGCTGAAAGTTTTTATCATTACGCCTGTCTTCCCTGCCAGTTTATCAGTTGGAGAAACCAATTCTCCACTTCATTTAAGTGGCGTGTTTGATGGACTTCTAGTTTCCTGATTGGTAGGCAAGTAAGGAGACTCTCAGTTTGATGAGTCTCCTGAGGGTGAGTTGGGTCGACTGAATAGGATGGTGAATCGATCAACTAGCAAAGCACCCAAAGATTGTGACTTCCACTGAGTCATGTAGTAATTGTATTGAATTCCAACTGGTTGACCAGTGAAGTAGGTCGACCAACTAGGATATTCTTGTGAGCACTATGCTATAAGTGAGTCACCCAACCAGTGAGGTGAGTTGGGTAACTCTCACATCTCCAATTTGAACAATGATTCTATTGACTTGTAGATGTAACTGAAAGTGAATTTCTTTCTGCCAATCGGTAAGGTGGCTTAGCTGATCAGAATGTCATCCATGGCATAGTTGATCTATGACTTGGGAGGCATGAATTCCAATCGGATGATGGTAAAGTGGGTTATTTGGCGAGATTGTGCTTGGGAGGCACCTTTGTCTGGTTGGGCCAATCAGCCAACTAGGGAATCGAGTTGCCTAACTGGCCTAGTTAAATAGCCCCCTTTTTCCTTCCAATCTCTTTTAAAATTTCAATATGGAATTGGGAGAGGAACACTATCATGAATTGGAGTTGAGTGGTGCTTTTCCCTACATAAGAGCAAGAAACTCAATCAAAATTCTTACTATTTGAGGGCAAATGCAAAAGACAAAATTGAGCAAAATAACAGGAAATAGCTACGTAGAATAGGGAAATGTAGTCTAAAATGTGCAATGAAAATGTGATGAGTATGCATTCATCAATGGTTCAGAATCATATATAGCAGAAGGATAAATAAAGGTATCATGAAAAATCCATCAACAATGTGTAAGTTTTGGCAACATCAAAAATATCTTGCATTGCATGCATGATATTTACAAAGGGTATCGTTATACAACTCTAAGATCTTGTAGAATTTAACACCTTCATGTCTCATCTAAGTCCATAGGCAACAAGTGTAGATCATTCTATCATCAGGTTCAACATGCATATATATAGTCCTTGAAATAATCCAAAAATGGGTATAATAATATAGTCAAGATAAATAGGGAGATGGTGAGATATCAACAAACATTTGTATCTTCTACAGAGGTTATTTGGGGATAGTGGAGTAAAATTGATGGTGGAACTAGTTGCAAAGAGTACAACTTAATGAGAACTTATAGAATGCAGTTAACAAGTAAAATTTGATTGTGAGGAATTTTAATAAATACTAATTTATTCAATCCTTTCTACTTGCCATAAATATAAATTCAAGAATGCATATATATAGAAGAAGCAACATAAACGTTCTCAACTAGTAACATCTAAAAATACAAAAAATCTATAGATGCACCACCAAAGACTACCTATTTAGGGACTAATCCAAGGAGAAATTGTGACCATGGACATATATTCTGTGATTTAGAGACTATGCTCAAGGAGCATGTGCAACCAAGGCCATACACCCCAGGCTTAGGGACTAAGCCCAAGGAGCATGTACTACTAAGACCATACACCCCACTCATGAGTTAAAGTATACTAGGTAAGCATCACAAATGCATGTATCATAGAGCATGTCAAGAAAAAAATAAGTCATTGTAATCAATTCAATTTCAAGAGAATACCACAAGGTATCTATGCCAAAATATTATTTCAGATGATTATAATAAGAACACGAGTTTAGAAACATCAATAATGATTTTAGCATCATTATGGATAGATAAGAGTATTTTCAGATTCTTATTTGATTATAGAACATTCAAATGATTATGCCTCACTCAATGGGAATGCAAGATAAAATGGTATGAAAAGAAGATGTTTACCCAAACATCTCAAGTGAGAAGCACATACTTGGTCTTCGTGACTGACTCTATTTATAGAGGTGAAAACTCACCATTTGTCCTTCTCAACCAAAAGTGTTTCCAATACACATTAGTCCACAATCACCTATTCATAATCGGAAGTATAAAACCTAGTAATGGTTACCTAATGTTGAGTTTGGGTTTTGAAATGCCCATATGTGTATGTCATTATTTTGGAAGGTTATATAAGAATATTTTCAAGTTATTCATTGTAAATTTTCATAAATTGAAATCCTTTATCATTTAGTTCAAAATGGTATTTATCTAAATAAATATGTTTCTTTATCTGATACATCACTTAAATTTTGGCATGTCATTCTATATATATACACACTTACATTTTTATTGTGTTTCTAGATACTATAAAATTATTTATATGCATCTAGGGTTTAGTGCCTACAAAGAATTACATTTGTATATATAATGATCTCAGTGGAATTATACTAATTATCAAAACTTTCTATTTACTAACATGCTTATACTAATATGAATATATGCCATATCAAGTTGATTAATCAAATAGATTAGATGTTCATCTTTGACCATGCTTTACATACATGAAGTATCATAACTAATGTTTAATTTATGGTTCAATGTATCAACATTAGGATCATATTGATATAGAATATCAGTTTTCATCTACTACTTTTGGTTATTGATGTACGTACACACATATATATATATATGGACATATACTTAAAAAATGATATGCACACATGAGTCTGCAATTCTAATGCTTAGACATGTATTGTATTAATGATATCATATGCTAAGTTCATTTATCTCATTAATTAAGTACTAAATAGCTTGAAACACATGAAAGGTTATAGGCCTTCTAGATAAAGAAACCAACGGAATTGTAGTTATCAACCTGCAAGTTGGATTTTTTCAATATACGTAAAGTTGTACCTTCATTCATAGACTCCAAGAGGAATCTTTTACAAGTTGCTTGCTTCCAGGTACATGTCATAGGTAGTCATGATTTTAAGGCAAGCCACCTGAGTGGAAAGGATTTTTACTGGTCCTCCACCAAGATCATTTAGGTCAAATGTGCAATTGTAGTTGTAGAGTGCATAGTTAACCATAAGGGAAAGGTTGACGTGCCACTTGACCCAAAGGGAAATTTCATAAACAAAATTTTCCACTTGATCACCCAAAGTAAACTGACAATCTTTATTATGTTTGAAAAGTATAAAAAAAATATGTACAAAAAATGAAACTGCAGTCCATAGGAAATGGAGCAGACCATTCAAATAAGTACCAAAGTTTTTCCAACAAGAGTACTTAAGGGTATAGTGCAATATAACAAACAAGTTAAGAGGATAATACAAGTACCTTCACTATATTTTAGAGTAACCAGATCCAAGGGCAAAGTCGTCAAGGATTAGGGTTAGATCATGGTCAAGGATTAAGAAGAACACATAGTTAGGATTAGTGTCCAAGAATTAGGGTATCCAATATTTTAGGGTATTTTATTCCTTCTGGACCCTTATGACGATCATTCATCCTTGAAAATCATACTAACAATTTTCCAATATTTAAATCAATTTAAATTATTAGAAATGCACAATTGGATGAATTATTCATTGGTTCACATATTTTAACATCAAGTGACCCTTGAATTCCATATAAAGATTCAAGTTCACAAGGGGTTCCATCAAAGTTCGAGATAATAGTTGAACAAGTGAGTTTCAACTCTGGTTTAATTAGTGTTCATGATACATAGATCAAGTATTGATAAAAGATCCACTTTTGATCTTTGGAACATTAAAACTTATCATCTCTTTGGGATATTCTAGAATAGGGGTGTAAATTGGGTCTTGCTAATATTCCCGGTAGATGTATCTCATTATCTTGATGAAAATGAACTATAAGTTTGCATATTCAGGATCATGTATGTAATTTCCATGAACTTGTAGGGTTTGAAGATTTTTTGGTAATATCACTAGAGGCTAAATAAGAGAAGATAACCTTGGGAAAAAGAGAGGGGGAGATGACAAAATCTATGGTGGTATGTCAATAGGATAGAAATGAGGAAAATCATTACATAAAGGAAGAGAGAGATCAGGAGTGTAAGGAGTGGGATCCCAGAGGGGAACCACTCCCTACTAAAATAAAAAGGCAACATCCCAAACCAAACACCAACATAATTTTTTTGATAAAGGGATGAAACCAATTTATTCAACATGAATGTATCATAAAACCAAAGTTTAGCAGCGGAATAAAAACATTGACTATATTCAATTTATCATAAGATTATAAAAGTACCTCAACATCATCTCCCATAAGGGTTTGGATAAAAGGTACCACATATGGATCTATGTAGAGGGAAATCTAAACCATAACAACTTTGTCCCCAAGCTTTAACTCCTTATGATAAATCCATAACTTTAAGCCAAGTCCTCCATATCCTTCACCTAGGGTTGGAAGCATACTCCAGTAAGAAGAGAAAAATAGATGACATCAGCAAAGGCTGGTATGTGTATACTAAATAGAAAATTGAGCAATTTAAAAGAACAAAGGAAATCAAAATAAAAGGCTTCCCATAGAAAAGTAAAGTACTACTCAATCGGAAATAAAAGAAAAGAAACTCAATAAAAGACATAATTTAAGGCAAAGTATAAAAACAAGGCGTCCATGTATTTCACCTGTGAGAATACTAGATAATATAAACATGCAGATAGGAAATAACACATCTACCATAAATGTGGGGTGAGCGGGAACTGTATGTATCCACTCTAAATATGGGGTGGTAGGGTCTGTCAACATTTGCCCGAGAAGGAATTTAACATATGCCCAAATATATAAATATGGAGGAATTTAACATCTACATTCATATGTGGGAATTTAACATCCACATTAAAACACATGCAACATTATACTAGTAGTCACCACATGATGCATAACAAGAGATAAGTTAGAATACAAGAGAATAAGAGAACAAGAAGGATGAGAACATCCATCCAAATACCATCACATAATGTGCCATATATATACATCCACTACCATGGTGGGAAAAGAAGCACATATCATCAAATAAGTCCAACATGCACAAAGCATAAGAGAAGATACCAAAAGAATATCCATGATCACAAGATCAATATCAAAAATGGTAGTTCACATGAACTATGATTTTCAAAAGAAAAGACATTATGTATAGGCCAAAGTCCATAGGACTAAGATAAAGAGAATATAGGTTAATTGCTCAACATAGAAGAATAGGAGATGCAAAACATACCTCAACTTTAGAGCCCAAAGTCCAAAGCCCAAAGTCACTTCTAGATCCAAGTCTAGGTCTCCAAAGATCCTATTACACATTTATATAGATTTTGTGTCAATTCCATATTCATTATTCAAACTCTAGAAAACACCTTTTACTTAAAGTGTGAATTAGTCTATAAAAACCGTTCCATATTTTAGTTTACATTTTCTTGAGTTTAAAACATATTTTATTATATTTTTTGACCTATAGATTATTAGTTATGAATTTTGCAAGTTATTATCTAATTCAACTAATCCATTAGTATTCACTTTTGATCATATGTTGGATTTAGGAAACAACATTAGTATCATTAGAAAGCTCTTATTTTTGTGAGTCCAACAACTATTTTTGCAGAATTTTCTAGTCAATAGATTATTTGTTAGGAATTTTTGAAAAGCAACCAATCAGAACTCCAGAATAAGTCACGTCAACAAAAAGGCTCGCCAGAACCTCAGATGCGTGTTGTTTACATGGACCAATGACCACAGGCCAGCTGGCTAGGCCAAACTCCAGTCAACAAAAAACCAGTGCGTCAGAGCTTGCCAACAAAAAGCGAAATGACCAGTATACCCTGACGGAAAAATGAAAAATGAAAGGGAAAGAAGGGGCACAAAGGTCAACCCATCAGTGAGCATCTTCTCCAAGAGCTCATGAAGAACCGTGCTACTAGGAGACAAAATCCAAAGAAAAACTCCAGAAACCAGCAACCAAACCCCACAGAAACTTGCCCAAAGGTCTCAGAAGACCACATCGAAGACATAAACCCAAAAACTATTCTTGATGAGTACTAAAAACACAAAGTAGAACAAATCGACCACAAATTGGACCGAAAGGGGGAAAACTAAAATTGTACCTCCATGAAGCAATTGCAACCAGAATAAGGTTGACCACGCCTCACGAGCAAGTCGCCAATCATGAGCAAACAACATGGTGGTCAGGAACAAGTTGACGGATCTGGGGTTGATGACAGAGAGAAGCGGAGTAGGGAAAGATGGGTGTGGGGTACGAGAGGGAGAAGCATCATAGGCAAAAAGCTCATGGACCATTGAGGATCACTTAAAACTACTAACTTATATAGATTGGGGTCAGAGAAGGGACGGAGATCTGAGGGCAAGAAACAAGGAAAAAGTTTAGGAAATTCTAGACGTTAGGGGCTCTAGTGTAGGAAACCCAGGCAAACTAGGGGTCTATCAACTCAGAAGATGGAGGGGATGGTGAGAGAGAGATCAAAATGAATAGGGAACCACCAGAGAGAGAGAGAGAGATTGTGACCGAGTATGATTACTATCCCTGTAGAGTCCTAGAAGGACTAGGACGGGTGAAGGAGAAAGAGAAGATCCGTCAGATGAATTCACAAAACCAAGGAAACTATCTGAGCCATCTAATTAAAAGAAAAAGAATCCAGGCCGCGTAACACCTTTGATTTTAGAAAAATAAGGAAATAAATCGTGACATTAAATTATCTTGATTAAAGCCAAAGTGATATCATATTAATGCTCCTTTTTCTCTCTCTTCAATTGAGGGTTCAAACTTTATCCAAATTGGGTGAAATCTTTGCACAGAGGCCAAATTAGGCATGTAGATTCTGATTCTTCAATTAGATTTTCCTTTTGAAGACTTTAGATGCATTAATTAATCAGATCTTAGTTTTCTCTTCCCTCATGCATTAATGACATTAGGATTATCCAAATTAGGTGAAACTTCATGCACAAGTTAACTTAAGTGTGTTGAATATAAATTTGCCTTTATTTCCGTCTTTTGAAGTTATATATCACATTATTGATTACTTTATAGCTTTTATGTATTTTCTCTCTCCTAAATCTACCCTAATATTTCAAGGTTGTCTAAATTAGATGAAAATTGACATGTAGGCTTATTTGATATGTAGATTATGATTTTGAAGTTTGTTTCCACTTTGAGATTTTTTTTTATGAGATATGTCATATGGCCCATTATCTTAATCATTGTTCTGAAAAGCGGTAATCGGTGTACGGGCAGAGAGGGTACCGAATAGAGTATATACGGTATGCGGGAGTATAAGCGGGAGAATATTTGATTTTAATCGGTTTTGATTTTTTTTAATATTAACCATAAAGATATGTAAATTATATATTGACCATATAATAATGACAATGATAAGTAATTAGAAACATTTATAAGTAATAGACTAATATCGCATTCATAAGTAGTTAGAAACATTGATGAAATTAGAGAAGAAAACTTTGATAAGTAATTACAAACATTGATAAGTCATAGACTAATATCACATTAATTAGTAATTAGAAACGTTGATAAGTAATAGACTAATATTGCATTAATAAGTAATTATAAACATTGATAAGTCATAGACTAATATTGCATTAATAAGTAATTAGAAACATTGATAAGTGATAAGACTAATATTGCATTAATAAGTAACTTGAAACATTGATGAAATTAGGGAAAAAACATTGATAAGTAATTAGAAACATCGATAAGTCATTGACTAATATTGCATTACGAAGTAATTAGAAACATTGATGAAATTAAAGAAGAAAACATCAACAGTAAGGATCAGTTCAATAAACACTAACTATAAACTTATAGAGAAAACATGAGGAGAAGACCAAATATGTTAATTGGAAGAAGAGAATGTAATTGTAATGACCAATAGTAGTATTATAAAAAATTAATGTAAAAAAAATTATTACTAGCATTTGATTTTGAAAATTGCCAATTAATCGGCTGATTATTCCCCCGATCGGCCGATTAATCGGTCCTGGACCGATTATAGGCCGATTATTCATAATCAGAGCGGTAGACCCCCAAAAAGGAATATTCGGCCGATTATTCGGCCTAAGCGGCCGATTTTCTAAACAGTGATCTTAATTACTCATTCAATTAGGTTCCATTAGGGTGATTTTACATGCATTAGATCATTAGGTTCATACCAACTTTAACCTTGTTTGGCTAAGACCAAAAGGTCAAAGTTCTAGGGTAGGGTTCTAGATCTAGTATGTTACAAGGAGTGCTAGTTGGCTTTGTATGAGTGGGGCAAAGTCTGTGGGGTTTTATTTATAAGAGGGAGTCTAGGGTTAGGCTTATCACAATATAGATCTCCCATGGTGACGAACAAGTGAGGGGATTCTCTAAATCTCACAAATCGACTCAGTTATAGGTTAAAAATAGGTAACTAGATCAAAATCAAGAAAGAGGGAGTTTGGGACAGAACTTGCCTGAAAGGGGAAAGAGTGAGGGAAACTTGCAGCTAGGGTTAGAATTTTTAGGAACTATGTCAGCCGACCTAAGGAAGGGGATGGCCTCAGACACCTATGTATTTTGAGTTGAGTGTTGCCACGGTCGATCCCCAACCTAGTTGACTGGGGTTCCCTACACGTGTGGTCCAGGCTTGGGTGAGCACTGTTGGTAGCCCATTAAGGCCAAAATTCGTCCCAAAGAGGCTAAAAGGGGATAAAAGGTAAAAAGGGGAAGTTAGGATAGATTTTACAAAATTTGTAGAGGGAGGTTGGAAAGTTCAAATGAAATGAATTTTGGACCCAATGCTTGAAATATAGCCTAGAATATTTAACAATTTGTGGTCCAAAAGATAAAATCTAGATCTTCAAATGATCAAAAGATTTGCAAGTCTAATCAAAGTGGATTTTATGAATTTTTGGTATACTAATACATCATATTTATTAATTAAGTGTCATGGATTTATGAAGTAATTAATAGATGATGAGTCCAAAGTCAAGAAAATAAGAGTAAAAAGATAAAATATTAGTTATATAGAAACTCAATTCATCACATCCTCCCCTACTTACTGGGAACTTTGTCCTGAAAATTCACACTTCCTTGAAAAGGTCCTAAAATCTTTCTTCCATATCTGACTTTAGTTACTAAGTTGCATCATCACTAACATGGTATTTTCATAGTACTTTCAGCAATTCTATTTTCTTATTTTCAAGTTCTTTAATTTTACTATCAAGTATTCTCATTGGTTCTTTTTGGTACACAAGGGTGTCCTTTAATTCAATAGGTTTGTGGTTGAGGGCATGGTTGGGATTCTTGACGTACCACTTCATACATGAGATGTAGAAAAATGCATCATACTACATTGCATAGGTAAATCCATATTGTATGCATGTTCCCCTATATGATCAATACCTAAAATGGACCTACGTATCTAGGACTCGATTTCCCTTTGATCTTTGTGATTGCTCAAATTGGTCTAACAGTTAGGTAAACATGGTCACCCACTAGAAACTAGACATCCATCATGTGTGCGTTTGCATAAGATTTTTATCGATCATGTTCCCTCTTCAATCTTTTCCTAATAAGGTTGACATTATCAGAATAAAGTTGCAACTCTTCAAATTTCAATATCCTTCACCTGCTTTATCCCAATAAAGTGGTGATCTACATGGCCTTCCATACAATGCTTCATACAGAGGCATACCAATACTTAACTAGTAGATATTGTTGTAGGTGGATTTCACTAAAGGGGGTTTGTGATCCCATATTCCACCCTAATTAAGGACACACAATCACAACAAGTCTTCTAACACCTGAGTTGTACTTTATGATTGTCCAGTTTGTGGGTGATAGGACACATTAAAGTTCAATTGAGTCCCTCATTATTCTTGAACTTGCCACCCTAAATAGGAAGTGAACTTGACATCACAATCCAATACAACATATATGAGAATCCTATGTGACCTAAAAATTTCTCAAATATAAAGTTTTGCCAATTCTAGAACTTTAGTTGTCGTATTTATAATAAATCAAGAATAAATTGGATTGATTTGGTCAGTATGTCAACTACAACCCAAATGGTTTTTCTCCCTTTCATGATCATGGGTAAATATCTCACTATATCCATGGTGATATTCTCCCATTTCCATTTTGGGATTGGTAAAGGTTGTAGAAGACCTCCTAGTCCCTAACCTTCATCCTTGATTTTCTGGCAATTTAGGAATTTTAAGATAAAAATAGCTATATCCCCTTTCACGTTCTTCCACCATAAGTGCTTCTGAAGATCCTTATACGTCTTACTTGATTTGAGATGCACTTTATACTTTGACCCGTGAGCTTCTCGTAACCATTTTTCTACTAAGACCGAATCCTTTGGAACATGTATGAGTTGTTTATATCATATTCCACCATCCATGTCAACTGAGAGATGTGTCTAAGGTTTCTTTAGTAACTTCATAATCTCCTGAAGGTTTTGATTGCTCTTCTATTCTATCAAGAACTCTGATTGGAGGCCCAATTTTACATTGATGTTGGTCAATATGATTTTGTCTCCCATACACCTCGTGTCCCAAGATGAGAAGACCTCTATGTTTTCCCCTTCAATGGAAAACACAACAACACATTTTAATTTCTTCCTACTAAGGGCATCAACGACGACATGTGCCTTACTGGGGGTAGCTAATCATAAAGTCATAGTATTTGAGGTATTCACTACTACAGAATGGGGAAATGGCGTCAATTATTTTAGGCATACATTGTCGGTTATAAATTGATGACCAAGTCAGAGGAAGGTGAGACCCTTCTCATTTTTTCAGACGAAACTGATGATAATACTTTTTGTCGTCAGGTCTATGTTACAGCAAAATTGATGATATAGCACGTAGTGGACGACGTATCTGTGGTATTCTCTAACCTTTTCTCATCAGTTGCAATAACAACAACTGACACCTTTAAGATTATGCTATTGGTTGTGTAGTGATAATTCACCAACGCAGAATATCATGACTTCAATTTTATCAGTGATTGAACACTAAAAATTTTAGGTACCCTGATAGTTTATTGTAAATAATTGACATAGCATGGATATGTAGTCATATATTTACGAATAACTGATGGAAAATATATATAATTGTGTATATAGTAGGTCTGCAGACCTATTGTCCAGCTGCTAGCCTATATATTGCTTATAGTTCTTTATAACTAAAAGTTCTAAAGAACTACAGACCTCTGCAAGCATTTCATCTTAACAACAAGCTAGAAAACCTACAAGAAAAAGTTATATATATAGAAAAATAGGTAGAAACATGCCACACATTCTATCTTTTTGCTTCAAATTAAGCACAAATCCATGAATTCACACATCAATTGTTTCATTTCTCTGCCACACTTCAATTTCATATATATATCAATACACATCATTCTCTTCCTCATTCCTTCACATTCAATTCACACACACATATGCACTTTAAATTCAATTCACACACCCAAATATATATCAACATCAAGTGTCATCTCAAATTTTAAGTCACAATGTAATAATAATATAATAATAAAAAATTTGACACCAAAGTTTGAACTACAAAAAATATCAATCAACCCTCCCATTTGTCATTCAAGTCTAGTTTTTGATGGAGCAGTCTGCCCACTATTTACATAGGCCATTCAACATTTCCGATGTATAGGGTTCAATATTCTCAAAAAAGTGTCAAAAGAATGAGACTTCTAATGAGATTTGATTATTTGTATTCTCAAACGAGACTACTTTATTAATATGATCCAAGACTAATAACTTACATTCTCTATACATTTGATCTATTGCTCATGAGTGACAATCGTCTGCATGTACAACATCACGTAATATGTGCATGCCCAGTCATTGTCTTGTATAAGGCCCTGTCGATATACAATTACATTAATAAATATAATTAAGTAGAGTTGATCATATATTATGTGATTGGAATGAGAAGACTATATACATCAACACTCTTCTAAGCTACTGATTTCTTTTTCTTATATACTTTACCTCCACTGCTACGGAATGATTTCACACCCCTATAAGTTAAATTTATAAATATGTTGCATTAGTAATCTTTCATATGATGCAAACATTAACAAATATGTTGGGCATCAAAAAACTATACTTACACACGAATTTCCAATTTTATTGGGTGTCCCTCATTTAGTGTTAGTTTTACACCCAAAAGATCAAAGAAATGTGCAGTCCAAGTCTCATGAACAATCACTAACAATGCCAATGCTTATTTATGAGTGAGTAGAAGACAAATAAAATAAAAAGAAAATTTCACAAAAAATTGTATTCATAATTTAGACATATAAACAACAAGCCCAAAACTTACATAATGTTGAATGGAGCTACGATCACATTCTTGGAAGCATAAAAAATTGCATTGTAGTAATCACATAATCTTTGACGTCACTCGGATCTCTAAGTACATTGATAATCAATGTTGGCATTAGAAATATCACATTTTCTATTTCATAATCAACAACTTCATAATACAAATGACTAAACAATATATTGCAATACTTAGTTAATATATAGGAAACAATTAAATAATTTTCACATATGACATGGTATTCAGACTCATTGTATCCGAAATTCTATCATTGATGTGTTCATCCAATCGTACTGAAATAGCTCAAAAAATCTACTAACACTATAATATTGCCGCTCTCTATACCTACTATATCCTCCCCAAGGCTGACCAGGATGGTATCTATTTGGTCTATATTGTTTAACTATCTTATCAACATCTTACAGCTAGTGCCTAAGGAGTCAAACAACTCATGTGGAATAAAGTACGGGGGCAGAGGCTTCAGAACCCTATGGGGCTTCTTAGTTATTGTGGGTTATATGCATGTATTCTCATATTAGCTTTCAATTATTTATAATAAGTTTCAAATACATTTCATCATACCTGATCAAATATAACAAGTTGTTTGGTCCACCCAATAAATCTGCCTTCTACCTCTATGACTTTGGTGGCATCCATGTGCTCGTATGGAAGAGATGTGTCTCTCATTGTCAGAAAGACACATATGACTCTCACACAAAAGTGATCAGCGGGAAGGATAATACCATGAACCATATTAAAGATCAAAGATTCGATATCTGCCAGGATGTTGTGTGATGGAACAACAATGGTAAGATGACATTTTATAGCCACCCATAATTTTATGAAACACAAAGTTTATATTGACAAATATAAATATTGACTTGAAGGATTCTTTTATTACAATGTATATATAAATGGACTTGAATTGAATCTTACCCTGACGACACCATGTGGGTCCGGGGGACTACTCCAAATGCACTCTATAGGTGAGTGATGAACAAGTTCTATGACTGATGGAGAAGCTTGTGCTGCCTGAGAAGCCTTGAAATTCTCCAAGGTTGTATATGTCGATCTCTGCACGTACTCGTGGTCCACTTCCCCTTTCCAGGCATGTTTGTGCTTTTGTTGGGATGAACCAAAAAAGATTTTATCCCATACCCAACTCTAGTACCCCTAGCACATCCAAGATGCTCTTGTATCCCTAGAGCAACCGTCAATTCATCATGTGTGTCTTGAGGGGTGAACTTCCCTCCTTTGTTTGGGCACCTAGTTCCAACTAATAATCATAAAAACCAACTAATCAGTAAAATTTAACAACCAGTGGAAAAAGAACATGGACATATTGTGAGACCATAAAATTTACCATTTTTAAGCCACCTGCTGTGTTTCTTGGGTGGGGATTTCTCTTTTTTTCTATTTTTCCTTGCATCTATCCACTCAATATAGCAAGGAAACCTTCCAAAAGCACTAGAAGACTCAGCAGTAGAAGGAGTATAAGTAGAAGGCCCTTGCTCTTGCTCTCATTGTTGCTCTCTCCTTTGGAAATGTTTAAAATAACCACCTAAACCCAACCAGTAGTTGTGCACATTCTTGTCAAATCTATCTTTTTGAGATTCACGAAGGGAATAATTAATTCGATAAAGAAATATTATTAAGTGACCATAAAAATTGTAAAATGTGATCAATTCAATACCTTGAACACATATGTTTTTTGTTCACTCAACAAACTCCTTCCGATCACTTTTATCAATATAGTTCCATTTAAGACTAGGGTCCTAATCCATTTTATCTCCAAAGATGCAGTCTCTGGTGAGGATTGTCCACCAATCTCTATGTCTTCTCCCAATGAGCTGCATAACAAACTTGCGATGCAATTTTTAATCAATCTCATACCGGCCCTATAAAGGTTCAACATTCACTAATGTTAAAATAAAGAATAAGAAAAGACTATAAAAATGTAAATGCATTTATCTCACCTCTAACTCCCTCCAAATAAAGTCTTTGTTGGCCATACTCCTTGTCTCCAATGATCAATAAGAAGAGGCACTTTGCTTCGACCAAGGACACCACAGTAGCTGACAAACTCTTTAGTAATTGACATGCCTACTTCATTGAAATCAATGACGCCCTCCCCCCTGCCTATTTGTGACATTTTTCATCACAATTATCCCTTTAACTCCCTTACATTTTGAGGTATCAACATTGTCAATGCCCTGGTCAGGATGCTTAGGATCCTCACGCTCATAATCCTCACACCCATGATCCTCACACTCGTGATCATTGTGCTCCTGGTCACATGCCATCTATAAAATCAAAATTAAACATATGAAAAAAATCAGATCACATATAAAAATTCAGATCACATATAAAAAGCCAGATCACATATGAAAAGTCAGATCACATATGAGCATATAAACATGTTATATATTGCAAAAAAAGCCAGATCACATATGAACAATATATCTTAAACTAATATCCCTTTGGTTTGATCTTGAGGTGTATAGTCATCAGTGTTAGATTCAACACTTACACTTGCTAAGCCAACAAAAAATGGAGTAGAGTCATCATACTTGTCATAGTACTCTTCTTCAACAATAGGATCTAAAATGAACTGTCTTTTCCCATGAAGAACAATAGACCAATTTTCTTTTGTAGGATCATCGATATAGAATACCTATTTTTCCTGTGATGCTATGATGAATGGTTCATCCTTCTTGATTGTCCACTCAAAATTCACTATTAAACCGAGTTTGTCAAATACAACTCCTTTGTTGTTATCAACCCATTTACACCTATGTAATGTAACTCTAAATTCGATGTAGTCAATTATACATATATCTTCAATGACTTCATAACAAGACATCTTTCCTTCATGTAGACTCTTATCCCTGGCACTAGAAAAATACAATGAAGATGCCTGAAGGGTGACCCCACTATTTTGGACAAAAGTTTTAACATCTTGATGTTTTGTGTAGTATGAAATCCATTTATGTCAAACCCTTCATAAGATGTATCATGGGTCTTTTCCTTATACACAATCCATTTGATAGTTTCTGTAACATTATTTAGTGTTTGGGATAGTTGATTGAATACTTTCTTTTCAAACCAACTAATAAATGTACGACTATGTGCTCGAGCAAACCACATTGAACTTGCTCAGGGATAACTTGTCTTGAGCTCGTTGGTGTGTTCAGTGATATACATACCCACATCGTCAGTGTTGTGTAAAACATACAAGTATTATTGTCCCCACTGCTCACCACTGATATTTATTTATCATTATCCCAAAATACCTTTTCCATAATAACCATCAAGATTCACAGTATTAGTAGGAGTTTTGTTTCAACTCAAAAAGTCATTGTAAAAGTCCATAACCTCCTTAGAAATGTAGCCCCCAATGATACTCCCTTCAGGGTGACAACTGTTCTGAACATCACCTTTAAAAACACTCATGTACCACTCAAAAGAATACATCCCATGCAAGAAAATTGGACCCAATATTTTCACTTCCTTAATCAAATGGACAACTAGATGTACCATGATATCAAAGAATGAATGGGGGAAATATTGCTCAAGTTGACACAAGGTAACAACAACTTCTCTTTGCAACTTATTTAGAATCTCAGAATAAATTACTTTGTTGCATATTTGTTGAAGAAGAAGCAAAGCCTAGTGATCGCAAACTTTACATGATTTGAAAGGATAGATCGAATAACCACATGCAATATATGTTGCATTCGAGTGTGATAATCATGAGATTTAAGGCCTATCAGCTTTAGATTCTTCATTGATACCAATCTACGGATATTGGCTGAGTATCCATGTGGTACCTTAACATTATGCAAGCCCTCATAAAAAGTTCTCTTCTCCTTTGTAGACAAGGTGTAATAAGCAAGAGATAGATATGTGTGGTGACCTTTGGTAATTTGTTGTTAAACATTTCAAGTAGGTCCATTCTGGATTTGATGCCATCTTTAGTCTTACTAGGTGTATACAATAGAGTTCCAATAATGCTATCATAACATTTTTATCAACATGCATGACATCGATAAAATGTCAGACTATCAAAGAACTCCAATAAGGAAGATCTCAAAATATCAACCTCTTTTTAAATAAAGGCTTTTCACATGTGAGAGTAGTGCATGGTCTCTTACCAAAATGATTTACAATGTTCTTTTCTCTTACACAAACATCCTCCCCTAACATAGGTTTAGGGGCACTCCATTCCTCAGTTGAGCCATTGAATATTTTGTGAAATATTCGTAAGGATGCATCTTTAGCAAAAACCATTTATGACCAAGATATATAGGCTTACCACCATGTTTTAGTCTGATAGAATTTGTATTTTCTTCACATATAGGACATATCTTAGTTCCTTTGATGTTTTATCGAGACAAGTTCTCATTAGCAGGAAAGTCATTAATAGTGAAAAACAACATAGCATGTACATTAAACATCTCTCCGTGTGAAGCATCATAAGTCATCACACCTTCTCCCCATAATTTCTTTAGGTCATCAATTAGAGGTTCACAATAAACATCAATATCATTCCCAGGTTGTTTGGGGCCTAAAATCAAGAACAACATCATGACATACTTATTCTTCATACACAACCACGAAGAAAGATCATATACAACAATCATGATAGGACAAATGATATGTTGGATATTTATGTTCCATATGGATTCATCCTATTAGTAAAAAGTCCAAGTCTCAAATTCCTATCTTCTTTTCCAAATTTAGGATACAATATGTCAATCTTCTTCCATTGTGGGGAGTTAGACATATGTGGGAGCATGCCATCGTTGTTATTCTTTACCTCTGCATGTCAAGAAAAATTTTGTGCATCTACGGTTTTAGAAAACAAGCGTTGAAATCATGGTATTATAGGAAGATACCACATCATCTTGGCAAAAAACTCTATTTTGGTCTTACCCAATGTTGTCCTTTTGTACCCATATGCCCCACATTTCAGACATTCTTTCAGATCAATATAGTCCTATAAAACAACACACAATCATTTAGGCATGCATGTATCTTCTTAGCCTCCAATCCCATTACGAACAACATCTTTTTCATTTTGTATGTTGAGATTGGAAGCTCATTGCCTTCAGGGAGATTTTCTTTCAACAAAGACAACATAGAAGTGAAGCTTTTGTCATCCCATCTATTGTTAGCCTTCAGATTATACAATCTCAACACAGATCTCAACTTCATAAACTTAGTACAACCTAAGTATAATAGTTTCTCAACATTGTGCACAATATTTCTAAACAAGGGAGGTGGGTTTGTAAAATTTACCCCACAACTATCTAGCATTACGTCAACCACGTATGTCAGAATTGGTTCATTCTCATCAACATTGTCAACCATTTCTTCTTCAACACAACTACCACTACCGACATATGTTGATCTCATACTAGGAATCTCTCCATGTCAGTACCATTTTGTATAACTTGTACAATCCCATTGCACATGATGTGATCTTTAATCGTGTCAACAATGTCAACTTTCAGGTTGTTACTACAATTCCTACATAATCCAAGCTATTTTCTATGTTCCTCTACAAATCTTACAAACTCATCAAGACCATTAATAAACTCTGGAGTGTAGCAATTTGGTTTAGACATCCATGATTGATCCATTTCGATGATCAGATGGGAGACGAGCATCTCATCAGGTTCTAGCTAGTAAGTTAATTTCAAAAAAAAAATTGGATTGAGCCCTAATCATCTAGTAGAATTCACATTCAAGAATGTGTACCACCTATCCCATTCTTGAGAACTTCATCTCACTAGTAAGTGTATAATTCATGTTTGATTTCAATACAGTTCTCCAAATACACTTATGTAGATGGGCAAATACCCTCCTACATATGTATTCGGAGAATAAAAGGGGAATTGTTGTCGAAATTTATTAAAATCAATCACGCATTATACACTTACATCCTAAGTGGGATGAAGTGCTCAAGAACAATCCCAAATTGGAGACTATCCAAGGTTTTCTCCTAATGAGTAAATCTCATATAGGTTTCTAGGCCAATGACACGGTTTAAAAATTAGGGTTTAGAATCTTCTATTAAGATATCTCATATATGCATTTTAGGGTTTACAATTCATCACAATGTAATTAAATACATAGTTAGAAATAATTTTAGGTTTATAATTCATCACAATCTAATTAAATCTTGGGCAACAACATATTAGTTTTTACAAATAAATTTCAATTCTAATTACATACATAGTTACATACATGTATTTTCATCACAATCATACAATTCATCATAATGAAAATTAAATCTAGGCCAACAACATATAATTAGTTCTACAATTACCACGATTATACAAGTAGCAATTACCATCAGACAAGCTATAACTGATTTAATGAGCCATTAGAAGTTTCATAGTTAGACTTTGTCCATACTTGCACATGCAAAAAGGTAGATAAAGACCTACCTCATAGGGCTGGAGGAGAGAGCAGCAACACACTCATGGGCTTGGGGCAACAACGTCGGAGAAGTAGCTAGAAGCAGTAATGGAGAAGGAGCTAGCAGTGGTAGTGGCGATGGAGAGCAGCTAGTGGCAGAGGCATCAATATAGTCCCTAGCAGCAGGAGCGGCATCAGTGGCAGAGAGCAGCAACCGTAGAAGCAGCAATAGTAGCAGCAATCACCAGCGGAGCAACAACAATGGACATGGACATGCCAGGTAGCAGCAACAGTGGAGGCAGAAGAGGCAGAAATCTCGAGAAATTCTCCAAAGCCTGATATTTAGATAAATTTGGGTAGGGGAAGAGGGGAAAAGAGTTTCTCGTGGGGCTTAAGTGATACATACCCGTCGATTATTTACAAAATTGACGAGTTAGGGTGTAGGTCATTGGTTGTAGAGAAACAACTACTAACAAAAACACAACTTTGTCTCCAGATGTCTAAAACAAACTAATGCATGACCCCCTAACCCAATGACACCTAAGTCGTTGGTTATGTTTAGGAAAACTGATGAGAAATGTCGAGTGGGGGTGGGAAAATTTTTGCGAGACACATGGCATGTACATCTTTCTCATCACTCACTAAAGATAAAACTGACGAGAAACATCAATTGAGGGCAAGAAAATCTCCCTTGTCATATGACACATACATCTATTTATAGCATTGGATATTAGTAAAAAGAATTGACGATATAGGATTTTGAAGGCAAATTAAATGCCACACAAAAATTTGCACAAAATTCTATTTTTGCAGGTGATACATCGCACAATTTCTTTGAGAAGTGATCGGCGATTAAAAAACATAGCTTTTATTTTCTTAGCTGGTCAAACCACGACAGTTGTCTTAATAAATCAATGCTAAATATAACATCGTCAGTTTCTCTTGAAAAAAAGACCAACAGAATATGTCATATCTATAGTAGTGATTCTAGCCATCTCCTATGCATAAGGTTTGAATCTTTCTGTGTTGGGATGTACTTCAAACTTTTGTGATTAGTCATAATGTCAAAAATAGTACCATAAAGGTAGTGTTGCCATATTTTCATGGCATAAATGATGAAAACTAACTGAAGGTCATGACTCTGGTAATTGAACTCATTAGGTTTCAAATGTCAAGAAACGTATGCAATTGCCTTCTGTTCTTGCACCATAACCAAGCACAGACCAAAACTTGGTGCATTAGTGAAGATAAAAAAGCCATCGTCTCCTGAAGGGAGTGTCATGAAGGGTGTAGAGACCAACTTCACCTCAACCCTAGAAAACTATACAAACACTTTTAACCATACAAATGGTTCTCATTTCCTTGTGATCTTGGTGAGAGGCAAGGTTGTATTACTAAAGTTGGATATGAAACATCAATAATATCCGTCTAGACTAAGGGAACTCTAGATTTTAGAAACATTATGAGGAGCTTACCACTCTAAATTGGATGATACCTTGGTGAGGTCAACATCAATTTTCCCACTCAGGATGATGTGGCTTTATGACATGAATTCATAAATCCATAACTCACATTTTAACATTTTTACATAAATCTTTTGAGTTTGGAGGATATCAAGTACCTTAAGAAGGTGGATACAATGTGACTCAATTTTGTTTGAGTAAATCAATATATCTTCAATGAAGACTATGCCAAACTCATCTAAGAAGGATTGGAAGACTTGATTCATCAAGTTCATAATAATGTCAGGGGCATTGCTCAATGCAAATGGCATGACCAAGAATTCATAGTGCCCATACCGAGTTTGGAATGCCATTTTTTGGATGTCTTTGTCCTTCACCTTGAGTTGGTGGTAACCAGAATGAAAGTTGATTTTTGATAACACGCATCATAGCGAAGTTGGTCAAAAAGATCGTCAGTTTGTGGCAACATATATTTCATTTTCACAATGACTTGATTTATCATACGATAATTTGTGCACATGCGGAGGGATCCATCCTTTTTCTTGACAAAGAGGATAGAGATTCATGATGGGAGGAACTAGGATAGATGAATCCCTTATCTAGTAGTTCCTAAACCTATTTCTTGAGCTCAATAAATGTGGTAGGCGCCATATGATACGGTGCTTGAGAAATAGGTGCAATATCTGGGGCAAGATCAATAAAAAATTCAATATCACGATCAGGTGAGGAAACTCCTTAGGAAAAACATTCTGGTACTCACACACTATGTCAATGTTTTTAGAGCACTAATATTTGGATTAATGATGGTTACAGTTTCCAAGTATGCCTTCCATCCTTTAGTCAACAAATATTGTGCTTTATTCATGGAAATGAGAAAATTTTCATTTTGAATTTTCTTCTAAGAATTACAAGAATTGAGAGATTGGGCATGGAGATAATAACTTTCTTAGGACTGCAATTCAAAACAACATGGTATCTATGCAACCAGTCCATCCCAAGTATAAGATCAAAATCTTCCATGTATAGGATGATAAAGTGAGATTCCAAAATTTCACGAACATGTGAAATAGGGATTGTTTCAACAAGGTAGTAAGAGGTTTGCAATCTTCCACTACGCGTAGTTAGATCTAGTATGTACCATGATTCTTGTATTTCTAGATTTAGCATCAAAGTAAGACTCCCAAATATGAAGTTGCTTGTAGACCCAAAATAAAAGAGATTATTACATAGTGGTCATGAATAAACATCATACCTACACACATATTATTAGTATAAGGGGTTCACAAGACAAATCAGATGTATTATTTGCATTATGACAAAGTCTTAACATGAAGTTAACATTCCCTCGATGTGTTTCCATTGGCCTCATCAACATTCATGGAAAACATATGATCATTCCATTTAGGAGGAGGAAAAGGGTAGTTGGCCCTAACATGACATTCTTTCTTGTAGAAATGATAGATCGGTCCATGAAAAGGGCACGGATGGCCAACGCGACAATTGTCGTAGCTAAGACACCTAAAAGAATTAGGATTCTGACCTTAGCCTCTATTTACATTTTGTCTAGGGCCCTTGTTGTGGTTTTGATTCTTTATACAATTGTAATTCTCATCCTAGTTGTTGTACTATTTGGGGCCACAATTATTTTTATGTATAGGAGGATTTTAGGGCCCAAGGTTCTAGTTCTTGAATTGATTACCATGTGGATTCCCTTTCTATTTATATTTAATAGGTACAACCTCTATAAAATTCAAGAATGACATGCTAGATGGGTTTTTTTACTCATCCTCAGGGTACTTTCCATATCTAAAGGATGAACACAAGCATCTTGAAAACTAGTAGGCCTAGAAAAGGAAACTAGGCTTTGTAATGCTGCATTGAGCACCTCAATATAACGAACTTCCATGGTCATATTTGTGGCATGGTATTCCAAAAGGAAAATTGCCTGCTATATTAAAAAATAGAGAAGTTGCCATGGGTGAGACTACATAATTCCTTCTTCTTCACTTTGAATTTATATGAAGGCATATAACGAGCAATAAAGATGGGCTTGAAAAAATTCCAAGTCTGGGAAACAGGTTGGCATGTAACGAGTGAAATGCTCCCACCATATCTTTGCTTCCCCTTTGAGATGATAAGTGGAAAAAGTTACTTTATTATTCTCACGGAAATCTAAGACCTTGATGATAACATCCAATTTTGTGGATGCACCTTGCCTAATTTTTCCCTTAATTTCCTCCCACTATACAATTTTGCTTTAAGTTCCTTGCATTTTGTTCATGTTTACCATTTATATCTTGATATATGGCTAAACTCATTTCCATATAGGGAACTCAGTAAATGTTGGTTTTAATGTTGAAATGATTCCCACAATCGACGGTCACCCTTATAATTTAGCACAGCAGAGGAACCATTAAGTTATCCACAAATCTGACCATCCGTTGGTTCTCACGATTGATAGCCTCCAGGAAGTACACAACTATCCAACCATCGAAAGGCGATGGGCACATCACCAATCGATTGGCTAGCCTAAAAATGGCCATCTAACGATGGTTGGACTGTAAGACACACCTACTGATGAGCTACTTGAGGATTGTTCTTATGACAATTTAGGGGACCCACCTCTACCGATGGTGTGTCTACTAATGCTCTACCAATTTCATGTCTGTTGACCTCTCTACCGATGGCGCGCCTGCGATGCATACCGAGACCAAGCAGACAAAGAGCCATCTACTGATTCCTTGCCTGCATTATCAATTATTGATGGTGGTGTTGTGTGCATTAATCATTATAACTGTTAATTACATGCCCCAAGGCACATTCTTTGAAGGCTTGGGGCACAAGTAAAGTTCAGTAATGAGTGTTTCGAACCCTACATTGTGGGCTATAAATACGAGATCCCATGCTACAGAGAAGGGGAAAATCACGTCACGAGAGTGATGATGAAGTGTTGCCATTGATTTACCTTCCCATTGACTTCCACCTCCTGCCATGGGTCTGATGCATCCTAAGCATGAGAGTCTAAAGGTCAACACTCCTCTATAGTCACCAAGCAGTTCTAGGATCCTTGTTCGAGAGGAGGAGGAAGATGGAGCATATATCTTCACTACTATCTCTATATTCTAAAAGGATAAGTTCTCCATCGACCCCGACTAGTTTGGAGTCACTATTGGTGTATATCTCTCCTTCTTCTCTGAATCTAGTCATCCCTTTTCATTTGCATCTCATTTTCCATCTCCATGTCTCACTAAAATTGTAATTGTGTCATGTCATCCACCACAATGAGTGTCTAATCAATTAACTTGGGTTTGGAGTAGCCACTAAGGCTGTCTAATCAATTCACTTGGGTTAGGAGTAGCCACTAAGGCTCTCCCAACATGTAAATACTCATATTCATTGAATATATGCTCCTAGCAATGTGTATCTCCATACTCTTGTTCTTAATGATTCACTTGCATGATTAGCTAGCTACCATCTCGTGTTGTGTGATTGTTAATGCCTTGAGAGAGTAGTATTAACCTACATTTAAGAATTATTGGGTTACATGAATACATGAAAATGTTGGAATCATTAAACTGTTGATCACATGTTTGTTTTGTGATTATTTTTTTGCCATCTCAAGAGAGAGAGACAAACTTATAGTCTAGATCTATCCTAAGCTCGAGAGAGGAGGGAATAGACACTTATGATGATTTCTTGTAAACTTTCTAAGGGTATACAATGGGTGTGAGTATTGCTTGTTGGTGAGATATCTTAGATAGTGAAACCCAATCTAAGCTTCCTTCCATAGTTGTTTTCTTATCCTTCACCATCCTTGCTATTTTATTCTACCTTTCATTTGTTTTACTTGTTTGTTGAAGAATCATTGTTCCATAAGGAACACAAACCTTACCTTTACCTTTGATTGGTGTAACTATGCCAAGGCTTAAAGCATTAGCGCTTACCACCCCTTGTTCCTGTGGATCAACCCCGATATACTAAGTCAAACCTTATTATTATTGTTGTGGGGCCTAATCATCGTATTATAGGTTTAAAAGTTTGATTACTATAGATATTCTCCTTTTGGACGTGTGATTTAGGCCGATCAACTTTTTGGCATCGTTGTCAGGGACAAGGTAATCGGGATTGTTAAGAACATGAGTCTACTTAGCATACACCCATGCCTCAAGTCTAGAAATAGACTTGACTACACATTTTAATCTGATTACTCTTACTTTCTCATATATCTTGTATAATGCGTTCAATGTCTAAACTTGACCGTACATTTATTTCAGGAAGTTAGCATAAAATCACTATCGCTACTTACTACTAAAACTATGCCTCCTCGTAAGTCTGTCATCTGACAAGTCAATAAGGGGACCACTAGGAGGAAGAAGATGAACATGAGGAGGAGCATCATGAGGAAGAAGAGGAAGAATACTAGCATGAAGTTGAAGTTCCTCCTACTGGAGGAACCAGAAGAAATAGAAATAATGAAGATAATCATGAAAGAGAAGATCAAGATGGAGTCCCTTCTCTTCATGAGCTAGCTACCACCAGGGCAAATGAATCTAGGTGCCTGGTCATCATTCCATGATTCAATCCTGCAAACTTTGAGATGAAGCATGTTGTTATAAATTTGATCCAAAAAAGCACTTTTGGCGTAACGTTCTGGATGAAAATTCATATATCCACCTAGATGCTTTCAAGAACATCTATGACACCATCAATATGAATGGGTGCCACAATATGTTATTTATTTCAAGGGATTCAATATCTTCCTGAAAGACAAATCTCTATCTTGGTATCTATCTTTAAAATACAAAAGCCTAAATGGATGGGCACCTCTGATTGACGCTTTCGTCACTAAGTTTTACCCAGTAGAGAAAACCCTTAGGAATAGGCACGAGATCATCAGGTTTAGGAAGAATCTAGGTGATAGCCTATAGAATCATGGGAGAGACTCTAAGAGCACCAGAGGGATTGCCCCCATCACAACTGTGATAAAGGATTCCTTGTTAGTACCTTATACAATGGACTTGCATCTTCTTAAAGAAACTTCATTAATGCATCAGATGGCAGTGAATTTTTTTTGAAATATATAGGAGAGGCCTTCATCCATCTTGCCCTCTCCTTACAAGAAAAACTAAAACATTTACATTATGGGGATCACAACTATGCAATATATTTATAAAATTTGTAGTGTTATCACTAGTTCTATTAGGGTTAGAAACAAAATAGGGATTGGAGTCAAAATAAGACCAAGTCTTGTGGTTAGAGGAAGCAATGTAGGTTTTTAGGGTACTTTTGGCTAGAGAATCATCCTCTACATTAAACTTTCTACTGACGTACATCAATCTCCATTTCCAGTGCAACTCATTCAATTTAAGAATGTCCCCACACCGATGGGCTAATGCCGCCAGATGTGCATCTTCATGTTTACCCATTCACAGCCTTGGCACTGTCATATTGTATCTCAACCTTTCTAAAACCTTAATCCCAAACACTTTTCAAAGCATCAATAATAGCAATTACTTCAACTTCCAAAGCAGTGTGCAACTGTAACTCTTGCTTTTTTTAGGACAACAACTCCAGTTGCATTCTTTGCCACCCACGTCGTGGCCCTCCAACCCCTCTTGAATGTGGCATCAGTGTAAACAGTAAGTGTTTCAGGCATATTTTGCTTAGATCTGCTAGTACCTCCCCTAGTATTAAGATTTTTGTTGTTTATTCTATTCTCCCACAACTTAGTGACTCTTTCAGTATACTTATAAATGGACATGACCACATGTGTATGTGGCACATGAATTCCCTCTAGAACCTCTCTATTTCTGGTATGCCACATGAACCAGTCAGTGACAACAAATAAAATGGAACATTCTTTACTAAAAAAATCCCTGATCTAGGTGTCAAAATCACTTGATAAGAACCCTATGTTGTTGCTACATTCATTTATACCAGTCCATACTGCTTTAGCTTTCGAACAGTCCCTTAAAGCATGTAATATTGTTTCATCTTCATCATTGCATCAGACTACACATGGCATATTCAGTCATCTTTTTGTGCACTTGCTTCATGTTTGTCAATAGACCTTGATGAGCTATGACCCACATGAAATTTTCTATTTTGGGGGAATTTTCATTTTCCAAATTTTACTCCAAGGTCATGCCACCTTTTTTCCACTTGTCTCTTTTTGCATGGCATATGCGGACACAGTAGTAAATCGACCATGTTGTGTATGTGCCCATGACAGAGTATCACTACCTCTAGATTGAGCAAGTCCCTGCAACTTGGAAAAGATTTCACACCCCAGTGCTGGAAGGAAGTATTTCAAAAACTCCAGATCCCAATCCCCAATGATATTCATGAAACTAGCCACCTTTAGGTCCATAATTCAACCGGAATTCTCTTCTTCACCTGATTTCCAGGAGATCTGCAGTATGGTACCCAACTATCCTTCCACACATTAGTTTCCTCACCACTTCCAATTATATGTATGAAATTTTCCATAACTATATGCAACATGTTTATTACTCTCCTACTAAGCGGCTTCATGATTTTGGATCACATCCCCTTCCCCCAAAGTATTTGTATATAATGGCTTGCCTCCAGGGGACATTCCCACCACTCAGTAGCTCCCAAGCCATCCTCATGATGAGGGAGATGGCAGTTATTTCCTACATAAGAACCCAAAGAAAACTATGAAGACCATAGACAACATGGTTGCACTACAACTTGGTGTAAACTATGACAAGGGGGCAGCCAATAAACTATCCATTGAAGGGAGTTTCATTGAATCTAAGGCTCTGGAAACTATAAAAACCTAGATTCAAAGGATCGCTATAGGCGTTTGACAATTAAAGGACTCTAGGACCAATGGAAAGAACATATCTACGACATTTTTGAAACATTTCACATGTAGAGAAGGGGGACATGGAATATGTAATTGTATGTGTACCCAACCTGAGAAAGGCAATCAAGAAGATGATATCAAAAACATCTCCTCTACCAACTTCAAGAGACCAAACCATACTGAGTTTTTTTATGGAAATAAAGACATAGCTGAGAAATCCCATCAATTGCACGATCCTCCTAATAGACCCCATAGGTTTGGTATAGGGAGTGGACCTTTAGGTTACACAAGAAACACCAACTATAAACAAAATAGGAAGAATATCATTCAAGGACAAGGTTAAAACCAAATTCCCATTAGAAGTAACCAAGGTCAAAACCTGAATTCTAATCAACAAGACTTGATGTCTGAGATGTTCACCTTGTGAAAAGACAAGATACCATAAATGAGAAACTAAGTGAAAATTCTATAAACAACACTTATTTTTTAAATATAATGCAAACCCAATTGGGGAGAGTAACTGCTCAAATGGCTGATATGCAAGTCCATAACAAGCAAATTGATCAACAACTAGCACAATTATCTGAGCTAATAAAGAATCTACAGGGGAGGATCCCATCCATCACTGAGTCTACAAAGATGGCTACTCTTAGATCAAGAAAAATACTAGGGAGACCAACAAGTAAGGTTACTCAAGAAAACATTTGTATCACTGAGTCCCTACCAAAGGCTGAAACAATAGAGGAAGATGTTGATGTACAAGTTGTCACAAAGAAGGTTAAGTCAATAGAAAAAGGAAAGGGAAAGAAGCCAGTGAGGGAGAGAAAATTGGATATAGCTAAAGAAGCCTTAGCTGATAGGGATCCCTAAAAAATCAAGAATCCCTTTCCCATACAAGTTTATAAAATCCTAGTTGACAAAGAGATATGAAAAAAATCCTAGAAGTTGTGAATAAACATCACCTTAACATCCAATTTCTAGATGCCATAGAAGAGATGCCTACGTATGACAAATTATTCAAGGACCTTATCACTAAGAGAAGGTGCGGATACGAGGTAGAGACTGTCAGATTCGCAAAAATATCCAACACCTTTGTGTAAAAAAATGCCAACTAAACAAAAGGATCTCGGGGCCTTCACTATCCCATTCAATGTAGGGGATAATGAGGTGAGACAAGGACTAGTTGATCTGGGAGAAAGCATCATCCTGATGCCAATTACATTAGCTCAAAGTCTAGGTAAACCAAAATGAGAATTCAACTAGTGCATTATTCCTTTACAAGGCTAGTAGGAATAGTATAGGATGTTCCCATTCATGTGGGGAGATTATTCATCCCTTGTGATATAATTGTTATTGATGGTTGAAGATCCCACCTACCTGATGATATTTTGAAGATCATTCCTATCCATAAGAAGATATCTAATACATGTTAAAACAAGAATCATTACTATAAGATTGGAAAATGACCATATCAATTTTCATGTTCAAGATACCATGAGGGGACCTTCTCTTTTTTATTCAGTTTACTTCATGGACAGTTAGAACTAGTTCTACAAAGAAGTGCAATAATAGAATGCAATGATCGATCCACTAATGAGGGCTCTCAACAACCATCCAATCCCGACATAGAAGACCTAGAGGTTGGTGAAATGCTAATTTACTTAAACTAATATGAAGAATATTAAAAAGATGAAGACAATACGATAATTGAAGCTGTGAAGTACACTTCATTGAAGCAAACTCCTAAAGTTAAATAACCTCCTAAACCCAAGTCTGAGCTTAAACTCCTTGAAGGACTAAATTACGAGTTTCTAGACAATGAATAAAGGAATCATGTCATTATAAATTCTTCCTTGACAAAAGATCAACATGAGAGGCTACTAAGTGAACTCAAGCTGAGGAGGAAGGTAATTGGGTATTCTATGGAAGATATTAGATACCACAACTCATACGACTACATGCACAAAATCCTCCTCGAATAGAATGCTAAACCCCTTTCCCAACCTCAAAGAAAACTCAATCATAATTTAAGGGAGGTTATCAAGAAGGAAGTTATCAAACTCAGAGTTGTAGGAATTATATTTCCAATCAATGATAGAAATTGGGTAAGCCCTATCCATGTGGTACCCAAGAAGGGGGCATGACAGTGGTAAAAGGAATAAATGGAGATGAAGTTGCAGCCAGAACAGTCATAGGGTGGAGAATGTGCATCGACTGTAGAGAATTAAGCACCATAACCAAGAAAGATCACTTCCCATTGACATTCATCGACCAAATTCTGTAACTTTTAGCCCACCATTAGTATTTCTATTTCATTGATGGATATTTTGGATTCTACTAGGTCCAATACACCTAGACGACCATAAAAGATGAATTTTGCTTCACCTATAGGACATAGGCTTTCAGACGAATGTCGTTTGGACTTTGTAATGCACCAGAAACGTAACAATGTTGCATGATTTCTATGTTTGTGGATTTCCTTGAAGACATTGTGGAGGTGTTAGGGATGACTTCTCCATGTATGGCACCAACATTGATAGTTTCTTAAGGAACTTATCCCAAGTTCTCCAATGATTCAAGGAAAACAATTGGCATTGAAGGAGAAGTGTCACTTCATGGTTCAAGAAGGAATCATGCTAGGTCATAAGATTTCTAAAAAAGAATTGAAGTGGACTTGAGCAAAGTGGAAGTTATCTCTAAGTTCCCACCCCTGAATCTACAAATTTAGTCAAGAGTTTCCTTGGATACTCATGATAGTATTGGAGATTCATTAATGATTTCTAAACATGTGTCCAACCTCCTTGTCAAAGATGATGTGTTTGACTTCAATGATGAATGCCTACAAGTTTTCAAAACCTTAAAGAATGCTCTAACTTCAACACCAATCCTCCAAGATCCAAACTGGGAGCTACCATTTCAATTGATGTGTATGCGGGTGATCATGCAATTGGGGAAGTGCTTGGTCAGAAGAAGGATAAGAAGCACCACACTATCTACTATGCAAGAAAAACCCTTGATGAATCTCAGGTTAATTACACCATGACAAAAAAGGAGATGCTAGTGATAGTCTATGCTTTCAAAAAACTCAGGTCTTACTTGATCGGGTCAAAGTTAACAAATTATAAAGACCATCTTGATATTAAGTATCTGATGCAAAAGAAAGATACAAAACTAGGACTCCTGAGTTGAAACTCGTTTTATAGGAATTTGACCATGAAATCATTGATAAGAAAGGAATAGAACATGTTGTGGCCAAATCACCTATATAGAATAGTCAAGATCAATGATCACTCACTTTTGATTAATGAAAACTATCCCGATGAAGCGCTAATGATAGAAAATACCACTGAGCCTAATGTGCCATGGTTCATAGACATCTGAAATTATTTGGCATCTTAAGAACTGCCACTAGATATTAGTTATAATGAAAAGAAGAAGTTATTTTTAGATCTGAAGAACTACTATT
The DNA here is from genome assembly GCA_963693085.1 of Alisma plantago-aquatica. Taxonomy (NCBI): domain Eukaryota; kingdom Viridiplantae; phylum Streptophyta; class Magnoliopsida; order Alismatales; family Alismataceae; genus Alisma; species Alisma plantago-aquatica. The sequence continues at coordinate 109,127,754 of OY856412.1, forward strand.
GGGAAATGTGATAATAACATATATTGCTGATGTATTCCAGAAGAAGAAGTACCAAAAATCTTGTATGAGTCCCATTTGTATTCTTATGACAGGCACTTGGGCAAAGACACGAATCTCGCAAAGATTTTACAATATGGGTTTTATTGGCCTACTCTATTCAATGACACACTTGCTTATGTGAAGTCTTGCAAAGAATGCCAGGACACCAAGACCATATCAAAGAGTAATGAGATATCTCTCTCAGATTGTATTGAGGTGGAAATATTTAATGTTTGAGGAATCAACTATATGGGGCCATTCCCATCATCAAGGGGTAACCAATACATCATGTTGGTTGTTGATTATGTATCCAAATGGGTGGAAGAAGTTTCTATTCCCACTTGTGATTCAAAGGTTGTGATAAAGTTGTTTGAGAAGATCATGTCCCCAAGATACAAGGTTCCACACGCCATCATAAGTGATGGTGGATCCTAATTTAGGGAAAAAAAGTTTGATTTCCTGATGTAGAAGTATGGAGTGAGACATAAAGTTGCCACTCCCTATAACCCACAAACCTATGGTCAAGTTGAGGTGTCAAATTGACATATCAAACAAATCCTGGAGAAGACTATTAGGCATACAAGGTAGGATTGGTCAGTTAAACTCGATGATGCTTTATGGGATTACCATACGGCATACAAGACTCCTACAATGACTACACCATGCGGATTGATCTATTGCAAGGCATGTCATATGCCAGTTGAGATCAAGAACAAGGCATTCAAGGCAATTAAATTCTTAAACATGGATCTAGAACTAGCCGACCAGAATAGGTTCTTATAGTTAGAAGAATTAAAAGAGATTCGGATGCATGCATATGAAAATGCCGTAATTTATAAACAAAGAACAAAGGTGTTGCAAGGTGCCCACTTAAAAAGAAAGGATGTTTCTGAAGGGGATAAAGTGCTTTTGTTCAACTGGAGTATTAGAGTGTTTCCTCGAAAACATAGATCCAGATGGTCAAGACCCTTCACCGTGTCAAAATTATATCCATTAGGAATGATGGAATTATTCAGTGAAAAAATAGGAACCTTCCCCATGAATGGGCACAAGGTAAAGAGATATACGAGGATTAAGCATTTACAAGAAGAGATGAGGTTCAATTAGATGAACTACCCACAACACCACCTGAGCAAGAATGATGATGAAACTTAGAAAAAGTCAAGCAAAGCACTATAAATTAGCTCTTTTTGGGATGCAACACAAGGCTTTCTTAAACATGCTTTAATGAATTCTAGTTCACTTTATTTCTCAGCCAATGGGTTTAATCTTATATTTCTATTGTCCTATTATTTTCCTAATTTGTTTTTCCTTCATAATTTTAGTGTATATAGAACAAGGTAAATGAAGAATTTAAAATGGATTTATCTATTGAAGGTGCCATTGATTGATTACAAAAGGGGGAACCGTCAGATTAGTTCCCAGTGGAACCATTGATTTCCACATTAGTCACGAGTATTGGTCCCCCATCAGAAGCCAGATACAAAGAGCAGACATCAAGCCAACAAGTACCATCGAACATCAATAGGCAGGATGAATGCTAGTCCATCAGAAGGCAAGCATCAATGCTTCCATCAAAGGCGTAAGGTTAACCTCTCCATCGAATCCCAAAATCCAGTGAATCCATCAGAAGGCATGGGGACCATTGTGCCATTAGAAGACAAGGATCTAGGGAAGTCATCGGAAGGCTGGTCTCCCTTCAAAAGTTATATACCATCCAACAAAGGTTGAATAGAGTGAGGGACCCACCTCCGCTTAGAGAAGATGCTAAGCAAGGAAAGGGGTTGACACTTGTGCACTACATTGTACAAGTAGAATCAAGGAAGTAGAGCAAAAAGATAACCCTAGCCACCTGATCCCTTTGAATCCTTATGATTAACTATGCCAACTTGCAGCCATCGAAAGAGGTGAGGTCATAGTCAACCTTTGCCATCAGAAGACCCTGACCGAGAAAGAAAGCTCCAACGCTGATGTCACACCATGACGGAGATCGGAAGAAACAATAGAGGTAGAGATCATTACTCAACGATGTGAGGAGCCCCAATACTAGGGAAGGTAGAATCTAGTCAAACAACAACATCTACTACTGGTAAACCTTTATCTCTTCTACTTTGTTTCTAATTTTACCACTCCACCTTCGACCACCTCTGTTGGTAGGTCACGACAAATTTCCTTGGTATCTTCACTTCTCTTTGTCTTGATACTTGGTTGTTGGTTCTCCTTCTCTCTCTTTTATTTTCTGATTACAATGCTAACTGTCAGAAGACGATCACCATGGGGAGATAATCACCAAGTTCCCTCACATTTCCTATCCTTCAATTGTCCTTTATGAGAAAATGTTAACGCCTACACTAACTATCAACCTCCCTCAAGGGAGACCATCAATTCTTCAATACCATCAGAAGACCATCCTCTCTTCAAGCCATCAGAGGACATCAGTATCCATTAGTTGTTAGACCATTAGTTTTCCTTAGCCATTACTTTTGATAAAATACTAATGCTTCACACATCTCCACAACCCATTGGTTTTTGGAGGATCAATTCTCTGATCAACCATTGGTTTATAGATTCCCCTTTTTCTAGAACTAGTTACCTGTTTCTAATTTGTTGGTAGCCTAACCATTTGCACAAGATATACCAATATCTACATTGCAAACCAAATCAAGATGCCAGGTAATACATGTAAGGAGAAAATTGTTTGTAAGGGACTTGTCAAGCGAGTGAGAGAGACCAGTAGAATCATAGAAACACTGAGCTAGGAAGAAATATAAAGATTTGAGAAGTTGAAGGATGAAGTTGTGGCAAATGTCAAAGTTTGTGGGGACCCAATCCCAGCCAACATAAGAGCAAGATTAGAAACACACAGACTAAAGTACCTAGAGGAACTAGACCCGAAAGAGTCCTCCAAGTCTGAAGAGTCTAAGGGGACAAAGACTTTTGAGTGCACTTCCTTAGTTGATATTGAGAACCTCAAGAATAGGAAGGCACTAAAACCTCCTTAGGAAGAGAAACAGAGCAAGATGGCTACTAAGGCACCTGAGAAGAAGGATGTTTTTTATAAAACAACAACTTGTGCCAGGGACATCATTGCCACCATTGAACCCTCTAACTCAACACACCCCATGTGGCCAATGTAGTTTACAAACCATAACCTAATAACTACTTTGTCCCATGAGATGATGAGCGTGATAAGGTTTGGGACCAAATACGCGGCAGTAAAACCTTCAAAGTGATGAGGTTTGGGGATGTCAATACCCTAGTAAAATTGGGTATCTATCAACAAGTGAAAAACCATACAAGTGAAGTGGGGTTGTATAAATATTGTTTCAACAACAACGCCTCCTATGTGGGACTTACCTTAGAATTATGTCATCACTGAAGAAGTTTCCAGTAGAAACAAATGAAATCAAGGAGTGCATGGGAGGATACAAAATGGTAGTTAGGATAATCAAGGATGACCACATTCTGACAGGGAAGTGACTTAATTCTATCTTCTTTGACACTATCAAGCAAGTTAAAGTGGCCAACAAGTCCAGAACTGATAGAGACACCAAGCAATTTCTCACCAGTTAGTTTGGGAAAGGCTGACAAAGGAATACCATCTTAGCTTGGGGCAATCAAAAGCAGCCCATATGCACTCCAATATAATGAGATGGTTGCATAAGCTTTTTGCCAATTCCCTATTCTTCAGACAAAAATTGGGCATGTAACACAAATGGATCTCCACATCTTGTGGAGTATCCTTGAGAAGAAACTAGTCAATATAAGGTGCATCTTAATCAATAGTCTTGCAGCAGGTAATGGACTAGATGTGTCTCGAGATTTCGACATGGGCGGCCTAATAACCTATATCACTCAATGACTAGGCTACCCGAAAGAATTAAAACACTTCATAGAGTCTAAGGGGAACATATTAGTGGATAATGAATATCTATCACCATGAAGGTCTTAAAATGGATAAAAATAAGTACTTTTATATATTCAAGAGGTGAAAGGGCTTCATTCCTCTACTTGAGATGAGCAGTTATGACCGCAACAAACTAGTTTCAGGGATGCAACATCCTAAAAATGTATCCAAGGTCCAACACACCCACAGTTTAGGACCAAGCTCATGTAGAGGAACAAGTTGAGCAGATAGCAGACAAGTCTATAAAATCACTGCCAGGGAAGCTTATCATCAGAATCCCTAAGAAGATTGCTGCTAAGCCCAAAAAGAAGAAAATCCTCAAACCCAAGTTAATAACAATTGATGAAGATATCGCTCAACCAACGACCATTCCAACCACCAGATCCTCATAAAAGCTAACAAAAATACCAACCAGTCTCCAACCAGTTCTTGAAAGGACAAGTGTGCCATTTGTAGAAGTGAGTGTGGAAACCCATTGCACTATGCTAGGGGCAGACAAAGGCAGAATCCCAGTAGAGACACCAGCCAACCAAAAAGGTGTCAATAAAGAAATATCTGAGTAGAATAAAGCAAGACAACAAGGGGGGTCTGAAAAAGAAATTTCTAGAAGAAAACCCTCCCAGTCAGTAAAGGAGATCGACCAAGACCTGCATATAGATGAAGAACCATACATTTCTATACAAAGAAAGGAACCTTAACAGGAGGCAAGCTCAAAGAATCAGATAGAGCAATCACAATGAGCCCTACCACATTAAAATTCATGGCGATAGGGCAAGAAATAGAGACCTCTGTGAGCTTGTTTATAACTATCTGTCTGGAACATTTCTAATTCAACTTTAAATGTATCATCACTAATAATGTAGGCCGAGAAGATAACAAATGGCATGCATCCATGATGAATGCATATTCATTATTTATTTGGGCATCATTTAAGATAATTAATCAAGACTTTTTTAGTAATTTTATTTTAATTAAAAAATCAATTGCACTTTTATCCTCTCAATATTCCTTTTATGAATTTTTATGAGATTTTTCTCAATATTCAGACATTATTGAAGATAAGAAGTGATGAAGTGAGGATGTATTTCAGTTTTTCCGCAGTGCTGATTTAAATATATATTCTGCGCCAAAATTGGCATAACTCTCACATCCCAAGGCAGAATTTAATGTTCAAATATGATTTAGAAAGGAAATTCAAAGGCCTATAGAATAATCATATTTTCGGATGTATTTATATTCTATTGATAGCGGAAATTCACTCGAAATCCCTGTTGTGAGAATCTGCATTAAAGAGAGTTACATGGTCAAGATAATTAAAGATAATCAAGAGTATTGACTAGATCTAAAAAATTCAGACTTCCGGTCTCCCCCCTTTCCCCCTCTTTTGAGGGAATCCTACCCCATACTTCTCCTATAAAATGAGGGGGGATTCTCCATCTTTCACCATCCTCTTTTGCATGAAGAATTTCAAGCAACTGTTCTCGTGTTCTTATATTTCATTCATCAATAAAGATTATTTGTTGGCAAGCTAAGTGTTCTTTTAATTTGTTTATTCCTTTACTTCAAATTGTTTTGGATATAGTTCTTATCATTCTTCTTCTTCTATGGATCAGAGCAAGGAATTAAGAGTCAACCATTTAATAGTTTCTAGCCTAAGGATTAATCCTTTGATAAGTCTAGACTATGGCTAGAACGCTTTCTTCCTCCTTTTCCCTTTACTCTACAATCATAAGCGAGTAGTTTTTATATAGAGGCAAGGAGAATAGCCCCTTATCCATGGTTTGAATTGAATTAAATATTAAGAATGAATTCTATTAGATGGATTTTAGTTTTAAGAATTGAGGTCTATCAAATTGATTACTCGATTAGATCATTTGTTAATTCAGGTGAAAATAACCATGGAAATCCGGATTTAGAATAATAAAACCAATCGCATAGAGGTTTTGAAACGATCATGGATTTATCTATTTTTATATGGTGGACTAAGAAATATGAGCACTAGGACCAATGGACTCATGTGGAGTTCATCTTTTATGGATTTTAATTAATTCACATGCCTTCATCCGTTTTTCCATTTGAAAGATTTAGTTTGATTCTCGCCTAGGATAAGGTGGTGAAAACTCCTACAAGCCTCAAAATTCCCTCATCCGAATTCAATCATCATTTGATATACTTTTCTTTTTTACATTCCAGTCTTTCCCTTCATAATATTTTATTGTGCTAATAATCATCTCCTTTTCCTTGTGATAGAGTAATTTTACTTCTTGTTAATGTAATCTTAATTCTTGCATTTCATTTCCTGTTCTAGCATAAATCATCAACCCCCAATCCAATTTTACTTCTTGTTTCAAAAAATACAAATACCAAAAAGAAATAAAACGTTCAACAAAACAATTGGGATTAGAGTCTAGTTTCTTAAGAACGTTGTCATGTGGGATCGACCATTCTATATTAGCCTTAATTGGACAGTAAAAAGGGTTAAACTCTAGGATTAAAATCTTAGTGATTGTAGTACACTTCGATGCATTATAAATTTGATGTTGTTGTCAGGGTCAATGGATTGTTTTCTTGAACCCCAATTTTTTTTGAAAAACTTCTTTTCATTTTTTATGCCTTCCGAGTAACATTTTAGAAGTTTTTTTTGAGTAAATGGCATAGCATATATTAAATAACACATCGAAGCAAGCAAACACCTGCTTATGTGAGTTCCGTACAAGATGTTAAAATATGTAAACTGAAATAAAAATTGAACGTTTATGCCTAGTTGAGAATAAAGCAAAGTTCTGATGAAGTGGGGGAGGCACCCCTTAACAAGCCTCTACAATATGTTACAGTGGAAAGTCTCAAATTGTTGAAAAATCGTCCACCAGGTAGAGCAATCAAAGTTGTTGTTGGACTATACTGACCCCAATTTCATCATCTGCCATTGCTTTGAGATCGCACAAAAATTTTGCTTCTGATTCACCTTCTTCAGATTCTTCCTGTCCTCCTTCAACTTGGTTGCCTGCATTTTGTTTGAATGTGAAGATCGGCATCTATCTGTGAGATAATATTTTGTTTCAATTTTTTGTTGTTGTTGAAGATTCTGTTGTTTCTTTCTTTCCAGAGATTCCAGCTGATAGTGGTGAAAATATCACTACTCTTGAAGTTTTTGAAGTGTCTTTTTGGTGTGATTTGTGATGGGAAAGTTGCTTCCTGGAGTTCAGAAATGTATTTTTGTGTGTAGTGTGTGAAGATGTTTTTTGAAAAGATACATTTGAAGAAGATGTGATCAACTGATTCAATGCTTTTTTCGCATAGTGAGCATCTGAAGGGACCAATGAAACCCTTTTTTGCAAGATTTTCACCAGTGAGTAATTTGTCATGTAGTAATAGCCAAAGGCATGTTTTATATTTTTATGGCCATTTTTGTTTCCAAATTTTTGTGGTGGTTGGGGCATAACCTCTGTAGGAAAGGTAGGTGTAGGCTTGCTTAACTGAGTATGTGCTGCCCCATTTCCATGTTATGATGTTTGAGGTATTGTTTTCCAATGAGAGTTTTAGATTTCTGATTTCGTCTTGACTTAGCTGCATGTGTATGCATCTTTTAAGAGAATTTGATCTGCTGCTGGTGATAAGGAGGAGGGCTTTGTCAATTTTCATGTTGAGTAGTTTGTTTGGGATAGTCCATGTTGGACGAAGATTGATGACAGAGTTGTTTTCGAACCAAGGATCGAACCAAAAGGAGATATTTAGGTGGGAGTGTGGGGGAGTGTTAATGATTTGAGTGATTTTTTGGATATTTTTGTTGATGTATTTTCAAAGAGGGGATGCAGATTTTTTTGGAATGGGATGCCAAGGAGGGGAGTGTTGGTAGTATTTGTATTTGATGAGTTGTGTCCATATTTTTGGTTTGTTTTGTAACAGGCTATTGATGATTTTTGTTATAAGACATAAAGCATGAGTATCAATGTTTAGGATGCCCCAACCTCCCTGATCAAGAGGAGCAGATAAAGTTTTCCAATTAACAAGGTGATAGAGCTTCCCTGAATAATCTGATTTGTGGAAGTTATTCCAAAGAAAGTTTCTTCTGATTTTGTCTATAATAGTTTTTGTTTTTGTGGGAAGAGGGATGCAGCTCAGGTAGTGTGTAGTAATAGGAATGATGACACTGTTTAGCAGAGTGAGTCTTCCTAAAAGATTAAGGAAGTTATTTGTCCAATTGTGAGTTTTGAGTTTATTTTTGAGTTAATAGGGGTCCAGATAGCATTTTTTATGTTGTATGGTATAATAGGAATACCAAGGTACTTGATTGGAAAATCTTCAGTGTTACATGTTAAGAGGTCTCTATATCGTTCCAGAGAAGGTTGATTAATGTGAACCCCAAAAATGGAAGATTTTTACAGATTTATTTTGAGGCCAGAGATATAAGAAAAAATACCGAGGATTCTGAAATTATTCAGAAGAGAAGAGTCATCCGGGGAGGAGAAGATAATAGTGTCATCAGCAAACTGAATGATATTTTCCTTGCATTCCCCAGGAGAGTTGATAAGACCATTTTGTTTACCCAGTTGAATCATGTGGGAAAAGATAGTTGTGATGATGATGAAAAGATATGGGGAGAGTGGGTCGCCTTGTCTGAGTCCATTTGAGTTGTGGAAATAACCAAAAGGGACACCGTTTATGATGGTAGAAAAATGGTTAGTAGAGATGCAAGCATGAATCCAACTAACCCATTTGTCAGGAAAGCCAAATCCCGATAGAGTTTTAATTAAGCAGTTCCAATTGACAAAATCAAAGGCTTTTCCAAAATTTAATTTGATGGCCAGAAGGGGGGATTTGTTTTTGTGGCAAAGATGTATTGTTTCGTTAACCATAAAAAAGGCATCTTGTATACTTCTATTTTTTAGGAAGGTTGATTGGTTGAGAGGGATGATATCATCCAGGTGTAGTTTGATCCTGTTAGCTAGAGTTTTTGCAATAATTTTGTATGAGGTGTTTATGAGGTTGATGGGTCTGAAAAGGGATATGTGGTCAGGTTGGCTCGTCTTTTTTATTAGTGTTATAAAAGTTTTATTTATGAATTTGATGATGTTATGAGGGTTTGAACTAGCATGGAAAGAAGTCAAAAAGGATAAGAAGTCTTTTTTGTAGTGTTCCCAATTTGCCAAGTAGAATTCAGTGTTTAGTCTGTCTGGTCCAGGAGATTTATTTAGACCTAGGTTAGAAATGGCAGCATCCAATTCACCAAGGGAAAAGGGTTTAATGAGGTCTAGTGGGTTTTTTATGTTTTTTTGACAAATAGTGGTCCAAGATAAGTCATTTAGGCAGGAGGGGTTGTGATTATTATTGAAGATGTTTTTGAAATGGTTTGTTATGTGAGTAGAGATGGTAAGTTTGTGTGAGGTGGGTCTTCCGTTTATGGTTAGATGGGTTATGGCATTTTGTCGTAAATTTTGGTTACAAATTTTATGAAAGTATTTTGTATTTTTTTCGCCTTCCTTAGCCCAAGTAATTTTGGCCCTTTGTCTCCATTTAGTGTCAATACAATTATTTATGTAGTCCAGTTCAGCTTTTATGGAAAGTACAAGGGCAGGGTCAGCAAAAGGGTCCTTGTCCACAAAAAGGAACTGTTCTTCAAGATTTTTTTGTGATTTGAACAAAATTTTTTGGATTTTGGAGTTTCCATTTTTTAATATGCATTTTAATGTTTTTGGTGTTTTTTAGGATGTGTAAACCTAAGTTTTGTATTTGTGAGTCAGCAAGTATCCAATGCTCTGAACAGGAGCTGGTGAAGTTGTTTATTGAGAGCCACCAGTTTTCAAATTTGAAAGGCCTCTGGCCCCAAGTGATAGATTTTGTGTCAAGGATAAGAGGGAAGTGATCCGAGATGGTTCTGTGGGAGATATGAACCGATGAGAGAGGGTATTTGTCTTCCCATAAGGTTGTACCAAATGAAGTGGTCGAGTCTGGCATAAGTTTGGTTTCTAGACCAGGTGTAAGATGCATTTGAAGGTTTGATGTCGATCAAAGAGTGGTTTATAAGCATCTTACTAAAAAAATTATCAGCGGCAGACATAGAATGTGGGGAATGGGTGGAGTTGAGTCTATCTGAGATCTGAGTGATCAAGTTTAAATCACCACCCAAAACCCAGGATGACAAGTGATGTTTTGTAAAGTGATGGTTTAATTCAGCTAAATAGGCGGTTTTGTCATGCCCTGGTTCCCCATATACACCTGAGAAAGACCAAAGATATCCATCTGAAAGATTTTTGAAATCAATAGTTATAAAAAAATCAAGGATGGAGGTGTTTTGGGAAGCTAGACACTGATTATTGAATCCAACTAGGAGGCCACCTTTGAAGCCCTCAGGGGGTAGTTGGACCCAGTCGGTAATTCTATTTCCCCCTATAGTTTTGAGAGCAAAAGGTGTCAGACAGGTTTTGGTTTCTTAGATTGTAATCAGGTCAATTTTATTTTTGTAGATGTGGGCACGTATTTTTTTGCGTCTATGGAGGTTTGCAGCTCCACAGACGTTCCAAGATGAGATTATCATTTTATCGTGAAGTCTAGACAGAGAGAAAGAAAGACTTGGGTGTGAACAAACTATTAGTTTAGAAGGTCAATGATATTGTCTCAGATGGAATGACCCTTCTATTTGACCAACCCATAAAGGTTTCTATGTTATCAAATGTTTTGTGAGCTTTTTCATCATCTTCTAGTTGGATGCCTAATTTGTTTGCAAAAGTAGTAAAGTTGTTTATGTTTGACCAAGAGGCTAGATCTTCAATAGAGTCGAAATCTTTATTTTTATCCTTTGATGGGGGAGTAGATGTTAAAGAATGAGCAGATGTAAAGTCACTAAGAGAACTGGAATAATAGTTTGGAGAAATACATGTCTTAGTCCTATTGACGATGATATTTTTTGAATGTTTGTGATTTGGCTTCATGATCTTCTGAAGGTAGTTGGAAGTAGGCCTTTGTTGAGGGCTCTCCTGTTCCGAACTCTGCAGAGAATTGTCATCCTTATGATGAGAAGAGTTTTGGTCAATATTTGGTAGATGTTTTTAGTTTTGTGAGGGGTAACTCTCCTTTGTCGAGGTAGGAGAAGGGAAGGTGGAACCTCTAGGAATGTATGTGTTTTCATGCAGAGATAGTTCAGATGATCTGGTTCCTTTTTTATTTGGATGGAGGTATGGGTTGTCAGAAGGGGTGGAGTTTTTTCAGATCCAAACATGGTTTCGATCGCTTGTAGACCTGGATTGCACAATAGACATTTTGTCTTTATTTGGGATAAGCCAAGAGGAGGGGTGTTTTGAGAGGTCAGAGAAGGTAGTACAGTTCTCAGAGGGATGTTCAGCAGATAGTTTGATATTATAGATGGATTTGCCAATTCTGATGTTGATGGTAGGAGGTAATGAGATAGCAGCTTTTACAGAAAAGAGACAAAATGCTTTGATATATTGTGATGGATGCAAGGTTCCAGGGCTGATATATTGAAGTGTATCCCCGATAGAGTGGGTTATGTCTCTGAAGATCTCAATTTCCCATAGGTGGGGGGGGGGAGATTTGTAATGGCGACCCAGTCGGAACCACCTGCGGGAGCAGGGAAAGCACCTAAATCAGCAGACCATTTTGATAGTCTGGCCGTGATGAAGCTCGATCCACAGGGGATAGTGAGAACTTGATTGAAAAGGTGGTTTATCTTTGTTCCTTCTGGGACAGTGTAGATGAGTTGGGTAGGAGAGAAAATTTTTGGTTTTAGGATGGTATGGCCGGGAATGAGAAGAGCTAAGGCACGCGTGATGTCTAAGACATTGATGGGGTTGTTGTCAAGGTTGTGTTCAATTGATATGAGAATGCTTCTCAGGGTGAGGACCTTCAGAAGGCACATAGAGTTTGCTGGAAGGTCGAGCGCAATCGTGTATTCCAGGTAGTCTGGAGTTTTCATGTTTGGAGCAACAGGTGGGTTGTTTGTCAAATGGGATGGACAAGGGTTTGAATGGGGAGGGTTTTTGAGATATGATTTGGGAGTTGAGATTGAATGATTCTTCAGTTTGAGGTAGGGTTTTGATATAGGTGGATTCCTGGGGTTTGAGGTCAGAGAGCGTGAAGGGGTAGGGTCTGCATGTTCAGGCAGGAGATTTACGAGGCATGAAAAGGTGTTTTTTGACAGGAGATGATGAGGTGGGGGTTGTTTTATGCGCCTGTAATCTGAAAAGGACTTTTTTGGGACATTGAAGGTTTTGTGAAAAGGCTAAAATCTATCTAAGAGAGAGTGCATGGAGGAGGAAGTTGGGTCTGCATGGTATCTGCTCTGGTTTGGAGGAAGGCGAGCCTTGCAGAATCTTTTTATGTGGCCTTTTTGTTGACATCCAAAGCAGATGAGGCGGGAAAAACATCTAGAAGTTGAGTGGTTGTTTCTGAGGCAATGAGAACAGTGCAGCGCCCGAAAAGTTTTTTGGGGGGACCAATGTCCAGGTTTGGGCGGTGGGGTTTTTTTCTAGAAATTTGTTTATGAGAAGTGATGATTTTGATATGCCTAAAATAGGAAAGGCAGCGTTGAGGTGATCCAGGTCTTTGGGGATGATATCCTCTACCAGGACGGGTTGGAGTTTTAGGGTTTTATGAAGGGAAGACAAAAAAGCCTATTTTTTCCTTCATCGAAGGGAAGGGAAAAGATTGTACCTTTCTGTGATGGAATTTTGTTGTTTTTGAATTGTGGATGTGACAACATCGTCTTCCTCCTCAGAACCGGAGGAGACGGAGATGGGCCATGATCTTGAACCCAAAGGTGGTTGATGTTCATCCTGAACGAAGAGTTGGTCCGCTGAGTTTGATGATGAAGAACTGGCCTGATCATGTCTTTTGTAAAGATAAGATAACTCAGGAGGTGTGTCGTTGATGAAGTCACGCACCTAGGCATGAAAAGTACGATTTTCAATCGGTTTGATGAAAATTGACCACTCAGGTTTGAGTTTCATCTCAGCACGCATGTCACTCCAGCCCTCAGAAATGTAAAGGATGGGGCTTTTTTCCCCAGGGTTGTTCGGTGGGGAGGGACCAAGTGACCGTCACCTTGAAGGAGTGGTGGCTGATGTTTATCATGTAGATTCTCGGCGAGATATCGAACTTGTAATATATCCAAGCTCATGGTAAGGGAATGCTAGATGAAAATGAGGGGTTTGAGAGAGGGATTTCCAAGAATGCGAAGCGGGAGTTCATATCAGCGTCAGCGGCAGATGTTCTAGTGTCACCAGGGTCATCGAGGGTTTTTTTTCTTTAATGCACGGCGGAAAACAGAGGGTTTACCACATCTAGGCATGCAAGGTGTTTTTATGCATGAGGCAAGGGTGAGCACGCCTCCTGTACGCATGGTGTTTTTAGAGCAATTGAAGGATCTTTAAATGATATTCTCTGAACCAATAAATGTTTTGATTTGATCTGATAGTCGAGAAGTGCTTGGGGAAGAGAACATGAGCCGGCAAAGAGAATGAGACTTTGAGAAAAATTTATGCGAGATTTGTGTTTGCGGATATTCATTGTAGATTACTGGTGAGAAGCAAGCAATTAAAACCAGCCACAGGGGATGTGGTAGGCGTATTCAAGAAACAAAAACATGCATGTTTCTAAAAACCTTTAGTGAAGCCCAGGGTAATTTTCGAGGGGGTGTTGATACCTCTGAAATTTTTGCATATGGTTGTGAAGGAAGGGTGAGTAATGAGGGTGAAATCCATTTATTTGAAGGAAAATGAAACGCCGCTTCAGCAGATTTCAAAAGGTGGAGAGGAATCGGTACCAAGAGTAATAGGAAATGGAGAACTTGACAGGGGTTCACCGCAAAGTCAAATCTAGTTGATGCAGAGGTGATTTATTGCTATCAAACTGGTGAAATTCTTGTGCATGCAGGAGATCACAGAAACCATGTTAAGATGAAGCACCCTAAGGGAGGAAATCGAATCGCAGAGATGGAATAGGTCACCACCACCAAAGAGTTGGTGTTTAGCAAGGTGCGAAGAGAGGCTTGATGAATCCCTAAAAATGTTGTATGACTCCAGAATGGGGGAAGTCGATCTCAGGCTGAAGCGGCGAGTAGGATCGTTACCTGTAATGATCAGAGCAAGGTCCAGCGGCAGAGAGCAGGGAGAGAACTCACTGGGATAAGACAGATGGTACCGAGCAGGAAGAGATCGAGAAGATGATTCTAGAGAGAAGTTGGAGCTTTCTCTCACTAACCTACCATTGCTTAGCACACGTCGTAACATTTTAGAAGTGATAATCCTCCTTGTGCTGATTTTTCATTCCAGCGGTCCATTTTTTCTGCACACAATTAACTGCTTATTTGTGCATGCGATGCTCGAATGTTGGATTTATATTGTTTGATCCTGATATAGATAGAACTTTTCATCGTCTAAATCGTCAAAACCGAATTAGGATGGATGAGGAGGAAGTCGCTCATAGGATCAACCAAGCTCTTGTGGCTTAAAGAGAGCACATCTTAGCCAATCAAGTGGCTAGAGACGCCACTTTTCGAGCAGCCTACATGGCTGAATAAGAAACACTAGAGGCTGATAGGAGGGAAGCTGAAAGGCAAAAATAATTAAAAGATTTTTCTGTTCCCAAAACTTCCTATGTACAACACCCAGTCGTACCTCATGACATTCTTGCCCCCTAATTCAAAATTTGAACCCAATGGATCATCATGATCCAAGCAAACCCATTCTCTAGCAACAATGGAGAAAGTTGCCAAGATCATCTTCAAAGGTTCATTGACCTTTGTTCCTTGAACAAACTCCCAGGCGTCTCTTAAGATGCAATCCACCTTAGATTGTTCAAATACTCCCTCACTGGAAAAGCTAGTGGTGGGTACAACAACATGGAGAGTGAGGAACATGTTACAACTAGGGAGGTCCTACAAAATAAATTTTTGGAAAATTTTTACCCTCTTTCTCTCACTTATAAAATTAGGGGACAAATAACTCACTTTTCTGTGTCCCCTAGAGAATCCCTAGGAGAAGCCTAGAAAAGGTTTAAAGACTTGCTTAGAAAATGTCCTCATCATGATATCTCTCAAGCCCAACTCATAGAAATATTTTATCGCGGTGTTGATGATGACACCAATTTTTTCTTGATTCCTTGTCTGGAGGAAATTTCATGCACCAAAGTCTAACCAGTGCATGGGAGGTTGTTATGTTGACTCAAGGTCAATTTGGTCAATGTTGACTCACGTCTAAATTGACTAAACCCGTGTTTTGATGATGACTAACCATTCCACATATTGGTGTCTAATGCTTATACTTGAGTAATTTCAGATTAGGTATAGACACACTCCAATTGCCCTAACTTGCGCATCTCAAAATTGGAGAAAAGACAAGTCAAATTCATACAAGTGCACATTTTTGTAATATGATGTATATCCATTAGAATCATGTTGTAAATCACTTACCATGAGCACTTAGATCGATTATTAGAGCACTTTTAATGCAACTTCAAAAATCAATTACAGGCACTTGGTCGGTCCAGTTTCACACCCTGAAACTCGACCGATCAAACCTTGATCGATTTTCCGAAGATTGCATCGGTCGAGTTTTGCACTCACAGAACTCGACAGATTGGGTAGTGGGCCATTTCCTGTTGAAGTGGTCGGTCGAGTTTCCTCAGGACAAACTCGACCGATCCCTTGAACATCGGTTTGCCTGCTACTTGATCGGTCGAGTTACACCCATAGAAACTCGACCGAATGCACTATACGGAAAAGTGCAGAAAAGTGTTTCTAGCCGTTGTGGAGTTGCAACAAGTGAAAATAGATCCGTTGCAAGCCACAAAATGGCTAGTTTTCGTTCACAAGTGTTCCCAAAGGTTAAGAGGCATCCCCAGCTATAAATAGGACCCCTTGGGCTTCATTCCAAGGTTGAGAGAATTCACTATGAAGGTTCCTATTCTATAGTTGAGTGATCCTACAGCCTCCTCTCTCTCTAAGCTTAATCACTTGCTACATCCATTAGAGTGAGTAAGAAATCTGTAAGAGATCTAGTTTTATTTGTATATCATGTGAGGCTCTCACTTCCACCACCTCCCCATCTCTCATTTCCTATCTTGAAGATGAAGGTTCTCTCTCTTGTCCAAGAGAGGTGAATAAGATCAAGGGAAGGAGTCCCTTGGTGAAGATCAAGGCTGAAGACTTGGAGCTAGAGTGGGTAAGTCCTTGGAGAAGGCAGAAGACTCAAGCTCAAGTGGGTAAGTCCTTTGTGGAAAGCTTCTCTGAGTGAAGGTGAAGTCAAAGGTGGAAGATCCAAGAAGAGTGGGTAATTCCTACAAGGCCGAAGACTTGTGCAAGAGTGGGTAAGTCCTTGGAGAAGGCCGAAGACTCTTGCAAAGTGGGTAAGTCCTTGGTAAGGTTGAAGACTCTTTGTATTGGATAGGTAAGTCCTTTGTGGGTCATGTGTTGTATGTCTTATTAATGAATATAAGAGTGCAATTGTTTGAAGTCCTAGAGGTTGACCTCTCTAGGAAAGTGGACTGACACACTTCTAGTTTGAAGTGTGGAACCACTCTAAATAGCTTGTCTAATTGGTGCATGTTCAATCTCTCTTATCCTTGCTATGCATGATTTAGTTGCACTCAAATTACCTATTTAGCAACCATATCTTCTCATATATTTTGAAGGTTTAATGATTTTTGTTTAAGTGCTTTCAGCTCTAATCACCCCCCTCTAGAGCATCTAATCACCCATCTAGGATCCAACAAGTGGTATCAGAGCGGGTCTTCTCCAAGCATACTTCCACAAGTAGGAGAAGATGGGTGACTACCTAGGAGGGAGACTCTCGAGCAGCCTTCCAATCTTTGATGGGAGTAACTTCCTCTATTGGAGAAGAAGACTTCGATTCTTCATCCAAGGATCAAGTCTTGAGATGTGGCAAATGGTGAACAGCCCATACATTCTACCAAAGACAAACATTGAAGAATGGGATGAAGCCACCTTGATGAAAGCAACCTTAAATGCAAGAGCCATGCACATCCTTTATGCCTCCATGACCCCCACCGAGTTCAACCGGATTTCCTCTTGTGAGACGGCCTATGAGGTATGGAGAAATCTTTGCATCACTTATGAAGGGACAGATCAAGTGAAGGAAAGCAAAGTCTACATGCTCAAAGGGTTGCTTGAGAACTTCAAGATGGGAAAGGAGGAGAGCATAGCCAACATGTACTCAAGGCTCAACACCATCTTGAATGGTCTTGTTGTTCTAGGACATCCTATGTATAGTGGAGAGATCAACTCAAAGATCCTTAGAACTCTCCCCAAGAGGTGGGGATCCAAGGTGACTTCTATTGAAGAAGCAAGGTCGCTTAGGGATATTCCTATTGAAGAGCTCATTGGAAATCTACAAGCACATGAAGCCACACTTGATAAGAGGGAGGAAGTAGAAAGACAAGAGAAGAAAGAGCTAAAGAGAATGAAGAAGGCTGAAATGAAGGCTCAAATTGAAGCTATCATGGAAAAAGTCTCTCCATCCTCTCAAGCTAAAGAAGATGCCATGTACTCCAAGGGTAGACTCTACAAAGGCAAGTCCTCCTCCATCCGGTGCTTCACATGTGGAAAGAAGGGTTACTACAAGAAAGATTGCCCTCAAGGCAAAAAGACCCATCTTCACAAGGAGAAATGGCACTCAAGCTCAAGTGGCTCCTCCAACTCAAGATCAAGTGAAGATTCATGTGAAGGATCAAGCTCAAGCTCTAGTGTTGAAGGAGAATGCCATTTTTCTCTTATAGCATCTACAAGTGAAGACTCAAATGAGGTAAATCTAGAATTGTTAGATAAAGAATCCTTGATTGATCTCATTCATGATATTTGTGCATCTCTTAAGTCTTCTCAAAAGAAAAGGAAAAAGCTTGCTAAAATTGTTGATAATTTGTATGTAGAATTAAATGATCTTGAACATGCAAATTCTTGCTTGCTTAATGATAAAAATGATTGTCTTATCCAAGTAGACTCTCTTAAACTTGAAAATGCTAGTTTACTTGATAAGATTAAATTTCTAGAAGCTCAACCTCTCATGCCTAATTCTAATGAAGAGCATACTTTAATTGTTGATTCTCTCATGCATGACATTGATGTTCTTAAATCTGTAAACAAGGACAAAGATTTTGTTTTGCATGAATTAGAAATAGAAAATGCCTCCTTGCTTGCTAAAATCAATGGGCATGAATCTTGTTCTAGTTCTACTAGTAGAGAGAATGATGTTGCTGCTCTTCATATTGATAGAGATTCTTATTTAACTAAAACTCTTTGCTTAGAAAATGATCTTCTACATGCTAGAGATAACATTAATCAATTGTCTTCTACTATTGCTTCTCTTAAGCATGATAATGATAGTTTAAGATCTTATTTGCAAAGATTCTTAGTTGGTAAAAAGAATCTTAATCAAATCCTAGACCATACTACTAAACAAATTGGTAGACATGGTTTAGGGTATGTTAGTAGTCAAGGGAACAACAAAGATAAAGGACCTCCAATATTCCATGGAGAATCCTCTAGTTCCAAGACTATAGGCACATGCAACTATTGCAATGAATTAGGTCATTATTCTAATTGTTGTCCTTTTAGGAAAGCACCCAAGAGAAATAGGATTTGGGTTGCTAAGCTAACTCCTCCGGACCCAAAAACATGATTGGGGACCATTTCATCTTTCTTCTTGTAGGTACTTGCAAATGGATTGACTTGAGCTATTGAATTGTAAATTGACTTCTCAATCCACATAAAAGAAGAAAGGTGAGATGTGCAGAGGGTGACAACAAGTGGAAAAGCAATGGTAAGCACAAAGGTAATGGTTTTATTGCTTATAACCTATCCTAACTTGTTTTTGTCAAGTTAGTGTGCACTATACATATGGGTTTTGTGTTAAAAGTGGTATTTTTGTGATTCTCTTCACACTCTTGCTCAAAAACTGTTTCTAATGCTTCTATAGTGCATTAATAACTTGCTTAGACATGTTTGGATATGGTTTGTATTTTTTTGGCATGCCTTTAAATATGTTTTTATAAAATAGGTGTGCTTGTTGACAGCTGCTCTGTCGGTCGAGTTTTCCCTATTGAAACTCGACCGATAGGCACCAAGAGTGTTGCCAACAGCTGTCATCGATCGAGTTGTCCAAACACAGAACTCGACCGATAACACTGTGCACAGAATACACAATTGGCTTATTGGATGAGAATTTCTCTCTAAACTAGATTTTCTCAACCAATAGCCTTATTCTTTGGCACTCTTTTGGTATCTTTATATATGCATATTGCCATGTTCTAAATTGCCTATCTTGCTTACAACTCTATCTCTCTAATTGCTCTAAATTGGTATATCTATATCTTGCAATTACTTGCTTTGAGTTGTTTTGCAGGTTTTGATGATGATCTCTTTGGATCTCTTGGTTGTGTCTTAAATTGCTTCCGTTGTGCTCTAACTTGCTACATCTATCTAGATGTATATCTTGTTTTGATACAACCTTGAGGTTCTTAGGGGTAATCATCTTAAGGTAAGGATGCATATATAGTGAGTTATATCCTCCCATGCTTCTAAATTTTCATATCTCTTTGTTTAGATATATCTCTAAATCTACTCATAGCTTGATCTTTGACTTGTATATCTTTTGGTATCTCTTGCTATGATCTAGATCCTACTAGTAGTCCTAACTTGTGATATCATCTACTAGTAGTTCACATACATGTAGTTCTAACCCTATCAATAATTGGTATATTTTCTCATCTATATGTTATGCTTGTATCTCATCTCATACATGCTCAAGATTGTTCCTTGAATTGCATATCTACTATCTTGAGTTTCTTGCATAACATTGTGATGCATGGCACATAGAGCTACATTGTATGTAGAAATTGGAGTATTTTTTTTATTTTATGCAGCTTTTACTCCAGTTTTAGTTTTTGGTGCAAGACTAGTGTTTTTCATGCAAAAACGACCTTCTGAGCAAGACTCATCGCTTTGCCATGAGCTCCGATGGTTTTTGGTCAAATTCCATCATCTTGAGGGTCAAAATTGTGATTTATTGTTTTTCTGTAGCACTTTATCTTGCATTTTTGGGTTGTTCAAGTATATGTTTTAACTTTCTTTTCTTTCTATGCTTGTACAAGACCCTATCTGTGCTCTTCTACTCTCCTTAAATATATTTGTGTTATCTCCTTTCTTTTTAACAAGTAATGTTTCTTATTTCTTCATAACCCCACTTTTTGAAATGACAAAAGGGGAGAAAGGTATGTCTTCTTTTAAAAAGAGGAAGAAGGCACGTCTTACATGAAGAGGAGAAGCATGTTCATGTAAAGGGAGAAGGTAAAGGGGAGAAGACATATATGTGTAGAACATATATGAGTAGAAGACATAGTATTCTATAAATGTTATGAAAGCTAACCATGCAGGAGAAATTGCATCAATTGAGGGGGAGTATGAAAACTCCATGTGCATCAATTGAGGGGGAGCATATGAGCTCCATTCTATTGAAACCCCTAGGTTTCTCCAAAGGTATGAATTTACTTAAATGCTTTCAATACATTTATGGAATGGATTGTCATCTTCAAAAAGGGGGAGAATGTTGACTCAAGGTCAATTTGGTCAATGTTGACTCACGTCTAAATTGACTAAACCCATGTTTTGATGATGACTAACCATTCCACATATTGGTGTCTAATGCTTCTACTTGAGTAATTTCAGATTAGGTATAGACACACTCCAATTGCCCTAACTTGCACATCTCAAAATTGGAGAAAAGACAAGTCAAAGTCATACAAGTGCACGTTTTTGTAATATGATGTATATCCATTAGAATCATGTTGTAAATCACTTGTAATGATTGTAAGACTTGTAATTAAGCTTAGAAAAATACCAGGAGCACTTAGATCGATTATTAGAGCACTTTTAATGCAACTTCGAAAATCAATTACAGGCACTTGGTCGGTCCAGTTTCACACCTTGAAACTCGACCGATCAAACCTTGATCGATTTTCTGAAGATTGCATCGGTCGAGTTTTGCACTCACAGAACTCGACCAATTGGGTAGTGGGCCATTTCCTGTTGAAGTGGTCGGTCGAGTTTCCTCAGGACAAACTCGACCGATCCCTTGAACATCGGTTTGCCTGCTACTTGATCGGTCGAGTTACACCCATAGAAACTCGACCGAATGCACTGTACGGAAAAAAGTAGATAAGTATTTCTAGCCGTTGTGGAGTTGCAACAAGTGAAAATAGATCTGTTGCAAGCCACAAAACAGATAGTTTTCGTTCACAAGTGTTCCCAAAGGTTAAGAGACATCCCCAGCTATAAATAGGACCCCTTGGGCTTCATTCCAAGGTTGAGATCATTCACTATGAAGGTTCCTATTCTATAGTTGAGTGATCCTACAGCCTCCTCTCTCTCTCTCTAAGCTTAATCACTTGCTACATCCATTAGAGTGAGTAGGAAATCTGTAAGAGAGCTAGTTTTATTTGTATATCTTGTGAAGCTCTCACTTCCACCACCTCCCCATCTCTCATTTCCTATCTTGAAGATGAAGGTTCTCTCTCTTGTCCAGGAGAGGTGAAGAAGATCAAGGGAAGGAGTCCCTTGGTGAAGATCAAGGCTGAAGACTTGGAGCTAGAGTGGGTAAGTCCTTGGAGAAGGCAGAAGACTCAAGCTCAAGTGGGTAAGTCCTTGGTGGAAAGCTTCTCCGAGTGAAGGTGAAGTCAAAGGAGGAAGATCCAAGAAGAGTGGGTAATTCCTACAAGGCCAAAGACTTGTGCAAGAGTGGGTAAGTCCTTTGAGAAGGCCGAAGACTCTTGCAAAGTGGGTAAGTCCTTGGTAAGGTTGAAGACTCTTTGTATTGGATAGGTAAGTCCTTTGTGGGTCATGTGTTGTATGTCTTATTAATGAATATAAGAGTGCAATTGTTTGAAGTCCTAGAGGTTGACCTCTCTAGTCAAGTGGACTGACACACTTCTAGTTTGAAGTGTGGAACCACTCTAAATAGCTTGTCTAATTGGTGCATGTTCAATCTCTCTTATCCTTGCTATGCATGATTTAGTTGCACTCAAATTACCTATTTAGCAACCATATCTTCTCATATATTTTGAAGGTTTAATGATTTTTGTTTAAGTGCTTTCAGCTCTATTCACCCCCCCCCCCTCTAGAGCATCTAATCACCCATCTAGGATCCAACATGTTAAAGGTGCTTCTGAAACAAGGGCTAGACGGGAAATTGGTGGGATCCTTAAGGTAGCCAAAGTTGAAGTTGATCCTAACATCCAAAGCATATCAAAGAGCCTTAAATTAATTGCTCTAAAACAAGATCATTTAGAGTCATCCCTAGGCACCTATAGAGAGTTACCCCAACAAATAAAAGTTGTCGACTATCTTTGTGGCATTTGCCAAGGATATGATCACATCACCTTACACTGCCAATATCTCTACAACACCCCCATGCAACCTGAATTAGGATAACAATTGGAGGACCTAAATTATATTCCCACCATACCTGGCCAGGGTTATTACAACCCCAATCAAACTAGAAACCATCCCGGATTCCAATATGGGAACCTTTCAGTGCTGAAAACTCTGGCCAAATCCAATCCCAACAAAGGCCTCCCTACCCTCAAAACAATCACTAACCACCACCCGGTTTCCCATACAACAATCAAAGAAATTTTGGGAACCAAGGGAACTATTGGGGCAATCATCAAAATCGACCACCATACCAAGGACAACAATTTCAAAACTTGAACCACCCTCCTCAAAATCTCAATAAGCCACCTCCTCAACCACCACCAAATGTTCCTACTCCCCCTCCCTCAGTTGATGAAAGGATAGACGCATTGGAACAAATCATCCTTGCCCAACAAGCTCATCAAAAGGCAATTGACGCCCAGTTAGCTCGCCTATTTGCCCAACAGCAACCCCCTGTCGGCACTTCTGCTGGGCAGCTTGAAAACAACCCAAAACATCCTGACCAACTCAAGGTTGTCTTTGCCAACCCTGGCATACCCACCTTAGGGTTTCCTTTGCCAATGACTTAAGGCCACCTTCTCAGTCCCGAGCTTGGTGCCTGGGGGTCACCACTCATGGTGCCCACTAGTCATGCAATATCATAGGCCACCTTCTCATTCCCGAGCTTGGTGCCTGAGGTCACCACTCAAGGTGTCCATTGGTCTACCCATCTGGGCCTGACCTTTGGCATCATCCATTAGGGTGGCATGTAAGTGCGAGAGTCCATACTTCTATTATTAATGTGATAATCATAGTGACTTTATAGTTTGCAAGTATGAACATCCAAACTGATAATTTGCATTCAATACGATTAACCATCTGGGAAATCCTCGAGAAACTAAGGTGGTTATTCATAATTAACCACATACCTGATCTGACAATTTGAACAGAAATATCCATGCAAATAAGAATCCAAGCAAACAAGCATTTTCAACAAGATCCTGAAATAATCACGTAATTCCCTTTTTATTATTCATGTCATCAAGATCCATTAAACCTAGCTCACTTCCTAGGGTTTCTAATTCACTTTTAAGGTTTCTATTGCAATTAGGGATTCCCTTCATCTTTTACTATTTTAAACCCTAATTTAACGCATTTGATCACAAATCCTAATTATTTCCACATCTAACCCTCAGTTTTGGATTTAAGGCATAATCAACCATTATATAAGTCCATTAAGCCTCTTTTCATTAAAGCTATCATTTTTATCCTCTGTAACCCATGACAAGGTCATTATGCTCGTTTATCATCAATTTGTAGTTCATTATGCTCTAATACTCATATGAACGTTATTTATCATTAATTCTACCTTGATTCATTCAAAAACCCTAATTTCTATACTAAGGCTATTTACCCACAAGTTAGGAACTTTAATGCTCGAAATAGCTTAGAAACATTATATCTTATCTTTCTTCACCACTTTGAATAATTAAAGCTATTAAGAGTCGAATTTACCAACATTAGGGTTTCAAGGCCATTAAAGTACTATTCATGCACATTAAACTCGAAATTAAACTAATTACATGCAAAGTTCATCTTTTTCGATCTTAATGATCATTTTCATCATTAACAGGTTCATATCAACTTTATATACTCATTTAACCCTTTCTAACTCATTAATCATCAAAGGTTAGGGTTTTTCATTGATTAAACTATTAAAGATAGCATCTTTATATAATTTTTGAATTGCAAATAGAATCAAGCTTCCATTTTATTTTTATTAGATTCCCCTTATTTTTCTGAGCAAGTTTCATATTTTATGCGTGTCCATTCGAGCTACCGATATTTAATTATGATTTTTGCAAGAAAACCTTACTTGGGCCAATCGGAGCGCGCCACGTCACTCGACTCCATGCAACGTTGCTTGGGCACTTTGGAAACATGACGAAATGACGTTATTGCCCTCTGGTTAAGTTCCCGGCTCTTCAATCTATGGGAGGGAAAAATGGTCCAAACCGCCTTTGTCACCCTCAACCACGTGAACCCTAGTCCGCGGCCTAGTGTAGTGGCTCGAGGGGTTCCTTCCTCACTCCCATGCACCCCTAGAGCATCGGCGACGGTCCCTTGGCTTCCACCGCCCTCCGCCGCACCTGCGGAGGTCCGTAGCTACGGCCGAGGTGGCCGGAATTGGGTCGACGGCTGATCCCAACGCGGCACAAGCCTGCAGGTCCGTTGGGTGATGTGAATGGAGATGGAAGCAAGGTAAGAGTAGCTAACAACCATGGATCTTCATGGTTGCTTCGTGCTTCCACCAAGATCGCGCCACAACTGCTAATTCTCCTGAAACTGCCCTATACTCTCTTGGTTAGGGTTAGCACGGAAAGATGAAGAAGGAGGGGTTGTATTACATGGGATCTCTCTAGATCTCAACTAGGGTTTTACCCCTTTATATAGGGTGAGCGTATCCATGTTCAGAGACGTTGATTTAAGAGAAACCAAGTCCCACTCTTTAAAGGAAATCTATTCCATCAAGGAGGAGTATTCTTCTCTCTCCTCATTATCCCTTTAATGTTCCTTCTTCTTTTGATATTAAGATTTCGAAAATTATCCCTCTTATTCTCTTTGTTCTTGCTTTTTCATCTATAGGCACGAAATCCTATTTTCCTTTATTAGAAAATACTTTCTTTCTTTTTAGCAATACCACAAAATCCATTAATAATGCATTGCATTAATCTCTTATTTTGCAATTTTGGTATTTTCTCTTTCCTCTTTCTTCATTGGGACTCCTTGGATCCCAAGAAACTCAAATAATTCGAAATTCCTTTCTAAGGAATACTCATTATCCTTCTACATGCATCAATATGCATTATTTCTCATTATCATGTTTATTTCTTATTAAAATGTCTCTTTTTGAGAATTTCTCTTTATTTCTCTTTTATTTTCCTCATTGGTATTCCTTTTATCATTAGGAATCCTTGGGATACGAAATTCCACTAAGGATTACTCAATTATACCTCTTTTCACTTGTTTTCCACATTTTACCATTGTTTTCAATTTCTTTCTTAATAAAGAAATACTTAATTGATCTTTTCTTTTTTTTATTGCTTTCTTTTTGCAACTTTGGACTCCTTGGTACCCAAGGAACCCATGTGGCACGAAATCCACTTTTGGATTAAGTTATTTTGCCTTCTAGAGGTTTCCACATTTTTCTTTTCTCAAATATTCAATTATTCATTCACTAATTGAATTTTCTTATTATTTGGGCCCAATAGCCAATAAAGCCCACAACACAATCATCAAGGCTATTGTAAATGAAATCCATTATATCATTTGTGGTTAAAATATCTTTAATATGAGAAATTACATTTCTCATCAAATGAACCTAAAATTGGGGTTGTAACATCCTTCCCCTCTTATAGGAATTTTGCCCTCAAAATTCCTCAAGAAAACAAACATTTCAGGATAAGCCTTTCATACGTCCATCAGCGCTCCCATGTGGCATCACCCTTTCCATGGTGCTTCCCAAGAACCTTCATTATCTCATATTCTTCCATATGAGTTCTTTCTTACCTTGGTATATCATACCCTCATAGGTGACTCAGGACATTTTAGCCTCTCAAGAGTTGAATAGGTTCAAGGCTCAGCACATGGCTTGGGTACCTCACATAGTGCTCTAGATCAGACTCATGGGACACATTACACATCATGTTATCCTGAGGGGAAAGGCTAAACACATCCATCTCCACCAATCCATCTCAAATGGACCCATATACCGAGGACTCAACTTTCTTAGTTGTAGCTTAGAGGGGTCGGATTTTCACATCACATATTCTCCCACAGTGAACTGCATGTCAGTCTGCTTTGCATCAGCTCGTGGCTCATGTCACCACTGGGCCCTCTCTCAGTCGTTGCACGATCAAAGTGACTTCATCTGCACACATTGTGGTTCTTTTCTGACCTTCACGAGGCCTCCTTCACCAACTCATCTTAATGAAGCGGTGACCGACACAACCTTTCTATAAAACTTCTTGCATCCCGATAAGGCTATGGTGGCTAACGTCACATCACAAGAACTGTCTCTTTGTATCACCCTGAATGAGCACACATGCTCTCATCAGACCCTCTAGTCTGGATCATACTAACCATTAGTTAGGGGTGATAGGCAGTACTGACACTGAGTTCTTCATGTACCTACTTCCACCTTATGGAAGTGAACCTTTAGGTCATACTCAAGAACTTTTGAACTCGTATCATGGTGTAGTCGAACCATCTCTCTCTCTTATGTAGTTCAAAAAAATCTATCTCTTGACAATACTCCTTTCTTTCTCATGTTATCTAGGTAAGGCGATCTACCATAACCCATATTGCATCTTGACCTTCTGGGTCAAAGGGAGACTTACCACAACACCTGTAGTGATGAACTCCCATTCCCTCTCAGGGACTCTTTTATCCTCTATATCGATACACTGGGTTACTGGTGTTCGTCCTTCACCTCCTGGCTTGCATGGCCACATGCTACATGCAACTTTTTTTAAGCATCCAGAGTGCTACCATCACTTACTATCTTTGTAGTACCAAGGTATATCATGACCTCCTGTATTGTTATGATTCCTCAAGCTTGATACCTCGAAAACCCTAAACCACTCTCAAAAGGGTTTTATTACCTTTCTATCCAAAGAAGTGTATCTGAGGTTCTATCACCATCCTTTTACTACATCAAGGACTAAAATGGCTAACCAAACAACCATTAACTTGTTCAACATATCTTGTTACATCTGTGTGTTAGCCAAAACACATCCTCTTTCCAAACATAGGGTTAGTCGAACAACCTCAACTTCTTCTAGCTTCCAGCTAACTAGGCAGCTATATCTCAACCAGATCATTCATTACCACTTCTTATCCTTAGGTGTTAGGTAATGTACATCTCCATGTATTATTCTTATCATCTCATCTCAAACTCTAAGTTTATCTTCATCAAGAAACTATGAGCTCATCCACCTGGTGATCAAACTCAACCTTGTATAACTTGCAAATTCCACAAAGCTTCTACTAGGAACATCCTTACAAGGTGATTATCTTAATACTTTTATAATTTGTACATGTCCATGTATCATTCATTCCACCAAGGTATGTTATCATCTCTATCCTCATACCTTGTAGCAACGTTCCAACTCGCACCATCTTTTATCCTTGGTGTATGGCATGCATACTGTCCCATCTCTCCCTCTCACAACAATAGGAAATAAGCATTTGGCGGCCGTCCAAACACAAAGTTCTTCCTATTCCAAGAGTAGAGATGATACATCCACATCGCCAGTACACCTTCAATTCTAAGTTGAAACGTGCAACTTATGTCTCTACATCACAAACATCATAATATCAAAGTTACTTCTATGGAAAACTGGTCTCGAACCTATTGGGGTTTACACACAATCCTTGGTCATCTCCTCTGGGTCTATAGGGTGCCAGCACTTTTGGGGTCATCCATGTTCCCTCATGCATCAGAGAGTGCCCTACTCATCTGCCCTTTGGGTCCCATGAGTTCATGAAGGTGATCAATATCCTAACCCATGGCCCTCAAACAATGATAGTTGTTACCTCCCGACCCTATGGTCATGTGAAACTAGGGAATTAGGCAACTCCTTCTTCCATCAGTCTTATCCCTACCTGACCCTAGGACAGACTTGAGATTCCATTATAGTACATGTCCAACTTAGAACCTTACCCAAGCCTTCATCATCTCTCTATGCATTCTCAACTGACTTTCATCCCTTCATAGGGGTCATGGCAACCTGCCTACCTTGGTTAGGCCCCATACCGGTTACCTCCATGGTAACACATCCACATGCACTTAGAGATGGTTATCTATGGGTCTATAGGTTCATTCTCATGCCATGTACTCTTCACTTAGCTTCTCAAGATCCTATGAAACCTCAAAAAATTTGGTATACACCCTACAAAAGGGTCCCTCTCCCAGGATGGGAGGAAACTATACCTTGATAACATTAGTCACAAACGTCCTTACGTTTAGGGTATGCATCCAAATGAGCATGCTTAGCCCTAGCAAGATACTAAGGCATAAGAAGACACTTACCAAACCATGATAGGTCACACTTGTTCTCATCCTCAATATTAGATCAACTTAGTCGTGAGGGGTTCATCAAACATACCCTTAACTTAAGGGATTTCCTTTACCTCTACACATGAGGAGTACCATGCTTGAAACTATAGAGACTCAAATCTCATCATAAGCGTCAGATACACTGCTTCCCCTCTTAGGCCTAGGAACCTTAGGTTCACCTTTGGGTGTCCAACTGCATGTTCAAACTCTTAACCACAAATCAAGCATGTCCAAGGTATGTCATGTACTCCCATGAACCTTTTATATGAGCAACGCCTCAGAGTTGAGTCCTCCTCAAGGACAAACAACCATGTATAAGGCCTCACAACCTGTTAGGTCTAACGAACTCTTCTTCCTGTCTCAGAAGGTAAACATCTATACCATAGGCACATAGGTACCAGAAGCATCATCCTCTCTCTAGGGTTTGGTTCCTCTAAAGGCAACTAAGATATCATCAGCCTCCAAGGATCAAGTATGAGGAAACCTCTATCATCCACTTAGGTCGCATCATCCTCAAATCCCCATTGTTCCTCATGTCTTAGAATCTAAGCTTCGAACCTTTTTACTTGGATCATGATTTCTCTCTCCCAAGCTAACTCCACATCCAGCCTTCCTACTAGAGGTCCTTTGTCCATGAAGGCTCAATCTCACCAGCATACCCCTATGTGGGTGAAGCCTATGCTCAAACTTATGTTTGCTCAAGATTATCCAATTCCCTTATGCTTATCTCATAAGTCATCCATCATGATCCCTTATCCAGGGTTTCATTCTACTGTCAGCACTACTAATGTACTCTGGGTGCAAGCTATACCCTACTTGCACAAGCCCATAGGTTTCTATAAATTCTTCTCTAACTTCATCCATGAGGGAGCTATCCTTCGCTCAAACATGCACGACCCTTCCCAGGGTTGGGTTGCCAAAAGTGCTCAGTCATCAACTTCTCATGGTTCATATGGCAATCCAAAGGCATGTCCATCCAAACACCTAGTCCACCATGACATCTAACTCATCATGTCATCTCTCCCTCTAACCTTCACTTAGGGTTAGGGTTACCATCATCCTCAAAGGATGTGCTAGGTCTCTACCTTTAATGGAGGTCTCTACCTCCAAGACTAACCCTCTCTACTCATCCTCCTAACAAGAGGTCTATCATGTGGCCTCTCCTGAGGGCGATGACAACTTGTGTCATACGACCTAAGCATGCATCTATCCTTTTACGCTTACTATATTAAGCTTATGTCCATGACATCTTATTTACATGCTTTTTATTAATTTGGTGGAGGATTCCTTAATCCTTATCAACCTTACCCATACCTCAAGAGAGTGAGGAGAAGAGAGGAAACCATAATCCTTAAAGTCCTTATCAGAATTTGAGTTGCGAAGGGATGAACAAGAGGAGAGAGTCCTAAAGGTACCTTATTTCGATTCATACCCTAAGACTTTGGCCAGGCAGTCACACAGATCCAGGAGTCCTCGTATTCCAACTAGCGGTGCGGAGGAAAAAATATTGCCAGCCCCCAGTCGTGATCCTTTTCTAGACACCTTTGTCTTTCGGATAATCCTCTAATAACTCCATTGGGTTCTACAGAATTTGTAAAATTTAATAATTATTAAAGATTAATTGAGGAACCTATGCTCTGATACCAATTGTAACGACCCCGCCTCCCGGTAACCCCCAATTAAGGGAGACCCGAAGGTCAAAGCCGTTATTCAATTAACATGATCAAAGATTCAACAAATAATCAATAATAATTATGAAATTCTACTAACTAACTAGAATTTGGTATAAAATTAAAACTTTACTTACTTTTGAAAACTTTGGAAATCTATCTATCCAGAGCTTAAATTATTCTATCTAATCCTCCTTGCACTTTATTTCTTGTTTCCACAATGTGTCACTTTACTGTTTGTTCTTTCAATTGTTGTTCCTAAAACGCTGACAAACAAAACGTCGGTCAGTATATCGAAATATACTGGTATGTGGGGACAACCAAATGTTTGCACATAAGGATAACAATCTAATTATCACAATCAAGTTAATTAACAAGCCAATTTAGACTTTTCAGTATGACATTCTCCGCCGCTTTTTCCCTAACCCTGGCATACCCACCTTATGGTTTCCTTTGCCAATGACTTAAGGCCACCTTCTTAATCCCGAGCTTGGTGCCTGGGGGTCACCACTCATGGTGCCCACTAGTCATGCAATATCATAGGCCACCTTCTCATTCCCGAGCTTGGTGCCTGAGGTCACCACTCAAGGTGTCCATTGGTCTACCCATCTAGGCCTGACCTTTGGCATCATCCATCAAGGTGGCATGTAAGTGCGAGAGTCCATACTTCTATTATTAATGTGATAATCATAGTGACTTTATAGTTTGCAAGTATGAACATCCAAACTGACAATTTGCATTCAATGTGATTAACCATCCGGGAAATCCTCTAGAAACTAAGGCGGTTATTCATAATTAACCACATACCTGATCTGACGATTTGAACAGAAATATCCATGCAAATAAGAATCCAAGCAAACAAGCATTTTCAACAAGATCCTGAAATAATCACGTAATTCCCTTTTTATTATTCATGTCATCAATATCCATCAAACCTAGCTCGCTTCCTAGGGTTTCTAATTCAATTTTAGGGTTTCTATTACAATTAGGCCTTCCCTTCATCTTTTACTATTTTAAACCCTAATTTAACGCAATTGATCACAAACCCTAATTATTTCCACATCTAATCCTCAGTTTTGGATTTAAGGCATAATCAACCATTATATAAGTCCATTAAGCCTCTTTTCATTAAAGCTACCATTTTTATCTTCTTTAACCCATGACAAGGTCATTATGCTCGTTTATCATCAATTTGTAGTTCATTATGCTCTAATACTCATATGAACGTTATTTATCATTAATTCTACCTTGATTCTTTCAAAAACCCTAATTTCTATATTAAGGCTATTTACCCACAAATTAGGAACTTTAATGCTCGAAATAGCTTAGAATCATTATATCTTATCTTTCTTCACCACTTTGAATAATTAAAGCTATTAAGGGTCAAATTTACCAACATTAGGGTTTCAAGGCCCATGAAAGTATTATTCATGCACATTAAACTCGAAATTAAACTAATTACATGCAAGGTTCATCTTTTTCGATCTTAATGATCCTTTTCATCATTAAAAGGTTAATATCAACTTTATATACTCATTTAACCCTTTCTAACTCATTAATCATCAAAGGTTAGGGTTTTTCATTGATTAAACTATGAAAGATATCATCTTTATATACTTTTTGAATTGAAAAGAGAATCAAGCTTCCATTTTATTTTTATTAGATTCCACTCATTTTTTTGAGCAATTTTCATATTTTATGTGTGTCCATCTGAGCTACCGATATTTAATTATGATTTTTGCAAGAAAACCTTACTTGGGCCAATCGGAGCGCGCCACGTCGCTCGACTCCATGCAACGTTGCTTGGGAACTTTGGAAACATGATGAAATGACGTGATTGCCCTCTGGTTAAGTTCCCGGGTCTTCAATCTGTGGGAGGGCAAAATGGTCCAAACCGCCTTTGTCACCCTCAACCTCGCGAACCCTAGTCTACGGCCTACTGTAGCGGCTCGAGGGGTTCCTTCCTCACCTCCCCTACACCCCTAGAGTGCCGACGACGGTCCCTTGGCTTCCTCCGCCCTCCTCCGCACCTGCGGAGGTCCGTAGTTGTGGCCGAGGTGGCCGGAATTGGGCCGACGGCCGCGCCCAACGCGGAACAAGCCTGCAGGTCCGCCGGGTGATATGAACGGAGATGGAAGTAAGGGAAGAGTAGCTAACCACCTTGGATCTTCATGGTTGCTTCGTGCTTCCACCAAGATCGCACCACAACTGCTAATGCTCCTGAAACCGCCCTATACTCTCTTGGTTAGGGTTAGCACGGAAAGATGAAGAAGGAGGGGTTGTATTGCGTGGGATCTCTCTAGATCTCAACCAGGGTTTTACCCCTTTATATTGGGTGAGTGTATCCAAGTTCAGAGACGTTGATCTAAGAGAAACCAAGTCCCACTCTTTAAAGGAAATCTATTCCATCAAGGAGGAGTATTCTTCTCTCTCCTCATTATCCCTTTAATGTTCCTTCTTCTTTTGATATTAAGATTTCAAAAATTATCCCTCTTCTTCTCTTTGTTCTTTCTTTTTAATCTATAGGCACGAAATCCTATTTTCCTTTATTAGAAAATACTTTCTTTCTTTTTAGCAATACCACAAAATCCATTAATAATGCATTACATTATTCTCTTATTTAGCAATTTTGGTATTTTCTCTTTCCTCTTTCTTCATTGGAACTCCCTGGATCCCAAGAAACTCAAATAATTCGAGTTCCTTTTTGAGGAATACTCATTATCCTTCTACATGCATCAATATGCATTATTTCTCATTATCATGTTTATTTCTTACTAAAATGTCTCTTTTTGAGAATTTCTCTTTATTTCTCTTTTATTTTCCTCATTGGTATTCCTTTTATCATTATGAATCCTTGGGATACGAAATTCCACTAAGGATTACTCAATTATACCTATTTTCACTTGTTTCCCACATTTTACCATTGTTTTCAATTTCTTTCTTAATAAAGAAATACTTAATTGATCTTTTCTTTTCTTATTGCTTTTATTTTGCAACTTTGGACTCCTTGTAACCCAAGGAACCCATGTGGCACGAAATCCAATTTTGGATTAAGTTCTTTTACCTTCTAGAGGTTTCCATATTTTTCTTTTCTCAAATATTCAATTATTCATTCACTAATTGAATTTTCTTGTTATTTGGGCCCAATAGCCAATAAAGCCCACAACACAATCATCAAGGCTATTGTAAACGAAATCCATTATATAATTTTTGGTTCAAATATCTTTAATATGAGAAATTACATTTCTCACCAAATGAACCCAAAATTGGGGTTGTAACACCCTCGCTACCAAGACCACCTTAAACAAACAAGGCTCGACACTTGTTTCATGAAATTTAGGGAGGCCATGAAAAAATTACATATTGATATCCCCTTCCTTGATGCTTTAGCAGACATGCCTGCCTGGTCCAAATACATGAAATCTCTCTTGACTAGGAAGTATACCATAGAAGAATATGAGACTGTCAAACTTGCTAAGACCACTTCATACATAATCCAAAGTAAAATGCCTAAAAAATAGAAGGACCTTGGTTCTTTTGAAATAGGATTCAACTTAGGTGAAAATGCATGTAGAAAAGTCCTAGCTGGTTTAGGATCCAGTATATCCATCATGCCCTATAGTCTTTGTAAAAGATTAGGATTCAACGACATGTTACCCACAGCCATGACCATTCAATTGGCAGACTCGTCCATGACCAAACCCATGGGAATCATAGAAGACATTTCAATTAAGGTTGGAAAAGATGCTTATGTCCCATGTGACTTTATGATCATGGACATCAAAGAAGATTTGTGTTACCCACTCATTTTCGATCGCCCTTTCTTAGTCAATGCCCAAGCCTTGATTGATGTTGAGGTTGGAACCATTTTGTTAAGACTAGGGAGGCAAACCCTAGAGTTTAGGGTGTTTGAAAGCATGAAAGGGCCTAGTTTCCAAGAAGAGGTCTATCTCCTTGACTGTATTGATGAACTACCTCAACTGAGGCAGGAATGGGAGTTAGTTGATGACCCCATACATACATCTCTCACTGGCCCTCCTGAATGTGACTTTGATAATGAACAATTAGATCAATGTAAGGCTCATTTAGATAATTTTGAGGAGATTCCTAATGCAAAATTTGAGGACTTTAAAATGATCTCCGACATCAAAGAAAAACCTAAACCACCCAAGGCCCCAAAAATGAAGACTCTTCCCATAGGTTTGAAATATGTTTTTCTTGATGAACAACAATTGTGCCATGTCATCATAAATTCTGACCTTACCCTTGAATAAAAACAAACTTATGGAAGAACTTAGGAAAAGAGGAACTGCCTAAGGGTACAAAATGATAGATTTAAATGGGATAGATCAATCCATCTGCATTCACAAAATCCCAATGATAGAAGACAACAAACCCTCCCAAGATCTAAAACAAAAACTCAACCCAAACATGAAGGACGTTGTCTGTCTAGAGGTGATCAAACTTTTGACTACCAGAATCATCTACCCCATCTTTGACTACCCATGGGTCAGTCTGGTTCAAGTTGTTCCCAAAAGGAGGGGGACCACTGTCATTAGAAATGATAAGAATGAACTTATTCCCTCTCACACCGTTACAAGATGGAGAATGTGCATTGACTATAGGAAGCTCAACAAGGCAACTAGGAAAGACCACTTCCCACTCCCCTTCCTAGATCAAGTTCTTAAATGCTTAGCCCATCAACAATACTTTTGTTATATAAATGGCTACTCAGGATTTTATCAAATTCCTATCCATCCTGAAGATCAAGAAAAAACAACCTTCATATGTCCCTTTAGCACTTACGCATTCAGACAAATGCCCTTCGGCTTATGCAATGCGCCAACCACCTTCCAACGGTGTATGTCAACCATCTTTGTAGGATTGACTGAAACTGTAATGGAGGTGTTCATGGATGATTTCTCCATTTATGGAGACAGTTTTGGCTCTTGCCTTAGAAATCTTTCCCTTGTTCTTGATAGATGTTTTGAGTCACACTTAGTCCTTAATCGGGAGACGTTTCACTTTATGGTTAAGGAGGACATTGTTCTAGGCCATAGAGTAAGCAACCAAGGCATATAAGTTGACAAGGCTAAAATTGAGGTCATCACCAAGCTTCCAACCCAACCTCAGTCGAAGACATTGGAGCCTTTTTGGGACATGCCAGTTTCTATCGATGATTCATCTATGACTTCTCTAAAGTCACCAAATCTCTCACCAACCTTCTTCAAAAGGAGGTGCCCTTCAATTTTGACAAAGCCTACATGGATAGTTTTCTATGTTTGAAAAATGCTCTCACGTCCACTCCAATCATATGTGCACCAGATTGGGCCCTACCTTTTGAAATCATGTGCGATGCTAGTGACTTTGCCGTAGGTGCCATCCTAGGACAGTGAGTTGATAAGAAACATCATGTCATATACTATGCATCCAAGACCTTAGATGAAGCTCAGTGAAATTACACTATCATCATAAAAGAAATGCTAGCCATTGTCTATGCTTTTGATGAATTTCGCCCATACTTAGTTGGCTCCAAATTCATTGTTTACACTGATCATGCAGCCATTCGCTACCTCATTACTAAGAAGGATTCCAAAACTAGACTCATAAGGTGGATTCTGCTATTGCAAGAGTTTGACCTAGATATCTTAGATAAAAAGGGGTCTAAAAACGTCGTGGCTGACCACCTAAGTCATCTACTATAGCCAAACTGATGATACCCCATAAATGAATCCCTACCTGATGATCAATTGCTTAAGATAGACTCCCAATTTCCTTGGTTTGCAGATTTTGTAAATTATTTAGTTGCTGGTGTACTGCACCTTGAATACAAGGGACATTCTAAAGCTAAATTTTTACATGATGTTAAGAACTACTATTGGGATGAATCTTATCTGTTTAAACTTTGCGTCGACGGTCTGTATCATCATTGTGTTTCCTAAAAAGAAAGCTCTGACATTCTGGAACAATGCCATTATGGCCCCTATGGTGGGCACTTGAGTTCCCACAAAACATCTAGGAAAGTTCTGTAGTGTGGGTTCTTTTGGCCCACCATCTTCATAGACTCTTATGAATATGTGCTCTCATGTGACTAATGTCAAAGGTCGGGTAACATCTCCAAATGTGGCCAAATGTCTTTAACTTCTTGGCAGGAATTAGAAATCTTCGACGTCTGGGGAATTGACTACAGGGGCCCATTTCCTTCTTCTTATGGATATGCATACATATTAGTTGCAGTAGATTTTGTGTCAAAGTGGGTTGAATCTATAACCACTAAAACTTGTGATTCCAAACCCATTAAAAAACTCTTTAAATACATTATTTTCCCTAGATTTGGAATCCCACGCACCGTCATTTCTGACGGGGGATCCCATTTTTTTTAGAAAAAAGCTTTGAGGTCTTATTAAAATAAATATGGGGTCTACCACAAAGTTGCCACTCCTTACCATCGTCAGACTAGTGGTCAAGTTGAAGTATCCAATAGGCAAATCAAGTCCAACTTAGAAAAAACTGGTTGTCGTATTAGAAAAGATTGGACCTTAAACATCAATGATGCACTGTGGGCATAAAGAACTGCCTACAAAACACCCATAGGCACTACCCCATTCAGTCTGATTTATGGAAAATCATGCCAACTACCAATAGAATTAGAAAACAAGGCCAGCTGGGCCATCAAAAGCTTGAATTTTGATCTTTCGGCAGTTGGAGAAAAACATTTTCTCCAAATGAATGAACTAGATGAACTTAGAATGAGTGCTTATGATAATGTGAGAATCTACAAGGACCAAACCAAACTATGCATGACAGTCACATCAAACGCAAGGACATTAGAGAAGGTGACTAGGTTCTAGTGTATAACTCCAGGTTAAGGCTTTTTCCTGGAAAGCATAAGTCAAGATAGTATGGTCCCTACCTCATCAAATGTGCCTATCCACATGGTAATTTTCTCCTCTGGGATAAGCTTTTAGGTGAATTTAAAGTAAATGGGCATCGACTCAAAAGCTACATAACCACTGAAGACCTTATCGCTTCAGATACCAATAAATGCTCATTCTTGGAAGACTCAATTTAACCGACCCCCCATCCCTCCCAGAACCTCATCCCAAATCAGTAAGTTGATTTTTTTTTACATGTCTCTAGCCTTCGATGTAAAAATAGGGTGTTGTTTGGGAGGAAACCCAAATAATTTTTGTATGTTTATATTTTTTTCTTTTTCTTTCTAACATCACCACATTTTTTTTTACTTTTTCTCTCTTTTAGGGGAGCCTCCGCTACCATCCTTCATCATCCACCGCAGAGATTCCTCTTCCCCCATCTCAAATTTTGATTTTTCTCAGGATGAGCAAAGTTTTAAGTTTGGGGTGGGAGTGGGTGGTACGTTTCCACCCCCTTATCTTTTCCTTTCAACATCTTATTTTCCTTTATTTTGCATATATTTGCTTCTATATTTTCTTCTTTTATGTCCATTATCTAGTCGACCATGTTTTAGTTTCTTTTATTATAAAAAGGTCATTACCTAGTCAGTCAGTTGAATAGATGTTTATTTTACCCCTTGAATTCAGTAACTTTTTTTTACAAAATCTATTACAAATTGCCTTGTCAGAAACCACCGTGTCACCTAGGACCCCTAAATGACATCACTCCTTGGAATAGTTGGCAAGTCATAAGGAATCGATCAGAACCAAGCATATTTTTTCCCTATATTTAAGCAATGGATTATCTTATTATAAAATTTGTATGATCTGATTTATAGGAATACTCTAACTAGAGCAATGACACTCTCTGATAAAAATATATGAAAAAAATGATGAAGTTATAAGCATAAGAACATCTCTTCCTTCCATCTATTTTTTCTAAAAAAAGAGAAGCAAAGAATCACCACAGGACAAAAATCAAGTCTGGGGTGGCAGCTTCCCAAAATAAAAACTCCATACCCCAAAACGGGGTGTACCATCAAAAGATTCCAAAAGTGCACATGTAAAAAAAATTGTGACCAATGTAGCCACAACTCCTCAAATTCATATCCTGAGTTGAATAGAGGAGGGATCAATATTTTTTCATCACTTCTTTCTCTATTTTCGCACCCCCAAATTTCGTCATGTTCTTATGAAAAAACTTACAAAAATAAAATAAAATTTGAGGGAGTCAAAGTGAAAGTAAGATGAAGTCTATTTTTCTACAAAATCTCATTTTTGAAGCAAGATGTGATAATTGTTTGATAGGGAATATAGAACTTTATGCTACGTTGTTCTAGGAGATTGGGTCACTTGGTTGAAAATTGGAGGTAAAGATTATAGTGATGTTACATGGATGAGAAATGACATATTGGGAGTATAAGACAGACTTTATTTGTGATTTAATTTGTTTGAGGACAAGCAAAGATTCAAGTCTGGGGTATTTTGATAAATGCATATTCATCATTTATTTGTGCATCATTTAGGATAATTAATCATGACTTTTTTGGTAATTTTATTTTAATTCAAAAATCAATTGCACTTTCATCCTTTCAATATTCCTTTTATGAATTCTTATGAGATTTCTTTCAATTTTTAGGAATTATTGAAGATTAGAAGAGATGAAGGGAGGATGCATTTCAATTTTCTTGCAATGCTGATTTAAATATATATTCTGCCCCAAAATTGGCATAACTCTCACATCCCAAGGCAGAATTTAATGTTCAAATATGATTTGGAAAGGAAATTCAAAGGCCTACAAGAAAATCATATTTTCGGGTGTACTTTAAATTCTCTGGATAGAGGGCATTTT
Source organism: Alisma plantago-aquatica (assembly GCA_963693085.1). NCBI lineage: Eukaryota > Viridiplantae > Streptophyta > Magnoliopsida > Alismatales > Alismataceae > Alisma > Alisma plantago-aquatica. The sequence continues at coordinate 109,166,693 of OY856412.1, forward strand.
CTCGAAATCGCTACTATGAGAATCTGCATTAAAGAGAGTTACATGGTCAAGATAATTAAAGACAATCAAGAGTCTATTGACTAGATCTAAAAAAATCAAATTGCCCCCCCCTTTCCCCCTCTTTTGAGGGAATCCTACCTCATCCTTCTCCTATAAAATGAGGGGGCATTCTCCATCTTTCACCATCCTCTTTTGCACGAAGAATTTTCAAGCAACTGTTCTCTTGTGTTCTTATATTTCATTCATCAATAAAGATTATTTGTTGGCAAGCTAAGTGTTCTTTTAATTTGTCTGTTCCTTAACTTCAAATTGTTTTAGATCTAGTTCTTCTCATTCTTCTTCTTCTGTGGATCGGAGCAAGGAGTTAAGAGTCAACAATTTAATAGTTTCTAGCCTAAGGATTAATCCTTTGATAAGTCTAGACTATGGCTAGAACACTTTCTTCCTCCATCTCCCTTTACTCTACAATCATGAGTGATTAGTTTTTCTATTGAGGAAAGGGGAATAGCCCCTTAGACATGGTTAGAATCAAATTAAATCTTAAGAACGACTTCTATTAGATGGCTTTTAGTTTTAAGAATTGATGGTCTATCGAACTGATTACTCGATTAGACCATTTGTTAATCCAGGTGAAAATGACTATGGAAACCTGGATTTAGAACAATAAAACCAATCACATGGAGGTTTTTGAAATGACCATGGATTTATCTCTTTTTGGATGATAGACTAAGAAACATGAGCACCAGGACCAATGGGCTCATGTGGAGTTCATCTTTTGTGGATTTTTGTTAATTCACATGCCTGCATTTGTTTTGTCATTTGAAAGATTTAGTTTTATTCACGCCTAGGCTAAGGTGGTGAAAACCCCTACAAGACTCGATATTCCCTCATCTAAATTCAATCATCATTTGATCTACTATTCTTTTTTACATTACACTCTTTCCCTTCATAATAGTTTATTGTGCTAACAATCATCTCCTTTTCCTTGTGATAGAGTAATTTTACTTCTTATTAGTCTAATCTTAATTCTTTCATTTCATTTCATATTCTAGCATAAATCATCAACCCCCAATCCTATTTTACTTCCTATTCCAAAAAAAATAAAAATACCAAAAAGAAATAAAAAGTTCAACAAAACAATTGGGATTAGAGTCTACTTTCTTAAGAACGTTGTCCTGTGGGATCGTCCCTTCTATACTAGCCTTAATTGGACAGTAAAAAAGGTGAAACTCTAGGATTAAAATCTTAGTGATTGTAGTGCACTTTGACGCATTATAAATCCAATGTTGAGTCTACCCACTGGATGCAACTTCTCATTGTGAATCAACTGTAGGTCATGGAAGCCCTGGCAGGCATGACTGAAGAGGTCACCCTGACACGACAAGAGCGAGACGACCTACAATTAGACAACAAATGGCTAAGTGCTGAAAATAGGAAGAAGATGGAGACACCAATGACATTGCATTCCCACAAAGAAGCATCATCCAAAATATAGAGGATTTCCAATGAGGAGGCCTCCTCCTCACCTACAGCAAAAAAGTATATGCAACTGAAGCCAGATTTGGTGTTCACTGAACTAGACATCAGCAAAGCTGCACCACCTACCAAACAAGAATTCACAACAGAATTGTTTATTGAACATGGAGAGGAAGAATCTACAAAGATTGTGGAACTTCTTATTGGTGTAAATGAAGATACACACTCCCCAGCTTTGCTAGGGCACTCCACAACCAACACGAAGCATAAGAGAAACCCATAGAAAAGGCATATCAGGGTTCTTCAAAAATACATGAACAAACTGCTCCTATCAATTATGTCAAGGCAACTTGAGAGACGTCACTCTAGGATCACCTAAACCAAGGGAGTAGGCACCAGAAACAACTGAAGATTTTATGAACATACTGGACCCCTTCTTCAATTACAAAGCCCCACCACCGCCCACTGACTATGTTGACACAGTCAGTGAATTCCTATTGAATGAACCGATAAAAGGAGGAGCTCCTCTTCCAAATCCTTTTGAGGTGTAAATCCAAGGACAAGTATATGCAAAAGATGAAGGGAACTTGAAGTGGATGTTCAGTAATGCTCTGAGCAAACCAAAATTGCTAGTATTCATTGGGCCGCCATCAACTACCATAAAAACTCCCATAGTGCCACCACCACTGCCATGTAAAATGAAAGAAATGGACATGACTTATATATCAAGGATACTTCTCAAAGAAATCCACATCTTGGCACATCGTTTAGGCAATGACAAGCTAGGTGATGATGTCATTTACATCAACAATAGATACTCTCTGACCAAAAATGATTTTAGGTCAACCTTTAGGCACAAAGCTTAGGTCAGCATAGTACTCTTGAAAGTTCTTTGTGGAACAATAATAGAAGATTATATGTACAAAGATAAAGTGGGGATGGTCTTCAACTCCACATATACTCTAGCCACCAAACTATATCTAGAACACTATAAGGCCACTTTAGTTGAAGAGCTACGAAATAAATTGTAAGAAACAAAGAAGATACAATTCATAACACTCCCATTTAAATTCTTCAACCACTGGATGTTGATCATGGTGGATCTATCCACTACGGGGATCACTACTTATAGTTACAACATAAAATAACTATCATTTAGAATGATGGTGTTTGAGAATCTGGAGCATAAAATGATACAAGAAATTCCCACACGCATGAAATGTCTGATATAGGATGTAGGAGGGTGGTATTGCCCTAATAGGAAGGAGATAATTATTGACATCATCTGCCCGCAATAGAAGCATGATACAGGGGACACTACATTTATCACACTTAGAATGATAGAGGCATTAAACTGGGGGATCCCCCTTGAGTAGATATCCAATTAATACTTCTATGTCCTATGAGGAAAATACATCATGGAGATCATCCATGATTGAATATTCTTCTATGATGAGTGAATGGAAAACATTCCTTATAGGATGTATTTGCAGGTGCCCCTTCCAGAGAAAATTCCGTGGAGGGAACAATTGAAAAACTTTTAGAAAGAATATGATGTTCCCCCTATACAAGGCAAAGATACTAGCCTGGTGGATCCTTCCTCCTAGTCAAGACTCCCCACACCTCCTCCCATAGAATTGAATGTCTCATCCTACACAATCGTAAAAGAACCAATATCAGAGTCGATAGCCACTAAAGAAAATGTTGAAATCACCAAGGATTCCCTCATAGAAGTCCCTGATAAGCCTGCAACTACTCAAGAAACTATAAGATCCACTTCCCCACCTTAGGACAATATCATAAAACCAAAAGTGGAAAAGGAAGTGGCCATCAATAAACATGATACTACCCACTATGATGAGGAAGATGCAACCCATGCTGTATAGGAAGTGGTAAAAGAAGTTGAAAATAAGCTAGCACCTATAGATCTGATAAATCCCACATTCACTAACTTTGACAAAGATTGCTATGGGTTATCCCTAGAAGATCTAGACTTCATCATGGTTGAGCTGCAACCTAGTGTGGACAAATTTGCAACAATTTTTGAAAGACGAAATGTCCATGTACTACACTCGGATCTCAGTGAGATACTTACAGTTGAAGAATACATGATGGTAAACATCATGACGTCCTGCCAGCTACTTCTAGTTGAGGATCTCAATGATGTATACATGGACTTCTACGAGATAGTAAGGACATAATTATAAAGAAGGAATCTAGTAAGTTATAAAGACTAATAGACCTGCTGACATACAACGTCCCACGACTAATCTTTGTTCCAATTTTGCAAGACAGCTACATGATGCTCCTACCAATAAATACTAAACTGAATACTACAATATTATACAACAAATCAGACGCCATGTTCAACATGAAAACAATCACATGTCATAAAATTTCTACAAGTGTAACTGACCAAAAGGCTGCCCAAGTGGCCTTACATATTGTTGAGCTAATAAAGTTGCATGAAAAAAGACTTGGAGATGAAGATTTCAATTTCAAAAGACCATAGTTCTACCACAGAAGCACACAACAAGAACCTGGCTCAAATGACTACTATTTCTATGTCTTATTCTGGATGTAGATGATAGCAACATCATACAAGATGGTGGGATTTTATCAAGAAGAGGACTATTACAACCACCTTTAAGGAACTTATGCTTTAAAGATCATATCCTCAGAGTGGACATTGACCAATTCTGTAGCGTCCTATGATTTGAGGCTTTAGATAAGATGATCTTAAAAGGAATGATTCAACTACCCATATCACCAAGGTTCACCTCCTTTTTAGGGATCCCATCACTAAAGAACTCTTTGGTTAAGCATGATCATCCAAGAGTAGTACTAGGATGGGTGGCCTATTGGTGTGGTATTGCACACACGTGTGATCTTCCGAATTTATAGGTCCCCAAACTAGGTTTACTCACAACACAAAAATATGCTCCCGCAAGCACACATGGTCATGTTATAGTATAGATGAGAGGCAAGCAATGGGGGTTTATCCACATGGATAGAGGGGGCACTAAAGCTAGGTTCGTGTTTGCTATGTTCCTAAAGTGGAGATTAGGGTTGAAGGGTTTAAAAGTGGGTTTGGTTTGATTACACTAAGCAAGCATGCAAGTAAAGGTAATATGAAAACTAGATTACTAAAAACTAGCTTATCCTAAGCAAGTTAGGTCTAAGAGACTAGATTAAGTAATCAACTAAACAAGAGCAAGATGACATACACTACTCTAGCAAGACAATTAGCAACTAAGAACTAAGCTAAACACTAGAGCAAGAAAGAATCTAGGTTAACCCTAATTAACAAGACTAAGCAATTAGCTAGAAGCAATAAAGGTAATTAAGCTAAGCTAGCATTAACAAGCTAAGATGACAAATTAGTTTTTAAGCAATGGATTGGATAGGTGGGCCGTTTGGGAATGTGATTTGATATTAGTTGGGGGAATTCAATATGGCATGCAATTATCACAATTCAATCTAGATTACCAAGCCAAACAACAAGAAAAGTGCTATTAGAATATACCCTATACTACTAGATAGAGAATTAGGGTTAGGTGTCATTCTAGTGGGACTTGGCAAGTTTAGGTTTCTAGGGTAAGTGGTATTAGGGAAATTGAGAGCCAATGGTAGGAATGGGAGTAGAGATGAGGGCATTTCACCTCATGTTACTTTCCATCTAGCCTTTAGGAAGCTCTAGGAAATTTCACCAATCACACTTATACTAGCTACTTAGATCTCACACTCACTTGTAGAAGAAGGGAGATGTATGTAGGAACAAAGGGGGCTAGCTACGGATCTACTAATTGGACCTAGGATCCATTCCTAAGATTGCCACATACATTCCAATTTTCCCAAGAAGCTAAGTGTCATCAAGCATCACAAAGTAAGCAATCTATGTTAAAAGTGCAAACCACAAGCAATATAATGGGAAATGAGATAGAAGCAAAGGAAATCATCATATAATGAAATCATGTTTATTACAAATTATTTTCCCACAACATGGTATCAAAGTCACATTTTAACCCCAAACAACCCACCACTAGGGGCTTAGCTAGACACGCTCAAAGAAAAGATAAAAGAAATGAGAATAAGGGGATAGGACTCCATGGAGCTCAATTCACCTCCTAGATGTTTTAGGGCGACCTCCCTCCTCCAAGGTGGATGATGGACATGGAAATGAAGGGGATTATGATAGAAAACCTAGAAAACTAGATTTATATGGTAGAAATGAGGTGGAAATGGTGGGTGGAGAGCATAAATGCAAGAGGAGTGCAATGACTGCTCAAGAGTGGGTGGAGAGGAGTAATGGCAGCTAAAGGGGAGGCTAACCTCATGTCGTAGCCGCCACCCATGGATATATAGTTGGTGGGAGGCACTAGGTCAAGTGGGGTTTAGAATAGGAATTGCAGTGCAAATCTACTGCTAGGGTTGTATGTAGCACGGCCGTGGTAGGCAACACGGCCGCGGTGGGTAGGGGTCATCACACCCATGGTGGAATGGAATGGGCGAGGTGGAAATTGGAAAAAGTTATAGTAGAATTATGAGGTCTTGGAAGGTTGGTAGAACGGTCATACAGGGAAGCATGGAAGTGGTGGAAGCTAGGTAGCACGGCCATGCTTGGTAGTATGGTCGTGGTGGGTGATATGCAGCACAACCATGCTGGGCAGGACGGCCATGGTGGGCAGGTGGTAGCACGACCGTGGTGGAGGGGTGGCAACACAGCCGTGGTGGGCAGCACGACCGTGGTGGAGGATTTTTGGTAAATGCTTCAAAACTGATATTTTTCCTGTGATTTATTCATTTGTAGCATGGTCGTTCTGTGTCACCATGGCCGTGTTGGGAGTTTTGCTCATACTTTGAGCTTTAAACTTCATGATCCATGGACTTCTTTGTTTAAGCTTGACTCTTGTCCACTAGGGGTAGGTTGAGGGAGATTTGGGGCCTTCTTTGGACCTCTCCATGGGTGGAGGAATCCTAAAAAACCTTCCTTCTCTCTCATCCACCCAAGGCATGGTCCAAGTACCTGAAAATCATTCAAAGACGTCCATAAGTACATTTGACAGAAATATGCATATTGAGGGAATTAACTTGCAATATAACTTGTTTAGATGTGACTAAGATGCAAAAAGACACAAGATGGAGCCCTAAAATAGGGATGCATCATCACCCTAAACTTGAAACATACTTGTCCTCAAGTATGCTCCAACTTAATCTCTCTCTTCAATTTTCTTTCAATAAACAAGAATGATAAATGCAGTGCAAAAGATGATTATTGAGTAAATGGTCTTAAAAGTGACTAAGTGCATGTATTAAACCTCTCTCTCCTCTCCACTTTCACAAACTGATCATGAAATGAGAATTGAGCATACAAACTTCAAAAATAGATCATAGAATACACAAGCTTTCCATATGTCCTTCATGTAATTCTAGGTAAACCGTTTCATGTTTGGTGTTAATGAATGATGACTAGGAGTGTTGATTCACTTTCATGCATTCAATCTTTTGTTTCAAACCACACCAAATGACCCACATGGATGTAGAAATGGTAAAGTGAGCTATATTTGATGTTTTCTAGCTCAATGGGTATGAAAATGGAAGAAAGGATTGTGGTAAGATTTTGGAGTGCATTTACACACTCATCTTTTCTTTATTTAGATTCTCTTAAACAGGATCATCTTTTATTTTATTTTTGCTTTTTTTTTCTTTTCTTCTTTTCTTTTCTTTCTCCCTTAGTGTAGATAGGGCATATAGTGGAGAGAGTGAAGTAGGGAGATGTAGATATGGACACCCCAAGATTTTAGAGGTGGCCAAGGCTAAATATGTGCACTAAGGCATCCTTTCATGAGGTAGAGAGGTATGGAGATGGTGAAAGAAGAGTCAGGTCAAAGGGGGTCATTAGTGTAGTCCTCAACATAAAATCTCCTTCATGAATACTAATCCAACACTTCATCAAATGATATCACACCACATGAGTGAACAACATGATATTCACATTTATATCATGTGATTCCATAGGCTCTAAGCGTTCATAGCTAGCTCAATTCACAATTCGACCAAAACATTCACACACTTGAGAGAGGTGATGAACATGTAAAAAGTCAACAATTAAGACCATATAGCACTAAACTCTAAGAAAGTGGCATGCATTTGTCAAAGATCAACATTTTTATTTCAAACAGTGGAGATTAAGTTAAAACATACTTTTAGGCAAGAACATTCAAGTTTGGGCAAAATTGGCCAAAATGGTGCCAATTTGTATTCAATCACATCTAAACCTACATTTATGGAAATTAAATCATAAAGCAACAAATCCTAGTTAAAACACACAAAAATTACCAAAATCCACATGGAAATGCAATGCATGACATGCAAGAGCAAAAAAAATTGAAAAATTATGCAAAAATGCATGAAATTGAACTACATGTATTTATGTATGCAAGCATACACATAAGTTCAGGACAGACAAGTAAAATGTTTAGTCAACTTTTTGCCCACATCACAAAAATTTAGCACAAGGTATATAGATAAAAATGTGGTGCAAGAAGGGCTTACCGCTCTACCACCCCAAACATTTAAATCATGTTGTCCTCAGCATGAAATAGAAGTTTAGAATAGTAGGGAAAAGGGCATGGAGTCATGGTAGACAACTACCAAGAGATGGAGTGATCAATGTAGCACTAGGTGAGTAGGACAGGACCACCACAACCATGCTAAGCAACACATCCATTCTATCTTGCCGGTCACATGGTCGTGCTGTGTGGCATGGCCATTCTAGACTCCTTCCTATAGCTTTTCTACTAACTTGTAATGTTCTCTTCAGCTTTGATCTTCTCCTTGGATATACCCTTTGTGTATCACATTTTCTTCCTTGTACCTGACTAACATGATTCACAAATAGAAAAAATATCAAGTATAATGTGTGTATGTATGTGTTTCTTGGAAAAATGAAAGTGTAATCAAGAAAAAAAAAGAAGGTTTTCAAGAGAAATAGTCTCAAACCAACGTGGGTTGCCTCCCACTAGCACTAAGTTTAGAGCCTTTAGCTAGGCTTGTTGTTCCTCTTCCAATCAACCATTATCCAAAAGCAAAATGTTTTCATCCTCATCATACGCAATCCTCTAAAATGCCTTCATTGTTTGATCTTCCTCCCAAGGGTTATGTGAGTTTCTCAAGTGTCTTTCTTCATTTATCTCTCCTCCGGGGTCATCATCATATGTCTCATCTTCCCTGTCATCTTCTTCTTAAAGGTGAAAACACCCTTATGGAATCTTACATAAGTTGGGATTTGCTTGATGATGGCTAGCAATGAGGTGTTTGCCTTAGTCAATCTTAAGACCTTCAGAATTTTCATGCTATAATTTTGCTTTTCCATGAGGAATGGGTCTTCATAGGCTTCAACGAGAGTGGTCTCAATCATACTATACACTTGAGAACCTTAGAATATCACATTGGGATGTCTTGGGTTAGAAATTGGGGCACTTGGTGGTGTAACCTCAATGAAAGGTGGGACACTTGGTATCATTGCTTGAAAAGGAGTCAAAATAATAGATTTTCTAATGCCCTTGGTACTCTCCATAGCAGGTGGTGAAGAAAACTCTCTAGTGCACTTGGCACTCTCACAAGTACTTTTCGGCAAGGGTACTCCATCACTCTCTTTGTCAAATTTCCTTCCCTCATTTTTTGGACTTCTCAACCACATTCTTACACATCAAGATGGGAATCATCACTTGCTCATGGGGAGGAGGGGGAGCATGTGATGGTTGTGGTGGTGATGGTGGTCTTTCTTGTGGTGGGTTAGGATTGTGAAGGATGTAGGATGGTTGTTGTGGAGGTGGTTGGTATGGGGGTGGTTCTTGTGGTCGATATTGGGGTGGTGGTTGTGAGGTGTGTTGGAAGTTGTATGAAGGTTGGGGAGGTGGTGGAGTACAAGGGGTAGGAGGAGATTGATATTGATTCAAGGTAGATACTTGCCCTTGTGGTGGATAATAGATGCCTTGAGGAGTGCCCATAGAACCATTTGCATTGTTTGGTTTGGCCATGGTTTGGGTAAGGGGTTTTTCCTCCTCACAGAGGGCAAGTGACATGGAAATATGGTCTAGCCTTTTCTCAAGCTGATCAATGATTGTCCATGAAAGGACACCTCTCTCTTCACTTCATCAAGGCTTCTTAACCTCACAAGAACTTCTTCTTCAAACATGGAGTTGTCTCTTGACTCTTGGTCTCCTTGTTCCTCCCATGAAAAGTTTGGATCATTTATCCATTTTGAAGGGTATGAGCTTGACATGGATCCTTGGTTGTTCTAGATGCCATAGGATTATAGAACCATGTTTTCACAAAGAGCCACCAAGGAGTTGACAGAGTGATTAAATACTCATATTCATTGAATATATGCTCCTAGCAATGTTTATCTTGATACTCTTGCTCTTGATGCTTCATTGGCATGATTAGCTACATCATGTGTTGTTTGATTGTTAAAGCCTCAAGTAATTAGTATTAACCTACATGTAAGAGTTATGGGGTTGCATGAATGCATGAAAATGTTGGAATGCTTAGCTAATGATCACATGTTTGCTTTTTTATTATTTGTTTGCCATCGAGAGAGAGAGAGAGAGAGAGAACCTTATCATCTAGATCTATCCTAAGTTTGAGAGAGGAGGGAATAGACACTTATTGTGGTTTCTTGTAAACTTTCTAAGGTATACAATGGGTGTGAGTATTGCTTGTTGGTGAGAGATGTTAGATGGTGAAATCAATCGAAGTTTCCTTCCATACTTGTTTTCTTATCCTTTAACATTCTTGCTCTTTATTTTACCATTCATTTGTTTTACTTGTTTGTTGAAGAATCATTGTTCCATAAGGAATAAAAACCTTACCTTGCCTTTTAATTGGTGTAACTGAGTCAAGTCTTAAAGGATCTTAGCGCTTACCACCCCTTGTACATGTGGATCAAACATGTTGTACTATCCCGACTCTGTTATTATTGTTGTAGGGGCCTAACTGTCAGGATATAAATTTAGAAGTTTGATTACCCTAGATCTTCTACTTTTGGAAGCATGATTTAGGTGGTCATTTGAAAGTGTTCTTCATAGAGAATATCCATATGTTTGCGTTCTACAAAACATCTCCAACATGTTCCCCATAAAATTCCTTAGGGATCAATTTCAAGAAGCCTTCAATGGTGAAGGGTTTTGGTTTTAGATTGACTGTCCCAAGGGTTAAGGTTGTTGCAAGGATTCTAAGGTCATGAACAACATCCATAAGAACCTTGCATTGTTTTTCTCACACCTCAACATGAACAATCTTCTTTGGAGGAAATTTATCAACACTCTCTTCCTCGTCATCTCCATTCCTTTTGTTCTTTCTGCCCTTATCAACCTTATCACTCTTTGCCCCTTAAGATTATCCCTTATTATGGTGTTTGGTCTTGGGAGGCATGTACAATGTATTAATGCATAAGCTTTCTCATAATGCAGTTTTCAAGTCAAGGTAACTCAGATCACTGAAGCAGCTATAGCTTCATTTGAATATTTCAAATTATATGAATTTAGTTTTTGTCATCCTTAGGCTACCCATAATTATGAGAGAGAGAGAGTACATATCAAGTCAAGACACCCAATTAGATACAAGGAGATGATAATTCATCCTACTACTTTATAATTGGTGGCTAGGGGTAGTACTTAAAGAAGAGATGAGATGTCGCATGACTCTCTAGGGTTAAAGACAATTTCTTTGGTCCATTTCTAGACCAACTAAGGCCAGGTAGAGTGAGAATCTCAATCACCATTACAAGGCGGATACGAGGTGATTACTAGTCAAAACCCCGAGTCTAGACACTTTATTTTTACCAATTGTGAACTTTTTAGGGTTTCCTAGGTTAATAGATTGAAGAAATTATTTATTTAATGCATAGAGGAGTGTGTAAGCTCTGATAACAATTGTGGCATGTCCATTTTTACCCAAATGCTAATCCCAGTGCCCTGATAGGCAATGTTAGAGGGATTGAAGTGCCTATCTTTAGTGGTCCAAAGGAATCACTCACAATATATGCAGTTAAGAAATAACATTTAATTTCATTGATTTGAACCAAAAGTCTTACATGAGGGATCATTGGGAAACAAGGAAAGAAAAATATCTAAAACTATAATACCTATGACCTAGAATAAATCCTTAATCCTATTTTGTTATGCTTATCACATGTTTAGATGTTTTATTTATCATATGCTTAGTTGGTGAGTGTTTACTTGTGCAATGATGTATACATTTTTCTTGGTCAAGGGTTTCCTTGCAATTGGTACAAAACATGATGATTTCTTTCTTCTTTCCCTTACTTGTCTATAGGTGGATGCACTTAATGGTCTAACCTAGACTCATTGTCTTTTTGTCAGTTGAGAACCAATGGTAGAAGCCCAACCTTCCATCGGTAGGACCAATGGAAGTGTGCCTAGTTTTCATTGGTTTTGAACCAATAAGACTCTTGTACTTTTCTATCAGTTCATGTTATGCTTGGTTTTTGTCAGTTGAAGATTGATGACATGTCTCTACTCTCTCATCAGTAGGTAATAGATTGAAGAGGTTGGCTATGTGACCTTTAGTGTTTTTATCAGTTGACTACCGAAGAACAACTAGACTTGGGTAGTGGGTTTCTGTCAGAAGAGTACCATGGCTACTGATGGTTTTATATAAACTCTCTACCAATGATGTTATGCATTATATCTACCCATGAAACACATGGTTGGGTGTATTGATCTAAATTCGGGGTCAACCTATCGATGACACAATTTACAGATGATAGTACAACTTCTAATGGACGAATTCATAGTTTGACCTCTTTTTTGTTTCCTTTGGGGCTATATATGTACCCCCTATCCCTCCTTTTTGTCTCACTTTTGCATCTGAGCCTCGAGGTGCTAATATCGAGAAGGACGCCATTAGTTGTCAACAATCAATGAGATTCCTGGCTTCATTGGTCCTTTCTTCCAGCATGATCAACTATCATTCTCTTCTCTTCTGATGTGAAACAAGCCAACTAGTGGATTTTAAGCTTTGATCGAGTTTGAACCTTGATCGTGCATTTCTCTAGTGATGTTTTAGCTTCTTGTACTTATTGGACGTTTTATAGGTGTTTTTCTCTAGGGTTTTGGATGGAGATTTTGGTGCCCTATTTTCTCCTTTCTCGTGCTTGTTTATCTATCATTGACCATGGGTTGGTAGTGATAGAGTGGTTGAAGGGGAAGAAATCAGATCTTGGAGAGTTTCTCTTCAACGCTGAAGTTTTTCGTGAAGCTAGAAGCTTAACAATAGCTTTTCATATATATACTTGTTTATGTCTTTATAAAACGAGTGATATAATCTTTGACTTGTTTATTACCTGCTATGTGATTGCATATTATAGACCTTATTGTTACACACTCTCTAAATACTAAGGACGGTAGATTTATGTAGTTTGGGACCAAACTAATGGGTTGATGTGCCTTCATGTTAGAGTTACATACCACGTGTACTCATTATTGTACGAAAAATGATCGTTTGTTGTTGTATGGTGATGATTTGGATTATGATGGTAAGAAATAGCTTAAGGTTCCTTCCTAAAAGCTGATGCATGGTTTTCATGCCCAAATGTTGTTATCTTGTAAGCTGATCTTATATGTGTGCGTTTAAAATGTGAACCTTGAGTTATCTATTGTTGTTATTACGGAAAAATACATAAAGATGACTCCCTTTAGAATAAATAAAATGGGCTCTATGTATACTTCTTTTCCATGATGCTCATTATCCTTGTGTATTGAAAACACTGATTATGTGAAATGCCTCAAGTAGCTGAAGGCATAATATATGTACCTTATTATGAGAAGTTAGATATTGACGATTTAGTGTTTTATATCTTCTAGAGTTAATTATTGATTTATTATTTGTTTATCTAATGAGAGGTTTCCTTATTCTCTATTTGATATGGTCATAAAGAAATAAACCTAACTATCAAGAGAAACCTAAGTTGTACATACCTAAGTCCATAGATCTATGTCCACGGGGCAATCTGTGGAATAGAGAAACAAGATGATCTTGTAGAATCCTGGAGTAGTGAGAAGATTCTTGGAGCCATATATTAGTGAATATATGGGGACACTTAGGATCTAATATTGTATTGTATTTAATTAGTCTTGGGAACCAATAAAAGGTGGATGGCCCAATGTCTTGGCATGAGTAAGGAGATGTGTTATGAGGGTTGTTGTAACATCCTCTATTTTGGTACTTTTGTAATTTCTTAAGTACATATTACACATGGTCAATTAGATTACCAAGAGGTCATTTTATTTAATTTGGATTATTATCATGCAATGATAAATTTTCCATCAAGAGATAACGTGTAAATGAGTTAACACCCCAATTGAAAATTATGATTATATTTAGATAATTGGTTTTTTAGCATTTAGGTTTTATCTTGTATTAATCATACGAATGATTTTAGTCATGCAACTATAAAATGGACTTCAACAGAATATTTCTAACACCGATATCAACAAGTGGTAGAAAATGGAGATTATTTGGAGGATATTTGATTGGGTAAATAAATTTCTAAAGATAATGGAAAAGAAATGGATTTTTCCTAATTTTTCTCCATTTTTCCCAGATTTTCCTTTGAATCATGTTTTTATTGGGAAATTGGATGTCGGCGCTAGCCTAGCAGCCTCATGCCAGCCATCTGATTGCTCCTTCAACCTTTGATCATTTTAGCACCAGTTATCTTCTCCAATCAATCCTGAAAATCTCGCATTCTGCTCCATCATTTTGCAAATGGTTTCTTTAGTTGTAGTAAGGAGAGAAATATGCTCCTTTTGATCCCCTACATGAACCCTAAAACTCACCCTATGAGAAACCCCCAATACAACCATTGACTACTTTGTGGGTCTCTTGTTGCAGACCCTCTCTGGGTAAATTCTTTGGCCACATGCGCATTGAAGAAGCTCCCCAATGGACACCTAGTCTCTTACGAACCCTCAATTTCACTATTCTGACCCCAAGCCTCCCTAACCTACTTAGTTTCCTCACCATTGGTACTCTATGTTGTTCTTCACCTCTGTGCCACCTCCATCTAATTCTCAATACCTAAACAATCAACAGGCTACTACAAACTCGACCCCTGCCTTAGTTTGGCTTGTGTGTGACCAGGGTGACCTCCTAACAAAACCATTGTGGACTGTTGTGCTAAGTTCATCGATAGAGAGCCCTGAAGGTGTGTGACTCACTAGAACTTGATGAGAAAGCTCATGAAGGTCTACCAAATCTCTTTGGACCCCTGTTTGGTCCATGTTTGGTCGACTCGTGAGGTAACTTTTTTGGTCCCAGTTCCCTTCTTGTGAGTTGCTCTAGTTCTGCCTATCTCATCTAACCATGAAGTTCTTCACTAATTTTGACTACACGACCGGTGTTTGTTTCTAGTTTGAACTCACATAGGATTCCAATCATAGGTGAGGGCATCTGTCCTCTTGCTTCTTTGTGCCTTTGATGGGGTTTGATCCCCTATTTCTGTGGTTCCTGATGTTGGGGTTGCCACTTTAGGGTCATCAAGTTCGATATCATCTGATGTACTCTATTCTTGTGTTAGTTCTTGCCAAATATGTTTTTTCTTCAAGATCACAGTTGAGGACTCTCCTGCTCTAAGTCATCCTCTTCCCTCACCATGTATACTATGTTTACATCAGAGGAGAATAGAGGGAAGGGAAGAATACCATGAGGCATGTGTGCCATGTATTATTTTTGTCACAGTATCATGGGTATTTTAGGGTTTTCAAATTTTATTTCATTGATCAAATGTGTGTTGATTTAAAGGTGTATTTGACTAAGTTCACCTTTTTCACGCCTATGATAGAAAAATAGTGTTATGGGCTTATCAGTCTTTCTATTTTAGAATTATTTAGCCCCAGAAAACCACTTAATGCTTTTATCTCATTCCTGATTGGTCATATTTCAATAATTCATGTTTTTTGATTGGTTTGTCCTATGGAGGCAAGTCATATATGAAATTTGGTCAATTTACAAGATCAAGATAATGGTCTAGGTTTTAGAGCCTGATTTCACTCTGAGTTTTCCTTTTTAGCCAAGAACATGACACCCTATAAAACTAAAGTAAATGTAATTATTAGTGAAGGATTATTGAATGAACATGGTAATTAGAGTTCCATCAACCCTAAGAACAAGATTAGGATTTATTCAACCTAAGAAAAGCAATAATGTTTTCTTCAAGAGAGGTAAGTGGTTCATGCCCATGAATACTCATATTTAAAGCTCAGAACATTTACATGTTTCTTAAATAAGACTTTAATGATCCAATGTTTTAAGATTTTGAAATTAAGATATGCAAGCAAGATTTTCTATACTTTTATGATTTTGTAATTTCATATGCTCAATATCTTAAGTTGAAATATGGCATGCTTATATCATATAGGGATTAAAGTCCAAGAATTAAGTACATAATATGAATAAAAGAATGTATTTCTATCAGTTTTTTTAGTAATGTTTTATATCAATGCTCAAGACTAAAAAATAAGAAATGCAATTAAGATTGTGATACTTCCTTGGTTATTTAATAGCCATGTACTTAAGGTTTAAAATATAAACATCCTACTAAGATTTCTTATATAGAAAAAGATCTAAGAACTAATAAGTCATTTAGATTTCTTAGAATGAATAAGATCTAAGAGTTAAGTATAGTATTAGAATATAAGTTTTGAACATATTAAAACATGATCATGTTTTTAAGATAAAGATCCTATTAAGATCAAAATATATCGGGAATTGAGTTCATGGAGTATTATAAGATTACGATGAACTAAGTAATGATTAAGTTCCAAGATAAGATTATATTAAGATTCATGATTTGAGTCATGATAAGAATATGAGAACAAAATGCTTCAAGGTTTAAGTTCATATGAATCATAAGATTCATGTTAGGATCAGATTTGATGACAGCTTAATGAGATTGAGTAATGTTGTTCGAAGTCACATTTCAGATATTTGATACTTAAGTTACTTCTGTATACTTAGTATATTTATATTCAGTTCATATTTTTTTCTTAAGTCTTTCAAATATGATATCAAATGTCTAATATCAAAATTATGTTAAGTCCTCATGTTAAAACATATCTTTAGATTAAGATTTATCAGATAATAAGATTATCAGATTTTATATCCAGACTTAGATACAATTTAGAATTAAAGAATAGAGATACAGACACAGAGATAATAGATCAGATTCAGAGAGATAAATTAAGAACATATTCAGAGATAAGAGATTAAGATTCAGAATAAGAAATTAAGAATAGAGATAAAAAATGACATCAGAACATTAATCATACATTATAGGATAAGTCCTTACCAGAGAGTCCTAGGATGATTTAGAGGGTTCACTGTGCTAGGGACTGCGGGTGTCACAGAGGGCACATTGTGCCAAAGAGGGTGCATTGCACCATAGAGGACACTTCTGCATCAACATAGGGCACGTTGTGCCAACAGAGGGTGTGTAACACCATAAAGGACACTTCAGTGTCAGAGAGTATGACTTATCATATAACGGTGGCCACAATCAAATAAAAGTCATAAATAAAGACACCTTAATTTAGAGCATGAATAAATCTAATTTATAAGTATAAGAAATAAATTAAGATTAGAGAAGACATAACCCACACCCAGAGTGCAGGTTAGGTGACCCAGGCACCTTAGTGTAGGTCATGAAACCCAAGTACCAGAGTATAGGTATGTAGAAAGATAAAGTAAAAAGATAATAACTAAGTTCAAGAAAGAAGAGATAATAATTTTTTAGAATTTATACAAATTTCAATGTTAGTCTCATGCTAATAACATTCAAGAGTATTTTGTAGTACCTTATTTCTTCAGTAACATATGTATTAGAATACTCATGCCTCTTATGCTAACAACCATTTTTCCAATGCATGGCTGGGGAAGAGATGTTTGTAGGTGAGGAGCAGAAGCAAAAGTAGCATTCAGAGTCTTGAAGCACAAGGATAAAGCATGACAGGATCTCATGGGGTTTCAACTATAAGGCGATCCTCAGATTTATAGCTTCTATTATATGTTTCCATCTTTAGAATAGAGACTTTGACAATGAGTTTTCCATGTGATAACATTTATGTTCCTTTTGTAAGAACAATCATGAGAATGTTTTAATACTTCCGTTTGTGTGATTGATTATATTATTGTTATGAATACCAGTTTTATGTAATACCCCCTTGAGTACATGAGTTATGGATAACTCAATGTTTCTTATGCTATGTGCATGTGTGTACTTAGGGAGGGTGTTATAGTTGTTATTTTTTTGTGTGGTGTCATGATCTGTATACCTAGGGTGGGCGTGAGTTTTCTTAATACACTTTCAAGCATATACCCACAGTGGGCTAGTCAGAGTGCTCTGTATTTTTTGATATCTTGGTTTGAATTGAGGTTGTGAGGAAAGAACTAGGGAATCTAGATATTCTTAGATCTTGTATGAATTTCTAGGATGGCTTATTAGCATCAAGTTAGTCGGTTGAATGGCATCCCTCAACCAGATCAGGGAAACTAAACTACAAAACAACTACGTAGTATACATGTTTAGGTTTAATTGGTGTTAAGCATGATTTCTCCTTTGGTTGGTTTTTATTTATTATCCTTGGTATATATGTGCTTCCTAATAGCCCTTGTAGGTAGACTTGATGCCAGAGTGGATGGGTAAGTGTATGTCTTTAGGCATACAAATAGTTAATATGCTTATTTCTCTATCCGCTTCCTTTATAATATTCTTTTGGTAAGTAATAGATGTTTTAGGTGTTATAGTGTATCAGTGGGACTTGGGGATGACCCATGTGGTTTTCAAAAATTTTAGACAAGCAACCTAACTATCCATGCAATGGCAGAGAAGATCGGTAAGGGGGGTGAAGTCTTTAAAATGTGAGGTAGGTGATGTCTGCATGAAGGGATCTTAGAGGTAGGTGATGTTTGCATGACCTCCTTCAAAGATCAAGCATATAATGATAGATTCATAGTCTTTCCTATATTCTTAGGCCAAACAAGAGTGTTATGTGTCATCCTTTGTCCACATTATATTTTTACATGCATGCACGACTTCTAGGGCTAGGGTTGTGAATGTTGTAATATTTTATGTGCATGTTCTATAGTAATGCCACATATGTATGGTTAAAACTATATTTATCTTGTTGTGATTTTGTGAGAGTGGCTCTTATCCCTTTGTTGATTTAAGGCTTGTAATTTATGATAGACGTAATATGCACTTTAAAGCCTTATGTGGATCAGATGGTTATAGAAATGTTAATTGTGGTGATATCACTCTACGATTCATGTGCTTGATATTTTGTTCAAATTTACATTTCAGGCTTTGTTTTGAACAATAGCAATCTTATGATGTTGGAAGTCACAAAACCTGTCTAGATTAAAGTATAACCCAATAGAAAAAATGAACCCCATGATGATGATTCATTTGGTGTAGCATTTCCTAAGTCTGACAAATAACAAAGATATTCAGAGTTCTTCAAAGCTTTTTGTTGCCTAAATAAAAAATCAAGACCCAAAATCGATGCAAAAGCATTGTGTATGATTTAAGAAAACCATGAAATAGTTATATGTATATATGGCAAAAAGTAACAACTTGGCAGGACTTATAAGAAAACAATACAAAGGATTGAAAAACTCATTTTCTCACCAAGTTAAAATTTAATTGAATTTATAGTGTGCTCTAAATAAGGGTCAATCATTCACCTTACATTCATGAAGAGTGGGTATTGAGACCAAAGGGTGCCACTTTATCATAAGGGAAAGGCCAAAGTGCCACTTCACCCAAATGGAAAGGATATTAAAAAAATCCCCACTTGACCCCTATCAAAGATAAGGGAAAGGGATAAAATGTATGATACATGATATAAGAGGAGTACACTAACAATCTTGATTATGTTTCAAAAACATAAATCATATTATGTTTAGAAAATAGAAATTATAGTCTATAGAGAATGGATTAGCTCATTCAAATAATTATCCAAGTTTTTCCAACAAGAGTACATAAGGGTATAGTGCAATAAACAAACAAGCCAAGAGGATAATACACATACCGTCACTATATTTCAGAGTAACCAGATCGAAGGGTGAAGTAGTCAAGGGATCAAGCCAGATCTTGGTCAAGGGTTGATTTGATCACATAGTTAGGATTGGTGTTCAAGAATTAGGTTTCCATGATTACATATTTTTAGGGTACTTTGTTCCTTCTTGGCCATAGGGACGATCATCATACTAAAATAATAAAACCAGTTTTCAAGATTTACTATCAATTTCAATTATTGAGTATGCATAAGTGGATGAATGATTCATTAGGTCACATATTAGAACATCAAGTGACCTTTTAGTTCCATATTAGGATTCAAGTTCACAAGGGTTTCCATCAAAATTCAAGTTAATAGTTACAAAAGCGACTTTCAACTCTGATTCAATTAGGTTTCATGATAAATAGATCAAGTCTTGGTAAAGGAACCGCTTTTGATTTTTTGAACATCACAAAATGTAATCTTTTAGGAAGATTTTAGGAATTAGGCCTTGATAACAGTCCCAATGGATGCATCCCATTATTCTAAGGGAAATGGACTATAATTTTGCATATTTTGATCATGTATGTAATTTCCGTGGATTTTGCAAAAGTTGAAGTTTTTCAAAAAATATCACTAGAGGGGAATAAAAGAAGATAATACATTGGGAATAAGGAAGGAGGATATGGAAGTTGTCATTGTGGCACATCAGTTGATAGGAAATGAGGAAGATCAAAAGAGAGAGGAAGTGAGATTTCGGGCACTGATTAGATTCGTTGGGGTGAGACGAAGTCAGTGGGGGGTCTAATTTTTAGCCATGGAGTCTAGTGCTAGGGTTATCATGGTATAGATCTCCCATGGAAACATCCAACAGAGGGGATTCTAAAAAATCTCATGAATCTACTTGGCTATAGGTTAAAAATTGGTGCAATCAGATTAGAATCAATAAAAGGGAGTTCAAGAAAAATCATGTGAAAAAGGGCAAGAATGAGGGATATTGGTGGCTAGGGTTGGGTTTCTCGGGCAGCTACTATGTCAGCTCACCTGAGGTAGGGAATGACCTCGAGCACCTTCAGATTGTGATCCAGGGATGACCTAGTCATTCCCCTTCTGGACTGGAAGTGGCACCCCACGGGTGTAACATAGTCAAATCTTGACATATAGGTTAAATCCCCTTCTTCTAGGACCATGTTGGATTATGTTAACATTTTAGATTTCTTTGTATAATTCTAAGTGAATTAGAAATAATTGAAGTCAAATAGTGCCTTGAATTCATAAAATATTCTTATATGTGATATTTAAAGGATAAAATAACCATAATGGAAAATATGAAAGAAGTTGACGGACATTAATTCATGGATTTAGCCCGTTGGGCACCCTATAACATTGATAGGATTGAATGAAGAACGAAATTAAATATATCTATGAATTATGGTGTCTATATCTATTAAATGTATTCAGTGAGTACTTAATATGAAAATAGTTGAATATTATACCAAATATTTCAGAATATAAATGGAGGTAAAAACCAGATTCCTCATATCCCATTTATCCTATCCACCAAATTCCATTCCTATAGCACTTCATTTGACTACCCAATTGTTTGATTTAAACTAGAAAAATAAATGTACTTAATACAATTAAATTATAATTAAAGACTTGTTACCCGTTTGCCATGATTTCATTGTAATTGTATCTCTTCCCTTATTCATATATGATCCTTCTTAGTAAAGACTTTGGTCTGTTTTTCTTATTCATCATGTAATGCAAACCAGGCGTGATTCTCCTCATAGTCTCTACCCCAACCTACAAACTCCTCACGACTATGAAACCATAGATAAATGGCACCCTCCTTCCTCCTCTCTTCTACTTCCTCCTTTTCCTCCTTCATTCCTTGGGAGTTTTGTTAACCATAACCCATCTCTCCTCCTCCCTATGTCTTTCACCTTCCAAACCAGATTCCCCAAAACCCTAGCATTGACTATCATCTTACACAGTGTGGATGATAATGGCAACATAGAAATTGTCTCCAGTAACCACTGCACCCGACTCAAGGACTGACTTATTTATCCCTAGCGGCACCATAACTCCCTTCAGCATATCTAATGATACCACACCTCTTCACCGCACAGCCATCTATCTGCCCTTAACAAATTATTAACCTTGGTCAGTTCTTCACCTTGCGTCTACCACTAAGGTAACAAGCCATCATCGTTGTTGATTCAAGATGCCACCATCTAGCCTCAAACCACCATCGGTCCTATTCCTCACCGTCAATCCATCTTTGCTCGAGCACTTCCCTACATGGTGTTGCACCATGGTCAATCATGGCAGAAAATGCAAACACAACAATATATTCAGCGAGTTCCCAACCATCATAGCACCTAAAATGATTCATTCAGGTCTCTCACATCTCCTTGGAAACTATGGTGAGAACAAATGGTAGAAGAAGCTTCACTGATTTCCACCATACGACCTATAGTCCTTGAATTTGGCAAGTGCACCACCATCTTCTTCCTCCCCCTAGTGTGAACTTCATCTAAAAATATACAATGCACTGGATGATACACCATCATTCAACCTCCATCAATACTCCCATTGATTAAGAAGATTATAATGCTCCTCCTACATTACTTGAATCATCCATGGAAGCAACCAAAATAGTATACAACATGGCATACTTTGCATCAACATGAACTCATGAGTTAGTTGTCCTCACTTCAGTAACTTTAGTACGTCAACAATACATATTAGGATAGAAGGGTAATGATAGTCATGAAGTTTTTGGTATATAAAATCCATTTAGATTGATAAAACAAAATTGTTAATCTAACACATCATTAAGTACATGTTAGTATACTAATATCACTATATGGCACATTTGCAAACATATCTATAGAATTTCTTGACCCTAGAGTACTTAGACAAATAATAATGATATTTCAGTCTATACATGCAACCCCCTCCTATCCTAGTTATTATAGAAATACAAGTTTGATCAATGAAGTCTAGAATCAAATCATATTAAGGTATGTCAGTTCATCAAAAGTAATTAGATAGATGTAAATGAATTATGTGACTAATAATGGGAATAACTTTCAGTGATTATGTTATACTATATTGAATGACTAAATCCCTATAGATGAAATCAGAATATTTTTTGTACAATTCAATCAAAATAAATCAAACACTCAAAACATAATAGGCATATTCATATAAGAATGGTTAAAAGGGAAGACATTGCTTAATATTATGGATACCTTTATGCTTCTATATAAAAGACTTCACTTAGAACCACATGATAAAATTTCTATGGTAACAAACACACAAAAATGCATGGATAAATGAGTGGACTTAAAATACTTAAGATTATGTAGGGAAAGATATAATGATCATCTTCAATAAAAAGTAGACTTTTAAGGAAAGAGCCTTAATTACGAATTATGAATATTGACAAATAATAACTTCAAATATTAACATATAACTCTAAGAAATAACAAACTACACATATGACATTTGTAAACACTGACTCCTCATTTTGAAGCTAATACTAGGCATAGATATACTTTCAATCATGAATGGGTAATTTTGAACTAATGCATGTATAGAACACTTTTAGGCCAAGAAAGATGAACTATGAAGTCCATCCCTAGAGATAGGGTAGTTGTGAAGATTTAGAATGTGCAATCTCTATTTATATTTGAGCTATAAATTGATCATGAACCCATTTTCCTTATTGAGACGTATTTAAAAATTTCTCCTTCTTGATACCATTTATATACTCCATGAGTTATAATTTTTTTTAATTTCTTATGATATGTTGAACTATCCTTAGATGTTGGGTTTATTACCCATTTTCCATCTTTACATTATTGAATCTGTTGTTCATAGAATCAATTCATCTTGCCCCACTTTTTGAATGCTTGGTATTAGACTAGTAATCTAGAGTAGTTGTACTTTTGTACAACCATTTAGTTTTTATATATTGGGTATTAGGGTTTTATTCCCCCTTGCATGTGGGGTATCGGGGTTTTACTCCCCCTTATCATTGGGGGATTGAGGTTTTACTCCCCCTCGCTCATTGGATCGGGATCCTATGTTGTATCAACCCTATAATAGATCAAATTATCTATCCCACATGCACATATTGTTGTTGTGATTTATTGGGTAAGATCTTTGAAATTATTATATTGTTCTTATTAAACTTACTACCACATTCTTTTGTTATATACCTTTGAACAATATCCTCTAAAATCACCTACTCGATGTACCCCTTATTGCTTTGGGAACTTCCCTCTTTCTTCTTACATACCTAATAATGATCAAATATGTTTATTATGCACTTACTCAGTATTTCTGGCATATTCTTTTATTTGTCTTTTTTTGGGTGTTGTTCCCAAAACAACCAAGTGTAGGTACCTTAGATAACCAAAATTAAGGAAAATTATGTAAAGTTTTATGAACACAAGGATAGCTTGAAATGGTTGGGTTTCCCTCTACATATGGGCTTGTGTACTAGTATTTGTACCCATTTTCTTTGTAGTAGTACCTTCAATGATGAGGAACAATTGTACATGAAATAATATGTAATTTTGTAACAATATTGTTTTCAATGCTTTATATCACAAGGCTTATTGTAACATACCTTCTAAGTGGATCCCTCTCAAGTATCACTCTTTACAAAGGATGTGACATGGGTTCGGGTGAGCACTGTGAGCGAAAATTTAAGGCCAAATTCTTTCCCAAAGAGGCTAAAAGGGGGATAAATGATATAAAAAGATAATCTTAGGTTAAATATTAGAAAAAAATGTAGAGGGGGATATGGAAGTTAAAATGAAGTAAAGTTTGGATCCAAGGCTTGAAATATAACCTAAAAATATTTAGGAAAAGTCTGAGGTCCAAAAGATAAATATATATCTTGAATTGATCAAAAATATTTTCAAGTATAATCAAAGTGAATTTTATGCATTCACAATATAGTGATACATAATATTTCTTGATTAAGTGTCACAAAATTATCAAGTAATTATTGGATGATTAAGTAGAGTCAAAAGTCAAGCAAGTAAGAATAAAAAAAGTAAAATATTAGGTATTCAAAAACTCTCTTCATCACTAATACAAGTTTTGGAGAATGTTTCAAATGTTGGGGTTTTCACGAGGCATGGTCAGAGGTGGATGCATAGGGAAGTTTGAGTGATGGAGCTTTGAATCATGGTGTTGTAAGTATGATTGGCCTTGATGTCATAAATAGGAGGTGCCATGGTCATCATAGCAACCTTTGATCAAACAGACTACATGTGGCAATTCCTCAAGGCTTAAGTTTTCAAAGCTTGACTTCAAGACTATCAAGGGTGAAAAATCCTTAAATACTTGGTGTGGGTTTGTTTTTGGTGGAATATCATAGTTATATAAAGGGAAAATAGTTATAGATCATGGAGTTTTATTCACCAAATCTTGCTTGGTTGACGATGCTCACGTGTGTTTACTGATCAGTCTTTGGATCATGGACTAGCCATTGTTTGCAGATGGAGTTTTTGGGCATGAAAAGGAGAGGGAGGGAGGTGGAGGTGAGGGAAAGATCTAGGGTGACCATGACCCTGGTATGGTGGAGAGGGGAGGTGATTCTAGTCATGTAGTTTCCTCAGTCAATCTATACAGACTGTAAGCTCGTTCTGTATGGTTAGGGTGTGAGGGTATCCGATAAGTGGAGGCTAGGATTGTAATGGATCTAGGGAGACTAAGGGAATGACAAGAGGAATAAGAAGGGGAAGGAAAGGGGGAAGATGAAGAGGAGAACATGAGGCTGAGGTCGACAATTAATAGAAGCCACAGACTCTTCACGTCTTTAGTCTCATACAGAGCTTGCGACTAGGACGGATAGAGGGGAAAGATGCCATCACAAATTTAATTAAAAAAATGATGAAAGTTAATGTGAAAAATGTGAACTTCAGCTCAAATTCAAAAAATTAAATAAATAAGTAATAAAGTCCATTAGAGAAAAAATAGAGCTTGTAAATTAGTCCTAGGAGCACTCAAATATATTATTAACTTAATATTTTAGATTAGTGTAGACCATTAATTAGTTTAGGACATTTTTAGGATATGTATGACTCTACAAGAGTATGACAGATCAAAACACTATATAATATAACACCAATAATTAGAATTTCGTTATGTGCTAATTATATTTAATATTTTCAATAAATAATAATGACTTAGAAAATTCAAATATCAATATTTATTAGAAAGGTATAATTATTTCTTACATTATTAATTATCCATAAACGTTTTCACTAATGAAAAGCATATTGTACACTAGGTCACCTATATAAATTGGTATGTTAGATTTTAGAATAAATAAGATAGTTTATTACACTAGGGTGCAAAGTCACTCTAAATGTAAATTAAAAATGTAAATGATTTATATCTCCAAATATATGTTAAATTAAAAATTAAGTTGGTAGAAGTTGATAACCTTCAAGAAAATTAATATTTTTGAATAGAAGTATATGGTTTACTAATCAAGACACAATAATAGTGATTTATTACTTAAATTTTAGTCAATTAGACAAACCATCACTCCAGGACATGGACGGGTTTCTGAGCGATGTCTCGCACATGCTCCCTAATGTGCACCATAGAAAGAGTGTTGCGTCCTGCATGATCTCCCGAAGCTACCTTGCAGGTATCTGACCTTCGTGGTAAGGTAAAATCCTTCCCCTATCTTGCAAGACTTTAAGGGGGGGTTGATGGCACCATTACTAGGGGAAAGACTTCCTGTAGTCCAGATCCCCTTCTCTGGATAAAAGTAGTGTGGTTGATGATGACATAGTTGCATGGAGAAGCAACATGGTGAGGTGGTAGAGTCTATGGGCCATCTTATCAGTGGAAGATTGCAAAGCATGAAGGGGGTGAGGTTGCAGAGTCAAAGGAGGGGCTTATATAGGTTGTGGCTAGGTTAAGATTAGGCTCTTAGCTGTGGAGTGAGAAGGGCCAAAGACCAACTCTTTGTTCTTGAAGACCATGGCACTATTGACATTCAATCTACCCATGGATGGGGACAGATAGATGAGATAAGAAGATAGATGATGGTTTTGGGGGTTGGGCAGATTAGAGAGAGAGAGAGGGTTCGATCTAGAGAGGGGAGAGTGCTTATTGTTTCCATCAATGGTTGAAGGTAGAAGATGAACATCGACTATCGATCCCAGAGCCAATGGTGGATAGGTGCACACTAGGTATAATGGGGTCAGGTCAATGACCCCTATAATTCCACAAACATTAATGTCACATTAATTTGATCAATTAATCACTCAAATCGTTAATTGAAGATTTTATGCAAATTTTAAAAAATTCATAAGTATTAAATCATAACTCCAATTGAATTGAAATTTTGAAAACTTCTTTCTTATTATCAAATATCAAATTTGACCAAGTTTCATCCCTTAGGGGAAAATTTATTGCCCAAATAAAAACATGAAGGCATGCACATACATGTGTGGCCATACTAGATATTAATTCATTAGACCACTAGGAACGTTTAAAACACTTTGAATTCTAGATTCTTCTTTATTTCTGTATAATATTGCTAGCATGAAATGTAAGAAACGTCATATTGATATCATTTTCTTGATATTTAAATCAATATGTTTCCAAAGTAATATTTTAAACTATCCAGAAATACATATAATATGATAAGGTGTTTAAAACTTGGAAATAACTTTCTAAGATGGTATTACAAATAAAAGGATCACCGCATGTGATATAAATTATAAAGAACCATTATTTCCATAATGGCGTCCCAAAGGACACAGAGTAATCATAAAAACAACCACATTATTTATTTCGAGAATTGTGATTTAATAATATTTTTTCAATTACAACTTTAAATGGAGAGGAATTTCCAAGTCCTCACAATTCACCACACGCAGGAATTCAATAACACATTGGTGAGAGCTAAAATTAGGGTTGGGAGTCAATTGGTTTAGTAATAGTATGCAATCATCCATGCATTCTCATATAATGTAGGATATTTATTATATGCTTTCTTTGGATTTTACATATATGTATGACTCAAACTTTATAATATTATATACGATTCAAATATAGAGAATATATATATATATATAAGTTAGTTATCATGGATGTATACCAGATACATATCATTGACATGTTTTATTTATGGATTGAATATGTGGTTACGGTGGCTCTCTTTCTTTTTGATATTGTTTGAAAAGGAAAATTAATTATTGAATGTTACGAGATTGTGATGATCAAAATATGATGATTACAATTATATTTTTGTTATATTGTTAATTTTAATTCACAACTATGAAATGTTCTTAGTCACTATAAATGAGGTTTTAAGTCACAACTATAATAAACAGTCTTGTAATAAAAAGGAAAGAATAGAAGTATTAGCCTGAAACTAAATACACATATTTCCTTTTCTGATTCTCAAACACTTGAAGCATACTACATCGAGCATGTATTATAATTCACTAACATTTTGTGGATGATAATCATATACTAACAATTTAACATAGCTAAGACATGTAAAATGGTAACTGTGAATAGAAAATATTATTATGAGTGAATCAGTGTTACAAAGAGTCTATATAGCTATGTCTCAAGGTAGGATATTGTAGACATAAATAACATACACTAAACTATTGCTAATGGGACTAAGTAGAGGAAGACCAATTAGCTAATAGAAAGATAATAAATAACATAAAATACGACCAACACTCCTCTCAAACTAGAGAGTACACTACATGTATTCCCAGCTTGCCACACATATAGGCGAAGGATAAAGGTGGAAGAGGCATGTGGAATATATCATCAGTCTATTCGGAAATCTTCACATATGGTGGGTGATCTTCTTGTCAAAAATTAGGTCTCTCACGAAGTGGAAATCAACCTCATTGTGCTTGGTAAATTCAAGAAAAAATGGATTATTAGCTAGATGAATAGTTGTCTGATCATCACATTTGAGAGTTGCTAGAGATGAGAGAGGAAAACCTAATTCTTGAAGAATATAAGTCACCCATTGAATTTCACAACAAGCATGATCTGTAGCATAATATTCCACCTCAATGTTGGAACAAGCCACAATAGACTGTTTCTTACTCTGCCAACTGACGAGGTGACCACTTAATAGAGCACACAAGCCAGAAATGGATCTTCTATCATTCACATCTCTGACCCAATTGACATCAACATAGTAGGTCAAAGATATATCCGAAGACTTTTTTTTGGTAAAGGATACCTATGTCAGGTGCACTTTTCAACTAGTATAGGATATATTGTACCTAACTCTAGTGACATACAATAGGTTTAGCCATGTGTTGTTTAACAACTCTAGCAACAAAGGCAATTTCTATTTGGATAATCAAAAGATATATGAGTTTTCCAATTGTGTATCTATATTTCTCAAGATTGAAAAAAGACCCCCTACTAGATAGAACTTTGTTTTTATAGTCCATAGGTAAATAAACATGTTTAGAATTCAACATATCAAAGTCCTTCAAAAGGTTAAGGACATATTTTCTCTGGGATAAATAAGTTCCCTAACGAGAACATAGAACATCTATGCCCAAGAAGTAGCAGAGTTGTCCCAGATCCTTGATATGAATATGTTGTTGGAGTGCATGTTTCAATGTTGAAAACCCATGGGAATCACTTATGGCGATAATGATATCATCAAAATAGGTGGCAAGAATGATGATTCTAGCTCGAGAAGAACTAAAGAGGAGGATGTAATAATTAAACAATTAGAAAAAACCAAGGCTAGCAAGAACTCCACTTAACTTTTGTAAGCCAGGCCCATGGTGATTGTTTGAGGCCATACAAGGAGTGTTTGAGATATCATACCCTTTTTGAAGACTCCCCATGAGTTGAAAACCCATAGGTTGCTCTATATACACCTCCTCCTAATAATAACCATGAAGGAGGGTATTTTAATATCAAAGTGGAATAGAGGCCGGTCCATTTGAGTGGCAAGAGAGATTACAATCTTGAAAGAAGTAATACAAGTGCCTAGTAAGAAGGTTTCAAAAAAACCACACCATATGTTTGGGTGTCCCCAGAGTCAACAATCTAAAAAGATCTGGATGCGAGCATATAGGACCCAATATTACCTTGATTGGAGGCCAGATGCACTAAAGATGTCCATGCAGATTGCATGTTCATGGAATCACTAGATCATGTGGGTTGTGGAGGAGCATATTGGGAAGCCTATAGAAGTTGTTCATAACTCAACTATGGATATGGAAACATAAGGATTCTTTGATCCTTGGGCAGCATCGACGATCCCAGTGCCACGACTGTCACCATAGAGATGACCATGCTTCTGATAGTACTTCTCATCTAGATGTCCCAATTTGTTGAAGAAGGTACATTTGGGCTTCAGGGAACATCTACGACCACATCTAAGAGCAAAAACAACAATGGCCAGTTGTGATTTTGGTGTAATGGAAGACAAGATCCAGACATGATATGCAGAGATGAGAGAAGACATCTTCCAGAGTGGGAAAGTTGTTTCTGGCCAGGATGATGTTGTAGACAGTTGCATGGGTTGGATGAAGTCCATTGAGAAATTTGGCCATGAAATGATTTTCCCGCTCTTCAGTTTGATATTTTGAATAGACAAGTAAAAATACTCAAGTTGTTGAGACAATTTGGCAATGAAGTCAATGTATTCATCAAGGATGCTATCACCCTAATTTTCACCAAACAATCTATCTCAGATTTTATAAATCCTAAAGGCATTCTTTTCTTACACATAGTGATAATGGGAAGTGTCCCCATAGTTATTTGTAGTTTTGTAAAACACTTACATGGATATAGTAGAAGGTTTCATGCATTTCTATAGACATTATTTTTTGTCTATTTTCTCATTTATATTCAACGGTATCCTCATCATGTTTCTGTATGAATTTCACCTTGTCTCTGGATTTGAGGATGGTTTGGATAGAATTCAACACAATTACATACATAGGAGCACTGTCATTATAGACTATGGTCTTAGGTGAATCTTTACCATCAGCCTTGCCTTTAGACATGATGAAAAGTCACATCAGTTGGACAACTGTGTAAACAAATATCAATCAAGTTACACCTGTAGAATAGCAGTGGAGGAGGATATCAAACTAGTCACACTTGTAGAACAAATATGGACATGAGAAATCACTGGTAAGTTGTACAGTTAAAGGAAGGAGAGATAAAGTTGGAAAGAAACACGATTGTAACACTATCACATGAATAAGGCATTGTGTTAGGAAAAAAATAGGTCCCTAACAACAAACTGCACTCACCTATGCACATAGGGATATATATAGGGAGGAAAGTAAGAAAAAGAGGGGTCTAAGGTTGTTACAACCTTATTTTTATAAGTGGATCCCTATTGTGCTGAGATCAACACACCACGAATAAGATCTGGTGGTGACAGAGAAGGGGAGGAGTACTACTCAGATTTCCTTGGAGGTTGCTATGCCAAAAATCTCAGAGTCAAGGGGCACAAGGGAAGGAATAAAATGAAGAATAACAAAAAATAAGAACAAGAGACGATGTCGGGAGATAGAGGAGTTGAAGACTGCTCTTCAAAAACTTTGAGGTTTAGACGGCTACTCTTGATAGCATGTGTATAACAAATCTTATTATGAAGAATTGGGGTTATAGAAAGTCATATATATAGTATTGTCTCAAGATAGAATGTACTAGAGACACAACCTAATATAAACTAAATCAATTCTAATGGACTTAAGTATATGAAGTTGAGTTGGCTAAATAAAATATAATAAATAGAAAAAACACCAAAACAGTAGCCATGTCAAAATATAAGTGGAAAGAAACCACATAGACATTGTGGTATGAGAAAAAAATACCAACCTAGGTTTATTAGTGGAATATGATTATCAATTTCCAACCCCACAAGTATCCTAAGTCAAAGACTTTTCAACAAAATATCCTTTGAGTGTTTCTACAATAAAAATATCAACTACATTACAAGGAGATGTGTTTGGTCTTATTTATAATAATTAAGATTGTTAACATGAATATAACCTACTTATTTATTGCTTTTAGAAATTCGGATATGTTTAGATTGGATTATAGTTAAATTTTAAACAATGATAAGACAAAAACAATTGCCATCTGATATTGTTGTTCATTTTAATGAACCTTTGTCAACATTATACATTATTATAACAACCTAGATTTTGTCTCTCCTCTGACTATGCAATAATGCACTCAATTTACTTCAATGACCTCTCTCATCACCAATTGGATGGCTTAGAGGCACATATTACTCAATTGTTCAGATATGATTGATTAGTTGCAACTTTGAAATCGATGGTAAATGTTGAGTGACTTAATACACATTGATTGAGTTTTTTTAGAGGAATCAACATGATGATCTTGATCTAAATCCGTGTCCATTACAAATATTATGAAATTTGTGACCCAAGGTGAAGCTTTCACCCAAATCCAAGCTTTGAGGATAAAGGTATGGCTATTTGCTTTTGCCATCTTATCGAGCCTCTCTTTCACCTTTTTTTTTCCTTTTTCCACCACTTGTTGGAACTCAACCCATTTTCTCCTTTCATGGAATGGCTCCTTGTTTGCGCCCAACTTGTCACCTCCCATGCACCCTGGTCCATCGATCTAATGGATGAGGATGAAGCACTGCTGATCCAAATGCTTGGGAGTCATCCCCAACTTTGAGAACAAGTCAAGTAGTTAGAGCTTCTAGCTATGTTAATGTCCCCAGATGGTAGGGCTTTTTGACCTTGTATCCACCCAAATTCATCATGAAACTCTTCCACTTGGTCTCCCTGACCATTTACCTATGTTTTCCTAGGCTTTTAGGGCATGGGAGGGGTATGGGGGCACCCTCCCACCATGGTCGCCCACCATGGCCAATGCCATAGCGTATGGAGGCATCTATCCCCCCTCACACCCTATTATTAGTCCCTTTATCTCTGCCTCATCTTACCCTTTGTTTTCCCCCAATTTTCTAAGCCTTTTCTCCGCTCTTTGCTCTCTCTAGAGCTCCCCCAACCTAGGCATGGCGCCGCCGCATCCAGCTTATAGGTTCACAGCTCCAACGTCCATCGCCCGTATCTGATCCCCCCATCGTGTTTGCCATCTTTATGTGAGACCAACTAGCCACCTCATGTGGCCTATCTCCCTCTCAGCCTCACTTTGTGGGATCTTCGGTGAGCTCAAGCTGCGGTGCCCCTGTGCCATGGGTGAAAGGTTGTCCTAGTGAGGGAGACAAAGCCTCGGTCGCACGATTGAGATCCTAGGGATGGGTCCCTTTCATATCCCCTCAACCCTCCCCCCTCTATTTCATAGGTTTGACCCATTCAAGGAAGATGTGGAGTCACCTGACTCACATGGACCCACAGTTGGCGCCTAACCACAGAGTGCCACATCACCCCCAATGTGGTATATTCTCTCTTCACACATATGTATACCCTAAATCTTACAAACTTCATACAAAATCATACCTTGGTGTAAAAATGAGATGGTGTATGTGAATTCAACTACTTGACGAGATCTATCCAATGAACCTTGCTTCAAAGTCTAATTCCATTTGTTGCTCTTGTCATGTTGAAAATAGCATCAAATGCATCTCTTTTACACGATTAATGATGATTTATGCTCAACCATGATCATTT
This sequence comes from Alisma plantago-aquatica, assembly GCA_963693085.1. Taxonomy (NCBI): domain Eukaryota; kingdom Viridiplantae; phylum Streptophyta; class Magnoliopsida; order Alismatales; family Alismataceae; genus Alisma; species Alisma plantago-aquatica. The sequence continues at coordinate 109,199,931 of OY856412.1, forward strand.
AATGACCCCACTTTCTTTTTATGGTTCTCATTAGTAACCTATGACATGTTGTACTATTTGAATCAAACTTGATCGTGCCATGCTTTAATAATTATTCTAATTCATTGAGATGAACCATGAAATGTATGTAGTATGGACTTTAATGCTAAAGGTCATTAAATGGATGTTCAACTTGATCATATGCACTCCAAATTATCATGTTTGATAAAGATTAGTAATTTTTTATACTTGATGTACCAAGATCCTAAATATTCCATACTATAACTCTATTGTAACTTGATGTGATGAAAAGTGACATTAAATGTGATATTTATGGACTTATCTTGTTGGATCCTTAATATATGTGCAAAATGGATCAATAATGATTGAAACTTTATATTGACCCTCAATATCAGTAAATTTATGCATTATAACTCAAAGTATCATGTGAAACACTCTTGTGCACAAATTGTGACAAAGTGACCTAGACGTGACATGAAATATGACCTAATTTGCAATGATACTAAACCAAGATCTATTTCTTGTAAAAAGCTCACCCTAATGGTCACCCATGATATTTTATATATTCAAATAAGTAACTTGTTGATATGTATGACACAAAATCAAGCTTGAACTCATCTTTATGCTAATGGTTACAATCTTGCATGAAAACGACTCAAAATGACTAGTTTGGCAATGTTGATACTTATGTTGTTGAATCTTGCTCGAAACTCATGTTTGCTCCATTTAGGATCTTGATACTATAATCATATATCCCTAATCTAGTTGTGGTGTGTCACTTTAAGTGAAAAATGAACCCATGATGTACTATGTTGCTTGATAATGATAACACATGATCTAGTTTGAGATAGTGAGATCAATGTTGAAGGAAATGAGTACTTAGATTTAAGTGACACACCCAACCCCCATGATAATGATTGAGACCTACTCTCGTTGATATTAATCATAACAAACTTTCTTAAAATGTCAGCATCTCTATGATGACTCAATTTCCAATATCTAGTCATGCTTTCTATATATGGTCTTCTAAATCGAATGCTTAATCTTGTGCTTGTATCAAGGTACACTTTATCCTCAAATTGGCCAGTCTAGTTGTATTGAAATTGCATGTATGTATATAGTATGAATTCTTGGATTAATATACTTGTTTGAGCTATATGTTCCCTACAACTACTACATTTTGGTTTGGATTACATATGTTGAGCATAGTTGAAAACATAATGATAGATGTCCATTATACAACCTTGGGCACCTGCCTATATTCTCCGGGTAATAACACAAGGCTGGATGTCCTACTTGTGTTGTCATGATAGGGCAAACCATTTTGATACTATTGGATCCTAGATGGGTGATTGAATGCTCTAGAGGGGGGGTGAATAGAGCTGAATGTACTTCAACAAAATTCATTAGACCTTCAGATATATCAAAAGATAAGGTTGCTAAATAGGAAGTTTGAGTGCAACTAAAACATGCATAGCAAGGGAGAGAGAGATTGAACATACACCAATTGACAAGATATTTAGAGTGGTTCCACACTTCAAACTAGACGTGAGTTAGTCCACTACCTAGAGAGGTCAACCTCTAGGATTTCTTAACCATTGCACTCTTATATTCATTCATAAGATTTACTATACATGACCACCAAAGGACTTACCTATCCAATACAAAGAGTCTTCAACCTTACCAAGGACTTACCCACTTTACAATGAGTCTTTGGCCTTCTCCAAGGACTTACCCACTCTAGCACAAGTCTTCAGCCTTGCAAGGATTACCCACTCTTCTTGGATCTTCAGCCTTTGACTTCACCTTCACTCAGAGAAGCTTCCACCAAGGACTTACCCACTTGAGCAAGGAGTCTTATGCCTTCACCAAGGGCTTACCCACTCTTGCTCCAAGTCTTCAGTCTTGATCTTCACCAAGGGATGCCTTCCCTTGTTCTTCTTCACCTCTCTTAGCCAAGAGAGAGAACCTTCATCTTCATGGTTGAAAAGAGAGATAGGGAGGTGGTGGAAGTGAGAGCCTCACAAGATATACATGTAGGACTAGCTCTATTACAGATTTCCTACTCACTACAATGAATGTAGCAAGTGATTAAGCTTAGAGAGAAAGAGAGGAGGTTGTAGGAAGCACTCAACTATAGAATAGGAACCTCACATAGAGTTTCTCATTGAATGCTCAACCTTGGAATGAAGCCCAAGGGGTCCTATTCATAGTTAGGGATGCCCCTTAGCCTTTGGGAACACTTAAGAACAAAAACTAGCCGTTTTGTGGCTTGAAATGGATATATTTTCACTTGTTGCAACTCCACAATGGCTAGAAACACTTTTCTGCAATTTTCTGTACAGTGCAATCAGTCGAGTTTCTATAAAGGTAACTCGACCGATACCACTAAAAGACAAGACCAATTTAGGCCATCGGTCGAGTTTGTCCTGGAGTAACTCGACCAATTCACTTAAATCAGTTTTGGTCAATAGAGGGATCGGTTGAGTTCTATGAAGTGTAAACTCGACCGATAAAAAGTCATTTTCAAGATCCAATCAGGATCGGTCGAGTTTGCATCTCAATCGATGAACAAATTGATGTGAATTTTGGAAAATGGCTTTTGAGTGCTTAAACATTTGATCTAAGTTCTCCTGATTATTTCTAAGCTTAATAACAAGTCATACAATCATTACAAGTGATTTACAACATGATTCTAATGGATTTACATCATATTCCAAAAACGTACACTTGTATTGACTTTGACTTGTGTTTTCTCTAATTTGATGTGCGCAAGTTAGGGCATTGGAGTGTGTCTATACCTAATCTGAAATCACTCAAGTAGATACATTAGACACAAATAAGTGGAATGGTTTAGTCATTATCAAAACAAGGGTTTAGTCAATTTAGACCTTGAGTCAACATATACAAGGGTATCTCTTGGCTATAGCCTTGAGGTCCCTTACGAATAGGGTTAAGTCTTGACGTTTAGTCTTGTATGCCCTCGTGTTGAAACAAGGTAGCTAATTTTGAGCACCCTCACAGACCCCTTCTTTTGAGAAGTTGGTCAAAGGCCTTATGATAATGTTGATATAATGGAAATGAACTTAAAAGACACGTGTATGTTAATAAGAGAGTCTTTAAATGTTGTTGCTTTGATTCTTGTTACTACATCATGCTTTGCCAAGCAATATATGTTCTTAAACATGTAATTTTATATGCTTGCATATCATACTCAACACAATTGTACTGATGTGTACCCATTTCATGATTTTAGGTAACATGTACACTATGAATCTCTAATGGTGATCAATGCTTTTGCATTTATCATAATCATGATCTTACTCTGATGATATATAATGACATGCATATGGAATACACATGGTTGATATATGAGACCTAAGATCTAGTCAGGTATTAGTTTCTTTTATGATTTTTTATCTCAACCTTAGTTTCTCTTTGTGGTTTTATTCATGCATGTGTTATGTGATCTATCCTATGGATGGATGCTCGGGTACTCTTGCCTTTGGCTTTATAGCCATTAGGAGTGAGGATTTGGGTAACAAACAGTTCATGACATATGGTACCAGAGCAATCACATATCCTCTATGCATGCTTAATAACCCAATCTTGTATGAACCTTGGGAAAACATAAGTCCATAATAGTGAAGTTGAGGTGTCTAGGCAGGTCACTACATGGGGTCTGATGCACCTCCTATCCGCCTAGCTGTGGTGGCTGAGGTCTCCCTTATATACCTACCCGACGGAAGTGAATCCAAGACTGCATTAAGGATTTCCCCCTAAAATCTTAGAGAGTCTTCTAAAATCTCATTTCTTCTCTAAGGACTACCCTAAGACACCCATTAGATGATGATTAGATAGTTTCTCATCTCCTCATATGATCTCTCTTGTGACAATTAATCACATGAACACTTGATTATGGGTTGCTTATGTATGGGGAAAATACGATTTGAATGAATTGGTAAAAGTTGATGCATGATGAGAATGATACCATGATCTAATCTTAATTTGAAAACTCGATTATGATTAGTGAAAGTAATCTTGAAGCTAATTACTCATGTGTAACATCTCAGATCATGTAAACTCAATTTTTACCAAATTTCAACCTATGTGCTTCCTATGTTTGAGGCAAATGATAATGATCATTAATATTATGAAATAAGGATAGCTCATACTTGATACCTCATGGTTGATGAGGTCCCTATTGATTAAGTATATCTTGCCTTATTGTCGACTAAACATCAAACATAATTAAGCAAACATTTCCCCTATTTGCTGACATGTATCATGATCATGCCTTGTGGTGACTATCACTTTGGACTCTCAATATCATGATGAAAAAATTGATACAAGAGGCACAATCCCCTATTGATAATAATGCATCATTGTTAAACTCAACTTTGAATAATACGAAAAATATGAGATCTCAATTATACTTGATAATGCTCAAATTGTTGAAAGGGCCTATATTGACTTCTCTATTTTCAAGTATACCCCCTTGCTCTTAATTTTTGAAGAGAAGGGAACATCAAATACATGGAATCCTAAAACATGATTACTCTATAATGATAAATGATCCTTGATCGATCTCATGACCTTGTGAAATACAATTCAATAAATGATGCTCTTCCTATTTTATAGACTTGATACTTCATATTTAATGAGGAAAATTTTGATAGATTAGGGTGATAGTTTTTTTTGATAACTTACCTAACCTAGGTCACATCCCTATTATGATTGCCTCTAAATTTTTCATATTATTGATTATTTAGAGTACATAAAGGTAACCCCTTTCATACTATTTTGACCTCTTGACCTAAATCTCTAATAGGTCAAAAGATATGATGATATTGAAACCCGTTACTAAATCCCAATTTGATGATTATATTGAAATATGATGATGTTAATTATAGCTTGTGGTTAAGTTCCTAGAAGAACCTAGGTCTAGATCATTCGTCAACCTCGAATACCATGATAATGAAATTGATATTGATATCAAAAAATGTTGGTTGATTGTTGCTAATGGATGAATGATCCCATCTATGGTCTAATTAGGAATCTTGTAGCCTAGCTTCAAAGTTTTGGACCTATGAATTTTTTTGTCCAAAGTGATGGCTCTTGATATCGATTCACGAGATCTTAACTAGTGATTACTCATCTCGATATTGATTTGACTCCTATGATCATTGTATTTGGATCTTGAGATCACTCTCAATATAATATTAATGATTTTCATGTTCCCAAATCTCAAATTTTTGAAATGATGATTATATTGATTCACTCAATTTATGAATTAGGGATAAGCTCTCATGTGGACTAGGGTGGGACCTTCCATTGATTTTTATACAAAACCATGATATTGAAATATGACGTTTGTATCGAATGATAAAATATAAAATATAAATCATGGATGTATAGTCCCACCTAGGGCCAATGTAGAATTTGAAACCCTAAATGTTAAGATTGAAAGTCATGCTTCACTCTTGAATCAAAGAGCACTATTCAATTGTCTTCAATGGCAATTTCTCCAAATTTGTGATATTTTTATGATCTATGTGACTATGGTTGAACCTAGATGTTGGATTTCTTGACATTGGAATAATTTCAATGATTGAAGGATGATGATGCTACATATGAAGCATTATTATTGTGGACATGATATGGAATATGAATTCCCAATGTCCTTTGAGGATTTTCTTTAGTTTTGGTCACAAAATTCCTTCTTAAGGTGGAGAGGATGTAGCAACCTAGATTTTGTCTCTCCTCTAACTATGCAGATAATGACTCATAATGCACTCAATTTAATTCAATGACCTCTCGCATCACCAATTGGATGGCTTAGAGCCACATATTACTCGATTGTTGAGATATAGTTGATTAATTACAACTTTTTGAAATCAATGGTATAATGTTGAGTGACTTAATACACATTAATTAAGTTTTGAAGTTTTGAGAGGACTCAACGTGCTAATCTTGATCTAAATCCTTATCCATTATCAAGATGGTGAAATTTCTGCCCCGGCAACAAAGATTTCACCCAAATCTGAGCTTCGAGGAAAAAGATATGGCTATTTTTTTTACCCTCTTATATAGCCTCTCTTTCACCTATTCTTTTCCTTTTTCTACCTTAGTGGGCCTCATACCTTTTGCTCCTCTCACAGGCCAGCTCCTTGGTTGTACCCAACTTGTCGCCTCCCATGCACCATGGTCCATCAATCCAATGGATGAGGATCAAGCATCATTGATCCAATGGCTGGGGAGTCATCCCCAACCTTGAACACAAGTCAAGTAGCTAGAGCTTCTAGCCATGTCGGTGTCCCACGATTATAGGACTTTTTGACCTTGTATCCACCCAAAGTTATCACAAAAATCTTCCAGTTGGTCTTTCTGATCATTTCCCTATGTTTTCCTAGGCTTTTAGGGCTTGTAAGGGGTATGTGGCACCCTCTCACCATGTCCAAGGCCACAGTGGGTGGCAACATCCAGTCCCCCTCACCCTCTTATTAAGCCCCTTAGCTCTATCTCATCTTGCCCTTTATTTTCCCCTAGTTTTTTGATATTTTCCCCTCTCTTTGCTCACTCTAGAGCTCCCCCAACGTAGGCATGGCATCGCCACATCTATCTTGTGGGTCATATCTCCAATTTCCATTGCCCCTATTGACCCCCCCCCTGTGTCCACCACATCGATGCGAGACCAATCGCTCACCTCATGTGGCCTGGCTCCCTCTCATCCACACTTTGCAGGATCTCTGGTGAGCTCAAGCTGTGATGCAGCCATGCCATGGGCGTGAGGCTGTCCCGACGAGGGAAACAAAGCCTCATTCGCACAATCGCGGTCCTAGGGCTAGGTCCCTTCCATCTCACCTAAACCCCCTTCTCTATTTCTTAGGTTTGACCCAGCCAAGGAAGATGTGGAGCCTCCTGACTCACATGGACTCACATTCGGTGCCCAACCATGGAGTGCCACATCACCCCACATTACCTAGGCACGACATGAAATATGACCTAATCTGCAATGATGCTAAATCGAGATCAATTTCTTGCAGAAATTTCACCCTAATGGTCACCCAATTTCTATTTGATATATTAATCAGTAACTTGTTAATATGTATGACACAAAATCAAGCTGGAGACATGTCTATTCTACTGTTTACAATCTTGCATGAAAACGAGTCAAAATGACTAGTTTGGCGATGTTGATACTTATGCTGTTTAATATTGTTTGAAGCTCATGTTTGCTCTAGTTAGGATATTGAGACTATAATCATATATCCCTAATCTAGTTGTAGTGTGTCACTTTATGTGCTAAATGAACCCATGATGTATTATGTTGCTAGATAATGATAACACATGATCTAGTTTGGGATATTGAAATCAATGTTGAAGGAAATGAGTACCTAGACTTAAGTGACACATCCAACCCCATGATAATGATTAATGAGACCTACTCTTGTTGATATTAATTATAAAACATTTGTTTGTGATGTCAGGATCTCTATGATGACTCAAATGTCAAGATTTAGTCATGCTTTCTATGTATGGTCTTTTAAATCAAATGCTTAATCTTGTACTTTTATCACAGTACACTTTATCCTCATATTGGCCAGACTAGTGACATTGAAATTGCATGTATGTATGTAGTATAAATGCTTGACTTCATATACTTTTTTGATCTACTTGTTCCCTATGACCACTACATTCTGATCTTGATTACATATGTTGAACAAACTTCAAAAACATAAAGATAGATGTCCATTATACAACCTTGTGCACCTGTCTATATTCTCAGGGTAAAGACACAAGGTTGGGTGTCCTACTTGAGTTGTCAGGATAGGGAAGCCATGTTGATACAAGAGTTATCTCTTGGCAATGACCTTGAGGTCCCTCACAAATAGGGTTAACTCTTAACATTTAGTCTTGTAGTCCCTCATGTTGAAACATGATAGCTAATCTTGAGCACCCTCACTAACCCCTTCTTTTGAGAAGCTGGTCAAAAGTCTTATGATAATGTTAGTATAATGAAAAACGTTCTTGAATGTTAGTAAGAGAGTTTGTAAATGGTGTTGCTTCATTTTGTGTTATTACATTATGCTTTTGCTAAACAATATATGTTCTTAAGCCTGCAAGTTTATATGTTTGCACAGCGTACTCAGCACAGTTGTGCTGACATGCACCCATTTCATGATTTTAGGTAACATGTACACTATGAATCTTAATGACGATCAATGATTCCACACTTATGATAATCATGATCTTACTCTAATGATATATAATGACATGTAAATGGAATACACATGGTTGATATATGGGACCTAAGATCTTGACAAGTTTTAGTTTAGCATGCTTTTATGCTTTGTTATCTCATACCTTAGTTATTGTTTGTGGCTTTGTTCATACATATGTTGTGTGATCTTATCCTATGGATAGACGCTCGGATCCTCTCGCCTTTAACTTTCTAGCCATTAGGAGTGAGTATTTGAATAACATATTGTTTCATGACAAACATCTACTTTAGATAACCAATAACTTGTGTGACAATTGTTTGAGTGGTCGTCGTTCTAAATGTTGAAGTAGAAAGCAAATTCTCATGTAATGCCACATAAAAATCTGACCTGACTTCTGATATGGACGGACGCTCGGGTCCTTTCACCTTTAGCTATAACATACTAGATCTCAGACCCTACCCTGGAAGTTGACATTTTGGACTTAGCCAAACAAGGTTGAAGGTTAGACCTAAATTGATGTTTAGTATAACCCCAATGAGATAATGCATGTATAGATCACCTTACTGAAACCTAGTGTTCTAACATTAATCTTATGTTTATAATGGATACATAAAATATGCCACATAACTCATTTTGGTGGTAATATGAAGATAAGGAACTAAATTGGATGAATAATTTAGATAATGGGCCGTTAATGGGCCATATGACATGTCTCATAAAAAGAAGTCTTAAAAGTGGAAACAAATTTCAAATTCAAAATTGACATATCAAAATTAGCCTAAATGTCAAATTTCATCTAATTTGGACAACCTTAAAATATTAGGATAAGTTTAGGAGAGAGAAAATATGTAAAAGACATAAGTAATGAATAATGTGATTATATAGCTTCAAAATATGGAAATAATTTCAAATTCATATTCAACACATCAAAGATAACTTGTGTATAAAGTTTGGTCCAATTTGGATGTTGTTTGTGCAAGTTATGCAATTTTAGGAACATTTTGGACTTTTCTACAATTTATCCAACTGGGAGGTTTTCTTTGCAAATTGTCACATGAATTATAATCCTTATATATTAACTTACCATTCTCGAGTTTTTGAAGCATAGGGAACCTAGTTGCACCTTGGTTTGAAGGTGTTTCTTTCCAAGGGCATTTTAAGGATTATTCTCTTTATAAATGAGCTTATCTTGAGAAGTTATCAACCAATGGGGTTATTTCTTTGATTGGAGGTCCATTGGGATGGCCTATAAGTGTCAATAAACTGACATTTGATATTCAAGAAGCCTCTATGAGCTGTCTTCTTGCATGGACATGAAATCCCTAGGCTAAGGACACATGGAAAGCTCCATGGACACCTCATGCTTGACTTCTTCCTTATCCATAAAGGTTTGCATGTCCATAGACACCCTTAGCGTTGGACACATGGAAAGTAACTTGTCACCTCATGCTTGAATTCTTCCTTATCCATAAAGGCTTGCATGTCCATGGAAACCCTTATACATGACACATGGAAAGTCTCATAGACACCTTATACTTGACCTCTTTCTTTATATAGCCATATCTACCCTTCCCAACTCCAAATTCAAAAACTATTGCTCTTCTTTATTTCCTCTAGCTTTAGGAATTACTCATACTCTATTTTGCGATGAAGGTGCTGTCCCAAGGTAAAAGAAGGTGCCTACCTTGGTGAAGAAGGCTCCTAGGGTTCCAAATTTCTCTATTTAGGATTTCTTAAGCTCCTCCTTGGTTATTTCGACCAAAACTAGTAATTTTTCTCCTTTCCTTACCTATTTTCATGTTGTTATAGTCTTCCTTCCACCTTCCTCTAGGTCAGAACCCTGGTCTTCCATTGGGAAACCTCACCTACAGCCCTTAAACACCCCATCTCCATGTTCTTTTGTTAGGGGTTTTCACCTCTAAAGTGGAGAAGGTGCTTCTTGCTCGAGATAGGAGCTTTGTTGAAGAAACCAACCTCTCTAAGCTTAGGAACCTTACTTATTGGACCTGTCCAACTTCCCTAGAGGTTCTTTGTAGGCCTAGGCTTGACTTGGACTATTTAGACTCTGAAGTTGAGGTATGATGTATCCCCTATTCTTCTATGTTGAGCAATTCACTAATGCTTATTCATTCTCTTTGTCCTATGGACATATCCTATACACAATGTATTTTCTTTTGAAAATCATGATTCATGTGAACTACCTTATTTGATATTGATCATGTGATCATGGATATTCTTTTAAACTCTTATCTTAGGCTTTGTTCATGATGGAACTCTAAAATATGACATGTGATGTCTTTTGCCCACTTACGAGGTGGATGTATATGTTGGTCACTTATGTGGTGACTAGTTTATATATTCTGACTATACTTTCTACTTGCCTCTACATTTAACATGCTATGTGATTCAGTAGCACTAGAGTAGTGTAATTGCATTGGTTTTTATGGCAGATGTGTTATTTTCTGTCGAGGAGATGTGAAATTTCCTACTCTTTTGGGATGAAAAGGAACCTCATACCCAGGACAAGATGTGTGATTCTTGGCTCATGCTTTATATATTTGGGAGATTGGAAGTATTCCTTTCTCTATCAGGTTTCAAGTTTATGAGACTTGTCTGCCTTTGTGTTTATATTGTTCTAGGGCTATGTTTATCTCACATGCATGCAGGTTGATGATATGGGGTATGTGTCCTAATTCTTTATATGTGCTTGTGTGGCACAATCTTTATGTCTTATTAATAGCAAGTATTCTATTGTTATCATATGATTTCAATTCCTTTTCTCTTGATACCCATTTGGGTGGTCCTTATCCTTTCTATGGGAAGCCTTTTATATTTGATGCTCTTTATTCCATATATTGCTCAATTTCCTATTTAGTATACACATACCAGCCTTTGTTGATGTCATCTATTTTCTCTTCTTTCTGGGGTATGCTTCCAATCCTAGGTGAAGGACTTGGATGATAAGGCATGAAGTTTTGGACCAGCTTAAGGAGTTAAAGCTTGGAGACAAAGTTTTTATGGTTTAGATTTCCCTCTACTTAGATCCTTATGGTGTATCATACATGTAAACCCTTATGGAATATTATGATGTACTTTTGTAATCTTTTGTGAAAATTGAATATAGTCATTATTTTTATTCCGTTGCTATACTTTGGTTGTTTTGAATACCATTTATTGAAGTTTGAAAATTTTGCACCTATTCTAGCATACCTTTGAGTGTGTTTAGAATGGATATTTTATTCTTCAATTTTTTAGTAAGGGGGTGATCCTGCCTCCTTACAGCATGGTATCAGAGCCCATGGTAGTCAGAATCTGACTATTTTAATTTTGTCTCTCTAGTTAGAATCTTTGCTTTACCTTTAAGTGACATGCTTTCCCTAGAGTTTATCAATACATGATGAAGGCTTGATTTAAGATCATATAGTTTCACATTAGAATAATGATGGATAGATCCTTAAAATACTTACAAGTAAAAGATGCATAAGTAACCATAGTAACTTGAGGTTGTTTAGCTCGGCCCTTAGGCAGCTACTAGGACATGAAGTTGAAATCAAAGGTGTCTAGAAAGGATCAGGGTTCAGGGGTAGGATTTTCCTCTGCACCACTAGCTTGATTTATGAGGACTCCCGAATCCATATGATATCGGCCTGGCCTGAGCTGATATGAATTGTTCAAAATGGCATGCTTTTAGGCAATAGTAGCCTTAGACATCTATATGATTTATCTTTAGGGACCCTAATATGTTGAACTAGTCTCCTAGGTGTAAAGACTTGTTTGAGGATAGACAAGATCAAGTTAACCCATAGTTCATAGTTAGTCTTTGCAAGTTATGTTTCTTTTTTTTGCATGATGCTTATGTTGTTGGATGTAAGGAAGTGTAGTTGAACCTTTTGTACCTAAAGAATAGTTTTGACTTAATAAGATGAATCCTTTAAGGGGTCGTGAATAAGTTGTTGTCTTATATATGGATGTTTTGATTTCGAGGACGAAATCCCTTTAAGGGGTGGTGTGTTGTAACATACTAGATCTCAGACCCTACCCTAGAAGTTGACATTTTAGACTTAGCCAAACAAGGTTGAAGGTTAGACCTAAATAGATGTTTAGTATAACCCCAATGAGCTAATGCATGTATAGATTACCTTAATGAAACCTAATTTTCTAGCATTAATCTAAGGTTTATAATAGATGCATAAAATATGCCACATAACTCATTTTGGTGGTAATACGAAGATAAGGAACTTAAACGAATGAATAATTTAGGTAATGGGTCGTTAATGGGCCATATGACATATCTCATAAAAATAAATCTCAAAATTGGAAACAAACTTCAAATTCAAAATCGACATATCAAAATTAGCCTACGTGTCAAATTTCATCTAATTTGGACAACCTTGAAATATTAGGATAAGTTTAGGAGAGAGAAAATGAGTGAAAGGCATAAGTAATGAATAATATAATTATATAACTTCAAAATATGGAAATAATGACAAATTCATATTCAACACATTAAAGATAACTAGTAGATGAAGTTTGGTCCAATTTGGATGTTGTTTGTGCAAGTTCTGCAATTTTAGGTACATTCTGGACTTTTATACAATTTACCCAATTGGGAGGTTTTCTTTGCAAATTGTCACATGAATTATAATCATTATATATTAACTTACTATTCTCGAGTTTTTAAATTATAGGGAACCTAGTTGCACCTTGGTTTGAAGGTGTTTCTTTCCAAGGGCATTTTAAGGATTACTCTCTTTATAAATGAGCTTATCTTTAGAAGCCATCAACCAATGGGGTTATTTCTTTGATTGGAGGTCAGTTGGAATGGCGTATAAGTGTCCATAAACTGACATTTGATATTTAAGAAGCCTCTATGAGTTGTCCTCTTGCATGGCCATGAAATCCCTAGGCTAAGGACACATGGAAAGCTCCATGGACACCTCATGCTTGACTTCTTCCTTATCCATAAAGGTTTGCATGTCCATAGGCACCCTTAGCATTGGACACATGGAAAGTAACTTGACACCTCGTGCTTGACTTCTTCCTTATCCATAAAGGCTTGCATGTCCATGGACACCCTTATACATGACACATGGAAAGTCTCATAGACACCTCATACTTGACCTCTTTCTTTATATAGCCATATCTACCCCTTCCCAACTCTAAATTCAAAAACTCTTACTCTCCTTTATTTCCTCTAGATTAGATCATAACTCCTACTCTATTTGGCCACAAAGGTGTTGTCCCAAGGTAAAAGAAGGTGCCTACCTTGGTGAAGAAGGCTCATAGGGTTCCAAATTTCTCTATTTATGATTTCTTAAGATTCTCCTTGGTTATTTTGACCAAAACTAGTAAGTGTTCTCCTTTCCTTTCCTATTTTCATGTTATTAGTCATCCTTACACCTTCCTCTAGGTCGGAACCCTGGTCTTCCATGGTGAAACCCCACCTAGAGCCCTTAAACACCCCATCTCCATGTTCTTTTGTTAGGATGTTTCACCTCTAAAGTGGAGAAGGTGCTTCTTGCTCGAGATAGGAGCTTTGTTGGAGAAACCTGCCTCTCTAAGCTTGAGAATCTTACTTATTGGACCTGTCCACCTTCCCTAGAGGTTCTTTGGAGGCCTAGGCTTGACTTGGACTGTTTAGACTCTGAAGTTGAGGTATGATGTATCCCCAATTCTTCTATGTTGAGCAATTCACCTATGCTTATTCATTCTCTTTGTCCTATGATCATTAGACTATACACAATGTCTTTTCTTTTGAAAATCATGGTTCATGTGAACTACCTTATTTGATATTGATCATGTGATCATGGATATTCTTTTGAACTCTTATCTTATGCTTTGTTCATGATGGAACTCTAAAAGATGACATGTGATGTAGTCTTTTGCCCACTTATGAGGTGGATGTATATGTTGGTCACTTATATAGTGACTAGTTTATATATTCTGACTATATTTTCTACTTGCCTCTACATTTAACATGCTATGTGATTCCGTAGCACTAGAGTAGTGTAATTGCATTGGTTTTTATGGCAGATGTGTTATTTCCTGCCGAGCAGATGTGATATTTCCTACTCTTTTAGGATGGAAATGAACCTCATACCCAGGACAAGATGTGTGATTCTTGGCCCATGCTTTATATATTTGGGATATTGGGAGTATTCCTTTCTCTATCAGGTTTCAAGTTTATGAGACTTGGCCGCCTTTGTGTTTATATTATTCTAGGACTATGTTTATCTCACATGCATGCATGTTGATGATATGGGGTGTGTGCCCTAATTCTTTACATGTGTTTGTGTGGCACAATCTTTACATTTTATTAATGTCAAGTATTCTATTGTTATCATATGATTTCAATTTCTTTTCTCTTGATATCCATTTGGGTGGTCCTTATCCTTTCTATGGGAAGCCTTTTATATTTGATGTCCTTTATTCCATATATTACTCAATTTCCTATTTAGTATGCACATACCAACATTTGCTGATATCATCTATTTTCTCTTCTTGCTGGGGTATGCTTCCAACCCTAAGTGAAGGACTTGGATGATAAGGCATGAAGTTTTAGACTAGCTTAAGGAATTAAAGCTCGGAGACAAAGTTGTTATGGTTTAGATTTCCCTCTACTTAGATCCTTATTTTGTATCATATATGTAAATCCTTATGGAATATTATGATGTACTTTTGTAATCTTTTGTGAAAATTGAATATAGTCATTATTTTTATTCCGTTGCTATACTTTGGTTGTTTTGAATACCATTTATTGAATTTTGAAAATTTTATACCTATTCTAACATACCTTTGAGTGTGTTTGGAATGAATGTTGTATTCTTAAATTTTTGTTTGGTAAGGGGGTGATCCCGCCTCCTTACATTAGCTTTCTAACCATTAGGAGTGAGGATTTGAATGTCAAATGGTTATGTGACAAACATCTACTTTAGATAACCAATAACTTGTGTGACAATTGTTTGAGTGGCCGTCGTTCTAAATGTTGAAGCAAAAAGCAAATCTCGTGTAATGCCACATCAAAATCTGACCCGGCGTCCGATATGGACGACGGACGCTCGGGTCCTCTCGCCTTTAGCTTTCTAGCTATTAGGAGTGATGATTTGAATACCAAACAGTTCAGTGACAAACATCTACTTCAGATAACCAATAACTTGTGTGACAATTGTTTGAGTGGCCGTCGTTCTGAATGCTGAAGCAAAAAGCAAATTCTCGTGTAATGCCACATCAAAATCTGACCCGGCGTCCGATAACATATATTGAGGACGTGTCACATGGTTGGGTAGGTTGGATTGGAGTCGGACTACAACAACAAAGGGTTGAACTCACTCAACTTTAAATGAATGGTGAAACCTTTACATATATTGGGTATAAGGTAGGGGCTGGGCCTCATGTACCATATATATCTTTTACTGAATCTAAAAATAGTTGTAATGGTTTAGGTGAGTTATAAAATGTTGTTATTCTCATACCTTTCATTATAATCCTTACATGTATGTCGTCTGCAGAAAGGCACTTTCACAAGGCAAATAAATAAGTCATCGCTGTACGCATTTGCACCATTGGTATCGGCAGCCAATCAAGTTGTACAAAAGGGGATATCGGCGATTACATGGCCCGTCCATCCTGTACATTTCTGGTTTCCATAGACTCGTGAGGTTGCGTTCAATCTGATTAAAAAAAGTGTTTTCAATCTGCTATCCACCGGCGCGAGCGGAGACAGCCGGGCGATCTTTGCCAAAGTGGATAATCCGTTTGCCATCTGGTCCACTTGGTTGCTGTGGTGTGGACTGAGGTGACCGGAGAAGAAGCTGCGGCATAGGAGGAATTTCCTGGCGAAATTAGCAGCAGGAGGCTGCCAGTAAGCAGCAGCAATGTCCACCTCCCCCTCCCTCTCCCGCCTCCATTCTCCATTCCTCTCGTCCCCGTCTATCCACAATTGCCGCCTCCTTCATGGAGCTTCTCACAGTTCGGTTCGTCTTCCAAGGCGAAAGAAGGCACTGGCTCCAGTTAGGGCGGTAGAGATGGACCAGAACACGGTATGAATACCTCCATTCTCCTCCATTGCCTGCCCCTGTTCTATACAATTTCTCTCCCCGCGCTCTCCTTTTTCCCGCGCTGACGGTAATCTGGTTGTCTTCTTCGTCTTTCCCCTGCAGTTGGTAGCCATCACTGTTGGCGTCGCTAGCGTCGCCATAGGTATCGGGATCCCCATCTTCTACGAGACCCAAATCGACAGTGCGGTAATGCTCCGTAGCTTCACCTATCACACGCGTTCTACTGGGCTTCATCTCTCTGATCTGCATAAGCTAATAACTTGTCTCTTGACGGCTCTGTTGTTACTGTTTCTTTGCAGGCTAAGAGAGAGAACACGCAGCCTTGCTTCCCCTGCAGTGGCTCTGGCGCGCGTGAGTCCCTTTCCTCCCCGCATCATCCGACCCCAAATAATTCGCTCGTCGCTTTCCACTTTTAACATTACACTGTTCCGCATGGCATTTGCCATCTTTTCGAGCTACGTAATTAATGACTAGGAAAGAAAACTGGATTTGGCGATTCAATCTTCAACCTGCTCGTCTTGGCAGTGCAATGCAGGTTCTGTACGGGAACTGGGAAGGTGACCGTGGTGCTCGGTGGAGGGGAGACGGAGGTATCTCAGTGCATCAACTGCGACGGGGCAGGGACCCAGACTTGCAACACCTGTCAAGGAACTGGGATCCAACCCCGGTACCTCGACCGCAGGTATGCAACTGCATTCGTTGTTTCTGTCTTTACATAGATAAAGCCTGCAGTGCTCGTTCGTTGCAATTATTATGGAGCATGCCAAGCCTCGAAGTTTATCCTAACCTATTCTCCATATCTGAGCACATCCTCAATTATGTTTCTGCAGGATCAGGCTTGAGTTATAACATTAGAGACAAACTTGTTTTTCTTAATTATTCCCAAGCTTCATAGGAAATATTAGCTTATTTCCGTTTCCGAAGCTTGATATCAGTGGTTTTGTAGAATGTTATATTTCTAGATAATAGCTATAGTTACACTGTTAAGAGGAAAAAACACTACTAGACATTCCTTTTGTGGATTCATGGGGTATCAGCGCATTCCTTGTCTTGTGGGTTGATCTTTAGGGTCATTTGTGATTAGCTATGAGCAAATTACTATTATCGGTGCTACAATTCCTAGGAACGTGTAATTATATAAACTAGATTACAAACTCGAATATTTATTAATAGAATATCAGTTCCATCAGAATGATGTATATAGTTGAGGAACACTAAAGGAACATTATTGATTTATCACCATAATAGATATTAATGGCGTCATTTAGAAAGGGGATGTCAGGTTTTGTACTCCTTCAAAGTAAGAGGCAGCTTTTCATACTAAGTTAATGAGCTGGAGCAGATAAACAGATCCAAAGTCACAAAACTACTGAACTGCAAGTCTTGATCTATATCCCTGAGTGTAAGTTAGTTGTTGGAGTATATGATTCTTTGTTGTAGATGAAAGAAAGGGTTACAAATTCCTCATTATGAGATAGAGAAGTCAAACGCCCTTTATATAGACTAGTTACATACTTTTTGAAAAGAAAAACAAAGGAGATAACATAATGGAAAATTGATGAAATAAACTTTTTATAAAGAGAATAGACTAGTAGAGCACTCCAACACTCCCCTTCAAGCCATGGTCACAATTTCAGTATTTGGGATACGTTTGGTTGAGTTGAAAAGTTCAGAATTCGGCAATTATGAGGGGAAATCGGGTAAAAAGTGGTCAGCGTACGGTAAAAGTACGGTCAATTATTCGGAAAAAATCGGAGGATATATACATGTATTTCATACAGATGTATGCATATATATGTTTTGCACATATACATATATATTGCATACATGTATCTATAACTATTACGTATATATACATATACATATATTACATACATACACACATATATGCATGTACATACACACAGACACATATATACACTCAAACTAAGTTAGAGTTTTAATCAGTATAATACGGGAAAAGAACGTATAAAATGAAAAAAAATTAAACGTGATTAATTCGCAAAAAATACGGGAATTATACGTAATATCTAGGAATTGAGATTTATTTAGAAGTTTCACACATCTAGAGAAAAGTATGCATTTTAAACGCGACTTTTTCAAAAAATAGGAGTTTATTGTGACTATGCTTCAAGTTGCATGCAACTTGACCGTTAGAATAGAGAAAGGCTTCTTTGGAAGCAGCTTGGTGAAAGATTTTCTTTGTGTGGAATACAAGTCTATTTTGAATGATAGTTTTTCTAATGGAATGGAAGTCTGCTTTTTTTTATAACCACAGTAGGGGGATGACCCCCTTTTGTCCCATAACCACAGAAATCCTAGGATATGCTACAAAAAGATAAACTACGTTTTTCTTGGGGCTTGAACATGGGTTGTTTCATTGGAGGGTCCTTCAGCTGAACCACTTGGTCGTTCTTGCCCAGTAATGGCATAGTTTGATGTGTATGGTTCATTTATGATAAGGTGGGTTGTTGGCAACGAAAATCCCAGTCTTGTTATGTAGCCACAGTACGTAGGCATACGATAACATGGTTGCATAGTGAAATCTTAAGTGTTCTAAATTGCATAAGCAGCTCATAGGGTGGCTTGACCCAGATACCACAGTTTCTATCAAACTTTTTTTTGATACGTAGGAACTACCCCCGAGGAGGAGCCACATCGGTGACCCCACCCTGGCAATGTAAACCTTCGACCCCCTCAACTACTCGCATGTCGGGGTTAGGGTGTAAACTCATGCAAAGGCCACCATGCGTGATGAGTCCATGCATCTCTCAGTTCGCACAACCAAGGATTCAAACACTTGTCCCTACTTTGAGGAGCCCAGACATTCACCACTGAGCTACAACCTTGGTGGCAATTTCTTATAAACTTCATTAGGTAACTATCAACCAAGGAAATTGCAGTGTTTAGAGGTAGATCTCCTATTAAGATGACTCCACAAGTAATAATCTATATAACCATTATTTTTATAAAGCAATCCGTTCTCAACTATGTGTGTTAGATAGCATAAAAATGCCATACAACATCTAATTGGTATGGTCTTAACTTGAGTAAAGGAATAACCAAGACGACAAGTGGTGACGCCTACTCAAATAACAACAAGATAAGCTTGTGCAACCAACTCTGGTACCTTTGAGTATCAAGAAATATGCGGAAGTTATTATCCATCTCATAGGAAATAAGGATCTAAAGGAGTATTGTTAATCCAATAAGTTTTGACTTAGGCTTGTTGTTAATTTGGTTGGTTGTTAGTTGTTTGGTCAACATTACGTGACAGCTAGGGCTTGTAGTTTTTTTGTTACTAATACTTAAGATATTTGTCCAAACAAATATTTGTGAATTTTCTTATTGGGATTGGTCCCATCAGTTGGTATCACAGCTCAAAACCTAAACCCTAGGTCTAGATCCATGACAACCCCTCATGCACTCTTGATTGTGTCTAAACCATGGTTTATGATTTATCTCAGTCACTCTAAATTAAAAATTCTCATATTGAGCACATACATAGCATGCCCCTCCGCATGCTCTCTAATCCTTCTCCCTCATCCTGATTCTTATCTCCCTCTTGTTTGATGTCCACCACCATTTCTATCCATTGTTCTTATTATTATCATTATTTTCATCTGCCCTACTTTTTTTGGGGTCAACGTCGTCGGTAATATGGTACTTCATTATAGACAGAATCCTTGATAACCTTATCTGACAACAATACATGACATGCCTCCTTCCACTGCCACCTTTTTCCTCCCTATCTCTACCCTAGTGGGCTCCCAAGTGAAGTATGGGGTGCCACCAAGATTTAAGCAGCACATGAGGGTTGCTCCTTGCAATCCGTGGTGACAACCGAACATCGTTCGACCTTTTACCTTCCCCCAAGTAGCTGGGAAAAAGGATTTGGGCCTTGAGAAGGGCACCTAGAGGGGGCGACAGTCCCCTTTGTCTTCTCTCAGAGTCTTGTCATGTGCTAAAAGCTCGAGGACGCAGTTCCACTCCTTGTTTTGTTTTTGCTTTGTGGGTATCGTAGGCGCTATTTATTCACATATCCTAGATAGAGTACAACATTGTAGTGACTCCTGCCAGAGGACCTAAATTTTGAAACAAAGGATTTTGCTTAAACTTCACCGACATGCACCATGCTGAGTGAACCTTAAAACAACAACATCAACAAGGATGATAAAACCCTCTGATTCCAGATTTGGATCGCCTCAAGTTTTGGTCGACATTACATGAGATAAGCGACCATCTTCATAGCCTCTTGGGCAAATGGAGCATGCAATGACACGTGTCGCAAGAAAACATATCCACACTCGAAATGTGTCAGGGTCCACCATCGAAGGTTGTTTCTAAGCTGCAAACACTTCTTCTAACATGTTACATCGACCAAACCATGATTCATCCAGTTTTTTTCTTTGGCCTCACTCATGCTGACATAGCCAAATGTGAACCTCGTTGATAATTCCAGTCAGGCGATGACTGTTGTTGTAGATTCTAAAATATTTCTTTCATCTTGTGATCCTGAGAGGATGTACTGACGAGTCATGTACATGCCCTGAGAGGGATGTCATCTAATTTCTTCTTTAACCTCACTCATGCTAACATAGCCAAGTGGAAGTTAGAGGGGTCTTTAATTACCTGTTGGATCTGGGCACGGCTTGCAAGAAACCAACAAAAAAGAGTGTCCTAACTTGTTGAAGGTGTAGGTGTTTCTGAATTCATCATGACTGACGTGTGTCTATCATACTGCCAAGGGTGAACTAGTATGATATGGGCCACCTTTGAAGATATGGTGTCGCAATATATGACATCCTTGTAGACATTGTAATATCAATATGAGAAGTCGACTGCAATAATGCGTGACATGGCGCATGGTGTTACCAAACCAGCGCATGCGGTAAGGTCGAAGGAGTGGCTCGATCTGTAGGTTGAGTGCGTCCAGTAGTGTCGTGAAGAGTAGGTTGGTGGTGAAACCACCATCAATACTGAGAGCACCAATGCGACCCTTACACTCAATGTAAGAGTAAAACAATTATGAGCTACAAGAATCAGATGTAGACCCCCCTTAGCTAGGAGTAAGGAGGTTTTCTTAGGCCCATCCTCGTTATCGTTGGGTTAATTGGAGGGGAGAACATCCTCGTACTCAATATCGTCATCCTAGGTCCTTGTAATTAGTCATCATGACACAACTAAGACACTGTGAGGGACAATGATGATAACCTTGACATGTGAACCACTAGAGTCTCTTCTATATCGTAGGTTGCTTGGGTGACAATGCTAGTAGCACGGTAGAGTTTGTGGAACTCGATTGTGGTGGCGGTAAAGAGTACAACGAGTTGGTGTACTTGCCTCTTGAGATCGTTGTGTAGCTCGTCCTTGATCTGCATCATGACTTGCATTGTCTCCTCAAGCTTGCTAAAGATGGATGTCACCAACTTCTTTGCGGTCTTGTCATTGAGCCTCTAGGTTTTGGAAAACGTGAAGCGTGCGGATTGACCCTTTTGAAGCGGGAAGGGGCTTTAAAGCGGACTAAAGCGGACGCTTTTTGAAAAAGCAGTCTGCATTGTTTTAAAAAATGTAGAAAACTTTTGATGACCGTCGTACTGCTAACATATCATTAATCAAGCATCTAAATGATATTTCATTACATCATAATGACTCTTACATATGAAAAAGGGTCCTATTTACAAATATTAATTGTTACAAGCTAAAAACACTCAAACATCATAAAACTGCATAGTCCTCGCTCAACAATCAAGTATCATACTAGTACTATGTACTTAATATTGTTTCAACAGCTGGGCTTAGAAATTATCATTTAGTAAATTTTTTTTGGAGGTACTAGTAGTTAGATACTAGTACTCTGTACAAATATTGTTGACTGAGTAAGGTAGTCTTCAACATAATAAAATAGATGCACATTTAAACAGTAATGAAGAGAAATGCATGACAATATATAGTATAACCAAGATAATTAGATATTACTCAGTAAATCCTAAAGAGAAATAAACTACTAGACTTAGTACATAATAAACAATATAACAACTTTTACTACCTTATTTTGTTACAGTCTATAGATGGTTGTGTAAAGTTTTGTACAAGTATACAAAATGGATGACTATTAATTTGTCAGTGGTAATAAACTACATTAAACATACATGCCAATATCATACATCGTAAATCATAAAGAACAATAAATTACTGCACTAAGTACATAATTGACAATATAACAATATTTTACGACATCATTTTGTTACACTCCACAGATGGTTGTGCAAAGGTTTTGTACAAGTATACTAAATGTCAGACTATTAGAGTATCAGCGGAATAAACAACATTAAATATACATGATAATATCATATACAAAGTTGACAGTAAAAAGTACTAGTGTAGCTGTACAGAGTGTACAAACAACAGTAACAAAGTAAAGAATAAATGCTAATTACTAAACTTTCTTACACCTTTTGAGATACAACAACTGGAGCATCACATCTCCCAAAAGTAGTGCTTTCATTTTTCTATAGATTTAGTGAGTGATTGGGCCACTCCACCAATATTTGTCGTGAAGCGCCTTGAAGCGGTCGCTTAAGCGGGACTGAAAAAGCGGCCTGAAGTGGCAAAAAGAGGCCGCTTCAGTCCAAAACACTTCAAAGCCCGCTTCAGCTGAAATTACAACGGGACATAGGCTTGACCGCTTAAGCGGCCGCTTCACTCGCTTTTTAAATCACTGTTGAGCCTTGACAAAAATTGCTGATCATAACGAATGAACCCTGGACTCTAGAACAATTAAAGAGTCATAGAACCGTTGTGTATACTTAGGTACCGGGTCACTGCCTTGATTCAACTTCGTGAATTGGACGTGGAAGCGTTGCAGGAAATGCTCCCTGATGGCGTACTGTAGAAATGATGTGGTTGGAAATACTTCTTGATGTTGTGGAACCAGTTGAGAAGTACCTCAGGATAACAATACCTTGTATTATCAGGTATGTCCAACTTGGTGATATGCTCCGGATGGTAATCCTGTTGTTGTGTGGATGAAGCACCCATTTTGGTGGCGACATTATGGTCATGGATGTGTTGGTTATGCAGTTGCTCTACGGTTAGGCACGTTTCAAGACTCATCTAGTTTATAAAAATGTTCGGACGTTGGAGAACCGATGCTAACTGCGCTTCCACAATAGTCTTAAAATGATTGAATTTCTCTTTTTTGACCATGGTGCTGATGTTACAGAAGCTAATGTAGGCATGGAATAAGGACGTTCTGACAATGGCCCAAAAAACTTCATGCACAAAGGTAATAGATGACGGTGGGAACATAGAACCCCAAAAAGGGGAAGGGAACTGTTTCTGCTGGAGGTAGAGAGGGGCAAGTGGTTGAGTGTTGAAAGAAGAAAGAAAGAAAGAAAATATGGCTTGCAGGAGTGTTGTTAGATGGCTTGTGATGGTATACTAAATCAGGAAGCAAGGGAAAGTGGTGGTTAGGCTGGGGAAATAAGAGCAGGAGGTTGGCCAAGGGAGTGATGGGCTCATGAAGGATGGGTGTGGGGGTGGTGGGCTCAGTGAAGGATGGTTGCTTGAGGGGCTCAGGGAATGAGGTTCTCCCTTGCTGCATAAACTTTAGGCATTGAAGGTGATGGGGTCTATGATGCGAGTTAAGAATGCGGGAGGGATTGGGGTCGCTTGGCATCAAGACGCGGATGGCAGAGGGGTATTGCATGGTGATCATGCGTTTCGGAGGTGGGTTGTGGCTGGTGGGGACAGGGTTGTTAGGGGTGATGGGGAAGAAGGGGGTGGATTGGGAGGTGGGTTGTGGCTGGTGGGATTGTCGGATATGGGGGGCTATGTGGAGATTGTAGGGGGGAGTGGCAGTCTGGCGGTCGACTAGAGGGATAGCAAGAAACAAAGGAAGCGAAACAAGGGACACAGAGGGAAAGCGGACGAGGAAGGGGCTGTTTGTGGAGGGGGGGGTCATGATCCGAGATTGAGAAGGAAATACTCGGTTAGGCAGGGGTGGGTAGCAAGGGTGAAAGAAGGGGCAGTTGAAGAGAGAGAGAGGAGGGATGTGACTGGGAGTGTAAGGGAGAGAGAAACAGTGGGAGAGGCAGACAACACTTGGTTGGTAGCTTGATGTCGTTGGCCTAGTGGAGTCGCCACTCTTGCGTCTTGTTGTCGTCGACCTAGGTTACGTGTTGCATGCAGGGACAAGGAGGGTGATGGAGAAGGTGACACCAATGGAAATAAAAATAGAAGAACCAGAGGAGAGGAGAGATGAAATTGGAAAGGAGAAGGTTCATGATTGTATCGTACAGGTCTAGGGTTCTACTTATGCCAATTGATGTGGAATGCATCACAAAGAGGGGAGATCCAAGGAAAATTAAATAACTTTATTTCTTAATTCATATCCAACTGACAGAGACAAGCCACCGAGACTGCTAGTATAATAAAGATACAATCCCTAGATCTGAGGCAACTGAGTAATTTGCCTAAAAAAATAAAATCATAAATACAACAAGTGCACACAATTAGATAATTTGCACTTAGGTTCCTACATATAAGTGTAACACAAATTAGAGCCAAATTAATGCAAGTTGAAGCTAAATTAACAAAAATAAAGTTAGATAGGGTGGATTCATGCATCATCAATGGTGCTTACAACAGCACATGACCATCTTGGATTGTACTTTTGATGATATCTCGACTGACCATTCAAGCCCCAGGTCTCACATAAGTTGTCCATGATGCGCAAGCATAGACTGGGTCTTAGATTACCCAGTGAGCTCATCCAAGACTCATCTTTGAAAGACGCGGGGAGGGGCGGAGTGGGATGTAGGACAAGCTCTTGTGGGAGCCTAGTTAGGGCTAATCAGGTTTCTGTGGCTATTATGGGTATATTAGTAAATTACACGGACTTGTCATTAAACATAGGAATTTAGTTGTCATTTCAGGGACATACTTGTAAGATCCAAGTTTTAAAAGTTTAATCGAGTTCTGTTATTTTGTTTGGTTGTTAATAAGGTTTGTAGTCATGAAATGTCATGACAACTAGGGTTGTAAGTTTATCGTTATAAATATCAGCCTATGGGTATTTATCTAGGCAGGTGCTTGATTATAATTTGCTTTGGGAAATTGGTTCTTGTCACTTCACCTCTTTGAGGAGATAGCAGTATCGCCACCAGACAGGACAAATGTATGCTGAGGGACTCATGCCTATTCACCTACCTGGGCATCCTGCTGCACTCGTAAGAATCTAACGGTACAAGGCTAGGATTACTGTTAGGAGATATGAAAAATGGCTAACAGGATGGAAAGGGAAGCTCCAATCATTGATAAGAAGATTAACTCTAACAAAATCAGTTCTGGAATTACTAACTATCTACACTCTACAGCATGTCCATCACATAATCCCTAAAGGCATGGAGGAAATATTGGACCACATGAGAAGGGATGCCTACAAATGGCAAAACCAATAATTGATTGTGCTGTCTCATGATCTGGGATAATGTCTGCCCGGCAGAGGGCTAGCAATGTGGACTCTAATTCCCTTGCTAGAAACTTAACTTTTTTTTCTACTAAGAAGATAATGGTGGAATTTTCTATCAAAATATGACCAGGCAAAGAAGTCTTAGCTCCTCCTAACATCCACTACCATAGTCAATTAGCAAAGCATCATGAAAGTGCAAGCTGGTTTTTAATGGAAGTTCCAGCTGGTCTTTGGGAAGGAGGCCTTTTCAGATTTTCAAGAGGGAAAACACTATAGGACATTGAACATTTGTCAGTGATGATATGTATCAGACACCTAAACGGGATGTAGCATATACAATCTTCACAGCAGCGTGGAATGCCGTTAATCGTTACTATTAGTATATACACTTTACTGCTGTTTTTACTTAGTGTATTTTGGTTATTTGTCTTTTTGTCACTTGTTTCTTTATCCCATATTGCTTATCTCTAAACTGTTGGTATGTATGTCCTGAGAGCCAATCATGGGATGATTGGTGGGATACATTAAGATTGATTTGATAAACATCAAAGGCAAGCTTCCAATTTTTTCTGGTTCAGTCATATGAGATAAATAATAGAACATATTGAATATCTAGAGAATGACAATACTCAATGACGTATGCTTTCAGGTTGAGGACATGAACGATGAGATCATATAGATGTTAAGAGTTTGTACATTCTTATTTTGTCCCTAGTCGGATGTCATTGTGGAAGGTAGATAGCCAGCAATGACACACAAGACTAGATTGTGGTGTTGGTTGATGACAAAATCTCGTTAGTCATGATATGGAGATATCAAACCAAACACATAGGTACTTGTTAGAGAACAAGTGTACCAGACAGACCCACCGTGAGTTTGACACATGGAACCATGACATCGTAGCCACAGTCAGTTCTCATAGTGATGGTGGTGAGTGTGATTCTTTGACCTGAGATCACTACACTCAACACATGTCGTTGGGTACACTTTGACATCATCAAACGCAGTCCTGAAACATGAGTTGTTATAAAGGTGATGATTGGGTGGCTTTGACACATGGGGCTTTTGAGGGGTGAGTGATAGATATGGGATTTGTCCCTCCTGAGGGAGTTTGATATCCATGGCCACTTGATGAGTAGGATTGAGATAGGCGTGCACGCATGTGTGGATCAGTATGTGATATTGATGTCATACATATCTCCTCCAATCTACTCTGAGATCAAGAAATGAATGAACGTTGACATGATGACTGTTCCATGCCTCGAGTTCATTCGGGATATCAGTGACAAATGAATTATACATTCGCTGAAACACCATTCACGGATTGTAGGATTGAAAGTTGTTCTCCAACTTTCTATTTCACTTGGATATCAATGATGTGCGACTAGGCACCGCTCTTTGCTTGTGAAGTCATAAGTGTTATGGACTTTCACTGCCAACGTGAAATGGGCCTGCAGGGTCACACACATAGGATTTAATCTGGAAGATGAGTTTATCCACAAATGATGTTTAGATTGATTACTAAAGGACAATTAAACACTTAATCAATTGATAGCTCAATATCATAGTGTTCAAGGTGTTGGACCGATTGATTAGAGTATCGGATTGATTGAAACTGCAATTGACTGATTTGCACAGTCTGTTGCCCCAACCGATCAGCTCATAGGGATGAACCGATCGGCTCAGGTTGGTGAACCGGTCGGCTCAAGTTGTGAGTTGATCGACTCATGTGTCATGAAACGATCGGCTCAATTGTTGAACCGGTCGATTCGTGGACCAACCGAGATCGTTTGGAAAGTCAGAAGACTATTTTACAAATACAATTTGTTTCACTTGTACAAGAAATGAACCGATCGGCTCAGGTGTCCTAACCGACCGGTTCAGATGTGAACCGATCGGCTCAGGTCAAATTTCATGCTTGAAACGATCGGTTCAGGTGGCGCAGTTGGTTGTTTTGTGGAAAATCTCGAACCCTTCTATTCCTGTTTTAATCCCGCATTGCCCGGGGTAGAGAACCCTGTCCCATGACCCTCCTATATATATGGGTATTGGGGGCTTCTCAAAGTACAACTCAGAACATCAGTTGCTCTGCAAAGTTGTCATTCTCTCCGGTTGTGGTAACCGAGAGAGCCCGAGCAAGTGCTACCCGATAAGGAAGGCACAACAAGGGAAAAACAACTGCAGAAAGCAACTGGTTGCAGGAGAGTGTGTCGATGACTAGTACGCCGACAGGAGGGTGCGACTCCTTTCGATTCCGTGTGGGACAGGGAGATCGGAATTCCAGGTGGTATGTGTGGACTACTTCAGAGGCGGGAGACTTCTGCCGCTTGGAGGACATCTGTCAATCCCGACACTCCCGGTGAGACCAGGAGCTGCACAGACACCGTTCAAGACCGGAGGTAAAAACCGCATAAGCCGCGAGGTAACGTCGTCGAGCAAGCCTCGAGACAAGGTATGCCTCTACAAACCATCCTTCCTACTGTATAGACGTTGACGCAATTCTTTTATTCTGGGTTTGGGAGAAGAAAATTTTTGTTTCCGCTGCCTTTTCTGTCTCCTATAAAACCCAACAGTGGTATCAAAGTCACGTCAACTGTTCTATACTTTAGGATTATCGATATGATCGATTTTAGTTTGTCGCTTTTATTTATTGCATGCGATGCGAATAAAATTGGTTTTATGCATGTCCAATTCTAAATCCACAAATCCCAATATACATATATGATATGTAATATGAATGCACTCGATACACATCACCTTTAAACGAGTTTTTTGGTGGATGTATAGCGTGGTTATGGCCAATAAACCCTATGTATGTGTGCTTGGTTGTATGTGGTTGCTTGCATCTCGGTCTGCGCATTGATTCCCTATCTCCTATTCCTGATGTAACTCGAGATAACTCGAGATTTATTTTCTACCTTTTCTCCCCCCGAATGTAACTCGGGGTTTCCCAATTCAAATGTAAAATAGGATAAATTTTTTATTTCCTGTTATGTCAAAGAACGACGGACAACCTGACGACAACTGAGACGATCAGTTCAAGGCGTGAACCGATCTGTTGGCATTCTAAACGACCGGTTCGAGGAGCGAGACGAGCGGGTGGCGGCTATGAGGAGATGCACGACGACCAGGCAAACCGATCGGTTGGAGGAGCCAACCGATCGGCTGGTGGCACCCAGACGACCGGCCAGGGCGAGCAGGTCATTCATGTGTTGAGTTGATCAACTCGGACGGCTATAACACTTCATCATGGACATGTTGCATGTGATGTAGACCTAGATGACCGTGATTCCTCTTGGCTCGAGGAATCATATTAGGATGACCATAATCATCGCTTTTATCATTTCACATGTTTTCTGTGGGATATAGCATGTATATGATACACACTATGTATTGTGGTGATTGGATATGTATATGTACCTATAAAACCAAATCTCTCATTAAATATTAAAGTTTTAGATTCCTTCCAAATGCAACACACGTGAAAAGCTTGATCGGCCAAGTGTGAGCACGTCCTAGCGTGGTGCACCGTCTATCTCCTGGAAGCGTGAAGGATGGATATGTGGGTCTGTCCTAGCAGGGTGCATATTCATCGTGTTGGCTTTGGGTCGGACTTAACAAGGTGACCTAGATAGGATCTAACACCTTGAGGCATAGAGGTGATTATGGCAAGGAGTTGCATATGACATCTTTCAAGAGTTGCATATGATGCAATTGGCAAAAGTTGCCTACCTGAAAGATCTAAGTTGTGGGTGACAGCCCTAGCTGGTCCATGACTCAGAGGATTTTAGGATCTTAACCCATTAGAAGATTGTACGCTGCAATCTTTCGAATTGATGGTGAGGGCTATCAATTTGAACAAAATAGTGGGAGCGATAATTAATTATAGTCATAATTATATCGTCAACTTTTCAAATCAATCAAATAAGTCAAAATTGAGTTTTGGACTAAATTGGATATATTTCCTTTTGTAGTACAAATGACAACAACAATCACTTTTCGTTGCGATCGGTCCTTGAAAAGGACAAGTTGAATGGGACTAACTTCCACGACTGGTTTAGGACATTAAGAATTGTTCTCACTTAAGAGAAAAAACTCTATGTCCTGGATACTCCAGCTCCAGAGGAACCTGCTCCTACCGCACCAAAGGCAGAAAGGGATGCTTATAAGAAGCATTCTGAAGATGCCATTGATGCAAAGTGTTTGAGGTTGTGCTCCATGAACCACGAGTTACAGAGACAACATGAGAACATGGGTGTCATTGAGATAATTCAACATCTCAAGAACATGTATGAAAATCAAGCACGGCAAGAGAGATTTGATGTCTCCAAGGCGCTGTTCAAGTGCGTCATGACAGAAGGAGATCCAGTTGGTCCACACACGCTCAAGATGATTGGGTATGTGGAGAACCTGACAAGTTTGAGATTTCCCCTGAGCCAAGAGTTGGCTACTGACGTGATACTGTAATCGTTGTCAGAATCCTACAGTTAGTTTGTGATGAACTACAACATGAACAACTTTGACAAGCCGTTGACAGAGTTGTTGGGCATGTTGAGGACAACCGAGGCACAGATGAAGAAGGACAAGCCTAAGTCTGTGATGATGATCAACAACAAGAAAGGCAAGTCCAAGCGCAAGGGCAAGGGCAAGGCTAAGAAAGGTTCTGATGCTAGTCAGCAGCCCAAGTCGCCTTCAATTCTCAAGGCCAAGGGAGGCGTGACCAAGAGAGGCAATTGTCATCATTGTCAAAAGCTAGGACATTGGAAAAGGAATTGTCCACTCTATCTGGAAGAACTAAAGAAGGAGGCGACAGACGTCTCCACCTGAAGGTGTCATGAAATAAACTTATAATATTTTTGAGGTATATGATACCAAGATATAAAGTGTAAAACACCCTATACATGGGACAAGTGTTGCCGCCATAGATAGGAGTACTTTAGTTTATTTTCAGCCTTGAAGGCATGTAATAGAGTTATGAACTGCTATTTCATATTTGCCAACGGATAGAAACACTTTAATTTTTGCATATTGTATGACAATGATGACAATTAATAAAGTTGATGTTTCAATCTTTGTGGCAATGCCTTGTTTATCTTGTGGTACTTGGTATGCATAAGATAAAAGGATACCTAAAAGTTATTGATAACTCAAACAATCAAATTAGCATAAATCATGAGAAATAATTTCTAGTTTCCATATGATGGATAAGCTAGACTCTTTTGGTTAGAGAACCAGTAAGAGACATGAATCTCTTAGACATGATTAATCAATCTTCACTAGTGGTGGTGAAAGATTGATTATCCTATTAGGTATAATACATGTGATGTATTTACATACCTATTAGACTTAATGCTAGTACTTCAAATGGTATTCAGAGAAATACCAATATGAATATCTTGAAGTGATACGAATTTGATGAAGTGTTAATTCTTGATGAGATCAATGAATGAAATACTTGAACCAAATGTTTGAGATCCTTATGAGTGATTATGATAGTGTATCATAGTGAGCTCGTGATTAAGGCATGGTGATGTCTAAATTAAAAGGAGTCATACTCTAAGGAGTTAGAGGATGATTATCAAATAACTAAGTTCTTCTTAAATAAAGAATACCCTACACTAATAAAGGATATTAAGAATCACAAAGAGTTGTGAGTTCTTATATCCTTGACAGATACACCTCGATTATCTATGTGATGAGTTGGTCATGTGATGAGTCAACTATCTATTAGGGTATGAGGAACCGGATTTTGAGTTATGGTTTATGAACATTACATCCTAAATGACTTCCATGTAAACCATAAGGTATGACCTTGATGGTAGCACCCATTGGGATAAAATCCATAAGTGCGAATGAGTCTTAAGCGTTAAGACACATGGATGATGTTTTGAGAAGGATGGTGCTTGCAACTTAATGACTAAGAGATTTGGCATACGGATACTAAAACCGCATTCCTATAAGGAATATAAAACGAGGATGTGTACGTGACACAACCTATAAGGTTTATGAATCCATTAATACAAATGAAGTCTATAAGTTACAATGGACTAATCAATGTGATTGATTGAGTGCAAGCGACTCAGAACTGTGATCTTTACTTTGATAATATAGTCAAAGGGTTTGACTGATATGTCAAAGATAAAGAAGGTATCTGTGATTTAGTGGGAGCATATTCACATTCCACATATTGATGTGAAATGGAAATGTTCTAGAATGGAAATCCAAAGTGAAAATTATCTTTAGGGAAAATAGAGACGTTTCCTATGTGATAGGAATAGAGATCTATAGAGATAGTTCTCGAAAACCTCTTGACCTGAAAAGAGAGAGCATACATTGGCAATCTATACTGAAAGGTTCAGTATACACAGATTCAGTGGAAGAAAACTTGTCCATGTTACATGGAGTTAGTACCCCAAGGCCAAGTGTCCAATTCTTATGAAGAATGGGAACACTAAGAATAGACATGGATCTATCATGTATGTAGTCATCCCATCATCTTGCATGTATGGACATGGCAAGAACAAAACACATTTATCATCTTGTATGTAGGACATGACAATATGATATGCTCATCCTGATAACTCGTATGTGGGACATGGCGAGTAGATGTATGTCTAGTTCCAGTAAGGGTTACTGGAATACCATGAGAACTTGATAAGTACTTGAGAAGTAATAGTTCTATGGAAATAAGGAAGGATTCACTGTAAAGAGTTACACTAATGCGAACCTCTGAAAAGGACAGAAAATTAATCGCAAACTATATATGGTATATATAAAAGTGAATGTTTGTTGATAAATGGAAACGTTCCAATAAAGTTGTTTTAAAAGGAAATGTCGAGTATCCGTGTGTTAGAGAACAACAGTGGATACTATATGGATCTGGAAGTTCATAGAGATGAACTTATAGATATTCCGGTCATTGATGACAAAGAGTACTTGGTCATGCAATATGGCTAAAGATTAGCAAAGGAATACTGGATCACATATTATGACAACTCCATCTCATACGTGTGACGTATAACGAATAGATGAGAGATATGCAGTTAATATCGACTTTGGCAAGGTGTTGCCATAACTCACTATGTAAGCACTAGAGCACAGTAACATGTGGAACATGTTTGAAGATCACTATGAGTATGATTCAAGAATGACTGGCTCGCAGTGCAAGTGGGAGTCTATTGGTATGTATGTCATGAGAGCCAATCATGGGATGATTGGTGGGATACATTAAGATTGATTTGATAAACATCAAAGGCAAGCTTCCAATTCTTTCTGGTTCAGTCATATGAGATAAATGATAGAACAAATTGAATGTCTAGAGAATGATAGTACTCAATGACGTATGCTTTCAGGTTGATGACCTGAACGATGAGATCATACAGATGCTAAGATTTTGTACATTCTTATTATGTCCCTAGTCGGATGTTATTGTGGGAGGTAGATAGACAACAATGACACATAAGACTAGATTGTGGTGTTGATTGATGACAAAATCGCGTTAGTCATGATATGGAGATATCAAACTAAACACATAGGTACTTGTTAGAGAACAAGTGTACCAGACAGACCCACCATGAGTTTTGACACATGGAACCATGACATGGTAGTCACAATTAGTTCTCACAGTGATGGTGGTGAGTGTGATTCTTTGACCTGAGATCACTACACTCAACACATGTCGTTGGGTACACTTTGACATCATCAAACGCAGTCCTGAAACATGAGTTGTTATAAAGGTGATGATTGGATGGATTTGACACATGGGGCTTTTGAGGGGTGAGTGATAGATATGGGATTTGTCCCTCCTGAGGGAGTTTGATATCCATGACCACTTGATGAGTAGGATTGAGATAGGCGTGCACGCATGTGTGAATCAGTATGTGATATTGATGTCATACATATCTCCTCCAATCTACTCTGAGATCAAGAAATGAATGAACGTTGACAGGATGACTGTTCCATGCCTTGAGTTCATTCAGGATATTAGTGACAAAGAAATTATACATTCTGAAACACCATTCACGGATTGTAGGATTGAAAGTTGTTCTCCAACTTTCTATTTCACTTGGGTAGCACTGATGTGCGACTAGGCACCGCTCTTTGCTTGTGAAGTCATAAGTGTTATGGACTTTCACTGCCAACATGAAATGGGCCTGCAGGGTCACACACATAGGATTTAACCTGGAAGAGGAGTTTATCCACAAATGATGTTTAGATTGATTACTAAAGGAGTTTAGTAGTTCAATTAAACACTCAATCAATTGATAGCTCAGTATCATAGTGTTCAAGGTGTTGGACCGATTGATTAGAGTATCAGATTGATTGAAGCTGCAATTGACTGATTTGCATAGTCTGCTGCCCCAACCGATCGACTCATAGGGATGAACCGATCGGCTCAGGTTGGTGAACCAGTCGGCTCAAGTTGTGAGTTGATCGACTCATGTGTCATGAAACGATCGACTCAATTGTTGAACCGATCGATTCGTGGACCAACCGAGATCGTTTGGAAAGTCAGAAGACTATTTTGCAAATACAATTTGTTTCACTTATACAAATTCGATTTGGATAAGGATTAATAATTGATTAGTTGGAAACAAATATGAAAGTCAATTTGAGTTGGACCAGGACCACGAACCGATCGGCTCAGAAATGAACCGATCGGCTCAGAAATGAACCGATCGGCTCAAGTGTCCCAACCGACCGGTTCAGGTGTGAACCGATCGGCTCAGGTCCCCAACCGACCGTTTCATGCTTGAAACGATCGGTTCAGGTGGCGCAGTTGGTTGTTTTGTGGAAAATCTCGAACCCTTCTATTCCTGCTTTAATCCCGCATTGCCTGGGGTAGAGAACCATGTCCTATGACCCTCCTATATATAAGGGTATTGGGAGCTTCTCAAAGTACAACTCAGAACACCAGTTGCTCTGCAAAGTTGTCGTTCTCTCTGGTTGTGGTAACCGAGAGAGCCCGAGCAAGTGCTACCCGATAAGGAAGGCACAACAAGGGAAAGACAACTGCAGAAAAGCAACTGGTTGCAGGAGAGTGTGTCGGTGACTAGTACGCCGACAGGAGGGTGCGACTCCTTCCGATTCCTTGTGGGACAAGGAGATCGGAGTTCCATGTGGTCCGTGTAGACTACTTCAGAGGCGGGAGACTTCTGCCGCTTGGAGGACATCTGTCAATCCCGACAGTCCCGGTGAGACCAAGAGCTGCACAGACACCGTCCAAGACCGGAGGTGAAGACCGCACAAGCCGCGAGGTAACGTCGCCGAGCAAGCCTCGGGACAAGGTATGCCTCTACAAACCATCCTTCCTACTGTATAGACGTTGACGCGATTCCTTTATTCTGGGTTTGGGAGAAGAATTTTTTTGTTTCCGCTGCCTTCTCTGTCTCCCATAAAACCCAACATAAACGATGTACTACTACTCTCTTGTCTTATTAAAGAGAGCATTGTATTGGTTTTACTCAATCAATAAGAAGCAATACTTTTCTATTCTAGATGGTATCAGAGCGTCCCGATCCTCCCTAAACTCTAGCCGCCTCTCATCCCCCCCAACCCTAGTCGCCCCTGTCCCTCCTCTCTCTCCCCAGCCCCCTTGCGCCGCCGCCACACCTGCCCACCCCCTGCTGCCGCCCACAACCACCCTGCCGCCCTCCACCACCTTTCAACACCTTAACCCACTCCATTACCATGGCTTAATCCATCAAGTACACCCAATCCTCTACCCATCTTCTTCCCCGAAAACCCCGGACAGCTTCGGTAACTTTCCAGTTTCTGGCACGTTGACGTCGTAAAAGGCGTCTTTTGCTCTGTTTTCCTGCACCTCATGGTGGAGTGATTGTCCTCCATGTTGGCGTAGGTTTCTATCTTCTCCTGCTGCCCCTACGAGGGTTTCTGAGATCAATGTTTGGATCTTCTATATGCTACTTCTAGTCCATGTGTTGGACTTTTGCTGCCGACTAGTGACTACTACCTCTGCTGCTATCTGCGCCCTTGATTCTGACTATCTGTATCATCTCGGATGGCAACTCCTGACCTTCCTCGCAATCTGTGTGTCACTACCGTCAAGTTGGATGGCCCCAACTATCATCTCTGGGTAGCCTCCTTTGAACTGTACGTCAAGGCTCAAGGGCGTTTCTCTCATCTGTCGACCAAGGGTCCGACCATCCATGCTGTTGATGTTGATGACAAGACCAAACAGTCCTACGATCTCGGGTCCAAGGAAGATTATGGTGTTATGACCTGGATGGTCAATAGTGCGGAACCTAAAATTAGCCAGTCTCTCCTTCGCCTCAAGATTGCCAAGGGTATGTGGGATCAGCTCTCCCACATATACTCTCACCAGCAGAATTCGAAGAAGATTTTTGAAATCTTCAAGCTACTGGCCAAACATGAGTATTCTGCTACTGATTCCGTGGAGGATTACTACAACAACTGTTGTGCTCTCTGGGATGAGTTCGAGGTCTACCATCCTCTGTTTGCATATATCACGGAAATCCAACGTCAAAGGAACGAGCTTCAACTTGTCCAGTTCCTCGCTGGTTTGCCTTCCATCTTTTGCAGGAGTCGTTGATCAGATCCTCTCTAGTGATCCCCTTCCTACCCTGAGAGACGTTCTGAAGCGTGTTCAACGCCTTCCTTCTGTTTTGCAAAACCTACCTGACTCTTCTGACGGAACAACCCTTGCTGTTTTGGACTGGTGAATCCTCCCGTGGACGCGGTCGTGGTCGGGGACGTGGTCGCGGACGTTCTTCTGGACCAGGACGTGGCTCCTCTTCTCCTGCTGAGATTACTGAACAACACTTTTGTACCTTCTGTAAGCGTACCAATCACAATGAAGATTGTTGTTGGATAAAGCATGGGAAGCCAGCCTGGGCGAATCAAGTCACCACAGATCAACCTGACACTGCCACTACTTCTGCACCTCCATCTGCCGATTGGATCTGATCGGAGTTTGAGAAACTACTACAAGCACGGCTTGCTTCCTCTACCGAGGCCTCCACTGATGGTAGCACTGCTCTTCTGACTCAGTCCGGTAAAAACACTTGGGTGATCGATTCGGGTGCGACATCCCATATTTCTGGCAATCCTACATTATTTTCTCATTTACATAACACTACTGTTATACCTCCTGTTACTCTGGTTGACGGCTCTCAAACACCGGTTACTGGTTGTGGTGATATATGCACTCCTGGATGTCTGCCTCTGCGCTCTGCTTTATATGTTCCTAAGTTCCCTATAAATTTGCTATCTGTCAATAGAACTGTGAAGAGCCTGCGTTGCTCTATTACATTTGACCCGGATGGTGTTCTTTTTCAGGATCTGCGCACGAGGACGAAGATTGGTTCGGGCCATGAGGGACCAGAAAGTTTATATTACTTGGATGTTCCAAAGACTGCGGCGTATCTGACATCTTCTGTAACTGCCATCTAGTGGCACTGTCGGTTGGGACACCCGTCGGCAGCCAAATTAAAACATTTACTACCTCATATTTCTGATTTTGTTTTTCATTGTGAAACTTGTCAATTGGGCAAGCAAACTAGAGCAACTTTTTCAAAGAAATTATGTATTGGTTCAAAACAACCGTTTGATATTATACATGCTGATGTTTGGGGACCTTGTTCTGTCTCGAGTATATCTGGATTCCGTTACTTTTTGAGCTTTATTGATGATTTCTCTAGGACCACCTGGATTTTCTTGCTAAAGGATGGGTCTAATATTCTTGAGACTATTACTGCTTATTTTGTTGAAATACGTACCCAGTTTAGCAAACCTATAAAAAATTTCGCACTGACAATGCTCTTGAATTCATGCAATCCTCGGTCAGCAGTTTTTGTCGCAAACTGGGTACTATTCACCAAACCTCCTGTGCCTACACCCCGTAACAAAATGGAGTCGCCGAACGCAAGAATCACCACCTTCTTGACATTGCCCGTACTTTACTTTTTCACTGTAATGTTCCCCAATGTTTTTGGCCTGAAGCTATTTTCACTGTGTGCTATCTCATTAATCGCATGCCATCTTCAGTTCTTGGGAATCAAATCCCTTATCAAATCTTGTACCCTGATGCGCCCTTATTTTCTGTTCCTCGTATTTTTGGTAGCACTTGCTTTGTTAAAAACCTACGTCCTGGTTTAACCAAACTTGATCCTCGTGCCATCAAGTGTGTCTTCTTCGGGTACTCTAGGACTCAAAAAGGGTACCGCTGTTATGATCCAGTTTCAAAAAAATGGATGGTCTCGGCTGATGTGTTTTCTTTGAGCACATGCCATTCAATTCTTCTGTTGGGTCTGCCCTTACGTCAGATTTATTAATGGAGACACCATTACCAATGATTGATGATTTTGATTCCCTTGATACTGTTCCTGCTGCTGCTACTCCTCAGCTAAAAATTTATCAAAGAAGACCGAAAACGACAACTCCCTCTATGGCCCCTCCAGAATCTTCTTCCTCAATGCCAGATCAGTCATCACCTCAGGCTT
This sequence comes from Alisma plantago-aquatica, assembly GCA_963693085.1. Lineage (NCBI taxonomy): Eukaryota > Viridiplantae > Streptophyta > Magnoliopsida > Alismatales > Alismataceae > Alisma > Alisma plantago-aquatica. The sequence goes on from OY856412.1 coordinate 109,238,170, forward strand.
TCTTTGACTTAGATATTCCTATCAGTTTTGAGGAAAGGAACTAGAACATGTACCAAACATCCGATTGGGAATTTATGTACTACTGCTCACCTGGGGACTAACTTTGCCAATTTTACTGCTTCTCTTTCTGCTGTTTCTATTCCTAAAAATGCTTCTCAGGCTGTTAAACATCCAGCTTGGCGTCAGGCCATGGAAGAAGCTGAGATGCAGGCTCTTACTGATCGTAACACTTGGGAGTTGGTTGATCCTCACACTGATTGTTCTCCGGTTGGATGTCGTTGGGTGTTTACTATTAAATATCAACCAGATGGCACAATTGAGTGTCTCAAGGCTAGGCTTGTTGCCAAGGGCTACACACAGACTTACGACGTCGACTATTTTGAGACTTTTTCACCTGTCGCCTGGCTGAATTCAGTTCGCATACTTATTTCTGTTGCAATTAATTCTGATTGGCTCTTATTTCAGCTTGATGTGAAAAATGATTTTCTATATGGAGATCTACATGAGGAAGTCTATATGGAACAACCTCCCGGATTTGTACTTCAGGGGGAGTCCTCCAAAGTTTGTCGTTTGTGGAAAGTAATTTATGGCTTAAAACAAAGTCCCCGTGCTTGGTTTGATGAACTGAGTACCATTATTCAGAAATTTCATTTTAGACGTTCTCAATCTGATCATTCTGTCTTTGTTAAACTGACTACTTCTGGCATTGTTATTCTGATTGTATATGTTGATGACATCATTCTATCAGGGAGTGATCTTGTTGGCATTCAGGCGACTAAACGTTATCTGGAGAAACATTTTGTCACCAAAGATTTAGGCACCTTGCGCTACTTTCTTGGGATTGAAGTTTCTCGGTCAGCCTCTGGATTGTGCCTATCTCAGCGTAAATATGTTCTGGATCTTCTATCTGAAACAGGTCTTCTTGGTGCAAAGCCTGCTAGTACTCCTCTGGATCCAAACACCAACTGGGATGATGAGAATTCTCCTGCTTATCCTGATCACCATCAGTATCGACGCATGGTTGGCAAACTCATCTATCTTACTGTCACTCGTGCTGATATCACATCTGCAGTTGGACTTGTTAGCAGATATCTTGACAAACCCCGACAATGTCACTGGGATGCAGTCTGTCACATTCTCAAATATATGAAGAGCTCCCTTGAGAAAGGTTTGTTGTATAAAAAAACATGGCCACTATAACCTTGTTGGGTACATAGATTCTGACTATGCGGGGAGCAAGATTGATCGACGCTCCACCTCCGGCTACTGTACTTTTGTAGGTAGAAATCTGGTTACCTGGCTCAGTAAACAGTTGTTGCTCGCTCGAGTGCTGAAGCAGAATATCGCGTCATGGCGCATACTACATGTGAACTGTTCAGGATACGGAGCCTGTTGAAAGACTTTGGCATTTCTGATTATACTCCTATCCCTATGTACTGTGACAACAAGACTGCTACCTTTATTGCCAGTAATCCTACCTTCCATGAACGAACAAAGCATATTGAGGTTGACTGTCACTTTGTTTGAGAAGCTGTCTTATCTGGCCAGATATCTACGCCCTACATACATACCTCAGATCAAGTGGCTGACATCTTAACCAAAATACTTCCGAAGTCTAGATTCCCTGCTATGACTGACAAGCTGGGCATGATTGACATCTATGCTCCAACTTGAGGGGGAGTATTAGTATATACACTTTACTGCTGTTTTTACTTAGTGTATTTTAGTTATTTGTCTTTTAGTCACTTGTTTCTTTATCCCATATTGCTTATCTCTAAACGCTGTACTACTCTCTTCTCTTATAGAAGAGAGAGCATTGTATTGGCTTTACTCACTCAATAAGAAGCAATACTTTTCTATTCTAGAGTTACTACTCATTGAAGATTGAAGAGATGCATCTAACTAATGGATAACTGAAAATTGCTGCAATGCCTGATCGACTAAGATTTAAGCAATGCACACTCAAAAAGGTACAAAAAAGCTATGTTGTTCTTTTCCTTTAAAGGAACCAGATCTTGAATTTCATCAAAACAAAGACACATTAAAAGAAAAAATAAGCTGCAAGGATAGGAATGGAGCATTTTATCAAAGCAATGAGACGATAAAAGAAGAAATGGCTACAAGATTGTGGGATAAAGAAGCTTCATGGTAAAGAGCCTGGAAAACTCATTTCTGTCACTATTTAGTTGTTTTTCTGGAGCCTACAAGTTACACCGACATATTGGCAGACTACTACAGGCAATAGTGATTCTTCTTATGCAGCTTCCTGCAAATACTGTGCAATTTAAATGAAATTGCAGACCATCTGTTTTGGAAATGTCATCGCTCGGATCATGAGGAGAGCAATCTGGGAGCTGGCTGAATTAATCTCCCGTTCATGAGCAATATACAGATGGCATGAGAGTCATCATCTTAAACAAGATGAAACCAAATGCCAAGCTTTGAAATGCTCGTTTCTGCAACATTATGGGTATGAAATGAAAGAAGTTCAGATTCTTCTCAAGGAAGTCCTTACCGTTAGATCCACTACTGTACAGATTATCGGTGAAGCGAAAAAAAGGGGATATTATCTAGGTAGATAATGATTTTTATGGAGGGGCCAGAAATACATGTAACAGAATAAGAAATAGATTTCCGTAGCTTAACACCATTTTGTTGGGTGGTTTAGTTTAATCCTTACACTGCTCTTGTTACAGTTTCCCCTATTTCTTAAAATGAACCAGTTCCTCAAAAACTTGATTGATTTTCTCTATCATGTTTAAAGCTACATCACATGGTGCACTTTCAGTTGTAGTGCAGACAGTTGCCCTTTTCTTTAAGGAACCGCTGTTTGTTGAAACCTGAAACCAATGACGGAGAAGGGAAGAAGTAGGAAAGAATAATCCGTGGTGGTTACATTTCTTGGTTCTATTACTATTGTGCCAGTGATCATCAGCAAGAGCCCAATATTGTTAGTGAAATGTCACCTCTTTCTCAAATTGACCATCAGTGTTACATACCACACAACGATTCTGATCAATAAGCACAAATATCTCATGGTTGCATATCTAGGTTTTAACCCAGACTTTTGAAAACATTCAGGACCAGTGGCGAAGCCAGGAAATTTTCACCAGGTAGGGCACCAAACAAAGAAACACCGCAAATTATGCATCAAACTAATAACTTGGAAGTAAATGTGTTGTTCGAGAAAGTTGGGTACCAATACATATGATACTAGTAGATGTTACTGACATAGTTGATTGCTGAGGTATGTGCGATGCATTGTCCTTATGAGTATCTTCAAAACGAGGGTTACAGTCCGTGCAACAAAGATAGAGCGGCGATCCTCGTAGGATGCTACCCTCCTAGGATGCAACAACAAGAGGTGTCATGAAGTGTGCATGCATAAATCGTGATATGGGACAAATACTTTTTGATCGTTCTTGGAGCGACCAGTAATGGCACAAACACTAAATGACGGCGACACGAAACATAAGAGAAAATTGTGTGAACTTTTATTTTCTGAAACTTTTGGAGTTGGCATAGAATTCGTTATAAAAAATCTTCTCGTGGCCGGTTAACAAAAAAGAACAGATGTGTACGCCGGCACATCGATTAAAGGGTTTACCGGACTACCAGTCTAACCCACTTGTGTCGCCCGACCATACATGTGTGTAGCACATGTCTCCTCTTACACCTTAATAATGTTATGAATAATGATCAATATAAAAGGAAGATGTAACTTTTAGAAACCACCTATATTCGACTAAAGCTCCTCTTAGTTTAAAATACGACTCGGTATACAACACGGTACATCAAAAGCACGCAACGAAATTGTGGACTGCACAGACAAAAACCCAAACTCTGGAGTGCCACAGGCTCAAGTATCTGGGTTATTGCTATAACACCATCATACGAACCAATACTTTAGAACTAAATTGTAGAATCACATCCTTTCTTTCTTAGTAGCCAATTGGAGAAGTTTGTACAGAAGATCACTACATGGTTAAGGAATTTTTGGGTATCAAAATGATGTGATGTAATAAAGTATATGTTAATCAAGTGAGCATATCTACTATTATATGCCCATAAAAATCAGAACTGCATATGCCTAGGAAATCTGCAAATACAATCGAAGAGAGACCCATGTTCTATATGAGAGTGCAGCTCGATGAGTTTCTTACTTATACTGGAAAACGGCGTGGGATATCATAGATGGTACAATTCGTGAGGAAGGTAGGGCACCAATGCCCTGAAAAGTCCAACATTCTATAAAATGGTAAATAACTAATTAACCATTAATATGTCTGGGTGGCGACGGATGGGGCATGTACCTATCCGTCCCCCAATGTGGCTACGCTCATGGCAAGTTTAATTCTACGATGATATATATAATTTTCTAACGTGATTGCATATCATGAAAATTCATGACAACAAATCATGATGATATTTACACTTTTCTTTTGCAATTTCTCAGTAATTCATATGTAGATGCTTTCTGAAGTGATTCTAGTTCACACGTGGTATCTGCAAATATAGTTAAATGTATTTGACCCCCTGTTGCTCACCAATAACCACACAAATCCGGGATGTGTCATGGGGAGGAAATGTGCTTGTTTATTAGTGCTGGTTTAGGCTATTTTGCTAAAGAATCTATGAGATGAAGATATATATGCTTACGTTTTCATAAACTGCTAGGGTTGAATATCTATAGGAAACCTGGATTTTCTATTTGGAAGCCTTATCCTAGAATGTATCATGTGATATTTGCCTTCTCTCTTTTTTTTCCTGTTAGAAGTAATACTGACTCATTGTATTATCGACAGGGAATTCAAAGATGATGACTGAGCCTTAATCACCAAGGTCAGATGTCTGTCCTGTGAATGATGCAAGAGAATTCTGCCAATTGGAAATGACCTATGGAAGAGTGCATTCTGGGAATTCCCTTTCTTTGTTGTAACTTGTAACCTATATGTTCAATAATGTGATATACGTCTTTTACTGCCTCTTATCCTGAAGGTGTCTTTTTCCCTGCTTTCAGTGGCTTAGGCCTCTGCATTCTATGATAGGGACCGAGAAACAAATTTGGAGTACATTTAGCAGTGCACCCGTGGCACTGAAAACAGACCATAAATGATGGACGTCAATAGGATGTGGGAGATGATAATTATAGTGTTGCTTCTTCTGGCGTTGATCCTAATATAAGATTCACCATTTTACCAAACAAAAAGCAAAACTGATATTTTTGTAAAATGCTTGTCAAAGTCCAATTCTTATAAATATAATTGTCTTAATATCCTCAATATATTCGCTATGTTACCATTTAAATCAAGCACCTTTTAACCGAATCAATCACTAGTGAGTTTATTTTACCACCTTTTCAAAATTAATGCCAACTGTTTAACAGATTAGCAGTATATTTTCTTCCCAGTTGAGGGTTCTGTGAAAGTGGACCAATGTTCAGATGAATTCTAAGATCTAAATCAGAATCTGACAAATAATAAAATACACATCCCTCTTTGCTTAGTATGTATCTTAGGTGTTGAGCAATCTTAAGAAATCAGCATGGAACAGTTTTTTCTCTCCCTATTCTTTCCATTTGGAAATGCTTACAACAAAAACTCCCCCTTCCATCCCTCCTCTCACTTTCCTCGTTCCTTCATTCTTACTCTCAACAAGTGCAGCAATAGTGGAGTGTTGCTTGATCAAGGGGAAGTTTAGGAAGGAAGAAATAAGGGTGTGATTGAGTATGGTCAGACTAGAGATGGGGGCGAAAAGGAAGCTTCTAGATTGTTATTGGCCACATAATGACAATATATAAGTCATGCTTACCATGATAAAGTATCTTTACGTTTGACAATTTGTAAGTTATGCTTATCATGACATAATCACTTTAGGTTTTGTAATTTGAGGTTGTCTTAATCCCTGCAGAGAGAATTTAGGTGTTTCAAACATAATGGATGCGCATGGATCAGAGTCTGGCTATCAAAGAGCAATTCCATTTGCAGCTTGATATAAATCCTAGGTGATCTTTGTAATTTGAGGTTGTCTTAATCCCTCCAGAGAGAATTTAGGTGTTTCAAACATAATGGATGTGCATGGATCGGAATCTGGCTATCAAAGAGCAATTCCATTTGCAGAATCCTGGGTGATCTTTGCTAGAATTGTCGTAAAAAGGTATTGTGCAGTTTTTAGTTTGTAAGTGGTCTGTGTGAATTCTTTGATATAAGCTTTTCCCACTGAGCTATTATAAGTGAAAGTTCCATGTCAAGGAATATTTTATGAATGGACCTACAATGGTTGGTATGTGCAAGTCTTTGTAGAATTTTCTCTTTCAGGTACTTTGAAATTGAAGTAGAAAGCATACATATCACTTCGTTTCATTGTAATAGGCTTGGAAATATGTTGAACTCCTATTTATTGGGTGTGATAGACTTAACTCTGGGTGAAGCTCTCTACTCTTGGTCGTAGTAGCAAAATTGTTGTTGGCTAATTGACCATAACCATCAATCTAGAGACGTCAACATGTATATATATCCTATTACTGTTGATCTTTTGCATTTATCCGCAAACACAATTTGGCTCCTAACTAGAGTATGAAGAATTTCAAGTAAAAAGGAGTTTTTCTCTTGATGTATTTGACCAGATGATCAAGCATACTCCTCTAGTCCTTGGTTAGTGGGCTATGATTTTACTTTCTCATGTTTTTTTAGCAAGCAAATAATTGGTCACACATCTAGACCCCTTTCAAATAAGCACACTTCAAGATTGGAATCAAAAGTTTTCTCAATCTTGTTAATTTTTTTTGTCAAGGCTTGTTATACTTGATTTGAAATTGAACCATTTTTTATAAGTAAAACTTGATAGTTCGTGTGCACACACTCTTGGGAAGACCTCTACCCTTTGGTTATTGCCTCAATGTTATGCTACCTTAACCTTCACCCTATTGTGTTGAATCATTCCTCAATGAGATGGGAAGTGAAACCTTTCAACTTTGAGACAAATTGAACAACATGATGATTTGAAGGATTCTATTCTTTCCTTATGGCCTTTATGCCAGAGGTGTTTCTCTTCTTAACTTCTAAGTAAGAAGTGTTCACACATATTTAAGAGTCTAGAGAAACAAGGTCTTCATAAACCTAAGATCAATCCATTTCAAGAATGGAAATAAAAAGGAAATATAAAACTCTCTAAATCCCCTTTCAACTTCCCTCTTTATGGAAAAAATGTAAAGACAGTAATTCAAAGCCCAATAATTTTGTTCTACAACGCCAATGTCACTAAATTCCACTATATTTTTTCTTATCTATAGCTAATCAGTTTGAATACTTTATCTGAAAGGGATTGAGAGCAATATGCACATGGGAGGACATTGTAATTAGTTGAACAATAAAAAATGCATGATTTGTCATCATTAAGGTGAACAATTTCTTATACAACTATTAAAAGTGGTGTGTTTAAGCGTTAATGACTAAATCTGTAACACCCCTGACCTGGGTTATACCTTAACCCTAGGTGTTTTGATTAAGAAAGATTATTAAATGCTTAATCTCATCTTATGAAAGGTAATTATGGTTCAAGAGGAACTTATATTACAATTCTTATCCTTTTTGAACATTGTTGAAATCAATGTTTTGCCTGTTTTGGACTAAAGTGCAAATTACCCAAGTTGAGGGGTTTAAGTGAAAATTGTGCATGATAATATGTTCCTCATGTGTTGAAGCATCATGAGAGTAAAGATGATGCTGAGGTATGGCTTATGGAAGCCTAAATACCAAGAAAGAGCTGATAAAGCAATGTATGTGCATGAAAACCTAGTTTTGGTGTAATGTGCAATTTACCCAAAACCCAGGGTGTAATATGTAAATTACCACTTCAATAAGGTCCCTAATGTTTCTTGGCATCAAGTAGAGAAAATAAAATGAGAGGGGCGCCTCATTTGAATTAAGTTGGAGAAGAGAGAATCTTGATATTAAAATAATCAAGATTTAATCCTAATTGAAACCCTAATTCAATTTAGTGTAAAAACAAATATAATAATTGAAGGGCCTTCAACCAAAAACGAGATGGTTGAATTTGCTCAAGTGTGAACACATTTGTGCCTTTGCTAGGCCACGAAAATATCTCAAGCAAGTGGATAACCCACTCACCATTATTATAAAGAAAAGTAATATCCACTCAAATTGGAATATTATTATAATATGATCTAAGGTGCTTAATTTGCTTTTCTTTAAATTGAGGATAATTGAGAGGAATAAGAGGCAAATGGGATAGCCTCGTATCCAAGTAATGAAAGGGGGAAGATGCGGCACCAATTTTGGAATTAAATGCATTTTTATAAGGCATTTTCTCTCTCATCAATTTTCTTATAAAAGTACCTTTACCAAGCCAAAACAAAGGCTATTTCGGATTCTTTTCTTTCCTCTTGCTTGGAAAACGACTAAGGAGCTGTGGAGGAGCAGGAGGACGACCCCAACCTGTTGGTAAGGTCCTTGACCTTCGTTCTCCTTGATTCCATGGTGGAAATAAAAAATAAATCATTGATTTCTTCTTATTTTGATCTCCTCTTCAACCCTAGGCAACTTTTTCATCCAAAAAGCTTGAGGACGAGTTTAGGGGGAGTTTCTAGAGATTCATCCACCATTAATGGCGTGAGCGTGAAGCTTTGGATCTCAATTGGAGGCGGGTTTTATAACTCAAACCCTTAATCATTGCTATTGCATCAATCAATTATGCTTTGTTGATTATTTTCTTCAATTTGATACATACTTGTTTCCTTGCTGCAATTTCCATCAAGAACAGTTGCTGTTCTTGGTTTTTCGAAGGAAGGGGATGATGAAATCATCCTATATGCTTATCCAAAGAAAAGTACCAAGCCAAATGGTCTTGATATCTATTCCAAATCGTTTTAAATTGATTGGCTATGCAGTTTCAGAAAACTGTTTTAGGGAAAACGGTTTCAAGACCGTTTGATATGGTTGAACAAGCGTTGACCGTTTGGGAATCTTGTTCCTAATTATGTAGGATAATGACCCTCCAAATTTTAGGGGTTAACTCCAAAGGAATCGTGAGTTGAAGGCCAATCAATTAGATAAATCGAATTGAATTAAATGCTGATTTTCAACCTGATCAACTTGACCTGTTTGGGAAAACGGTTTCAAGACCATTTGAGTGTGTTGACCAAGCATTGACCGTTTAGGATTCCTGTTTATAATGATGTTGGTTAATGACCCTCCAAATTTGAGGGATTAACTCCCAAGGAATCGTGAGTTGAAGCCTAATCAATTAGGGAAACCTAATTGAATTAAGTGCTGATTTTCAATCTGATTTAATTGACCTTTTTGAGTAAACGGTATCAAGACCGTTTGAATGCATTGACCAAGGGTTGAATGTTTGGTATTACTGTTCCTAATGATGTGGTCTAATGACTCACCAAATTTTAGGGATTAACTCCCAAGGAATCGTGAGTTGAAGGCTATTCAATTAAGCAAACCCTAATTGTTTATGGAAGCAATAACTCAGTATACTATGTCAAACATAGTTGTTTGTATTTGATCATATGGTTGATGTAACCAAATCAAGTGGAGAGAATGATAGAAATGAATTCTTACATGAGTATGATTCATATGGTGATTTAGGATAGGATCCTTAGTAAAGAGATCAAGAAACCCTAATTGAGAAGGTTAACGAACCCTAACCCTGATTTAGGGAAATTTTGAGTAAAACCCTAATCTAGGGTAATAGTGTAACCCTAATTAAGGGTAATAGTGTAACCCTAATTAAGGGTAATGACTTGGGTAACTCTAATTTAAGGTAATGAAATACCAAACCCTAATTAGAGGAATAATGAATCCCTAATTTATGGGTAATTGAATGAAACCCTAATTGGGATGATTAGTGAAACCCTAATTGAGGGTGATTCCCTGAGAAACTCTAATTGAGGATGATTCCATGTGAAACCCTAATTGAGGGCGATGTCATATGAAACCTTAAACCTAACACAGAGTAAAGCTATGTAAAACCCTAAATTTGGGCTATAGTGCATGGAATTCTAATCATGGGCAATATGATGATAAATCATAACCCTAATGTCTGGGTAATGATATGAGTAAACCTTAATGATGAAATAATGAGTAATACCCTATAATGATGAAATATCTTAAGTGGTTGACTATAGGCAACCTTATAACAAGCAATGCCTTAATTTGAGATGAGTCCATATCATTGAAGATAGTTGGACAATCCTTGTGTGTGATCTATGCACATCATGGTAAAGGTGATAGGTTGGTGGATGAAAGTATTAAGATGTGAAATTCCTTATTATAAGATAAGTTAATAAACTCATGTAAGATAGAAGTGATGAGGGAAGTGATACATTGAGACATGATAGATATCACATTTAGCATTTCAGGGTTGATATACCTTGATGCATCTCAAATCCAATATTTTTAGATAAGATACACAAGGAGAGTGTTATGTAAATTGTCACAATGAAATGTAATGAGTTTAACATACTTGATAAGTAAGCTAAAATGAGTATGATGTAATCATACCATGATAATGATGAGAGATAAACTCATACCTTGTGTTGATGATCATTTAATGATAAATGATAAGAATATTAAATACTTGGAATGCCGATGGATGCTCCTAGATGTATGGAACAATATATTAGGGTTGTATTGATAAAATAAACATGAAACCCTAATTGATGTGAATAGTAAACCCTAACCCTGTGGAGGAAATAGTGGTGTTACTATTATATTACATGAGTTAATATGTTATTGTTGCCTAGTGAGAGGTGACAAGATGTTTAATGGCCTTGTGAGCCATATGGTTAGATGTTACCTGGTAAGAAGTAACAAGATGTTTCATGGGCATGATTGAGCCCTGAATGAGGTGTATTCCTCTTATGTTGATAAGGGTTGATACCCTGTGCTATTGTGAAAAGGATTTATATCCTGTGATAATATGATAATTGGTGTAATCTAATGAATGGCAAGTGAATATTACCATGTGATGAAGAGATGAGAAATTATGTTTCATATGTTTTATATCTTTTCAGGTTTTGATATTTATATGCTTGCTAGAAATGAATTAGGGTTTGTATGTCCACTTGTTTGATGCAGCCTTAATTCACCCAATTGGCATAACTAATTAAGTGCAACTCTAATCATGTAGTGCCCTGTGCCGTAGAACCATCTTCAGTGTCAGAACTTGCTGGATGGTGAAACGAGTATTCCTAAGGGAAACTCGGAGCGCATATTGTTGAATATGCGGGGGTGGCAGGTTGAGGATATTTATATACTTGTCATCCACAATTGCAGGTTACGGAGGATGGCTATGGTCATGCCTCAAATATTTGATGTGATTGAGGACAGCTGCGGTTGTACCTCGGATTAGAGGGTTTTGTATACCCTATTTTCTAGTGTCGTAACTTGTACCAAGTACGGACTAGTTGTTATCAGTTGACTATATGTCACTGTTGGCAGTTTGATTGGTATGTCACTGCAGTTTACTCGTACTGACCGAGGGGAAGAGATCTTAGGATGCCGGTACTCCTAGATCTTGTACGGAACCGAATAGCCCTTCACAGGGGTCGGTTGGACTTTGAATGGTACGATTCAAATTCCCCAGGGCATAATAAAAGATGTAATACAGCCGTATAGCATATCTGTTTAGGGTTATACATGACGCTTCACATTGAATGGAAACCCATGTTTGTTCTCTTTACATAAAGATGATGCTTAGTGCAACTAAGAGATAGTAATTATACTTATGTTGTGGATATGCATAAGACTGTAATTGTGTACATACAATGGTCATGCTTATGTTGATATCTTACTGCTACTGTTGATTATAATCATGATGCTAGATATCTCATGTTGATAGTTATGTTTCACATGCTATCCATGCCTCTATAATTAGAAATACCTGACAGAGGCTTAATGCCTGTAATTAGGTTTGGTTAAAGTCCAATGCCTGGATGTGTAATCAGGATTGGTATAGTCCAATGCCTGAAATATTTATACCTGATTGATATAGTTTAATGCTTGAATAATACATAATGATTTATATAATCACATGTCTGGCATAAGTGAATACTTGTTTAGCAGATTGGCTAAGGCCAACAAATAGAAACAAGAATGAATCATGGGTGACACATCAGAATAATGAATGACATGAGCAAAGCTTGAGATGTTGAAAATGTATGGTAGATGAATGTTATACATGTTCTTTCTATTTCTTATAAAGAGAATAGATGAATTACTGTTCAATCATAGATATGTGTAATACTTTAAAAGATGAGAATGATCTAAACTGCTTATCCTCTGCTCAGTTTTATATTAATTAAACTACAATAATGATGTTTCTGGCGGAGAGTTATATCTCTCGCTGGGGCAATTTTCAATTGTCTCACCCCCGTGGGAACCAACATTTTTAGGTGGACGAGTGTGAAAGAGACTGATAATATCTTTCGGATGAAGAACATCAGCAGCTACAAGGACAGCAGTGACAACTCAGGTTGAGTGTGCTGTCTATCGTGTTTGGTAGATAGAAGTCCTATGTGTCGTCTCTGTACTCTCAGGTCCTCAGAGTTAGTACTTAGTGCTTTTAATGTATCGTTTTGAGATTTTGGCTTGATGCCTCGAGGTTATTATGTTGTCTATGTTTAGCTTTTAACAAGGCAGTTGATGTTGTAACCCTTGAAAAGAGATGGTATAAGATATATACTTATGAACCATGATGTAAATGTAATACATTGGTTCTTGTTGAAAGAGTTTTCCTATGATTGGGTCTCTTTGAAAAAGGTTTTAAATTTTTAGTGATTTTCTATAATCTGCTGCTTAGTGAACGCTTCCGCATTAGTTAATTATGTTTTTGTTAGTTGGATGCTACAATTTAGTGGTATCAGAGCTCTAGGTTCGCTGAGTCTACAGAGACATAGGACTAAGGTAGTAGAGTCTGTTCTGGTATCATCTAGTGTATCTGATAATGTCTTCTGCTCATATAAGAGAAGAAGAACTTAAAGATGACTGGGTCACACGAGGAGATTGCTGCTGAGAGCAGTAATATTGCACCAAGAAGAGGTGCATGGGAGCAGGCAAGACAGAGACAATTGCCTAAGAGTCTCCTAGTTGATCCATTTATGATAAGAAAATCTTTCTTTAAGTATTATTGTTGGGTAGATTAGAGCAACAGTAATGCATATAGTGGACTGGATACTAGCTTTACGATCTAGGTTATCAGTCCTTAATACAGAAGTTTGAGCTTTAAAAGAGTTCCTAAATGACTTGGTCATGTTGGAACATGGGAAAGTCATGTGTGTATAATGATATTAAAAGTGAGGAATATGATCGCAAATAAAGTGCATACTACCTAATCTCAGTATTTATATACCCTGGCCAGGTATACAACTATTGATGATAAAGTGAGTATGGAAACTCTTAGATTGTAATCTCTCTGATTGCCCTGATCAAGCAGTCATTCTGATACAATCTAATGAGTATCATGAAATCAGAAATATGCAATGAATAAATGTGTGATATACTAAGTATAAGAAAGAGAAGTCTGAGATAATCTCAAATGAGCATGTTGTATGAGGAACTAAAAGTGTACTCCTCATAAGATAAGGATAAGAATAAGGGAAATGAAACCTGTTCAATAATGATGTAAGTATAATAAATGTATTTTCCCTAACGAAGAAATGGGAAATATGATGAGATCATGAGATGATCATAAACATGCTAAATGGATAATGTCATGTAATCATCCTTATAATTCCTATGCTAAAGGCAAGGAACCTAGGAAGAGCTAAAGAGTAAATGATTCATGAATAGTTGAAAATACATAAATTAATAAGAGGAATATGAATCCTTGTTTTCTTTCCTTTCAGGGACATGACCATCAAGTGGGTCTTAGGACACTTGATGTGCATAAGATAAATGTGTTCATGTGATGGATACTTAGAAAAGTATCAGTTATATTGGACTTTGGTCCCAAGATGAGGACATATGAAACACATAATGTTCCAAGATGAAAGGAAGAGATATATATGATGTGTTTCCAACACATGTGATAGATATCAAGGTGAAAGATTATGGTATCTGAGAGATATCAGATGGGTTAGGTTGGCTACCTGGATTGGTCAACTGTGAAATTAGTCTGATTATAATAATATGAACATCATATGTTAGGGGTTTATGCTCTGCATAAACATGATACTAATAAAGAATGTATGATGCTTCCCTGAATAAGAAAAGTGTTATTTCACACAAAGTTGACTCTATAGTCAATGATGAGGGACAGTGGGGCATGTGCCTTGTGTGTTGATTCTATGAGAATTTTGTATGGAAACACTTGGTGTTGATCAAAGTTTTATGGTGTATCTATAATAAGGAGATGATATGTGAAGAGTAGATAGTATGATGAATAATATACATTTGTCTTCCTTTATCTGGATTTCGAGGACGAAATCCTTGTTAGGGGTTTATAATTTGTAACACCCCTGACCTGGGTTATACCTTAACCCTAGGTGTTTTGATTAAGAAAGATTATTAAATGCTTAATCTCATCTTATGAAAGGTAATTATGGTTCAAGAGGAACTTATATTACAATTCTTATCCTTTTTGAACATTGTTGAAATCAATGTTTTGCCTGTTTTGGACTAAAGTGCAAATTACCCAAGTTGAGGGGTTTAAGTGAAAATTGTGCATGATAATATGTTCCTCATGTGTTGAAGCATCATGAGAGTAAAGATGATGCTGAGGTATGGCTTATGGAAGCCTAAATACCAAGAAAGAGCTGATAAAGCAATGTATGTGCATGAAAACCTAGTTTTGGTGTAATGTGCAATTTACCCAAAACCCAGGGTGTAATATGTAAATTACCACTTCAATAAGGTCCCTAATGTTTCTTGGCATCAAGTAGAGAAAATAAAATGAGAGGGGCGCCTCATTTGAATTAAGTTGGAGAAGAGAGAATCTTGATATTAAAATAATCAAGATTTAATCCTAATTGAAACCCTAATTCAATTTAGTGTAAAAACAAATATAATAATTGAAGGGCCTTCAACCAAAAACGAGATGGTTGAATTTGCTCAAGTTTTAACACATTTGTGCCTTTGCTAGGCCACGAAAATATCTCAAGCAAGTGGATAACCCACTCACCATTATTATAAAGAAAAGTAATATCCACTCAAATTGGAATATTATTATAATATGATCTAAGGTGCTTAATTTGCTTTTCTTTAAATTGAGGATAATTGAGAGGAATAAGAGGCAAATGGGATAGCCTCGTATCCAAGTAATGAAAGGGGGAAGATGCGGCACCAATTTTGGAATTAAATGCATTTTTATAAGGCATTTTCTCTCTCATCAATTTTCTTATAAAAGTACCTTTACCAAGCCAAAACAAAGGCTATTTCGGATTCTTTTCTTTCCTCTTGCTTGGAAAACGACTAAGGAGCTGTGGAGGAGCAGGAGGACGACCCCAACATGTTGGTAAGGTCCTTGACCTTCGTTCTCCTTGATTCCATGGTGGAAATAAAAAATAAATCATTGATTTCTTCTTATTTTGATCTCCTCTTCAACCCTAGGCAACTTTTTCATCCAAAAGCTTGAGGACGAGTTTAGGGGGAGTTGCTAGAGATTCATCCACCATTAATGGCGTGAGCGTGAAGCTTTGGATCTCAATTGGAGGCGGGTTTTATAACTCAAACCCTTAATCATTGCTATTGCATCAATCAATTATGCTTTGTTGATTATTTTCTTCAATTTGATACATACTTGTTTCCTTGCTGCAATTTCCATCAAGAACAGTTGCTGTTCTTGGTTTTTCGAAGGAAGGGGATGATGAAATCATCCTATATGCTTATCCAAAGAAAAGTACCAAGCCAAATGGTCTTGATATCTATTCCAAATCGTTTTAAATTGATTGGCTATGCAGTTTCAGAAAACTGTTTTAGGGAAAACGGTTTCAAGACCGTTTGATATGGTTGAACAAGCGTTGACCGTTTGGGAATCTTGTTCCTAATTATGTAGGATAATGACCCTCCAAATTTTAGGGGTTAACTCCAAAGGAATCGTGAGTTGAAGGCCAATCAATTAGATAAATCGAATTGAATTAAATGCTGATTTTCAACCTGATCAACTTGACCTGTTTGGGAAAACGGTTTCAAGACCATTTGAGTGTGTTGACCAAGCATTGACCGTTTAGGATTCCTGTTTATAATGATGTTGGTTAATGACCCTCCAAATTTGAGGGATTAACTCCCAAGGAATCGTGAGTTGAAGCCTAATCAATTAGGGAAACCTAATTGAATTAAGTGCTGATTTGCAATCTGATTTAATTGACCTTTTTGAGTAAACGGTCTCAAGACCATTTGAATGCATTGACCAAGGGTTGAATGTTTGGGATTACTGTTCCTAATGATGTGGTCTAATGACTCACCAAATTTTAGGGATTAACTCCCAAGGAATCGTGAGTTGAAGGCTATTCAATTAAGCAAACCCTAATTGTTTATGGAAGCAATAACTCAGTATACTATGTCAAACATAGTTGTTTGTATTTGATCATATGGTTGATGTAACCAAATCAAGTGGAGAGAATGATAGAAATGAATTCTTACATGAGTATGATTCATATGGTGATTTAGGATAGGATCCTTAGTAAAGAGATCAAGAAACCCTAATTGAGAAGGTTAACGAACCCTAACCCTGATTTAGGGAAATTTTGAGTAAAACCCTAATCTAGGGTAATAGTGTAACCCTAATTAAGGGTAATAGTGTAACCCTAATTAAGGGTAATGACTTGGGTAACTCTAATTTAATGTAATGAAATACCAAACCCTAATTAGAGGAATAATGAATCCCTAATTTATGGGTAATTGAATGAAACCCTAATTGGGATGATTAGTGAAACCCTAATTGAGGGTGATTCCCTGAGAAACTCTAATTGAGGATGATTCCATGTGAAACCCTAATTGAGGGCGATGTCATATGAAACCTTAAACCTAACACAGAGTAAAGCTATGTAAAACCCTAAATTTGGGCTATAGTGCATGGAATTCTAATCATGGGCAATATGATGATAAATCATAACCCTAATGTCTGGGTAATGATATGAGTAAACCTTAATGATGAAATAATGAGTAATACCCTATAATGATGAAATATCTTAAGTGGTTGACTATAGGCAACCTTATAACAAGCAATGCCTTAATTTGAGATGAGTCCATATCATTGAAGATAGTTGGACAATCCTTGTGTGTGATCTATGCACATCATGGTAAAGGTGATAGGTTGGTGGATGAAAGTATTAAGATGTGAAATTCCTTATTATAAGATAAGTTAATAAACTCATGTAAGATAGAAGTGATGAGGGAAGTGATACATTGAGACATGATAGATATCACATTTAGCATTTCAGGGTTGATATACCTTGATGCATCTCAAATCCAATATTTTTAGATAAGATACACAAGGAGAGTGTTATGTAAATTGTCACAATGAAATGTAATGAGTTTAACATACTTGATAAGTAAGCTAAAATGAGTATGATGTAATCATACCATGATAATGATGAGAGATAAACTCATACCTTGTGTTGATGATCATTTAATGATAAATGATAAGAATATTAAATACTTGGAATGCCGATGGATGCTCCTAGATGTATGGAACAATATATTAGGGTTGTATTGATAAAATAAACATGAAACCCTAATTGATGTGAATAGTAAACCCTAACCCTGTGGAGGAAATAGTGGTGTTACTATTATATTACATGAGTTAATATGTTATTGTTGCCTAGTGAGAGGTGACAAGATGTTTAATGGCCTTGTGAGCCATATGGTTAGATGTTACCTGGTAAGAAGTAACAAGATGTTTCATGGGCATGATTGAGCCCTGAATGAGGTGTATTCCTCTTATGTTGATAAGGGTTGATACCCTGTGCTATTGTGAAAAGGATTTATATCCTGTGATAATATGATAATTGGTGTAATCTAATGAATGGCAAGTGAATATTACCATGTGATGAAGAGATGAGAAATTATGTTTCATATGTTTTATATCTTTTCAGGTTTTGATATTTATATGCTTGCTAGAAATGAATTAGGGTTTGTATGTCCACTTGTTTGATGCAGGCTTAATTAACCCAATTGGCATAACTAATTAAGTGCAACTCTAATCATGTAGTGCCCTGTGCCGTAGAACCATCTTCAGTGTCAGAACTTGCTGGATGGTGAAACAAGTATTCCTAAGGGAAACTCGGAGCGCATATTGTTGAATATGCGGGGGTGGCAGGTTGAGGATATATATATACTTGTCATCCACAATTGCAGGTTACGGAGGATGGCTATGGTCATGCCTCAAATATTTGATGTGATTGAGGACAGCTGCGGTTGTACCTCGGATTAGAGGGTTTTGTATACCCTGTTTTCTAGTGTCGTAACTTGTACCAAGTACGGACTAGTTGTTATCAGTTGACTATATGTCACTGTTGGCAGTTTGACTGGTATGTCACTGCAGTTTACTCGTACTGACCGAGGGGAAGAGATCTTAGGATGCCGGTACTCCTAGATCTTGTACAGAACCGAATAGCCCTTCGTAGGGGTCGGTTGGACTTTGAATGGTACGATTCAAATTCCCCAGGGCATAATAAAAGATGTAATACAGCCGTATAGCATATCTGTTTAGGGTTATACATGACGCTTCACATTGAATGGAAACCCATGTTTGTTCTCTTTACATAAATATGATGCTTAGTGCAACTAAGAGATAGTAATTATACTTATGTTGTGGATATGCATAAGACTGTAATTGTGTACATACAATGGTCATGCTTATGTTGATATCTTACTGCTACTGTTGATTATAATCATGATGCTAGATATCTCATGTTGATAGTTATGTTTCACATGCTATCCATGCCTCTATAATTAGAAATACCTGACATAGGCTTAATGCCTGTAATTAGGTTTGGTTAAAGTCCAATGCCTGGATGTGTAATCAGGATTGGTATAGTCCAATGCCTGAAATATTTATACCTGATTGATATAGTTTAATGCTTGAATAATACATAATGATTTATATAATCACATGTCTGGCATAAGTGAATACTTGTTTAGCAGATTGGCTAAGGCCAACAAATAGAAACAAGAATGAATCATGGGTGACACATCAGAATAATGAATGACATGAGCAAAGCTTGAGATGTTGAAAATGTATGGTAGATGAATGTTATACATGTTCTTTCTATTTCTTATAAAGAGAATAGATGAATTACTGTTCAATCATAGATATGTGTAATACTTTAAAAGATGAGAATGATCTAAACTGCTTATCCTCTGCTCAGTTTTATATTAATTAAACTACAATAATGATGTTTCTGGCGGAGAGTTATATCTCTCGCTGGGGCAATTTTCAATTGTCTCACCCCCGTGGGAACCAACATTTTTAGGTGGACGAGTGTGAAAGAGACTGATAATATCTTTTGGATGAAGAACATCAGCAGCTACAAGGACAGCAGTGACAACTCAGGTTGAGTGTGCTGTCTATCGTGTTTGGTAGATAGAAGTCCTATGTGTCGTCTCTGTACTCTCAGGTCCTCGGAGTTAGTACTTAGTGCTTTTAATGTATCGTTTTGAGATTTTGGCTTGATGCCTCGAGGTTATTATGTTGTCTATGTTTAGCTTTTAACAAGGCAGTTGATGTTGTAACCCTTGAAAAGAGATGGTATAAGATATATACTTATGAACCATGATGTAAATGTAATACATTGGTTCTTGTTGAAAGAGTTTTCCTATGATTGGGTCTCTTTGAAAAAGGTTTTAAATTTTTAGTGATTTTCTATAATCTGCTGCTTAGTGAACGCTTCCGCATTAGTTAATTATGTTTTTGTTAGTTGGATGCTACAAAATCTATCTCAGTTCCAGACAAATCAACAATGTCCAAATGCATCCAAGCCATATCTCCTCAAGCTCACATGTATAAGGCAACAAGAATAACTAAGTTTGGAAAATAAATAAACTTGGAATAGAATTAGCAAAAAGAAGTAACAAATATGTAGCAATTTTCAAGAGAATATATCTAAAGGCCGCCAATGAGAAGAAATAGGTAATAAAATAGAATGTGGGCCAATGTCCCAAGAGATTAGAGCAAACTAGGCTCATTGAGACATTTGAAATTAAAAGAGAAATCAATTTTTTAGTTACTTGCCACAAAATGGTTGTGAAACATAACACCAACGAAAGAATCACTTGCATTATAAAACCATTATCCTCATCATTAAATTGGAAGGTATACTTTTCGGTTGAGAGATGTCTAATGCACTGACATTTTGACAGATAGTCAATGCCATCCATGTTGAATTTTTAGTAACAATGGGTAGTCATAGCCTTTCTCTACAAAGTGTTTGTCTACTAAGTATGTTTTGATGACCATTATCTACTCTCAGTAAATAGCCATAATATCATCCACTCAATTGTTGTCACAACCTGTGACCATGTCCGCCCCCTACCAAAATGAATGCTTGAGTAGGTAGTCAAGGTTGTACTCTAATATGGACGACCATCTAGGGACAGCCTTCACAAAACTTAAATGTTTGGTAAGAGTTCATCTGGAGAGAAAGTAGACATTGTCAAATCTACTACCAATTGTAATCATGTTAATCAATAGTTGACATTATGGAGTCTATTTTGAAACAACCACCAAAGAAATCATTTAATAATAGCTAAGCATAGGTAAAATTATAGGAAAAGTAGTCCATGTTGATTCATATACTCGTTGCTCTAAAAAAGTCATATACTAATACACCAACAATATTGTCTGACTTTTACATCCAATCACTTCACATATATATACAAGATAGCAAAGGGACATTAAGTCAATAGTTAAAGTTTTCATTGAGCATTTGAAGTAAATATACTCTCGAAAGGACTAGTAAGTATAAAGCAATATGATTTTTCAATAGTTATATACCATATATACTTAGAAGGTAATTGACGACTAAGAAGGTCAAATTAGGGTCTCAACCCTAATTTTTAGAGCAAATATTCCCAACTTGGGACTCCATCAATACAAGACCAAAATAGATCAAGTTGATGTTTATATCCAAAAGAAGGGCGTGTATGGAGTTCAATACATACAAGGTTCAAAGGGAATCAAAATATAACACGACATGATCCTTAAATTCAAAGATAATTAGGTACATGCATGTTGTAAGGAAAGTAAATGATTTCCTAATAATTTAGAGTATCGATGAGGGAGAAGTAGTGCACAATTAATATTGTAATGTAGAAAACATGCATATCCCTAATAAAGTCAAAAATCAAAATAAGGGTTTTAATGCTACCAATAACGATCATATAGGAAAGTATCGTAAGTGATATATTAACTTGAAGAGTCAGATGGAAAGTCCTAAGAGTCCATTGACCCATCCATTCAAAATGGTGAAGTTTGTTGGAGGAAGACTCAACATACTAATATACAAAGAGTTATAGAAGCTTTAATATATTCATAAATACATAAAGCTACGAGTAAGTTCATTGATACTCAAAAAGAGGATGCAAATTTAAATTATATGGCATAAGTAAAATCGTAAGGAGGCAACATTTTATCAACATACCCCAACATCAATAAAATTGCAAGCTTCCCCTTAATGTGTAAATATTAAAATATCAACATTTCTAGCACATGAATTGGGATAGTCTTTTAGCTTTTAAGATAATCAGACCTACAAAACCATCCATATTTTTACCATAAGTTCCTAATAACCTACTAGAATTTTCATCAACTTTTTGTAATTTATGGTTAGTGGAGTCTTTGTCATAAAATTACCATCCAAAACCTATTTTGAGAAATAGAAATGCGTTCACCTTTTCTCTAACTATGTCAAGATTGAGATCCATGAATAGAAACCGCTCTCCTCCCTTAATGGATATGTACATTTGTTAGGACTTTTTAAACCATATGGTATTGTGTATTCACTAACACAGCTAAGAATTTGTGCACGATAGAATCCTTCCTTGCCCTTATTCTCTCAAATGGTGTTTCCAGAGTAGCAAATGTAGGATGAGAAGTCTTTCTTATAAGGTTTCTAGTTCGAGATATGTTCTGTCGCCACGTTTTCAAAATCTTAGGATTCTCGTCAGACCCTACATTGTTTTAATGACAACTTGACGAAGTTGGGGATCCCAAATTCATCGCCTATTCTGCTTGGGTAAGGTCCAAGCCTATGATTCCTAAGTAAGATCAGTTCCTTTTAAAGTACATGGTGATTATTAAGTCTCTACCATTCCCCAATATTTCTATTAAAGGCACTAGTTTTTCACAAGGACAACATAACCCCTCCAAACGATCATGTCATCAATTGAGAAATTGGTAGGGTTTGACCAACCATTCACAACCTAGGTGACACCACTTCGATTACCTCCAGTGACTTTGGGTATATCAAGACGTTCACAACCTTCCCTATATTGGCGTCTGAACCCCTAATGTCTCACCTATCACTCCATTAGAATCAGACATGAACTAGGATCCTTGAGGGGTTTGGCGGCTATTTTAAGAAAATATGGTGGATGGAATGACAAATATGAGGGTATAAACATTTCTTAGTGGATATCATCTTCTAAGACTAAGTGGAACTCTGGCCATAGATCATGTTATGAAATTTGATTATGATGCGATGAACATGTTACTCGATCAAATCATCATCGCTTCTTGCTAAAAAAAATTGTATCCTATGAAATCCATCCACATGATTTCTATACAAGGGCCCATAAAAACCCAATAATAAATATGTTTTATGTGCCGCATATGCATTTGGAAAGTGTGCTTCCTAGTGAGAATATGGTATGGGATGGTTCAATCTGGCACAAGGCTCAAAGGCCAGATCTAAATGGATTAGAAGAAAAAAAATTCTGTCAAAATTTTGAAATGTGAGATTAGTTCTCTAAAAGTTAACAATTTTAGTCAAATTTTACTATTACGTTGTTGCATTGAAAAAATCTCAATTGAATTATTTGGACATAAAAATGCTCTCAAAATATGTTGATCTTCTTTGCCATGACTAGATAAGCCTAGACGTAGATCCCTACTTATTATTTAATCTTTTATATCTTCTTGACCTAACATTTTCCTTTATATTATCTGGTGCATTTGCATGCCAAGTGTTAACATAGTCGGGGTAACCTAATATCCAAGTATATATTTTTCATTCCCATATGAAATTAACCAGGTCAATGTGAAACTTTGAATATCCCAAGTCCACTTATACCATGATTCTGTTTCCACATGTACTCAATTTATGAAATCAGAAACTAGCCTGACATGTTCGTATCATCTGGGTCCTAACATGACCTCTTAGTTTCTTGAGATATATTTGTCCTTCCTATTTAATATATTCATGAATTCATGTTTTACAAAATGGTTGAATTGTATTTTAGGGTTTAATAAATTGTTGATCTTAATTAGAAACATCTTCAAGTTGAAGTACATATAATATGAGTATAAAATCATTTTATCATGTTTTATGACACGAATCTAACCTTTAAGCCTATTCAATAGGTCATATTTCCAAAACCTAGTATGTGACAAAAGTGGGAATATGTCACCAATTTGTAACACCTCTAATGTAAAGAAGTAGATATATATAAATAATAGATCAACCATAGTAAGTTGAACATATTTTCCTCAGAATTTTGTAATCAACACAACAGATTTAGCTCTGTATTTTCTCTTTGGATAAATATTTGCATGAGTTGAGATAGGCATATCATCAAAAAATAATATGCACAACTTAATATATGGATTCAACCATGTGTGAATGCCTTTCAATCTCTTCCATGTTAATCATCCTCTAATGAGACAAACATGTTAACCACATAGGTCTTATTAGAGTCCATTTTAGTGTCAGTTAAGCCTAGGGTACTATTTTTATCCTTGTGGCATATAATTTTGATTAGTATGGAATATGAAAAGAATGAACTTTTAGTGTAATACTTGCAAGCAATACAGAGAGTTTCTATTTTGGTATATATATTTATAACAATTAAGATGGACATACCATCACAAACTGAATTATCAAAACATAAAAATATGGGTCCAATCATCGGTGAACATCTTCTAGTCTCTTACATTTTAATTATTATATTATGCAATGAATATGTGAATATCCTTCATCATGTCACATTTTCATTGAGACCAAATTCAAGGACACAATTTATAGTCTTGACAGTGATAATTTACATTGGCATGAATGACATCTCCCTAACTCTATACGACATGTTGCTGGGATTTGGTGAAGGAAGACATCATGTGTTTATCAAATTGTTGGAAAATAATCATAAGACACGATCCTCCATACAAAGAACTAACCCACTCTTGTGGCTATGATGAAAAATAGAGCTAGATTAAATCTAATAGACGTGTTAATTTTCTTAATAGGCAATATAAAGTCATTTCAAAGGATTAAACACAAAAATAAAAAAATAAAAGAATCATATAGTTCGAACCAAATGACATTTCTTAAGGGAAGGAATCTCAAAACTGATCTATTTTGGTACATAAATTCCTCTAAGTTTGTCATATGGGTATATGAGGCACTTTTTCAATTTGATGTGGAAAATCACTAGATAGCAAAAAATCATCTCTACGGGTCATTTGTAAGTTAAAGTAATCAATAAATTGTATAGATGGATGTCTAGCCTAGACCACTTATTGACAATAACTAATGTTAGCTTTTTTTATCTGTTTCAAAATATCAAATTTCCTAGACAAGGGTTCCCCTTATATCCCCATCTTTTATTATCCTAGATATTATTTTTAATGTAAAAGTTGAACTACAACTAGATTTAATAGGTTCGATACAATCTTGTGGATATAGAGATTCAAAGACTTTAGGTGATGAAATTTTCCAGTTCTATATTTAATTTTTTCAAGCCTTCCACAAATATTATCATAGATAATAAAAGTGAGGATCCTTAGACACCTTTTTGGTCTTAATATACCTTCCACAAATCCTCCATCATCAATCATAGTGCACAAAATTGTTCACTCTCTCTTAATCTATACCTTGGGTTTCCCTCTAAAAATTCTCCCAATGTAATGCATGGGTTTTCCTTTCTTACCACAAAACTTTCCATGGCTCATTGGAGTCCCATAATTTATAAAATACACCAAAAATTGTGAAATGGAATAACTCCACTTGATCAAAATTCGGCAGGTTAACTATTTAAATGTAGTGCTAACTCACCATTTGACTTCATCAGCTTCATTCTCCTACATACAATATTCTAAATTTTTGGTAACCTAAGTAGGCTTAAACTGTTTATGAGGGTTCTACAATGGAAGTCAAAGGTGCTTCCAATGGATGGATTTCACTGTGGAACCAATACTCTCTGATGGATGGGCATCATCAATATAAAAACATGCCAATTCCAATTTATGCTTAAGTATGTTAATGTCCACACCTTAGACCAAGCATATTATGGTAGATCATTAAGGAAATAATTACTTACAAAGGGAACCTTAGTGAATACATGTTAGGAATCTATCTACTACTTTATGAAAATAATTTTTATGTGCTATACCCATTCTTAAAGGTATTACTCTTTTTTTTGCTTCCATCAAATTAGTAGTTACTATACTTTGAAAGGGTAATTGTTTGGATGTTACAAATACTAAACATAGTTTTCCTAACATCCTTGTTCCCTGAGTCACCTGAAACATATCCCTACCAAGGGTGACCAAACATTTGACCACATGTTTCAAAACTATTTGATTGGTGATATCAAAGTATATGGAATTCCTACTAAAATTTTAGGTCACATATATTAAAATATTTTCTCTCCTTCCCCACAAAATTACTTTTATGGGACTAGTGTAAATGAGTTCCCCGCATACAACAAGGTGTCATGGTGCCAAGACAGGTCATCCTACCACCTTGGCACACCTACAAGACTTAATATATATTTATGTGGTTATATACATGTTTAGGATTTTAATAAGCATTCCACCCAGGTACATATATTTATAGTCATATATGTATCTAGATACATATATTTAAGGCCAAACCCCTGTATACATATATTCAAGGTATAGAAACATAAGAAAATTATAAGTCTACTAATTTGTAATCAACATTTATGTCAAATACAAGAAGAAAACAATTCCAAGCAATGACATATATATGGAATCAATAATTATATAAAAAATCTAATGAAACAACTCCATGTTTTGAACTAGATCCTATAATAGAAGCTACATGGACAATTGTAGACAAGACAAATAATTAAAGGATATTTAGAGTGTCCATAATAACTAATAATGATGCATGCCATTTTAGACTGACAACTACATTCTATATGAACATCCTAGCAATAAAAACATCTTAAAACATATCCATATGCCCTAGAACCCATGAAAATTTCCCATGGAGGCATATTAGGAAAGGCGTGTGGGAAGGCACACACCTAGGAGTGCCTTGTCATCTAGGCAAACAAGCAATATTCACCACAAAAAGTCCTATACTAGAAGCAATCTCTCTACATCGAGGGACACCTGGTAATTTCTCAAGGAACACACTTGGTATTCTTGTACCATTGTAGCATCCTCTATCTTAAACTTTAAACTTTTGTGTCCACTACAGGAGGTAGCAGGTTGAGCAACCATGTCTCATCATTTTCTTTGCTACTACAACATATACTAAGTATATTAGAAGAATGTTCCTATATTCTTGTAAGACTCAAGGGACACCATCATCATAAAATTGAGCTTCTTTGACTAGTCTGCCATCTTCGCCTTTTTTATCATTTATATACTTCTCTAAATAGTCTGTAAATATGTTAAGTTCAAAACTGTGCATATTAAATGGTAATAAATTCTCTTGGATATTGTGCCCAAACAAACATAGGAAACAATATGGACGTAATAAATGAATACTATTGAGTCCACTCACGGAGTCTAAAAAAACCCTCAAATGACGTTATCTATATAGGTAAATTATATTAATATTTCATGTTTTCACTGATATACAATTATTGCACTTGGATTACTAGTACTAAAAAAGATGAAACATATTATTCTAGACAAAAAATCTCTCTATGAAATGCAATGAGATACTATGATATGACTAACCCGTGTGGAGTCAACACATAAAATCACAATGTTGTTTATGGACATTAGTACATATACTACTTTTAACGTCGGTTAAAATGGACTTTTTATGTATGTTTTCAAGTGACACCCCAGTGGGCAACACTAACGGTAGAAGCCTACGATGTCGATTCCAAAACTGATGATACAGAGCGGACCCCAATTGCAACTAAAAAGGAACTAAAATTGGTAGGATCCATGGTCGTTAGTTATCTATAAAAAACTGACAACTATCTTCACAACCAAATAAAAAATTGGCCTAGGTTACGACTATAGTCTTCGGTTATTTCAGTAAAAACTGACAACTAACTACCTTTAAAAATGATCTCATGTTTGGTTCATAGTCGTCGGTTCAAAGTAAAATCGAAAATACAACTATAAATTGTCGTCAGTAATGATTTCAAAATCCGACGCCTATCTCCATACTCGAACAAAAAAATTGGCCTGGGTTAGAACATAGTCGTCGGTTTGCTATAAATAACCGAAAACGTAGACCTTCATTGACGGTTCTTTTAAATAACCAACGACTAAGTGTCATTCTTTTTTAAATATCAGGTTACATGTCTGCTGTCTGGATGGTCAGTAGGATGTAGAACCTGCAGTTCAGTTCTGAACTATAGGTTTACAACATCCTGTGATTTCAACCTAACAGTAGGATACAAACCTACAATAACAAGATGATCAAGACTATATATACATCATGTGATTCACATACATGAAGAAACATGATTAATTTATACATATGATTCACACACACATAGAAATCTGTAGTTTCATTCATTCATCCATTTTCACATTCACACATATGTAGAAACATGTAGTTCCATTCATTCATCTATTTTCACATTCATGCACATGTAGAAGCACATTAATTCATTCAACTTCACATTCACACATAGTACATAGATCAAATTTAATAAGACAATTAAAAAAAATCATTCACACATGTATATATAAGCACCACATATATACAGAAATAATGACATCAAAGCTTAAAAATGTCATTCTTTATCATTAGTACCCCAATCATAATAAAAAATTGTTTCCCATTCAAAGGATTTTTCCCATTGTTCTCTTATTTCATCAATTGTTCTATCGTGTAGGGAATATGTACATCTAATAGCTTTTCTCATGAATTGAAGTCACTAGTTTTAAACACCTACAAAGGGAATGACATATATATATATATGTTTGATATTTTTATATTATCTAATGGGACTATACTTATGATGATCAAGACTGTATATCGCATGTTGTATTTTTTTGATGTCTTGTGCATCATATCTAACAATTATGTTTATATACCGCATCATGTAGTATCCACCTATCAACAATTATTTTGTATGATACACTATAAATTTCAACATATAAAATGATAATAAATAAAAATAAGTATAGTTCACATAAATAAAATGTATATTAGAGTCACGAAGCTACATCCACATGTTGGTATGTATGTCTTGAGAGCCAATCATGGGATGATTGGTGGGATACATTAAGATTGATTTGATAAACATCAAAGGCAAGCTTCCAATTCTTTCTGGTTCAGTCATATGAGATAGTAATAGAACAGATTGAATGTCTAGAGAGTGACAGTACTCAGTGACGTATGCTTTCAGGTTGAGGACCTGAACGATGAGATCATATGGATGCTAAGAGTTTGTACATTCTCATTATGTCCCTAGTCGGATGTCACTGTGGAAGGTAGATAGACAGCAATGACACACAAGACTAGATTGTGGTGTTGGTTGATGACAGAATCTCATTAGTCATGATATAGAGATATCAAACCAAACACATAGGTACTTGTTAGAGAACAAGTGTACTGGACAAACCCACCGTGAGTTTGACACATGGAACCATGACATGGTAGTCACAATCAGTACTCACAGTGATGGTGGTGAGTGTGATTCTTTGACCTGAAATCACTACACTCAACACATGTCGTTGGGCACACTTTGACATCATCAAATGCAATCCTGAAACATGGATTGTTATAAAGGTGATGATTGGGTGGCTTTGACACATGGGGCTTTTGAGGGGTGAGTGATAGATATGGGATTTGTCCCTCCTGAGGGAGTTTGATATCCAAGGTTACTTGATGAGTAGGATTGAGATAGGCGTACGCACGCATGTGTGAATCAGTATGTGATATTGATGTCATACATATCTCGTTCAATCTACTTTGAGATCAAGAAAGTGAATGAATGTTGACAGGATGATTGTTCCTTGCCTCGAGTTCATTCGGGATATCAGTGACAAAGGAATTATACATTCACTATAAAACTTTCACGGATTGTAGGATTGAAAGTTGTTCTCCAACTTTCTACTTTCACTTGGTAGCACTGATGTGTGACTAGGCACCGCTCTTTGCTTGTGAAGTCATAAGTGTTATGGACTTTCACTGCCAACGTGAAATGGACCTGTAGGGTCACACACATAGGATTTAACCTGGAAGAGGAGTTTTGTCCACAAACAATGTTTAGATTGATTTCTAAAGGAGTTTAGTAGTTCAATTAAAGACTCAATCGATTGATAGCTCGGTATCATAATGTTCAAGGTGTTGAACTGATTGATTAGAGTATCAGATTGATTGAAACTGCAATTGACTGATTCTGCACAATCTGCACTCCCAACCGATCGACTCAGCTGGGTGAACCGATCGGCTCAAGTTGTGAGTCGATCGGCTCATGGACAAGGTGAAACGATTGCTTCAAGTGTTGAAACAATTGATTCAACTGGTGCATCCGAGCAAGTTGGGAAAGTAGGATTGGTGAGAAACTTCCTTGCGTTTCACTTGCCCAATTTGTTTGGAACAAGGATTGGTATTCGATACCAATTAGAAATAGAAGAAGGAAAGTCAATCGGGAACTGATCAGGACCACAACCCGACCGGTTCAGAAGTGAACCGACCGGCTCATGGGTCCCAACCGATCGGTTGACATGTTAACCGACCGTTTCAGTTGTGAAACGATCGGTTCAGGTTGCAACTTGATTGTTTTTTTGGAAAATCTCGAACCCTTCTACTCCTGCTTTTAGTCCCGCATTGCCCGGGATGGAGAACCTTGTCCCATGACCCTCCTATATATATAGGGATATTGGGGGATTCTCAAAGAATAACTAAGTGCAACCAGTTGCTCTGTAAAGTTGTCATTCTCTCTGGTTTTGGTAACTGAGAGAGCCAGAGCAAGTGCTACCCGATAAGGGAGGCACATCAAGGGAAAGACAACTACAAAATGAAATTGGTGGTAGCAGAGTGTGTTGGCGACTAGTACGCTGACAGGAGGGTGTGACTCCTTCCAATTCCTTGTGGGACAAGGAGATTGGAGTTTCAGGTGGTCCGTGTGGACTACTTCAGAGGCGGGAGGTTTCTTCCACTCAGGAGGACAACTGTCAATCTCGACAGTCCCGGTGAGACTAGGAGTCGTCAGTCCCAGTGCGACCAAGAGCTGCACAGACACCGCCCAAAGACCGTAGGTGAAGACCATGCAAGGCGTGAGGTATTGTCGCCAAGCAAGCATCAGGACAAGGTATGATTCCACAAACCATCCTTTCCTATTGTATAGACGTTGACGTGCTTCCTTGTTCCGGGTTTGGGGGAGAAATTTTTTGTTTCCGCTACCTTCTCTGCCTCCCCTAAAACCCAAAAGTGGTATCAGAGCCACGTCAACTGCTCTATACTTTAGGGATTATTGATATGATCGATTTTGGTTTGTCGCCTTTATTTATTGCATATGATGCGAATAAAATTGGCTTTATGCATGTCCAATCCTAAATCCAGAAATCCCAATTTACGTATATGATATGTATTATTAATGCACTCGATATGCATCACCCTTAAATGAATTTTGTGGTGGATGTATAGCGTGGGTATGGCCAATAAGCCCTATCTGTGTATGGTTGTATGTGGTTGCTTGCATCTCGATCTGCACACCGATCTTCCTTCTCCTTTTCCTGATGTAACTCAAAATAATTCGAGATTTCTTTCCTACCTTTGCTCCCCTCTAATGTAACTTGAAGTTTCTCTTTTTACAATGTAAAATGGGATAGAATTTTATTTCCTATTATGTCAAAGAACAAAGGACATCCAGACGACAACTGAGACGATCAATTCAAGGAGTGAACCGATCGGTTGACATTCCAGACGATCAGTTCAAGGAGTGAGCCGATCGGTTGATGACCGGTTTGAGGAGAGAGACGAGCAGGTGGCGGCCATGATGAGATGCACGATGACCAGGCGAACCGAGCGGTTGGAGGAGCCAACCGATCGGCTGGTGGCACCCATCCGACCGGCTTGATGGTGAGTCGATCAATCATGTGATGAGTTGATCAAACCCAGAAAGTCAAAGCACAGAGTTCATCTTGTACAGGTTGCATGTGATGTAGACCTAGATGACTGTGATTCCTCTTGGCTCGAGGAATCACATTAGGATGGCCATAATCATCGCTTTTATCGTTTTGCATGTTTTCTACGGGATATAGCATGTATATGATACGTACTACGTATTGTGGTGATTGGATATGTATATGTATATAAAATCCAAATCCCTCATTAAATATTAAGTTTTAGATGCCTTCCAAATGTGACACACGTGAAAAGCTTGATCAACCAAGTTTGGGCACGCCCTAGCGTGGTGCACCGTCTATCTCGTGGAAGCGTGAAGGATGAATGTGTGGGTCTGCCCTAGCAGGGTGCAAATTCATCGTGTTTTCTTTGGGTCAGACTTAACAAGGTGATCTAGATGGGATCTAGTACCTTGAGGCATGGAGATGATCATGGCAAGGAGTTGCATATGACATCTTATCAAGAGTTGCATATGATGCAATTGGAAAGAGTTTCCTACCTGAGAGATCTAAGTTGTGGGTGACAGCCCAAGCTGGTCCATGACTTAGAGGATTTTAGGATCTTGCCCACTAGAAGGTTGTACGCTGCAATCTTCCGAATTGATGGTGAGGGCTATCAATTTGAAGTAAAATAGTGGGAGCGATAATTAATTAAAGGCCTAATTTTATCGTCAACTTTTCAAATCAATCAAACAAGTCAAAAAGAGTTTTGGACTAAAATTTCATATATTTCCTTTTGTTAAAATAAATGGTTAATCAACAAATCACTTTATTTGCAATCCGTATTTGAGACCAACAAATTAAATGGGAATAATTCCACGATTGGTTAGGATGATGAGAAGTGTTCTCAAAGAGGGAAAGCTCTAAGTCCTAGTTATACCAAGACCAGATGAACTCAATCCCACCACATCAATGGCTGAAAGTATGCTTATGGAAGCATACCAAGGAAGACATTGATGAGGAGTGCTTGAGGTTGTGTTCTCTGAACTATGAGTTGCAGAAATAACATGAGACATATGATGTATCCAAGACACTGTCCTAGTATGTCATGATAGAAGGAGATCTAGTAATGTATTCACACACTCAATATGATTGGGTATGTGGAAAACCCGACTAAGAAGGATTCCCTCTGAGCCAAGAGTTGGCTATTGGTATGATACTACAAATGTTGCGAGAATCATACAGTTCATGATAAACTACAACATGAACAACTTTGACAAGCACTGAAAAAGTTGTTGGACATGTTGAGGATAGTAGAGGCAAATATGAAGAAAGACTAACCCTAATCTTTGATGAGATCAATGAAAGGTAAGTCTTAAGGGAGAAGGCAAGGGCAAAGCAAAGAAGTGTTTTGATGCTAGCCAACAGCCCAAGCTGTCTTCAACCTCAAGGCACATGGGGAAAGGGTGTATGAGGGAATTGCCCTATATGTCTGGAAGAACAAAAGAATATGAAGGAGGGGATGGCGAGCTCCACCAAAGGTATCATGAAATGAACTGCTTCTTTATCTGAGGTATATGATACCAAGATATGGATCTATCATATATGATATGCAAGATCCGCAAAGAAGTGATGGCCTTTGTGAAAGGACCAAGAAAAGAGTACCCATCATTGGAGCAAGTGTTGCTGCCATAGATAGGAGTACCTTTCAGTTTATTTCAGCCTAAAGGGTACGAAATAGAGTTGAGAACTGCTATTTCATATTTGCCAATAGATAGAAACACTTTATTTTTGCATATTGTATGACAATGATGGCAATTAATAAAGTTGATGTTTCAATCTTACAGATATGATCTTTGTGGAAATGCCTTGTTTATCTTGTGGTGCATAAGATAAAATGATACCTAAAAGTTATAGATAACTCAAACAATGAAATTATCATAATCATGAGAAATTCATTTCTAGTTTCCATGTGATGGATAAACCTAGACTCTTTTGGCTAGAGAACCAGTAAGAGACATGAATATCTTGGACATGATTAATCAATCTTCACTAAAGGTAGTGGGAGTATGATTATCCTATTAGGTATAATACATGTGATGTATTTACATACCTATTGGAACAAATGCTAATACTTCAAATGGTATTTAAAGAAATACCAATATGAATATCTTGAAGTGTTCAAGATTATCATAGATGAAGTACAAATTTGGTAAAGTGTTAATTCTTAATAAGATCAACAAATGAAATACTTGGACCAAATGTTTGAGATCCTTATGAGTGATTATGATAGTGTATCATAGTGAACTCATGATTAAGGCATGGTGATGTCAAAATCAAGAAGGAGTCATACTCTAAGGAGTTAGAGAATGATTATCAAATAACTGAATTCTTCTTAATAAAAGAATACCCCACACTAATAAAGGACATTAAGAATCACAAGGAGTTGTGAGTTCTTATATCCTTGACAGATACACCTCAATTATCTATATGATTAGTTGGTCATGTGATGAGTCAACTATCTATATGAATATGAGGAATTGAATTTTGAGTTATGGTTTATGACCATTACATCCTAAATGACATCCACGTGAACCATAAGGTACGACCTTGATGGTAGCACCCATTGGGTGAAATCCATAAGTGCAAATGAATCTTAAGTGTTAAGACACATGGATAACATTTTGAGAAGGATGATGCTTGTTGATTGCAACTTAATGACTAAGACATTTGGCATATGGATACTAAAACTGCATTCCTATGAGGAATAAAATAAGGATGTGTACGTGACACAACCTATAAGGTTTATGAATCCACTAATGCAAATGAAGTCTATAAGTTACAATGGACTAATCAATGTGATTGATTGAGTACAAGCAACTCAGAATTGGATCTTTACTTTGATGATATAGTCAAAGGGTTTGACTGATATGTCAAAGATAAAGAAGGGATATGTGATTTAGTGGGAGCATATTCACATTCCACATGTTGATGTGAAATGTTCTAGAATGGAAATCCAAAAGTGGAAATTATCTTTCAGGAAGATAGAGATGTTTCCTATGTGATAGGAATAGAGATCTATAGAGATAGTTCTCGAAAACCTCTTGACCTGGAAAAGGAGAGAGCATACATTGGCAATCTGTACTGAAGGGTTCAGTGTACACAAATTCAGTGGGAGAAAATTTCTCCATGATACATGGAGTTAGTATCCCAAGGCCAAGTGTCCAATTCTTATGAAGAATGGGAACACTAAGAATAGATGTGGATCTATCATGTATGTAATCATCCCATTATCTTGCATGTATGGACATGGCAAGAATAAAATGTATTCATCATCTTGTATGTAGGACATGACAATATGATGTGCTCATCCTGATAACTCGTATGTGGGACATGATGAGTGGATGGTTGTCTACTTCTAGTAAGGGTTACTGGAAACCATAAGAACTTGATAAGTACTTGAGAAGTACTAGTTCTATGGAGATAAGGAAGAGTTCGATGTAAAGAGTTACATTGATGCGAACTTCCGAAAGGATAGAAAATTAATCACAAAATATATATAGGATATATAAAAGTGAAAGTTTGTTGATAATTGGAAATGTTCCAATAAAATCATTTAAAAGGAAATGTCGAGTATCTACGTGTTAGAGAACAACAGTGGATACTATATGGATCTAGAAGTTCATGATATGAACTTATAGATATTCCGGTCATTGATGACAAGTATGGAATCCTTGATCATGCAATGTGGCTAAAGGTTAGCAAAGGAATACTAGATCGCATATTACGACAACTCCATCTCATACGTGTGACGTACATCGAAGAGATGTGAGACATGCAATTTATACTGAGGCAAGGTGTTGCCATTACTCACTATGATCATACTAGAGCAGAGTAACATGTGGGACATGTTTGAAAATCACTATGAATATGATAAAAGGGTGATTGGCTCGTAGTGCAAGTGGGAGTCTGTTGGTATGTATGCCCTGAGAGCCAATCATGGGATGATTTGTGGGATACATTAAGATTGATTTGATAAACATCAAAGGCAAGCTTCCAATTCTTTCTGGTTTAGTCATATGAGATAGTGATAGAACATATTGAATGTCTAGAGAGTGACAATACTCAATGACGTATGCTTTCAGGTTGAGGACCTGAATGATGAGATCATACAGATGCTAAGAGTTTATACATTCTCATTATGTTTCTAGTCAGATGTCATTATAGAAGGTAGATAGACAGCAATGACACACAAGACTAGATTGTGGTGTTGGTTGATGATAGAATCTAATTAGTCATGATATAGAGATATCAAACCAAACACATAGGTACTTGTTAGAGAACAAGTGTATCATACAGACCCACCGTGAGTTTGACACATGGAACCATGACATGGTAGTCACAATCAGTACTCACAGTGATGGTGGTGAGTGTGATTCTTTGACCTGAAATCACTACACTCAACACATGTCGTTGGACACACTTTGACATCATCAAACGCAGTCCTGAAACATGGATTGTTATAAAGGTGATGATTGGGTGGCTTTGACACATGGGGCTTTTGAGGGGTGAGTGATAGATATGGGATTTGTCCCTCCTGAGGGAGTTTGATATCCAAGGCCACTTGATGAGTAGGATTGAGATAGGCGTGCACACACATGTGTGAATCAGTATGTGATATTGATGTCATACATATCTCGTTCAATCTACTCTGAGATCAAGAAAGTGAATGAATGTTGACAGGATGACTGTTCCATGCCTCGAGTTCATTCGGGATATCAGTGACAAAGGAATTATACATTCACTGTAACACATTCACGGATTGTAGGATTGAAAGTTATTCTCCAACTTTCTACTTTCACTTGGGTAGCACTCTCTTTTCTTGTGAAGTCATAAGTGTTATGGACTTTCACTGCCAACGTGAAATGGACCTGCAGGGTCGCACACATAGGATTTAACCTGGAAGAGGAGTTTTGTCCACAAACAATGTTTAGATTGATTGCTAAAGGAGTTTAGTAGTTCAATTAAACACTCAATCAATTGATAGCTCAGCATCATAATGTTCAATGTGTTGAACCGATTGATTAGAGTATCAGATTGATTGAAACCACAATTGACTGATTCTTCACAATCTGCACTCCCAACCAATCGGCTCATGAGATGAACCGATCGGCTCAGCTGGGTGAACCGATCGGCTCAAGTTGTGAGTCGATCGGCTCATGGACAGGGTGAAACGATTGCTTCAAGTGTTGAAACGATCGATTCAACTGGTGCAACCGAGCAAGTTGGGAAAGTAGGATTGGTGAGAATTTTCCTTGCGTTTTACTTGCCCAATTTGATTGGAACAAGGATTGGTATTCGATACCAATTAGAAACAGAAGAAGGAAAGTCAATCGGGAACTGATCAGGACCACTAACTGACCGGTTCAGAAGTGAACCGATCGGCTCATGGGTCCCAACTGATCGGTTGAGGTGTCAACAAACCGTTTTAGTTGTGAAATGATCGGTTCAGGTTGTGACTTGGTTGTTTTGTGGAAAATCTTGAACTCTTCTACTCCTGCTTTTAGTCCTGCATTGCTCGGGATGGAGAACCCTGTCCCATGACCCTCCTATATATAGGGGTATTGGGGGCTTCTCAAAGAACAACTCAGTGCATCCATTTTCTCTGTAAAGTTGTCATTCTCTCTGGTTTTGGTAACCGAGAGAGCCCGAGTAAGTGCTACCTGATAAGGGAGGCACAACAAGGGAAAGACAACCGCAGAAAGCAATTCGTGGCAGGAGAGTGTGTTGGTGACTAGTACGCTGATAGGAGGGTATGACTCCTTCCAATTCCTTATGGGACAAGGAGATTGGAGTTCCAGGTGGTCCGTGTGGACTACTTCAGAGGCGGGAGGTTTCTGCCTCTCAGGAGGACAACTGTCAATCCCGACAGTCCCGATGAGACCAGGAGTCATCAGTCACGGTGCAACCAGGAGCTGCACAGACACCGTCCAAGATCGGAGGTGAAGACTGCGCAAGGCGCAAGGTATTGTCGCCAAGCAAGCATCGGGACAAGGTATGATTCCACAAACCATCATTTCCTATTGTCTAGACGTTGACGTGTTTCCTTGTTCTGGGTTTGGGGGAGAAAATTTTTGTTTCCGCTGCCTTCTCTGCCTCCCCTAAAACCCAACACCACATTCTTCCAAACTATTACTTTCTTATACTTGTTCATGTTTCCTCCAACATTTTTGAAATCTTTTAAAGCCTTATACGTTGAGTTGCATTAGTAAATAGTCATGTAATAATGGATGTTAACAGATATAAATATAAAATTTTTTCTCACATGTATAATGGCCTTTTCAAATCATGTTTCGACTGTCTAATTTGTTCCCTTTAGGATATAGATAATAAACAGTCAACATATCGATGACAACAACCAGTAACTCCCAATGCTTACCCCTAGTGATAAGAAAGTAAAAAATATATAAATCAAAATCTACAATGACATGTAATTTTCTTGAGTCAAAAATATAAGCAAAGTAAACTTACCCAACAATAATAGAGCTATTATCACGCTCTTTTTTGCTTCACTAAAATATTTAAAAGTGATAGAAAAGTATAAGGTAACTGATGTAGGGTCTTCATTTACAAGACAGATCAAGGATAGAACTAGAAATCCCACATGAGATTTTTAAAAATCTTTACAGAGCCTATGTAAGTGGTTGTAAATCATATATTACATATGCATTAATATATAAGAAAATAGATCACCATATATAAAATGAGGTATATAGATATATATAAGATCTCACCATATACATAGTTCTATCATAGATGAATTCAGTAAAGTATAATGAAACAACTCCAAAATATCTTATAGAAATATATAATTACCGTATGATTGGCCTATAACATCCTCCTCCATAGAAATAATAATAGGTGAACTTTTGGAATGTTTGCCTATCCATATTGACATACCCCTACATTGATGACATATCAAGTCAAATAGGTCCTCTGTAAGCCAACTAGGTACTTGAGGAAGAGGTGGAGATGGAGAAGGACAAGCTATAGTGGGTTTCTTCCCTTTGTTCTGCATATATAATTTCATAGCAATTGTCATGTATATACATATACCAAATAACGTAATGTAAATTTACCATACATGATCAGTATAGATGACTCCCGCTTCGGTCTACAAGACCACTCTGTATTCTGCTTCACCAAGCGTGTTAGCATCTGGGTGGACATATGGAAATGGATGTTGCCTCCAAGCAAGGAAGACAAGCCTCGGGCTCACATGAACCATACCATCGAGTACTGGAGTGTAATGAATCGTGTGCCTAGAAGGCATGGGTAGGCCTCGCCCTCTGCAATGACATATTCTTTCAATTTTAGATGGCATGGCCTCAACCCCTACAAATTTACATAGAGCATTTTATATATATACCTAAACATATCATCTTGAAAATACTAGCTACTATGTCATAAAAATACTTACATCGGACATGCTAGTTGGTGGGTCTACGGGATTACTTCCAACCACCTCTACAAGATTACTTGCAACCACCTCTATCATAGGGGAAGAGCGGCATGACACAAGTATTGTCTGAGTGGCGGCCTGAGACGTCTGCCACTTACTATTGCTTCTTGGACTCTCTTATCAATTAACTCATCTACCTATACATGACCAAAAGAAACACTTTTTTATTCCTAAATTCCATTTGCAATAACATTCTAAGAAGAGAATAAGTTACCTCAACTTTTGAAAATCCCTCTTTTTGGACATGTGTGTGTTGTGATGGCCCAAAGAATGCTCTTAGGCCCACACCAGTGCTTGCATCCCTAACACGTCCAAGATGCTCTGATTTATCGATAGAAACTTTCAATTCATACGTTGTGCCCTTAGGGATGAACGAGCCTTGCTTCCTCTACTCGTGAAGCTCCCACTAATCATCATCAATAGAAATGAGTAAGCATAACAATCATCAATACTAATTTCTCTGAGAGTTGAATTTTACTATTTTCGTAGCTGCCTCAACTGTTGCGGGTGCCTCCCAGATATCCATACATTATGGTGATACAGAGGTGTGGGAGTAGTAGAGGACTCAACAGTCTCAACAGTAGGAGTAGTAGGTTGATGAATGGAAGACGCCTATAGTTTTTTGGTAAAGGGTTACATAGCCACTTGGACCCATCGTGTTGTCATACACATTCAACGCACGTCTTACTCTTTGAGCATCGTTGATAGACTTGTTAGTAAGCACATTGAATTGGTTAGTAACAATCAAGGTCAATCATAAATAGGTGAATTCATAACAATATATACTAATTAAATTGGGAGTGACTATTATTACCTTAAATTCATCAGTATATTTCTTGGCAACAAACACCTCCCACTCAGTCGGGTTGAGGTAGTTCCATTACTCAAGGGCTGACTTCTTCCTCTTATTAGCCTCTCATGTGTATTATCAGTTGAGAGTTTTCCTATAGTTCCTTAGGACCCTTCCACAGTGTTGCATCCTCTTTTACGTTGTAGGCTTTCATCAAGTTCAAACATACTCTATAAAATTTTATATATTTAATAGAGTATTTTAAAAAATAG
Source organism: Alisma plantago-aquatica (assembly GCA_963693085.1). NCBI lineage: Eukaryota > Viridiplantae > Streptophyta > Magnoliopsida > Alismatales > Alismataceae > Alisma > Alisma plantago-aquatica. The sequence continues at coordinate 109,278,176 of OY856412.1, forward strand.
AACTATAAATAACTTTAAAATATAACTGCAAATGATAATATCTCCCAAATAGTTCTTTCCATACAATTTTTTTCTTACTTTTAGGAATTATATGCCAAGATTTTGCATTTACACTACATTGGCCACGAGTAAGAACCCCAAGATATGAAATAAACGAGTTGCGGTTCTTTCCAACTGGATTTTTTACATGATCAAAATTCATAACCAATTTTGGTCCATTGCCCTTTTGTTGTAGTTACTTGTTCACCATAGTGATGTCCCTATTTTTTTAGTTTTTTTATGTTGCTCATTAAGTGGCACAAGGATTTTAGGGGGTACATCCTCAACCTAAAAATTGACAAAAAATATAGGATATAACTTATAAATGGACATATAGCTAGATATATTATAAAACTTACATTGTGGCATGGCACCCCACCCTCACGGTGATCATCATCACGATCATCATACTCATTGTCAGCCATCTAAAAAAAGTTCCATATGAAAAATAATCAAACATTTAACATTTAAAATTTAATGAAATTGATATAACATTTTAAAGTTCATATCGATCTAAAATTCAAAAAAGTATATTAAAAATATGCCTCTAATATTAATATCTTTTATCAATTAGCATTCCTTCAGTGTGATCTCCACACACATATAAGTCATTGTTAGCTTCAAAATTTGGTATTAGCAAGCCACTGAGAATGGACTGGATTCATTAAAATTATCATAGTACTCTTCCTCATCTATATGATCTTCAGTGAACTACCTTTTACCATGAAAAACAACCGACCATTTTTCATTTGTAGGATCATTGATATAAAATACTAGTTTTTCCTATGATGCCAATATGAATGGTTCACCCTTCTTGCCAATTTTTTCAAAATTCACTAATGTGAAACCCAATTCATCCACTTTAACTATTTTGGTGTTATCAACCCAATTACACTTAAAAAGTGGAATTTTGAAATCTACTTAGTCAAACTCCCATATGTCTTCAATGACACTGTAATATGACATTTTAGCTTCGTGTGGACTGTTATCCTTTGTACTAGAAAAAACAATGAAGACGCTTGAAGGGTGACCCCACTCTTTTAGACAACACTCTTATCATCTTGACACTTTGTGTAATATGAGAACACATTTATGGCAAGCCCTTCATAAGACATAACATTCATTTTTGGTTTAAAGGTGGGGTGTTTGATATTTTCAACAATATTATTTGGTGTTTGAGATAGTTGATGTAAGACTTTATCTTCAAACCACTTAATAATTATCTTGTTATGTTCTTTAGCAAGCCATATTGAATTGGCTTGAGGATATTATTTTTTGATGAAATTGGTATGTTTAGTGATATAAACAATCACTTCATTGATGTTGTGTAAAATATACAAGTGAGATTTTTCCCATAGCTCACGACTGATTACTTTTTTTCTTGGTCCTAAATTCCCTTTACCAGAATAGTTCTCAATATTATTGTCATTTACAGGAGCTTCATTACTTCTCTGAAAGTCATTGAAAAAATCCATAACCTTCCTCACCATATAACCCTCAATAATATTCCCTTTAGGCCGATAATAGTTTCGAACATCACCTTTAAAAATGCTCATGTTTCGTTCAAAAGGATACATCCAATGCAAGAAAATTGATCCCAACATTTTCACTTTCCTAGACAATTGGACAACAAGATGTACCATGATATTAAAGAATGAAGGAGGAAATACATCTCAAGCTGAAATAGGGTAACAACCACTTGTATTTGAAACTTATCAAGATTCTCAGGATCGATAACTTTTTTGCATGGATTGTTGAAGAAGAAACAAAGTCTGGTGATTGCAAACCTTACTTACTTTGGCAGTATACATTGAATTTCCACAGGTAATATCTGTTGCATTAGAGTGTTACAATCATGAAATTTAAGGCCTATCAACTTCATATTTTTCATTGATACCAATCTACAGATGTTGGAAGACTAACCTTCTGATACCTTAACATTAACCAAACACTCACAAAAAGCTTTCTTCTCCTTTCTAGACAACGTGTAACAAGTAGGAGGTAAATATATTCTCCATCACTACTAATTACTTCTGTTAATTTTTTCTTTATTCCAATTTCATGTAGATTCATTTTGGATTTGATGCCATCTTTAGTCTTACCTAATATATTCAACAGAGTACCAATGACGCTACCACAAATATTTTTCTCAACATGCATGACATCGATACAATGCCTAACTTCCAAAGAACTCCAATAAGGAAGATGCCAAAATATTGACTTCTTCTTGAATAAAGATTTTTCACTTTGTGTGGCAATGATACATTGTGATCTCTTACCAAAATCATTGACAAAGTCTTTTACTCTTTCATAAACAACCTCCCCTAGTATAGGTTTAGGGGCACTTTGTTCCTCATTCCATCCATTGAACGCTTTACACAACCTTCGATACTAATGGAATTTTGGAGGAAACCTTTGATGAAAAAGATATACAGTCTCGCCGCCATGTTTTAGTTGTATTGAATTGGTGTTCTTTTCACATATAGGGCATGTTTTGTATCCTTTTACATTATATCCAAACAAATTGTCATATGTTCAAAAGTCATTAATAGTGCAAAACAACATAGCATGCAAACGAAATGTCTCTCTATGTGAAGCATCATAGGTCATCACACTTTCAACCCAGAGTTTCTTTAAATCATCAATCAGAGATTCAAGATAAACCTCAATATCATTTCCAGGTTGTTTAGGGCCTGATATCAACAATGACAGATAACATACTTAAATTTCATACACAACCATGGAGGAAGATTGTATATAACAAGTATAACATGCCAAGTGCTACATTGGTTGCTCAACGTGTTGTATGAATTCATCCCATCGGTACAAAGCCCAAGTCTTAGATTCATGACTTCTTCACCAAATTTGGGGTACAATAAATCAATCTTCTTTCACTGTGGGGAATCAAACACATGTTGTAGGATCCCATAATTATTTTTCTTAACCTCTGCATGTCACCTTAAATTCTTCACATCTATTGGATTGTAAAACAAACATTGAAACTATGGTATTATAGATAGATACCACATCACCTTGGCAGGAGAGTCAGATTTGGACTTCCTCGAAATCGTCATTTAAAACCTCGACGCCCCACATTTTGGACAACCTTTCAAATCCACATAGTCCTTTGGAATAATACACAATCATTCGGGCATGCATGTATCTTATTAGCCTTCATTCCCATTGGGCATAATATTTTCTTTAACTCGTATGTTGAGATTGGAAGCTTGTTTCCTTCAAGATAAATTTCTTTCAACAAATACAACAATGACATGAAGCTTTTGTCGCTCCATCTATAGTTAGCCTTCAGATTATAGAATCTCAACACAGCACTCAGCTTCTTAAACTTAGTACAACCTATGTATAACAATCTCTCAACATCATGCACAATGTTCCTAAACAAGAAAGGTGGGTTGGTGTGTTGTACCCCACAACTATCCAACATCACATCAATGATGTCTATTGGAACCAGTTCATTCACATATACGTCATCGGTGGCAATTTCTTCTTCAATACAAGCACTGCTATCGACATCTACTAATCTTAGGTTTGAAATCTCTCCATGCCAGTACCATTTTGTACAGCCTTGTACAATCCTGTTGCACATGACATGACTTGATTTCATCACCGGTGCTGACTTTCAAGTTGTTACCGCATTGCCTACATGGACAATGGAACATATCTCCAAGTTGTTTCCTATATTCCTCCACAAATCTAAAAAATTAATCAAGACTAACAATAAATGTTGGGATGTAATGATTTTGGAATGGACATCCATGATCTATCCATTCTATGATCAAAGAGAAAACAAGTAATGATTTTGGAATGGACATCCATGATCTATCCATTCTATGATCAAAGAGAAAACAAGTATTAAGGTTTAGGGTTTACAAATTAAGTTAAGGATTTACAAATAGATTAGGGTTTATTGTTTTAGATTTATGGATAATCATTTAAAGACTAGGGTTTAGAGTTAAAATATTAGGGTTTACGGTTCAGTAGTTGAATGTGTGTACCACCTATCCCATTCTTAAACACCTAATCTCACTAGTAAATGTATAATGTGTATTCGGTTTTCAAGAAAATTTCAGCATCATTTCCATGCAGTTCTCCAAGTACCCGATGTATATGGGCAAGTGTCCACTAACATATGTACTTAGAGAACAAAAGGGGAACTTCTAAAGAAACATCTCAAAAACCAAATATACATTATACACTTACATCCTAAGCGAGATTAAGTGTTCAAGAACAGGGACTATCCAAGATTTACTCCTAGTGAGTAAATCTCAGATAGGTTTCTAGGACAAAAAAATACATGTATGTTGTCATTCCTATACTTGTAATCCTAGTTTCATTGTTCATATCCTAGGTTTTATGTAACATCATTTAATTTAATTCATTCTTCCTAGTCTAGGTAGCATATTCTATAACATTGATTTTAACATCTCCAATGTAAATCCATGTTCATCATCAAGATAATCATTACACATAAATTATTCATGACCTGGGGGAGAGATGACCCAAGGTAAACTATAAATTACACTAACTAAGATATAACAATCCTAATTAACACTAATCAATGCAAAACCAATAAGTAACTAACCATAAAAAGTGGTTCACACATATAAAAACTATATTTCCTATTTTCACAATAATAAGATGTTGATCATTCATAATGTTGTTTTCTGGTGCATGTTCAACTCTAAAACATGGGTTGAAGATTTGAAATTAATAATACCTAGCAGGTGGGAAGTAGGCGACGTGCAAGCTATGAAGCAGGTGAGGTTCAACCTATTTTGGAGACTTACCTAGTAGTAGGGGAAGCTCCAACGGTGATGAGGGTAGCACTAGTATAAGTTGTGACAAAAGCTCCAGAGACCTAGGTGGTGGTAGCTAGCTTAGGCCCAAGCTTGGGCGTCCTCCCAAGCTAGAAATACTACCTCCTCCAGCGGCTAGCAATAGCAACTCTTTCGGCGCTCTCAAGACCAAGCTCCTTGCGGTGAGCAGCTCCTCAGGTGAGAACAATGAGAGTGGTAGTGACAGTTTGGAGCAGCATCAAGTGGAGGAAGAGCAATGGCAGTGGCAGCGGTGACTATGGCGAGTAGAGGAAGAGCAACAACAGTGGCGGCGACTAATTGAGCCACGACAACGGAATCACCAGAGACCTAGGTGGAAATTGCAATGAAACAAAGAATGGGGAGAAAGTTTGTTTCATGTGGGTGCTATTAAGTTACCCATAGTCATCAATTGTTTTGAAAAACCAGTGACTAACTCCTAAAAAATTACCCTCAGGTTAGGGGTATATTCGTCAGTTACTTGTTAAAAACAGACGAATAAGTCCAAATCCAAACAAAAAAAAGTTGCCTTCGATTAGGGTTTTAGTCGTCGTTGCTAGAGAAAAACCGACGAATAACTCCTATAAAAAAAGAAAACAATCTGACATAGTCATCAGTTACCAAAAGAAAGCCCGACGTCTATATACATATCGAAATATAAAAAAAATTAATCTAGTGTTAGGACCATAGTTGTCAATTGTCCAATAAAAACTGACGACGAAGGAGAAAATTGGGGGGAAAATATTTTTACGGGGACAACTCGCAAAAAGATCTAGTCATTGGTTTCTATTAAACAATCGAAGTTATAGACCCATCCCCTTTAAAAAAAGTGTGTCTCACGAAGGGTGATTAGTCATCGGTTAGTTGACAGAGTCGACGACTAATGAGGGATAAATTTTTCCATCCGGACATGGAGTGAAATATGTGTCATTAGTTTTAGCAAAAACCGATGTTGGATTGAATTTTTTGGAGGTAAAATTTTCTCCCAGGAAAATTGCATTTTGTGGGTAATTTTAGGCATTGATTTCTTTAAAAATAAATCGACGTTAAAGTAAAAGTGGTACCCGTATCTTTTCTAAATCGACAGGACTTCACATATGGTAACGGCTGTATTAAATAGTCGATGTTGTTGTTCTTTGGCGTCTATTTTTTTTACATAACCAACGCCATCAAAGTTGATGTTATATGTCATTTCTGTACTAGTTGGGTTACCTCTTACTTGTCTATCGTTGAATGGTCTTGACGATCTAGCTTAAAATGTTTTCCCTTTTCCCCCGTTATATCTTGTGTTGTATCAATTGTGGCAGTTTTCTTTGTGTCACTTCTTAGCCTTGTTGTACCTACAGTAAAAAGGTCCTCATATGCTTTTACTATTCACATTACTAGCATTTCCTTGTTTCATATCGACAAGGTCTGGAGTGGTTATACCACATGCTTGACATTGTCTACTCTATTGTGATTTTAGCAGTCCTACAACTGATACTAGCCTAATACTTGCTATTTTGGAAGGTGGTATACCTTGTTATATGCCTCTTCTAGTAAAATGAATGTATGCCTCCTATGATAAGACATAGCATGTGTTAGTTGTTTCTATTTTTATTGTCACAAAGTTGAAAACATCATCCTAGTATATCTTCTATTAGGTCTATTTCAAGCTAGATACGACCTCTTACTTAGTAAAACTTGTATCTAATGGTTTTTTCCTTCTAAATCCTCCTTACTTATTCCAAAAAGATTGGTAGTTTTCATAGAAGAAGTTTGTTGCTAAAGTTATACATTAAGGCCTTCCTCGAATATCTTGATCCATTCCTCATCTATAGGTTCTGCTTGCAGAGAGAACCTAAAAAAACCCATGAGATTTTTCTCATATTCATCCATTTTCATTTTCCTTACTCAATGATTTGTAAATATATATACAACTTCTCCTGTAGAGATGATTCTAGAAACTATATTCTTTGAAATTCCTTTTCGGAATCAACTTGGTTGATTTTTATATGGGTCTCTTTTCCTCCTCCATTACCCACTAGTGGCTATCAGTTCCCTTGAAAATATATATAGTATGTGTAACCTTCTCCTCTTTTAGTAACTTTATGATAAAAATAAGTCATTTTCTTACTTTGTGAGCCCCAATTATTCATCAATGTGGTCGGTGGTGCATGAGTTTTGTCTATGGCACCTACCATGCATAGATGCTTAGAGGTCTACCCCCTATTTCTTGATGATTTGTGTAGGTGACACTAGTGTCTGAGTTTGAGATTTAGGTATTATGCACATAATATGATCAAAGGTGGATGTACTTTTCCCAAACATAGCTTAGATAGTTGGGCCAATTGGTCTTCTATGAATTAGGTGAGGTAGTGAAGGTTGTGTATAACATGTACATCATATACTCTATTTGCATGAGCCCTCCTCTACTCCTATGACTGACTCTCCTTAGTTGTTGGAAGTGTATATACACACTCTCTCTATCCTTCAAATTGTTATTCCATGTCTAAAAATCATAGGAATGACTATTATATATGCAGAACACATGAGACCATGCTATGATATGCCAACATAAGCCCTTGTAGACATTATTCAACCTACAGATTTGATACCCACCAAATGTGACACCCAAGATGATGTATAAACATATCCAAGATTGAGGTCACTCAATAAACCAAAGTCAACTAAAAGTTTCCAATTCTAAGCATGATAAGCTACACATTTAGGGTTAAGTAGAAAGTATAATTAGATATTTCTAGATAAGAGCTAACCAGAAAGGGAGAAAAGGTATACTACCCACAAAAATTTCAAACGTGTAAAATCAATCATACATAATGTGAGCCCAAATCATAACCTTAACTATAAAAATGATATCAATACATGTCCTATATATACAACATTTACATCAGGTTACTACACATTTGATTTGTAGCATCAATATATACAACACCTCTTATGGGAAGTGTATATGGAAAATCTAAATACATTCAATAAACTCTAACACCTCAAGGTCGGATCTCCGTCAACTTTCATTTTCAAGGTAGAATGTGACGTCCCCGGATTTTCTAAAACTTAATCTGATGTGCGACGTCCAAATTGAAACCCTCACCTCAGTGAGAATCCCAATTTAAACACCCCACGCCAGGCTAAGAAGAAGAAAATCGGAGGGGGTCAAAAGGAAACACAGTAGCACATGCACATGAACAATAAACAAACCACAACACATGTTCACCATTCAACATATAATTACAACATGAATTGTTACAACATTTGATATTACATATTGAACAGCAAACTATACATATACATGTACTACGTCTAAACAACAGGATCTTAAGACAACAGGTCCACCTGTACATCAGCTCGCTATACAACTCTCAACTATCTTGGATCTTCAAAAGCATAACCATAACCTGAACAAAAGATTACATGCGGTACACGTCAGCACAATATTTCATGAATATTGTACTGAGTACGCCTACGTGTCTTTTATATACCTCTCATCATATCTTGGCAATAAGATAAAACTAATATACTTGGCAGTAACATAAGAATATAAGAAAAGTGTATACTCGCACAAGGATATTTAATTAACAAAAGAGAACACATATTTTAAGCTTATTTTCCATTATATACCAAGGCCTTTATGATCACTACCAAAGAGTTAGATCATTTATACAAGGTGACCACTACCAAAGAGTTAGGTCAGACCACTACCAAAGAGTTAGGTCATATGTACAATGTGACCACTACCAAAGAGTTAGGTCACTTCCAAGCACACTGCCAAAGAGTTAGTGCTTTCATATAATGGAACAGATATATTATGTTTCATGTGTTCATAGCAATAAGTATGGAAAATCATGCAACATATCATACAAGAACAATCATTTCATTCAATATCATATGCCAAGTATTTTACTACACATATAACACAAGCATGTTGTATAATAAGCCAAGTAAGAGGTAATGGCGTACCTTCCAAAGAGATATATCATACTAAACACATATCACTGATGTCAACTATGATCTTGGTCAAACCTAATCAAAACAAGACCATATACTATCATCAGGTTCTCATCTTATTATATCTCATCTTAACCCTAATCGTGTTCATATTAGGGTTTCACTTAGCTCATTAGGATATTCTCATAATTACTTGTATTCTTGTCTTGTTATCTGGGATTGATGTTACTTATGTAGTATTCCAAATTAGGGTACATAATCTGCTTACCTGGTTACATATGATTATGTGCACATGTTAACCCTATGTTGCATGTATTAATCATATTATTATTTATATCACATTAAGAGCAACATCATCATATAATATGGATTCCGTACACAACTACTGATATCCGAGTCACATATTATCTCCCAATTACTGAAACAAGGGTGTTCTTTAGATTTCAATATTTATTGATCATAAATGTATTTATTACATATTAATTAGGGTTATTATCCCTAATTATCCATATAAAGCAAATTACATGATTTCTTGCATCAACATCATAATATTTGACATCATATCGATTCTATATCATGTTATAGAGTTATTGGTAAATTATCATAATTTTAGGCCATCGTTTGCTATTTATTATCCATAAAACAAGTATAATGCATCTTGCATGATATCACTATGATTAGTTCATTAAAAGCCATATATTATTCTTTCATATTACTCTATGCATTTTTCTGAACAGTTTGGTATATTATATGTATTTTTCTGATACTCAAGATAATTTCTATGAATTAATGAAGAACTACATATTTACTGACCTATTCACCTTCGACGACCAATCAAGTGTTGCCACATGGCAACTAGGGTTGCGCGCATCCCTTAGTGCTGCGGCTAGTTCTCCCTGGTTCGGCTCGGGTTGGTGAGTTCGGGGTTTGAACTATACCGGTCGGTTCACGTTGGGTTTGTCCCTGACTCAAACGCCTGCTCCCTTCCTCCTAGTTTCCTTCGCTCGCGGTCTCGTGTGGACCTGGAATAGAGCTGGCGCCGTGGAGAATGACTCCAGTGAGAAACCAGCCATGCTTGATTCCTCCTCTCTCTATCCTCTGATGCTACTTCGAGGTTTGGGATCACCTATCGGAGATCCTCTGCTCCAGGTTTCCCGCTTGCTAAGCCGTAGCTCCATTTCCTGGAGCCGCCGGCAAGGGTCGTCGCCACGGTGGAAGAGAAAGGGGAAAACCCCCTCCATGAAGCCGCCACCGCACAGCTTCATCTCCGGCGAGGTATCAATGACCGCCATCTAGTCCAGCGCAAGCTGTAGATATGGCTACCGTTGTCGATTGCTTGGGCTCCCATCGCGACTCTGCTTTCCCGTGAGCGCCGTCGTGGCTGGGCTCTACTCCGGCGATCAATCAGTCCATGGAAGCTCCCCCATAATCAATTTGGTTGCTTCCATGAGCTTCGACATGGTCTTGGGGTGGCATTCAGTTTCTGAATTCAGCCTCAACGCCTCCAGATCCCCAAATCCACAAGCACTCCAGCCATGGACGCCGCTGGCATGTTCTCGCAAGAACACCACCCTTCTCTAACCTCAAATCATTGCAGAAGCACTCACGAAGCCACCAAGAACTCGACCAAGGCTTTCAACTTTGGTGGGGATGACCTAGGGAGCTTCTCCAAAATCTACCTTATTATGCAACTTGTTCCTTTCTATGGCCTGTACGTGCTGGTGGAGAGGCAGGATAGGGAAATAAGGTGCTGCTCCCAACACTGGTCGCGGGAAGACTGTTGTAAGGGGTCAAAATAGATCGTGATGGGGAGGCAAGTCCAACTACCAGGGGCTTTCCCACTCTCCAGCCACGACCAACAAGGTAGGGTGACGTGTGTGGTTGCCTTCGTGGTTGAGCTTGTAACTGCTAGGTTGGAGACAACACATCGACCTTTGATTTCCAATCCAATGGTCTGACTGAGTCCCTCGCTTGAGCCCATCCGTGGCTTACTCAAGTTAAAGGACACTACCACTAGATTAGATATCTAAGGCTAGGATCTGACCGCACATACCAGGCCCATAAGCAGGGGGTGCAAGACACTAGCTACGATCATGACTTAGGTCCATAAATAATCAAAATACACATTATTTCTCAGATTTCAAACCTTAATAACTTCCTTTAGGAACATCCAATTGTCACCAAATTTTAACCATAGCTTCCTCACTACTCAAGGTATCTTGTACTTGAATTTGGTGCCAAAACTGAATTGTTAGGCCATCCAATTAAATACCTCAAAAGGACATAAAATTAAGGATCCTAATCATAATATCAACATCAAACAAAACACCTACTTTGTCAAAAGCTTGGAACCCTCAATCTATCTCAAGCTTATGCTTTCACTTAAATCATTGGACATTTTAGGATTCCAAAAGTCCACTCCATCACATAGAACCTCCTCACCAAGATAATCCATGGATTTTTTGGGAGTCTCAACATTTTAAACAATTAGCATGAAAAATAAACCCAATTCGAAATGAAACTCCTATAAAGAAATGGAAGTATGAAATATGACACAATTTGAATGAGAAGGTATATGACCATATCTATATCATTTTTCATACTATGTTTGAATATTGAAACAATCATAACAAATAGAATGAGAGAGATTATACAATAATTATCTCTACTTGTCTATTTAGTTATTTTTACCATCTTTGTCCTATTTGACTGGAAGGATATCATCCAAGTTAAAAGTAGTGTATTAAATCCACTTAACCCAGTATAAAAGATCTTAGAGTTACCTATCCCACTATTAAATTCTTCATGACTCATAATGTGTGAGTATATACCATTATTGAAGCTCATTTGCTTAGGTCCTAACTAGGGAACTAAGGAAAAACACCTTATCATATCATATAAACATCATTGAGGGCAAGTTGTGCTAATCTATGTTTCACCCTAAATCATATGACTTAGAGAATGTGATTTAACAACTCATTAACTATAAATAATTACATCATAAATATTATATAGCATGGATGTATAAATCATCCACACTCACAAATAAGTGATCTCTAAAAGTGAGGGGACCCCACCTAATGATATTCTTAGTCTCACACATACATTCAAAAATATAGAATTCTAGGAAAATTCTCAAGGTCCCAGGATATCTATAAGTAATATTGTTTTCAATCCTTGAATTAAGATCATCGGGGAAGTTCTATGGTGCTCAAGGCATACTAAACTAGAATGAATTATGCCTAATCTTGTATTTTGTCCAAAGATTTAGATTTTATCATGAGATATTATTTAACATTTGAATACTAACATAATTTACCAAGATTAGACTCTAGTTGAAAGTATAATCATGCATTTATTTGGACAACTTCATCATAATTGACTATTTTTCATATTTGTATGTCACATCATGTACAAGTACAAACTAGAGACACACGTACAACTTGAGTTAATAGGGGTTTAGGCATAAAATAAATATTGATGCCCATGTGGATGCCACAACAAATAAATGATCAGACATATGTTGCTAATTGATATGACAAAATTTCATGCATTGGATGCTTCAGCTAGAGTTGTCACACAAAAGATTTGGATGTGTTGATTCTTAGAAAACATATTGATGCAACATATGCCACATGATCCGTTGTTGAGCATCTTATCATCTCAGTTTTAGTAAAAAATGTTGCTTAAAGTTTTTTTAAGAGTGGGATCCCAGAGGGGATCCACTCCCTACTAAAATAAAAAGGAAACACCCATATAACCAAACACCAACAAAAATTTTTCACAAAATGGATAATAACCAATTCATTCAACATGTAAGTATCATAACACCAAAAGTAGCAACAGAACTTATATATTATATAACCATTACAAAGCTTGTTATCATCACTAGCCTTCATCACACATGGTGAGATAAAAGAAAAAGTAATTAAACATAGGACTAGCTCAGGATCACCTAACAACTTCAAGAAAGTCTCCCTCAAGGTCTCAATTAAACTAGATGAGGTTCTAGTCCAACCTAGTTGTCTCCTCCTTGACCTATACCTGGGGTTGGAAGCATACCCCAACAAAAGGATGGAAAGTAGAAGACAACAACAAAAGTTGGTATGTGCATAATAAATATGGAATTGGACAATTTATGGAGTAATGACATCAAGTAAAAAATGCTTCCCATAGAAAAGATAAGGACTACCCAAATGGGCATCAAGAGAAATGAATTTCCAACATATGATAACAAAAGAGATACTTCCATAATTAAAACAATAAGGTTGTGCCACAAAAGCACATATCATGAAATTAGGGTACATAACCCAACATCAATAACATCAACCTACATGCATGTGAGATAAGCATAGCACTAGAAAAATATAAAGACAATGGTGGTCAAGCCTCATAAACTTGAAACTTGATAGAGAATGGCACGTAATCAAACTCCCCAACATAAAATTTGGACCAAGCCTCATAAAGTTGAAACCCAGGTATGGGGCACATAAACTCCATCCCAAAAATATAATAAGGGCACATAACCCAAAAACTAATGTACTTACACTACTCTAGGGATACTGAATCACATAATGTGCTTAATGTAGAGGCAAGTAAAAAGTATAGTCAGATTCAATAAGATTTGTCACCACATAGATGACAGTATAAGCAACCACCACAAAAGTGGGCAAAAAGAGCATATATCACCAAGTAAAGTTCCATCACGAAACAATATATAGGATATAGTCCAAAAGAATGTCCATCACAATAAATTGATTGCAAGATCAAAAGAAAATAAGCCATTTCACAAGAAATATGTTCTCAAAAGAGAAAGTAATACCGTGTAGGTTGATTGTCCATGGAACCAAGAGAAAGAAGAAAATATGTCATTTCTCAATGTAGAAAAATAGATGTAAAACATTCCTTAATTCAGAGACCTAGAAACACTCTTTACCAACCTAGTTGTTTCTAAGGTCTCTTTTGCCTAATTACAATTTATTCACATGTATTAGGGTTTGTATTCCATATATGTATATAGAAAATCCTAATTTTTGACCTACATAGAAAACTTTGGATTTTGATCACAAAACATATACCAAACGGTTTCTTATGTTTTTGTTGTCAAGAAAATATATTTATTTATCAAATTTGAAGTTTATATGATAAAGTTATAATTTTTAGGTATTTTTATATAATTTGTTTGATTATAAACAATCCATCATCAAAAACATCAAAATCAGGCTTTGAAACTATTTTCATTAGAAAGAACACATTTTTCTTATTCCAAATCATATTTTTTTAATTTTTTGACATGCGGATTAAAAGATATGATTTTTACATGACTAATCAGATTAGATAAATCCATGTAGGTGAGAAAATCTACAAAAAGAAAAGAAAAGTAGGCCAGGACCGGATGACTTGGCCCAATCACGGGTGGTAAAGTCATGGGTCAAAGCCCGCGTGGCTCTGTTCGGTCAAGCCGCGACAACCATCAAAAAGAAGATTATGTCCCTTAGTGCAAAAATGAATAAAAGAGGACAAGGAAGGGGTAAAACAAGGAAAGAACCTCGGGGATTCTTCCCCTACCTCACACCAGCCATGATGTTGAGTTGTTCGAATGGATTTGGGCAAATCTGTGGATTGAGACAAAAGACAAAATTGAAGGTAGAAAAAGAAAGCCAAGTAGAAGTCAAACTCACCGAGCCAAAGGATTTGTATGCTGGTATCACCCTATTCTCAATATCATTGTCACTAGGTTGACATAGGGAAAGCTCAGGGATGGGTGTATGAATGATCTATGGGAGAAGGGGTTCGAAAGCATGGGTGACGGCAAAGAAGTGTGCGCCACTAGATATTGGTGGAGTGGTGATCTTAGGGTTCTAGGTGGTTGTTCTTTGAGAGTTTGAGAAACTAGATTGAGTTTTTCATGTTATTCGACAAACCAGTGAGTTTTATGGATCAATAGATGTGTCATCGAAAAAGGAATGCACAGGAGAAAAAATCTCAAGAAAAGATCGAGAAATCTTGATTAGGGTTCTGTGTGAATAGCTCTGGTTTCCTGATTCAGCGTGGGCTAGAGGACAACACATCCTACATTGGATCAAGATCCAATGACCTAGATTGCATGTGAGAAAATCAAATAGGAAATAACCCGCATTACAAATAAAGGAAATTCTATTCTAATATGAATAAAGTGATAAGTAAATTGCATTTATTTCTCTCTCTTCCAAAAAGGGTACAAACAACCTCCGATTTTAATGAAATTTGGCACCTAGCCTAATTTGGATCATAGAGTCCATTTTTGGAATTAGTTTTTGACTTTGAGGTTTCTAAATATTTTATTTAATTCTTTCAAAGTAATTCATAATTTCTTTTTCTTATCACATTAGAGACTTCTAGAATCCACCAATTAATGTGAAACTTCACCCATAAGCAAAGCAAAACATATGGATCATGAGTTAGCCATCCATTTTATCCTTTGAAGTTATTTATCACATCATTTAACATTTTGGGATTTTACGCACTTTCTCTCTCCTAGACATACTAGAACATTAAAGATTCTTCAAATTAGTTGAAAATTTCCATATAGCCTTATTTTAACATGTTGATTTCGAATCTAAGATTAGTTTTCTCTATTAAAACTATTAAATGTTTAATTTCATATTTTGGAGGAAAAACACCTTTTCTTTTCTAAATAAAATAGATATTATTATTATTATCCCAAATTTGTGAAACTTGGCCTCCAAACCAAAGCATATCCAAAGAAAATTAATCTGAAGTTATTTGTATCCAATTAGTCTTCCTTTTTTGAGTTTTACATAATTAACATTTGTGGTCCATTATTATTTTAGTTAACTTATTATTTTATAATTAGTATTATCATTCTTCCAATACCATCATATTACAATAAAAAGAATTATATATTATTATGGTGCACGAAATTCTTTATATTTATTATTTAACTTGTTAAATTCATCAATTCCTTATTTGTTTGAATTATGTATCAATATTCTCATTATGGACACTTAGTCTTTCTCTGCCTATTATTTCTAATAATCATCATTATAAACATGTGACATACTTTATTGGACATACTTTATTGGACTCTAATCTCTTAACCTTAGAATAGGATAAAGTTCTAGGATTTGATATGTTACAATTTTTCATGCTGACCTCATAATTATAACTTGCCCTATATGGTACTTACAATTATCATAAAATCCATTGCGGTGAGTTACGTAAAATAATTGATGCAATAGATTATGATTTGTAGAATTATTTCTATAAAACTTTAAAGACTGAAGTAAGCACAATTTTTTTAAGTTTTCATACAACAAGAAATTGGTAGAGTAATGTTTGAGTACCAAAGAAAATTTAACATTTCACCAAAAAAGTTAGTTCTTTTTTAAATCCTACAAGAATTCCTTCAATCCATTTCATCTTTACATGCTATGATAAAAATCAATTCCAATCCCACAACCAAGCTCCATAATGTATCCACAATCCAATTCCATATTCCATCCTACAACAATCATGATATAATTTACAAACCAATTATATACAAATACAAGTATGAAAATTAACAATGCACATCAAGGATAATTAAGTAACAAGTAAGAGAAAAGATAACCAACTCATGTACTTTCACTTGCTTGCCCCACAACAAGGAGTTTAGAGTTTGACTCACCAGGTTGGCTTGTCACATTGGTGTCTCTACTACTCCACCTTTGGGAGTGAGGGTTAAGAATGATCTAGGAAATCACTAGCAGGTGTGAAGCACTACATATTGATTGTAATGAGAGTGAAATGGTAGATTTCATGGACTATAGTGTGGAGGTGGGGAAGGGATTGTGGAGCTTGATCTGATTTCCAAGTTGCTAACACAAAGACATTACACCTTCAAAGCACTTTGTATGACCATGGAGCAAACATGGAGGTTACCTAAGAAGGTCAACTTTAAATAGATTGAGCAAACCTAATAGTGATTTCATGCATAACAAAGACAAGGAAAGAGTACTTGAAGGATCTTTGTGTAACTTTGATGACAATGTCTTACTCCTTAAAGAAGTAGGGGTGAGAGAACACACATTAACGATAGGGGGTGGGAGAACACCCATTAACGATAGAGCTAAAACATTTCCCTTTCTAGGTCAAACTTTAAAACATGCTAATCACATCATGCAAAGATGAGACAATAAGAAAGATAGTTGGCTTTGTCGGTGAGGTATTGGAAGTGGAACACAAGGCATATGTATGGTCATGGTAGAGACATGTTAGAGTAAACTTGGACGTTGAGAAGCCTTTGCAAAAAATACAAAAATATGTACTGCACTGAGGGAGATTTAGCAAAGGTAAAAATTATAAATTAAAGACTGCCTCATTTTTGTTTCAAATGTGAAAGTATTAGCCACATGGCACGAAACTATCCTTGGGAAGAAGAAAATGAAGCAGCTAAAATAGAAAATTGGGATTAATGACTTAGAGTCCCACACTAACGACCATACAACAATGAATAAAGCACAACCAAATATCAAGGAATTATTTGACAAATGGAGGAATAAGAGAAAGAAACCAATGAAGTACATAAGATAGAGACAGCAGTGTAGTATGTGAAGCCAGCCATTCACACACTAAAATGGAGACTGTGACTAGGGAATAAAGGAGTCGAAAAGAAAGTGATGAGCGATTTTCAAAAGAAAAATATGGGGTTTTTGTAGGTGTATCCTCTTTTGGAATGCGAAGAGAACATCAAGAGTAGATAAAGTCAATAAGAGAGTGAAGAGGTATTCATGGACCACCAAACCACGAAACTTGAAGGTAAATGGGATGTTTGGTAAAATTATCATACTAGGAATCAATGCCAAAAGAAACATATGTATAACAGTCCCCAAGGAACTTTTATTAAAGAAAAGAAACTAATGTGCCAATAACAAACTAGGAAGAGAAAGAAAACCTATAGAAAATACATGAAGGGGAGATAGAGGCAAGTCTTTGTGTTGCGTAAGATGGTAGAACAAAAATAAAGAAAGAAGTGAACTCCAAAGAAAATTAAATTGAAGGGGAAGTGTTAAAGAAAAATAGAGGTTTAAGAAGGTAGAAGAAAAGAAAGAGAAGTGGTAGGATTACAAACAAGAGGCCACCGGACAAGGAATTCCAAACAAAGAAAAAGAAGAGGAACCCATACCAGATGATCCCAAAATAAGAAAGAGGGACAATTAAATAGCTGACAAGAGAAATGTAGTAGGGAGGGAGGGACCAAAATCATATGAGAATCCTATTCCAAAGTTACGGTAGTTGATGATGACCAATGCATGAAGAGAAATTAAAACCCTCATTTGGAATTGCCAAGGAGTGGGTGTTATGACCCCACCTCCTGATAACCCCCAATTAAGGGAGACCAAGAGGTTGAAGCCACACCCATTAATCCCGGATCAAAGGTTCGACATATAACCATAAACAATTATTAAATTCTAACATACTATACTGAAAATGGTAATAAAAAAAATTCTTTGCATACCTTGAAAAGTTGGGAACAAACTAACTTCTAACCTCAACTGAACTATTCTATCTAATTCCTCCTTGTTCTTTAATTCTTGAATTCACAAGGTATCGCTTTACTGTTTATTCTTTTCATTGTACCTAAAACGCCGACAAACAAAACGTCGGTCAGCCGAAGCTGGTATGTGGAGGAAACAGATAATGTTCAACTAGGTTAACAATATAATTATTCAATTAATCATTTAACAATCAAGATTACATTTTAAGCCATACAACTCAATCCATATATATTCTCGAACTCTGGGTTGTCCCTGCAGTGGACATGGATATCTCCTCTCTTTTAGGTAATAGAGTCGCATGGCACTATCCGGAGATAGCCCAATATCTAACTCATTGTGACTTGATGGTCCTACCTCCATGGTATCCATGTACTAAGTCAACCATAGACCTGATGGACCTACCCAATAGGTAGCCATGTACTAGGTCATCCATAGACCTGATGGACCTACCCAATAGGTAGCCATGTACTAGGTCATCCATAGACCTGATGGACCTACCCAATAGGTAGCCATGTACTAGGCCTTTCTCTAACCTGATGGACCTACCCATAGGCAGCCATGTACTAGGTTAGCTATTATGCCACAGAGAGAACCAAGATCTGAGTTTGTAGGCATATATCCTTTGTGATAGTCATAGCCACATTATAGTTTGTATGAATTAAAATCATCCAACAGTTAATTCATGACATCGATGAAAACTTCGGTAAATCCCGGAAAACTAACTCGAGATATTCATAAGCGTAACCACATACCTTATGCCATCACAGAAACCAAGCAGAACATCATACGTACTTTAAGAGTGCATCCAAACATCCAGCAGTAAAGCATGTAATCAACAAGGTATCTGAAACAAATCATACTACATATGTGTCACCACATATTCTCTTTACATTATTCAATTCTAGATTCGCTCCTAAGCTAGGGTTTAGAGTTATCTCAAGTTTAGACTATGTATAAGGGTTACAAACCCTAATTCCATCATATCATGGTTTCTAAGATTACAAACTCAGTTATGCATATTAGGTGAAACCCTAATTATCAACTTAAGCACATTATATTACCTGTGACACCTAAATCACATCACTAACATTAAGATCGTATTCAAGATGTCGACATTGGTTTTAAAACTCTAAATCGGCATGAATAGGATCATTAATCTAGAATCATCATTTATTTATCATTATCAAGTATTTTCTCATTATACATGTCCAGATCAGGTATTACCTTAATGTGACCAACTAAGCATCATATTAAAGCAAAACTAGGTTTTCCTTTTCATTAATCACATTAGCTCATATATTGCATATACTTTTAGAATAGGAAGATTAATAAGACTCTGATTGTATTTTCTTTGAATTCCTCTCATTTTTCTGAGCAATTTGATATATACTTTTACTATCATCGGAGTTACCATTAATTAGTTAGCATTTATTCACTATTACCAGAATTGGGCCAATAGAGAACTGACCTGTATGCAAAATATCCTAATTTTATTTGCAACAGGTGCCGAGCCTAAGAAAGAGGTGAATTACCTTTGTGCCCTCGTACTCCATGTACAAACGGATGGGTTGTTTGGTCATTTGGCTCTGTTTCTCTTCTTCGCTGCATAGGGCGGCCCGCTTGGCCTGACACTCACGCCCGACGCCCGTTCACAGAGCGCGGCTCTGTGCCGGTGCTGTTGGAGGCGGCGGGTGGCACTCTCCCTCTCTCGCGCGTCGCCGATACTGACCCGTCAAGGCTGCAATCATCCTTTTCCCCGTAGAGCCATGCTTCTACGTGAAGTTGTGACACCGCTGCACCTTGGGTCAGCGCTGCCGCCCACCGTCGTGGCTTCACTTTGGGAAGGACGACACTACTCGAACTCCATCTCTAGTCGAATCCCCTCACGATTGTTCCTCTATCAGACAGCTGTTTGTGCTCCTCCTCTCGCCCTGCAGACTCGGCTCCCCTCCATACGACCAGGGTGGTTCCTCGATGCACCCTCGTCGCTGTAGCTCATCCTCGACGCCAAGCCTCTAGTTCACCTGTACAGGCATCGGCGGTGTCGTTCCAGTCGGCCATGACTTCCCCTCTAAGAGTAGTAGTGTGTGGAGGCAAGTAGGTTTAGGGCTCTATCCCTGCTACCCATTACTCGTCATGCGTCCTTACAACCTAGACGCAGGTGATGTTGCACCTCACAACACCGTCCTCATCGCTCATCTAGCCGCACGGCTGCCTCCCTCCATGGCTAGTTCTTGAGAGAGAGAAGAAAGAGGGCTCCTTCCACCCCATGAAGCCAAGAGAGGAAGTAGCACAAGGCCACAAGACGGGTGACGACAACAAATCTAATACTAGGGTTTATCCATGGGAAGAGACTACAGAGACCACCAGGGTAGATCTTATATATATATATGATTAGTATAAACTTGGATTTGCTAGCCCGTGGGGTTTCGGTTTTCACTGGACGTTTATACATAATTGGGACGTCAAACAAGGAAGGATAGAATAACATTCCATCGCACTTTCCTAAATGGAGAATAAATTCTCTTTCTAAATTAAACGATGTCCTTTTCTATTTGTGATCCTTGGTTATTAAGGAATCCAAATTTTACCTCCTTTATGTTCCTTGAGTTTGACTTTTAAATATACTAGCCACGAAATTAATATTCCCTTTTAATAGAGAGTACAAAATTCATTAATAATGGATCACATTATCCACTTATTTTGCCTTTTTAGTATTTTCTCTTTATTTCCTCTTTATTGGGACTCCTTGAATCCCAAGAAACTCTATGATTTCGAAATTACTTTTTTTAAGGATACTCATTATCCTTCTAGATGCATCTATACACATTATTTCACATTATCTTGTTTATTGCTCATTTAAATATCCCTTTTTGAGGATTTCTTTTTATTTCTCTTTTATTTTCCTCATTGGCATCCCTTTTAATATTAACAACCTCATGGATACGAAATTTCCCCAAGAAATCTCATTTATGCCTCTTTTCATTCATTTTCCACATTATATCATTATTTTCCAATTTCTTTCTTCATAAAGAAATACTTAATCAATCTTTTCTTTTTCTTATTGATTTTCTTTGCAACTTTAGACTCCTTGGAACCCAAGGAATCCAAGAGGCACGAAATTCCTCTTTGGATTTGCCCCCTAGAGGTTTCTACATATTCCTTTCCTCAAATATTCAATTATTCATTCACTTATTGAATTTTCTTTGTTATTTCCTTGTTATTAGGCCCAATAGCCAATAAAGCCCACAAATCAACAACAAGGTTATTTTAAATGAAATCCAATTATTCTCAACCAAATATATGATTATTTGTTCAAACATCTTTAATATGAGAAACTATATTTCTCACCACTTGAACCCAAAAAATTGGGGTTATAACATCCTTCCCCTCTTATAGGAATTTTGTCCTCAAAATTCAAACAAGCAAACAAACAATTCAGGATAAGACTTTTCCATGTCCATCATTGGCCCCTATGTGACTTTGCCGTACTCATGGCGTTTCCAAAGAACCTTTATCATCACATATTCTTTTCTCTGAGTTCTTTCATCCTGGCGTCTATAAACTACACAGGTGACTCAGGCCATTTCAGCCTCCCTTAGGGCTCACACGGTTCATTGCTCAGCACATGGTCGGTCTACCTCACATAGTGCTCTAAATTAGACACATGGAAAACATCTCCCATTACTCTATCCTGAGGGGTAGGGTCAAACCTAACCTTCTCCACCCATCCATCTCTAATGGACCCATGTATCGGGGACTCAGCTCTCTTAGTTTTAACTTAGAGGGGTCGGATTTTCATGTCACATTTTCTCCCACAGTAACTTGTATGTCAGTCTACTTTGCATCTGCTCATGACTCTCATCGTCTCTAGGCTCCTTTCAGCCCTTGCATGATCAAAGTGACTTCATCTACATGCACTGGGGTCCCTTTTTCTAACCATCATGTGGTCCTATTTTAACCATCATGTGGCCCTTTTCACCAACATCACCTTACTGAAGTGGTGACCGACACAACCTCCCTTACAGAGCTTCATATAAAACCCAATACTGGCTATGGTGGTCACTGCTACAGCTTTCATAGGACAAGAAATGTCTCTAGATATCACCCTGAACGAGCACACACATGCCCTCATCAGACCCTTTAGTCTGGATCATACTAACCATAGTTAGGGGTGCTAAACTATACTAACATTTAGTTCTTCATGTACCTACTTCCACTTTATGGAAGTGAACCCTTAGGTCAAACTCAAGAACCTTTGAACTCACATCATGGTGTCATTGAACCATCTCTCTCATGTGTAGTTCAACCAAATCTGTCCCTCGACAAAACTCTTTCTTTCTCATGTCATCTAGGTAAGGCAATCTACCATAACCCTTATTGCATCTCGACCTTCCTTGGCCCAAAGAAGACCTATCACAACATCCATAGTGTAGAGCTCCCATTCCCTCGCAGGGACTCTTTTGTCCTCTATATCGATACACTTGGTTACTGGGGTTTGTCCTTTATCTTCTAGCTTGCATGGCCATAAACCACATGCAACTTCCTCTTAAGCATCCGAAGTGCTATTGCCATTTTCCTCGGTGTATGGTGATCTTCAACCATGATTTCATGTATGTCATGATTCTTTCAAGATCTAATCCTCTGAAACCCTAAACCACTCTAGTCGGGGTTTCATCACCTTCTCTCCCAAAGAAGTACATCTGAGGTTTTACCACCATCCTTTCATTGCATCCAGGACTAGACTGGCTAACCAAACAACCATAACTTTTCAACGCATCTTGTTACATCTGAGTGTTATCCAAACACCTCTCCTTTTCGAACTTAAGGTTAGCCAATCAACCCTTTATAGCTTCTGATCAAACAAGTCAGATGTATCTCAACTAGAGCATCCATCACCACTTCACATTCTTAGGTATTAGGTAACATTACACTTCCATGTATTTCACTTATCATGTCTCCTC
This sequence comes from Alisma plantago-aquatica, assembly GCA_963693085.1. NCBI lineage: Eukaryota > Viridiplantae > Streptophyta > Magnoliopsida > Alismatales > Alismataceae > Alisma > Alisma plantago-aquatica. Next base: position 109,301,501 of record OY856412.1, read on the forward strand.
AAACTATATGTTATCTTCATAAAAACATCCTCTGATTCCATAATCATGGTGATCAAACTCAACCTGGTATAACTTGTAAGTTCCACATAGCTCATGATAAAAACATCCTCATAAGGGGACTACCTCATTCCTCTTAGTGTTTACAAACCATCCATGTATCATTCACTTTATCAGGGTAGGTATCTTCTCTATGGCAACGTTCCAACCTACTTAATCTCTTATCCTTGGTGTATGACATGCGTAATGTACTATCTCTCACCCCCATAACGAGAGGAAATAAGCATTTGGCTGCAGTCCAAATACAGAGTTCTTCCTGTTCCAAGAGTAGAGATGGTGCATCCCACCTTGCCAGTACACCTTTAAATCTATGTTGCAACTTGCCATATCTGTCTCTTCATCACAAACATAATGATATTAAACTAGTCTTGAACATACTGAGGTTTATATCCTTGGTTATCTCCTCTAGTTCTATAGGGTACCGACTCTTTTGGGGTCATCCCTCTTTCCTTATGCATCAAGAGAGTGCCCTACTCATCTGCCCTTTGGGTCCCACAAGTTCATGAAGGTGATCAATCTCCTAACCCATGGCCCTCAGACAATGATAGTTGTTACCTCCCGACCCTAAGGTCATGTGCAACTGGGGAATTAGGCAACTCCTACTTTCATCGGTCTTATCCCTACATGACCCTAGGATAGACTTAGGATTTTCCATAACAGTACATGTTCACTTAGAACCTTACCCAAGTCTTCATCATCTCTCTTTCTGCATTCATGGGTTGGCTCTCATCCGTTCATAGGCATCATGGCAACCTTCCTACCTTGGTCAAGCCCCATACTGGTTACCTCCATGGTAACACATTCACATGCAATAGAGATGGATATCTATGGGTCTGTGGATTCAATCTCATACCATGTACCTTTCACTTAGCTTCTCAAGATCCTATGAGACCTCTTTAGGTTACCTTAAACCAACAAAACTGATATACACCCTTCCAAAGGGGTCCCTCTCCCAGGATGGGAGGAAAACTATCTCTTGACAGCAAGGTCACAAAAGCTCTTAGGTCTAGGGTTTTCATCCACATGAGCCTACTTAACCCTAGCAAGTTATTAAGGCATGAGAAGATCACTTATTGTACCATGGTAGGTCATACTTGTCCTCTTTCCTCAATGTTTGAACAAGATCATACCTTTCTTTATCATCAACCTAGCTGTGAGGGGTTCATCAAACACACCTTTAACTTCAGCGGCTTCCCTTTTTCCTCTATACATGAGGAGTACCATGCTCACTTCTATAGGAACTCAACTTCTCATCATGAGCATTAGGTACACCACTTCCCCTCTTAGGCCTAGGAACCCTAGGTTCCCTTGTAGGTATCCAAAAGCATGCTCTATCTCTTAACTACGAACCAAGTATGCAAAAGGCATGACATGCACTTCTTGTCATCCCTCAACTTGAGAAACACTTAGGGTTGGGTCCTCCTTAAGGACAACCAACAAGGTACAAGGCCTCATAACCTGCTACTAAACCTTTCTAGGTCTAAAGAACTCTTCTTCCTACCTCAGAAGGTAAACATCTATACCGTAGACACATAGGCACCAGATGCTTTATCTTCATCCTCTAGGGTTGGTCCCTCTAAAGGCAACCAAGATATCATCAACGTTCAGGGATGAGGCAACCACTATCATCCATTGTTCAGGGTTTTAGGCTTCCAACCTTCTTTATGGGTTTCCTGCTCTCTTTAGAGCTAACCCCACATCCAACCTCACCATTAGAGGTCCTTTCTTCATGAAGGATCAACCTCAAAAACATGCTCTATGTGGGTGAAACCTAAGTTCGAACTTATGGTTGCTCAAGATCATCCATGGTTTCATCCTACTGTCAGCATTATGTCGTGCCCTAGGTTCCAGCTATGCCCTACTGGTACAAGCCCATGGGGTTTCTATGGTCCTTCACTAACATCATCATCCAAGGAGCTATCCTTTACCTTAACATGTACGACCCTTCCCAGGGTTGGGTTGTCAAAGGTGCTGGGTCTCCCATGGATCACATGGCATCCCAAAGGCATGTCCTTTAAAACACCTGGTCCAAATCATCTCTCTCTAACCTTCACTTAGGGTTAGGGTTAGCATCATCCTCCGAGGATGTGCTAGGTATCTACTTGAAATGGAGATCTTTATCTCCAAGACTAACTCATCCTCCAGACAAGAAGGTCTCTTCTGAGGACATGACATCTTATGTCATACGTCCTAAGCATGTATCTATTATTTATTTTGTGCTTAACCTATTAAGCTTATGTCCATGACATCTTATTTACATGCTTTTCATTAATTTAGTGGAGGATTCCTTAAACCTTTTTAACCTTACCCATACCTCAAGAGGGTGAGGAGAAGAAAGGAAACCCTAATCCTTTATGTCCTTATCAGAATTTTGTGATGAGAAGGGATGAATAAGATGAGAAGTCCTAAAGGTATCTTATTTCGATTCATACCCTAAGACTTTGGCCAGGCGGTCACACGGGTCCGGGAGTCCTCGTATTCCGACTAGCGGTGCGGAGGAAAATCTTGCCAGCCCCCGGTCGTGATCCCTTTCTAGACACCTCCATCTTTCGGATACTCCTCTAATAACTCCCTTGGGTTCTATGGAGTTTGTAAAATTTAATAATTATTAAGGGTTAACTGAGGAACCTATGCTCTGATACCAAATGTTACGACCCCACCTCCTGATAACCCCCAATTAAGGGAGACCAAGAGGTTGAAGCCGCACCCATTAATCCTGGATCAAAGGTTCGACATATAACCATAAACAATTATTAAATTCTAACATACTATACTGAAAATGGTAATAAAAAAATTTCTTTGCATACCTTGAAAAGTTGGGAACAAACTAACTTCTAACCTCAACTGAACTATTCTATCTAATTCCTCCTTGTTCTTTAATTCTTGAATTCACAAGGTATCGCTTTACTGTTTATTCTTTTCATTGTACCTAAAACGCCGACAAACAAAACGTCGGTCAGCCGAAGCTGGTATGTGGAGGAAACAGATAATGTTCAACTAGGTTAACAATATAATTATTCAATTAATCATTTAACAATCAAGATTACATTTTAAGCCATACAACTCAATCCATACATATTCTCGAACTCTGGGCTGTCCCTGCAGTGGACATGGATATCTCCTCTCTTTTAGGTAATAGAGTCGCATGGCACTATCCGGAGATAGCCCAATATCTAACTCATTGTGACTTGATGGTCCTACCTCCATGGTAGCCATGTACTAAGTCAACCATAGACCTGATGGACCTACCCAATAGGTAGCCATGTACTAGGTCATCCATAGACCTGATGGACCTACCCAATAGGTAGCCATGTACTAGGTCATCCATAGACCTGATGGACCTACCCAATAGGTAGCCATGTACTAGGCCTTTCTCTAACCTGATGGACCTACCCATAGGCAGCCATGTACTAGGTTAGCTATTATGCCACAGAGAGAACCAGGATCTGAGTTTGTAGGCATATATCCTTTGTGATAGTCATAGCCACATTATAGTTTGCATGAATTAAAATCATCCAACAGTTAATTCATGACATCGATGAAAACTTCGGTAAATCCCGGAAAACTAACTCGAGATATTCATAAGCGTAACCACATACCTTATGCCATCACAGAAACCAAGCAGAACATCATACGTACTTTAAGAGTGCATCCAAACATCCAGCAGTAAAGCATGTAATCAACAAGGTATCTGAAACAAATCATACTACATATGTGTCACCACATATTCTCTTTACATTATTCAATTCTAGATTCGCTCCTAAGCTAGGGTTTAGAGTTATCTCAAGTTTAGACTATGTATAAGGGTTACAAACCCTAATTCCATCATATCATGGTTTCTAAGATTACAAACTCAGTTATGCATATTAGGTGAAACCCTAATTATCAACTTAAGCACATTATATTACCTGTGACACCTAAATCACATCACTAACATTAAGATCGTATTCAAGATGTCGACATTGGTTTTAAAACTCTAAATCGGCATGAATAGGATCATTAATCTAGAATCATCATTTATTTATCATTATCAAGTATTTTCTCATTATACATGTCCAGATCAGGTATTACCTTAATGTGACCAACTAAGCATCATATTAAAGCAAAACTAGGTTTTCCTTTTCATTAATCACATTAGCTCATATATTGCATATACTTTTAGAATAGGAAGATTAATAAGACTCTGATTGTATTTTCTTTGAATTCCTCTCATTTTTCTGAGCAATTTGATATATACTTTTACTATCATCGGAGTTACCATTAATTAGTTAGCATTTATTCACTATTACCAGAATTGGGCCAATAGAGAACTGACACGTATGCAAAATATCCTAATTTTATTTGCAACAGGTGCCGAGCCTAAGAAAGAGGTGAATTACCTTTGTGCCCTCGTACTCCATGTACAAACGGATGGGTTGTTTGGTCATTTGGCTCTGTTTCTCTTCTTCGCTGCATAGGGTGGCCCGCTTGGCCTGACACTCACGCCCGATGCCCGATCGCGGAGCGCGGATCTGTGCCGGTGCTGTTGGAGGCGGCGGGTGGCACTCTCCCTCTCTCGCGCGTTGCCGCTACTGACCCGTCAAGGCTGCAATCATCCTTTTCCCCGTAGAGCCATGCTTCTACGTGAAGTTGTGACACCGCTGCACCTTGGGTCAGCGCTGTCGCCCACCGTCGTGGCTTCACTTTGGGAAGGACGACACTGCTCGAACTCCATCTCTAGTCGGATCCCCTCACGATTGTTCCTCTATCAGACAGCTGTTTGTGCTCCTCCTCTCGCCCTGCAGACTCGGCTCCCCTCCATACGACCAGGGTGGTTCCTCGATGCACCCTCGTCGCTGTAGCTCATCCTCGACGCCAAGCCTCTAGTTCACCTGTACAGGCATCGGCGGTGTCGTTCCAGTCGGCCATGACTTCCCCTCTACGAGTAGTAGTGTGTGGAGGCAAGTAGGTTTAGGGCTCTATCCCTGCTACCCATTACTCGTCATACGTCCTTACAACCTAGACGCAGGTGATGTTGCACCTCACAACACCGTCCTCATTGCTCATCTAGCCGCATGGCTGCCTCCCTCCATGGCTAGTTCTTGAGAGAGAGAAGAAAGAGGGCTCCTTCCACCCCATGAAGCCAAGAGAGGAAGTAGCACAAGGCCACGAGATGGGTGACGACAACAAATCTAATACTAGGGTTTATCCATGGGAAGAGACTACAGAGACCACCAGGGTAGATCTTATATATATATATATGATTAGTATAAACTTGGATTTGCTAGCCCGTGGGGTTTCGGTTTTCACTGGACGTTTATACATAATTGGGACGTCAAACAAGGAAGGATAGAATAACATTCCATCACACTTTCCTAAATGGAGAATAAATTCTCTTTCTAAATTAAACGATGTCCTTTTCTATTTGTGATCCTTGGTTATTAAGGAATCCAAATTTTACCTCCTTTATGTTCCTTGAGTTTGTCTTTTAAATATACTAGCCACGAAATTAATATTCCCTTTTAATAGAGAGTACTAAATTCATTAATAATGGATCACATTATCCACTTATTTTGCCTTTTTAGTATTTTCTCTTTATTTCCTCTTTATTGGGACTCCTTGAATCCCAAGAAACTCTATGATTTCGAAATTACTTTTTTTAAGGATACTCATTATCCTTCTAGATGCATCTATACACATTATTTCACATTATCTTGTTTATTGCTCATTTAAATATCCCTTTTTGAGGATTTCTTTTTATTTCTCTTTTATTTTCCTCATTGGCATCCCTTTTAATATTAACAACCTCATGGATACGAAATTTCCCCAAGAAATCTCATTTATGCCTCTTTTCATTCATTTTCCACATTATATCATTATTTTCCAATTTCTTTCTTCATAAAGAAATACTTAATCAATCTTTTCTTTTTCTTATTGCTTTTCTTTGCAACTTTAGACTCCTTGGAACCCAAGGAATCCAAGAGGCACGAAATCCCTCTTTGGATTTGCCCCCTAGAGGTTTCTACATATTCCTTTCCTCAAATATTCAATTATTCATTCACTTATTGAATTTTCTTTGTTATTTCCTTGTTATTAGGCCCAATAGCCAATAAAGCCCACAAATCAACAACAAGGTTATTTTAAATGAAATCCAATTATTCTCAACCAAATATATGATTATTTGTTCAAACATCTTTAATATGAGAAACTATATTTCTCACCACTTGAACCCAAAAAATTGGGGTTATAACAGTGGGCAACCTTGGCACCATACAAATTCTAAGAATATAGTATTGGAGAGATCACTTGGATATAGTTTACAATATGGAAAGAATGATTAGTGGAGGGGAACTAGAGAAAGCCAAATGGGTTGTGGTTTTGTAAATGATATTTATCCTAGTAGTGCTAAATGGTCAGGTGGAATGGGTTTTTGGTGAAGGGATATACATGTAGTGATTCCTTCATACTCCATACATCACATACCAGTTGTGATTACAAACCATGATAGGAAATGGTTGTTCATATGGATTTATGGCTAGGCAGACAATCAAAACAAATTTAGAACATGGAATATTGTAAATATATTCAAAGATGATAGAATGATGTCTATCATCTTCATGAGAACTTCAATGAAATTTTGGTTAGTTTTAGAAAATGAAGGGGGAGCCATCAATAGTATTAGACACATTCATGAGATTAGGGAAGTGCTTGACTTACTACTTAGAGATATGGGTTTTTCTCAAGAAACAAGTTTACTTAGAGAATGGGATTGGATGAATATAATGCCGCTAGAGGAAGAATCTACATGGGTCTTTCTTCTGATGGATGGTTGACTTTATTTCTCGATTCTTGGGTTCAACAATTTCCTTTTATAAGATCAAATCCTACACAATACTGCTCATCACTAGTAGGCCAAGAACATCATACAACCTCACCAAAGAGTTCACATTCAAATATTTATGGATGGAAGGTGATGATGCATGAAGGTGGTGTCAAAGGCATGGAACAAAATCAAATGTGGACTCTATTGAAGAAAAATTCAGCAATTGTGCAAAAAATCTGAGTTTTTGGGCAAAAAGGCGGTTCGGGAATCTACAAATAAGAGTGAGAAAATGAAAGATGAATTAATCAAAATTCAAAGAAGATGGCATCGAACAACAATCTAGAGAGTGGTATCGAGATTAGTGAAGAGGTATAAAAAGTCCAAAAAGTCAATGGATGCTACTAGTTTTTTAGATATAAGGCAAATGAAATGAGATATAGAGATAGAAATATGCATATTTCTACTTAAAGACATCACAATGCAAGAAGAAGAATGATATCAACAAACTAAAAGATGATAAGTAAAAAGTAAAAATGGAGGAAGAGAACATAGTCGACATCATCACCAACTAGTATACTTATGCACTCACCTCACAGGGATCACATCACATGGAGGGGGTGATTTCTAATATCAAAAGAAGCATTAATGATGTGAGGAACTTGGTGTGGTATTCCACACACATGTGATCTTTCAAATTTATAGGTCCCCAAACTAGGTTCACTCACAACACTAAAATATGCTCTTGTAAGCACATGGGTTCATGTTATAGTATAGATGAGAGGCAAGTAAGTGGGTAGATCCTCAGGGATAGAGGGGGGACTAGAGCTAAGTTTGTATTGGCTACATTCTTGAAGTAGAGGCTAGGGTTGAAGGGTTTAAAAGCGGTTTGGTTTGATTACACTAAACAAGCAGGCAAGAAAAGACAATATGAAAACTAGGTTACTTAAAACTATATTATCCTAGGCAAGTCAAGTCTAAGAGACTAGATTAAGAAATCAACTAAGCAAGAGCAAGATGAACTACACTACTCTAGCAAGGAAATTTATAACTAGGAACTAATCTAAACACTAGATCAAGCAAGAATCTAGGTCAACCCTAATTAACAAGACTAAGGAATTGACTATAGGCAATGAAGGCAATTAAACTAAACTAGCATTAACAAGCTAATATGACAAATTGGGTTTTAAGCAATGAATTGGATAGGTGGGCTGTTTGGGAATGCACTTTGATATTAGTTGGGGGAAGGTCCACATGGCATGAAAATAACACATTTCAATCTAGATTACCAAACCAAACAACAAGGCAAGTATTATTAGAATATGCCCTATACTACTAGTTGGAGAACTAGTATTAGGTGTGATTCTAGTAAGACTTGGCAAGTCTAGGTTTCTAGGGTAAGTGGTATTGGGGCAATTGAGATCCAAGGGTAGGAATGGGAGTAGATATGAGGGTGTTTCACCTCATGTTACTTGCAATCTAGCATTTAGGAAGCTCTAAGAAATTGCACCAATCAGACTTACACTAGCTACTTAGATCTCACACTCACTTGTAGGAGAAGGGAGATGCATGTAGGAACAAATGGGGCTAGATAGAATCCACTAATTGGACCTAGGAGACATTCCTAAGATTGCTACATGCATTCCAATCTCCCCTAGAAGATAAGTGTCATCAAGCATCATAAAGCAAGCAATCTATGTTAAGAGTACAAACCACAAGCAATATAATGGGAAATGAGATAGAAGAAAAGGCAATCATAATAGAATGAAATTATGCTCATTGCAAATTATTTTCACCCAACATGGTATCAAAGTCACATTTTAACCCCAAACAACCCACCACTAGGGGCTTAGCTAGACATGCTCAAATAAAAGATAAAAGAAATGAGAAGAAGGGGATAGGACATCGTGGAGCTCAAAGTAGATCCTCCTTCTTCACCTCCTAGATGTTGTAGGGTGACCTCCCTCCTCCAAGGTGGATGATGGGCATGGAAATGAAGTGGATTATGGTAGAAAACCTAGAAAACTAGGTTTCTATGGTGGAAATGGTGTGTGGAGAGCATAAACGCAAGGGGAGTGCAATGAATGCTCAAGAGTGGGTGGAGATGAGTAATGGCAGCTGGGGGAGTCTAACCTTTGTGATGTGGCCACCACCAATGTATATATAGGTGGTGGGGAAGCACTAGTGTGAGTAGGGTCAAAGTGGTAAATTGGTTGTGAAAATGAGTAGGTTTAGGTGATCACCACGGCCGTGTTGAGGTGCCACGGTCATGGTGGAGGTTGCATGACACAGTCGTGGATGGTGGAATGGTTGAGGTGAGGAATGGAGTTGAAAGTGATAAGTATATATGGTGGCCACAGTTGTGGCAGGGTGCCAAGGTCGTGGTGGGCAGGGGGTACCATGAATGTGTGGGGTACCACGGTCGTGTTGGAGGAGGAGGCCACGAGCGAGGTAGCATTTGAGTTCATTGTGTCTTCAGCTCACCACGGGCATGGGGAGCACCACCGGTGAGGTGGTATTCAAGGGCCACATTCATGCTGATGGCCATGGATGTGGTCATTCATGTATAAAATGGGCCAACTCTCTATTGATTTTGAGGGTCTTTATGCATAAATCACCAGGGGTTAGGTGATGACCATGGGCAAGGTGCAATGTAGTGGCCATGACCATGGGGTCTTCAATGACCACAACCATTGTGATGACCACAGTTGTGGTGATTCATGTGTAAATTGAGCACATTCCCTGTGACTTTTGGAGCATAATTTCCACGACTGTGGTGAAGTACCACAGCCGTTTTGGGGCTTTTTGGTCTTGATCTATACTTCATCTTCTTCATCTAGACTTCTTTTGCTTTGAATTATTCTTATGTATACAAGGAAATCTCAGGGAAGAGATAGGTCCACTCTTGGGGTGAAAGACCCCATAGACGTTCTTCATCTCTCTCCCATGCATCAATGCATGCATAATTGTCCTAAAATACACACAAAAGGAGTCATAAGTGCATTTATCATAAAAGATCATATTGAGGGGAAGAACTTGTAATCTAAACTATTTAGATGTGATTATCATGCAAAAAAGTCACAATATGAAGCCCTAAAATAGGGTTGTATCACCACCCCAAACTTAAAACATACTTGTCCTCAAGTATGCCCCAACTTAATCTCTCTTCAATTTCTTTCAATTAAACAAGAATGATAAAATGTATTGCAACAAAATATTATTGACTAAATGGTCTTAGAAGTGACTAAGTACATGTGTTCCCCCTCTCTCCTCTCCACTTTCACAAACCAATCATGAAAAGAGCAGTGAGCATACAAACTTCAAATATAGAGAATAGAATACACAAGTTTTCCAGATGTCCTTCATACAATTCTGGGTAAACCGTTTCATATTGGTGTTAATGATTGATGACTAGGAGTGTTGTTTCACTTTCATGCATTCAATCTTATGTCTCAAACCACACCAAATGACCCACATAGTTGTAGAAAGGATAAAGTGAGTTAGATTTGATGTTTTCTAGCTCAATGTGTATGAAAAAGGAAGAAATGGTTGCAGTGAGAGATTTGAGTGTTTTTGTAAACTCATCTTTTCTTTATTTAGATGCTCTTAAAAAGGAGCATCTTTTATTTTATTTTATTTTTTCTCTTTTCTTCTTTTCTTTTTATTTTCCCTTGGTGTAGGTAGGGTGTATGGTGGATAGAGTGAAGTGGAGGGATGTAGATATGGCCACCCCAAACTTTTGGAGGTGTCCAAGGCTGAATATGTGCTCTAAGGCATCCTTTCATGAGGCAGAGAGGTATGAAGATGGTGAAAGAAGAGTCAGGTCAAAGGGGTGTCATTAGTGTAGTCCTCAACATAAGATTTCATGTGTGAAAACTAATCCAACACTTCATTAAATGATATCACACCACATGATTAAAAACATGAGATTCACATTTATTTCCTGTGATTCCTTAGGCTCTAAGCGTTTATAGCTTGCTCCATTCACAATTCAACCAAGACATTCACAAACTTGAGAGAGGTGATGCACATGTAAAAATTCAACAATTAAGACTATATAGCAATGAACTCTAAAAATGTACCATGAAACTTTCAGCTCAAAAATTGGAGATTAAAATAAAACATGCTTTTAGGCAGGAACATCTAAATTTCAAAATTGGCCAAATGGTGCCAATTTGAAATCAATCACATCTAAACCTACATTTAGGAATGTTAAATCATAAAATATCAAACCCTAATTAAAAACACACAAAAATTATCAAAATCTACATGGAAATACAATGCATGACATGGAAGAGAAAAAAGAGAAATTTTTTTGAAAAATTATGCAAAAATTCATGAAATTAAACTACATGTCTGCCTGCATGCTAGTAAGAAGAAATCCACTTAACAAGAGTGAAATCAAGAAATTCCAAAAATCAGGTGAGATAGGTGCAAACAAAATGAGAGATCAAGATAGGGTGGTGCATACCGCCCTACCACCCCAAACTTGTGAATCATGTTGTCCTCGGCATGAAACTCAAGTTTAGGGATAGTAAGATAACAACTGGTGATGTGAATCAAAGGGTAGGTTTCCCTACTATGGTTGATCAAGTTGTTCCAACTGGTGTTGCTGAGGAGTTGGAGGTCCTCGATGGGCTGGAGGGAACTGGTAGTAATGGCCCCAATATGCATCATGAGGGGGAGGGTATGTCTCCTGATATCCTGAAATGCCACCCCAAGTCTTCACCCCATTCTGGGTTTCTCTGTGTCTGTGCATGGTGGTAATGGTACAAGTGGTTGACCTATTGATGTATTTATTGTTGGTCTTGCCACATGTACTATTGGATGAGCTACATGTCTTATTGTGTATTCTGGATGCCTTTAAGTTGTGCATGGATGGATGACATATCATATGCATTCACTGAAGGCTCCTACAGCTGGGATGTTGCCTCATCCCTTCTTCTTATCCTTTAGAGTTGTCTTCTTTGTTCTCTTCCCTCTTCTTCTTGTTGATGTGCATTTGATTCTGCTATTTCTTCTTCTTGTGCAACGGTGGGGTTGAAGTTTTCCCAAGGGTTGTCTTGCTCCCATTGGTTCAGCCTTTCATGTAGTAAGTCGGGGACCCCCAAAGCAGCGAGGAGAGGGGTAGCATGATAGGGAAGGTCAAGAATTTTTTACGGTGCTATGGATTTCACATTATATATCAGCCTCTTGTTCTTGATTGTGATGATCTGAGAGCACATGAGGTACTTTAATTCAACAAACTGAGTTCCCTTGACTTCTTTAAGACTAGTAACATCAAAGCCTAGGGATATAGCAATTGAGGTCACAATCCCTTCCATAACAAATGGAATTTTGCTTTTAAAGGGAATTGTCCTCATGTGGTCTATTAACAGCGACCCTAAGCTGATGTGCAGCTTTTCAGTTATAGCATGTAACACAAGGAGGTCTTTTTGTGAAATGTTGCCTTGATTATCATACCTCCCTACAATAGTGTTAGCAATGACTTTATATACGTATCTAATCAAGGGATTATTGATGTACATAATCTTTGACTTGCCAATTGTATATTCTCACTCTATTGTCATAGTGTGCCGGAATTTAGCATAGTCCAAGTCAACCTCCCTCTCAATTAAGCCATTATTCATTTCTTTGACTTCTTAAGGGTCCTTTGCAAAGATGCAGTTCATTTCAGAAGAGTCAATGTGTGTATTTTTTTAACATTGTGAACTTGATAGCTTCCTCCCCTTTGACCTTGATCTTGTGTAGTGTGGTGAAAAATTGTTGAGTTAACTCCATGTATGTGGTTTGTGTTGTGAAAATCACTTTCCACAAACCGACTTGCTTCAGCCTCCTTTCCACCTCTATTTTGATTCCCAGGTCTACAATTACCTTCTCACACCCATATCTAGTGGAGATAAGTCTCCTTGACATGCACTCGGGGTAGATAGGTGTGATTTTCATCTTCCTCTAACCTCTGCCATATGATGTTCCCTTAGGAGCCTTTCCAAACCCTTTTAGCTTGTCTGCCTCCAAGTATGCCAAGTGTCCTCTGGCTCAGAATTCATCTCCTCCTCAACAGTGTCATCATCATCTTCCTCAACCCGGTAGGATCTTGACCCCAAGATCATGTCAAGATTTAGCGGTACCCATTGCTCGGGGTATCACTGTGGGTGATCCTCTTCTTCTATCATCAACTACCATCTTGCTTGTAGCTACTATTGTGGTCTCTCCCCCAATGAGGAGGTGGAGTGGCGTGCTAGCGTGGTATGTGGAAGCATCCTTGATGAAGATGGGGTTGTAGCCCCCTTGCCCTACTTTTAGAGGGTTGTGACCTCCAGGTCAACCTCATCAATCATATCATCGAGGTTTTCTTTCGATGATTCCTCCTCATATTCCCTATACATTTCATCTGTGATGTGGTGGTTGTTTGATGACTGGGTGCGGCATGCACTCACAGATGCTAAGCGGTGGAATTGTTGGAAAATTGAGTTTGATGGTAATGGTGTGTGAGAAGGCATGGAGACTTGGTAAGAGGCTATCTTGGTGTGCACCTTGTCTCCAGTAATCACCTCAAGGCTCTTTTGAGCCCCCTTCTTCACTGCCTTGGTAATTCCCTTCATTTTGTGGATATGGTGATGGTGGTATGGCTGTGATTTTCGGATTTTTGTGGGGTGAAAAAATGGAGGTCGGTTGATGGGTGGAAACGGCTAAGATGGTGGCTTGGATGGTGGAGGATGGATTGGTTGAATGTTTTGGGAAAAAATGGTGGATTTTGGTGAGGTTTTGTGTGGGGTAGATGTAGGTGAGGTGGAGAGAAAAAATGGAGATGGAGGCTCGATTGGTGGAGGTTTTGGGGTGGAAACAGTAGAGGGAGAGGTGGTGGAGGTGTAGAAATTAATTTGAGGTCAATTTGTTGGAGTATTTGGGCTGGAGAAGCAATATTGGAGGTGATGGGGGCAGAGCATGTCACCACGTCTGTTCTGAGGTCGAGAAAATGAGTTTGCAAGTGCAGAGGGTCGTGGTGTTTTGTGTGGTTTAAGTGAAAAAAAAATGGGTGGGGTCGGGTCCTGTCACGGCCACGGTTGTGGTGGGGGTTTGGCAACACGGTCCTGGAGGGTGCCACATTTGTGGTGGGGGTGGAGATGGTTGTAGATCAACCCTCTCTATGGTCGTGGTGGGTTCCACTATCATGGTGTGATCCTCTTGCCTCAGTCGTGGTGACAGTGCTCCTCTTTCGTCGGTCGTGGTGGGTCACCACAGTTGTGTCCATTCATGTACAAAATCACCTCCATCCCTGTAACCGCTTCAAATTTTTGCACTTAATTCACCATGACCGTGGTGGTCACCATGGCCATCTTGCCTTCATGTTGCCATGGTCGTGGTGGTGGCTACAACCATGTTGTCCAGCATCTGCCATGGCCGTTTTAAGCTCCACGGTCGTGGCCAATCCTTCACAAATTTGGTGATGTTTATGTAACTTTCTTGAGATTTTGCAATTAAATCACCATGGCCGTTTTGAGACACCACGTCCGTGGTGGTTCTTCATGCAGCACTTTGTCAACTCAAATTCGAAAATTTTGATATCTTTGCAAAAAAAATTATTCATTGCCACATTTCAACTTCAACAACCATGTCTTTCCCTCTTTATCTCTTTCTTCAACCTATTACATGCATCTCATCAGAAATCAAATAAAAACTGTCAAGCACAAGTGTACGTGTGTGTATTTTGTGTAAAAGAAAACAAAAGTATCAAAAAGTGAAGGTTGGGTGAAAAAGTTCCCAAACCTAGGTGGGTTGCCTCCCACTAGCGATAAATTTTATGCCTTCAGTCGAGCTTATTGATTGTTAACTTCTTACATCCTCTTGGGATTCCCAAAGCATCTTTGAAGTAAATATCTCTCTCATGTGCATTCAAGCACATCTCCTCATCAAGTTGATGTTCCTCCACTAGCATCATGATATCAAAACTTTTATTGCCTTTGTCCGGACCTACTTCTACAATTGTTTCAGCCTTTGACCATTCATAGTAAATTCCTTCGCTCCTTTCTCAGAAATCAACACAGCCCCAGATGGGTATAATTTTTTTATTAGATAAGGTCCTTCCCATCTAGACTGAAGTTTTCCGGGAAAGAACTTCATCCTTGATTTATATAGCCAAAACCATTTTCTGGACTCAAAGTCTTTCTTCTTGATCAACCTATCATGTACAAACTTTGTTCTCTCCTTGTACCAAGTGGACAATTCGTAAGCCTCATGTCACATCTCCTCTAATTCATTCATATGAAACTTACTCTTCATCTTGGCATTCTCTCCATCAAATTCTATGGCCTTCAAAGCCCACAATGCCTTATGTTGCATCTCAATCGATAGATGGCATCTTTTCCCATAAACAAGTTTGAATGGTGTGGTGCCAATCGAGGCTTTATATGCAATCCTATAAGCCCATAAAGCCTCATTGAGACGTAATGACCAATCCTTGTGGTTCGGTCTCACTGTCTTCTCTAGAATGAGATTTATCTCTCGATTGGCTAACTCAACTTGACCACTCATTTTGAGGTAGTAAGGAGTAGCCACATGGTGCTTAACTCCATGTTTTTTAAGCAGCCCTTCAAATGTTTGATGGATGAAGTGACTTCCCCCATCACTAATCATGGATCTTGGAACATCAAACTGGCTAAAGATATTTGATTTCACAAAGTCACACACCACTTTGTGATCATTAGTTCTAATCATAACAACCTCAATCCACTTTAACACATAATCCATGGCAACCAAAATGTAGACATATCTGAAGGAGGGAGGAAAAGGACCCATGAAGTCAATCCCCCAAATGTCAAACACCTCCACCACAAGAATGGGTGATAGAGGCATCATGTCCCTCTTTGAGATAGTGCATGCCTTTTGGCACTTCAAACAGCACTTGCAAAATTCATGAGAGTCTTTAAATAAGGAGGTCCAATAAAATCCACTTTGGAGAACCTTGGCGGCTGTGTGTTTCCCACCAAAATGACCTCCACATACTCCGAAATGACTTATGGATAGAACTTCTTATTGTTCCATCTCTAGGACACATCTCCTAATGAGTTGGTATGAGCAATATTTGAAAAGATGAGGATCATCCCAAACATAATTTTTGACCAAAGCAAATAGCCTTTTGCTTTCCTCCCTTATCCATGTGATTGGTAACCTTCCACTAGCTAAGAAGTTAGCTATGTGTTTATACCATGGCCTTTGAGTGGATGAGTGTAGGAAGAGTTGTTCATGTGGCATTGTTTCTTTAATTCGGCTTGTATTATCAAAGGGTGATTCAATTCGGGAGAGATGGTCGGCTGATGAATTTTCCACTCTCTTCTTGTCTACAATCTCAATATCAAATTTTTGAATCAACAAAAATCCACCGAATTAATCTTGGCTTTGAGTCTTTATTTGCCATGAGATACTTAAATGCAGCATGGTTCATTTATATCACTACCTTGTTTTGCAAAAGATATGATCAAAATTTGTCAAGAGCAAAGATAACTACAAGCAACTCTTTTTCTGTAGTCGTGTAGTTCCTTTGTGCTTTATCTAGAGTCTTACTAGGATAATAGATGGCATGCGGAATCCAGCCAACTCTTTGGCCCAACACAACCCCCACTGCCATGTCAGATGCATCAGTCATGATTTCAAATGGCAAAGAGAAATCTGGGGGCTGCATTATAGGAGCAGAAATTAGCTTTTACTTCAAGTGGTTGAAGGCTTCAACACACTTGTCATCAAAGTGAAATTCAACATCTTTTTCCAATAATTGACAGAGTGGTCTTGAGATTTGCTAAAATCCTTGATGAAGCGATAACAAAAACCTACATGTCCCAAGAAAGACCGGACACCGGACATGTCTTACGGTAGAAGGGATAGTAAGAGTAGAAAGAGGCCCACCTTGGCCCTATCAACCTCAATACTGTCTTTTGAAACCTGGTGACCCAGAACTATGCCTTCGGGTACCATGAAGTGGCTCTTTTTCCAAGATAGTACGAGGCGAACCTTGACACGTCTCTCAAAAATGGAGGCCAAGTGGAGCAAAAGCTCATCAAAGGTTTTACCAAAAACTAATAAATCATCCATGAAAATTTCAAGTGACGAATCAAGCATGTCGGCGAAGATTGAGGTTATGCATCTCTGAAAAGTGGAAGGGGCATTACACAACCCAAATGGCATTCTCTAGTAAGAAAAAGTGCCACTATGGCAAGTGAATGTTGTCTTTTCTTGGTCTATAGGATGAACAACAATTTGGAAGCACCCAGAGTATCCATCAAGAAATCAATACAAACTTTGTCCTTCCAACCTATCTAAATTTTGATCAAGAAATGGAAGAGGATAGTGGCCCTTCTTGGTCTTCTCATTGAGCTTTATGTAGTCTATACACATTCTCCATTTGGACTATTCTCTAACAGGCATCATCTCACCATCAACATTTGTTGCCACTGTGATCGCACCCTTCTTTAGTACAACTTAGATGGGACTCACCCATGGGTTATCAGAAATCAAATAAATAATCCCAGCATCTAACAATTTCACGACCTCTTACATCACAACTTCCTTCAATTTTGGGTTCAAACACCTTGACATTTGGCAAGTTGGCCTTGCATCATCCTTCAAATAAATCCTATTCACATAAATGGAGGGGTCAATACCCCTCAAATCAACAATGGACCATCCAATGGCCCGAATGTTCTTCTTTAGGACTTTCATCAATGACTCTTCTTGTTTTGGAAAGAGAATAGAAGAAATTATCACCAGGAGGGTGTCATTGGAACCTAGAAATGCAGACTTCAATCCTTCGGGGAGTGACTTGAGCTTAAGAGTTGGAGGTTCTTCAATATAATTCTTTAATGGCTCAAAAATGGATGGGAGGTCCTCACTTTCGTCCACTAGGGCTAGCTCATTTACTTCATCATCTTCATCATTATCATCAGGAAATTCAACATTGGGCTCTAAACATATACCTTGAGTGGTAGTCTGAGTCCACAAAGGTAGGCACTCCTCCACAATCTCATCAGGGCATTCAACAAGATAACAATCTTCTTCTGTGGTGCCTATCGCCTCAGTTGTAGCTAAAGACTTGAATATGTTCAACTGAATCTTCATGTGCATGAATGTCACATGCATGGTGTCGGTTCTCACATGGATCACTACGTTAGTTGTAGCCAAGAATGGTCTCCCCAATATGATAGGTACTCTTCTTGTATCTTTTTCCATATCTAGCACAATGAAGTCAGCGGGGATAATGTGGAAGTCCCATCATCAAGTTAACTAGCACATCATTAATACACCCTCTAGGAATCTTCATCGATTGTTTGGCCAACTAAAAAGTGTAATGAGCTGGACCTAATTGTCCCATTTGGAGCTTGGCAAACACATCATATGGCATCAAGTTCACGCTACAACTCAAGTCTAGAAGGGTTTGGTCTATGTGATGTGCTCTATGTAACATGAAATGATGGGAGCACTGGGGTCTTTCCTCTTTCTCAGCATGGTGTGTTGTAGAATTGATCTCACTTGCTTGGTAAGCTTGACCTTCTTGGGCATTCTCCCCATTGTTTTCCTTTTAAGCGTGTACAAATATTTCATAAACTTAGAATAGGAAGGTATTTTCTTGACCGCATTAAGCAAAGGAATGTTTATCTTCACTTATTTGAAAGTTTCCATGATATCCTCAATATGTTTGTTCTTTCTTCTCTCAACTGAGGGCTCCTTAAGAGCATCGGGAAATGGGGGAAGTTGGGCTCCTAATCAGCTCAGATTAACAAAATCATCAAATGGAATCATGGGAATCACAGTATCACTGCTCGGTGTCACGGTATCAACTCTAGTTCCTATCACGGTATCATCAATCTGGATCTCAGTATCAACCTATTTGATCACAGTATCACCTCTATCCTCACTAATTGCACTATCAACAATAGTATCATGGGGCTGCTCCAAGGTCTGACCACTCCTTAATACCATCACCGCCTTCACATGCTCATGGGTAGTGGAAGAGGAGTCTTGTGGAGGTGGTTGTGGCTATTGAGATGGTGGTGGTCTTTGGTGGGGTGATTTAGGATTTTGAAGGATGAATTGTGGCTTTGGTTCTTGTTGTGGTTGTGGTTGTTGTGGATGGGGGTGATATTATGGAGGGGGTTGTTGGTATGAGTGAGGTGGAGGTGGAGCATACTGATATTTGAGAGGAGTTTGCAGAGGTGGTGGAGCATATGGATTTGGTGGTGCTTGATACAAAGGTGGGGCATACAAACTTTGAGCATTTCCCATGAAAGTGCCATCATTGTTCAGATTTGGCATTGGTTGAGATGGGATTCTTCCTTCCTCCCTCCTAGAAAGTGAAAGTGATATTTGATCCAGTCTTTGCTCCAGATGGTTAACGGACTTCCCATGAGAGGGAACATCTTTCTTTACCTCATCCAAACTTCTCAATCTTTCAAGCACTTCATCATCAAACTTTGAGCTATACCTTGGCCTTGGCTGCCCTTATCCTTGACCATCCTCATTTTTTTGTTTCCATGAAAAGTTGGAATGGTTTCTCCACTCAGGAGTGTAAGTGTTGGACATAGGGCCTTGGTTGTTTTGGTTGCCAAAGGAGTGTAAAGAATGAACTTCTTCTTCTTCAACTTCAACTGCCGTGGTGGATTGACTAGAAGAACCACGAGCTTGCTTCTTCATCATATTCATCATGTCCACCATAATTTTCATCATGTCGGGGTTGGCTTCGGTTCGGGATGGAGCTACAGGAGGATACCACGATGTTCCCCTTTAGCAGAAACTCGATGGCGAGAATTCTCAGTAAGGTGCTCAAACAAGGGCCATGACTCCTCAGGTGGTTTTGCAATAAAGGTGCCTCTACATGACGAATCAACATTGTTTTGGCTCAACTTTTCTAACTCGGTGTAGAAATCTTGGGCCAACTTCCACAAGGGTACCTCATGATGAGGGCAGTCGCGCAGGAGCTTTTAGAACCTTTCCCATTGTTCTGGCTCAACTCTTCTAACTCGGTGTAGAAATCTTAGACCAGCTGCCACAAGGGTACCTCATGATGAGGGCAGTCACATAGGAGCTTTTGGAACCTTTCCCATGCCTCGTGGAAAGGTTCATTTTCCTTTTGGGAAAAGGTGGTGATACATCTTTGCATTTTAGTCAGCTTCAGAATTGGAAAGAACTTCTTGAGAAACTCATTTTTGACCGCATTCCACGTCACCAACTCCGGCTTTGAGATGTACCATTCCTTGGCCTTTTCTTTTAGAGAGAAAGGAAGAGTGTCCTCCGGATGGAATCATCGGTGGCAGCGGGTGTGTGGAAGGTGGAACAAGTCTCAATGAATGCGTCGATATGATGGTAGGGGTTTTCATTCTCCATCCCATAGTAAGTAGGGAGGAGTCCAAGAAGTGTGGGTGGAATGGAGAACTGTTGACCCGACATTTGGTCAACAAGGGTGGTAATGGGGGAATTTTAGTTCCTTGGGGTGAAATACTCATGGAGGGAGCGGTTGGGTTGCTGCAGTTGAGCATCTCCATGAGGTATTCCAGCTTCATGGTCACCCATCTCGGTTTCTTGGTGTTGGTTGTGGCATCTTTGGCGTATCATTCTACCTATCTCGGGGTCATATAACACCAAGTAAGTACAAGTAGAACATGTATGATGCATGCCCAACTATCACTTAAATAATACACAAACAAGCAACATAAACCAAGTTAGAATGACAATATGCAAAAGTGAACAAAGAATAAAGAATATCAATGATGAGGGCAGTAAGAAAGGCTAAGCTACACTAACTAGCTAGGCCGAGCGCCACTATCTCCAGAAATGGTGCCAAAAAGCTTGGTGCGGTATTCCGCACACGTGTGATCTTTCAAATTTATAGGTCCCCAAACTAGGTTCACTCACAACACTAAAATATGCTCCCACAGGTGCATGAGGTCATGTTACAGTATAGATGAGAGGCAAGTAAGGGGGTGGATTCTCAGGGATAGAGGGGGAACTAGAGCTAAGTTTGTGTTGGCTATGTTCCTAAAGCATAGGTTAGGGTTGAAGGGTTTAAAAGGGGTTTGGTTTGATTATTCTAAGCAAGTAGGCAAGCAAAGGCAATATGAAAACTAGGTTACTAAAAAATAAATTATCCTAGGCAAGTTAGGTCTAGGAGACAAGATTAAGCAAGACCAAGATGATCTACACTACTATAGTAAGGAAATTTACAACTAGGAACTAAGATAAACACTAGATCAAGCAAGAATCTAGGTTAACCCTAATTAACAAGACTAAGCAATTGACTATAGCCAATGAAGGCAATTAAACTAAACTAGCATTAACAAGCTAAGATGACAAATTGGGTTTTAAGAAATGGATTGGATAGGTGGGCCGTTTGGGAATGCACTTTGATATTAGTTGGGGGAAGGTCAACATGGCATGTAAATCACACATTTCAATCTAGATTACCAAACCAAACAACAAGGTAAGTGTTATTATAATATACCCTATACTACTAGTTGGATAACTAGGGTTAGGTGTAATTCTAGTCAGACTTGGAAAGTCTAGGTTTCTATGGTAAGTGGTATTGGGGCAATTGAGAGACAAGGGTAGGAATGGGAGTAGAGATGAGGGTGTTTCACCTCATGTTACTTTCCATCTAACCTTTAGGAAGCTCTTAGAAATTGCACCAATCACACTTACACTAACTACTTATATCTCACATTCACTTTTACGAGAAGGGAGATGCATGTAGGAACAAAGGGGGCTAGATAGGGATCCACTAATTGGACCTAGGAGCCATTCCTAAGATTGCTACATACATTCCACTTTCCCCTAGAAGCTAAGTGTCATAAAGCATCACAAAGCAAGCAATCTATGTTAAAAGCACAAACCACATGCAATATAGTAGGAAATGAGATAGAAGCAAAGGCAATCATCATATAATGAAATTATGTTCATTACAAGTTATTTTCACCCCACATGGTATCAAAGTCACATTTTAACCCCAAACATCCCACTACTCGGGGCTTAGCTAGACATGCTCAAAGAAAAGATAAAAGAAATGAGAAGAAAGGAACAGGACTCTACGGAGCTCAAAGTATATCCTCCTTCTTCACCTCCTAGTTGTTGTAGGGTGACGTCCCTCCTCCAAGGTGGATGATGGTCATGGAAATGAATGGGATTACGGTAGAAAACCTTGAAAACTAGGTTTCTATTGTGGAAATGAGGGGGAAATGGTGGATGGAGAGCATAAATGCAAGGGGAGTGCAATGAATGCCAAGAGTGGGTGGAGGGGAGTAATGGCAGATGGGGGAGTTTAATATTCATGGTGTGGGTGCCACCTATGTATATATAGGTGGTGGGGAAGAACTAGCGTAAGTAGGGACAAAGTGGGAAAATCAGTGATGAATATGGGTAGGTTTAGGTGATCACAGCGGTCATGTTGAGGTGCCACTGCCGTGGTGGGGGTTGCATGGAACGGTCATGGGTGGTGGAATGGCCAAGGTGAGGAATGGAGTTGAAAGTGATAAGTATATATGGTGGCTTTGTGGCGGGGTGCCACGGTCATGGTGGGTAGGGGGTACCACGGCTATGTGGGGTACCACAGTCATGCTGGAGGAGGAGGCCATGGGCGAGGTAGTTTTTAAGGTCGTTGTGTCTTCAACTCACTATGGGCGTGGGGAGCACCACGGACGAGGTGGTCTTCAAGGGCCACAACCATGCTGATGGCCACGATCGTGGTCATTCATGTGTAAAATGGACCAACTTTCTATTGATTTTGGGGGTCTTTATGCATAAATCACCATGGGCGAGGTGATGACCACGGGTGAGGTGGAATGTACTAGCCACGACCATCTTGGGAGGCATGTCCGTGGGGTCTTCAGTGACCAAAGTCGTTGTCACAGTCCTGGTCATTCATGTGTAAATTGAGCACATTCCCTGTGACTTTTGCAGCATAATTGCCACGACTGTGGTGAAGTACCATGGCCGTTTTGGGGCTTTTTGGTGTTGATCTCTACTTCATCTTCTTCATGTAGCCTAATTTTGCTTTGAATTGTTGTTATACATCCAAGGAAAGCTCGGTGAAGAGATAGGTACTCTCTTGGGGTGTAAGACCCCATAGACGTTATTCATCTCTCTCCCATGCATCAATGAATGCATAAGTGCCCTAAAATACACACAAAAGGAGGCATAAGTGCATTTATCATAAAAGACCATATTGATGGGAATAAATTATAATCTAAATTGTTTATATGTGATTATCATGCAAAAAGGCACAACATGAAGTCCTAAAATAGGGTTGCATCAGAACTACTATTTACAAAAGAAACCAAATAAGGAAGAGGTCAAGGCATCTATTAAGAAAATGCATCCAACCAAAGTTCTAAGACTCGACGACCTATATGAAGGTTTCTTTTAAACTTTATGGAGTATAGTGGGCGAAGATATTACTTAATCCATCATTAGATGGTGGAAGGGAACAAACACTTTGGATATCTTAATAAGACAAATGTAGTCCTGGACCTCAAATTTAGAGAGCATGACAATAGAATGACTTCAAATCAATAATCTTGCATAACATAGTTTAGTGTCTAATAGATTTTAGAGCATTTTGAACAATATTCTAACAATTAATCAAAGTGCTTTCATTCCATGTCACCTAATAATTGACAATGCCTTTATTGCTTTTGAGATGTTCCATTATATGAAACATAAAATCAAAGGAAAGAGGGGATACATGTGCATCAAGATTGATATGAGTAAAAATACAATCAAGTGGAATGGAAGTTTATCAATATTTTTATGTAAAAGATGTGGTTTAGGGAATTTTGTTGCAAGTTGGGGAGTGTTACTAATCAGATTCTTTCTCTTTCATTCTTAATGGTAGAGGAAAAGGACACATTTTACCACAAAGAGGACTTTCACATGTTTATCCACTCTCATTATACTTATTGTTACCATGTGTGGATGTTTTTTCAACTTGATCAACACAGATGTGGAAGCTGGAAGCATTCAGGAAATTAAATCTAGCAGAATTCGTCCCTACATATCTCATTTATTTTTTTGCTAATGGCATTCTCTCATTTTCTCGTTCCATATTGTAGGAAGCTACCATGATAGCTAATGTTACTAGAATTTACTAAAGCAATTTCATACAGACCAAGTCAAAAGTGGTGTTTATCAAGTACATTTGTGTCATCCAAAACTCACATCCTTAACACCCTCAAGATGAAACAAGTTAAAAAATGTGGCAAATGCATGGGCTCCCAAAAGTTATAAGAAGTTCAAAGAAAGAAGCATTCAAGTCTCTAAAAGATGGGGTGTGGAGAAAATTCAAAGTTTGAAAAGAGAAATATCCTAGTCAAGTGGACAAGGAGGTTCTCTCAAAAGCTATAATTTATTTGTTATCTTCCTATATGTTGAGTGTCATCCATGTATCGGGAAACACAATTGATAATGTAAATAGATTTATGGACAACTACTGGGGGGACATCTCAGCAAATGGAAGGAAGATCCACGAGTCTTCATGAGCCAATTTATGCTAGATAAAGAGAGGTGGGGGCTTGGTTTTAGGGATCTTAGTGTCTTCAATGAGGTTGTACTAGCTAAAGAAACTTGGGACTTTTTTAAAGCCAAGCTCCCTAATCAATCACGTCTAGGCTCAAGACACTATACAGGCAATGACTTATGAAATGCATATAGAAATTTTGATCCTAGATAATCTTGGAGAAGTATCTTGGATGTAAAATCTCTCATGAAGGAAAGCATTAGATGGGATGTGGGCAAGGGAAAAATATATTATTGGGGGGTCCCCGCTTGCCAAATACCAATGAATTCTTCTCTAAGCCTAGGAATGGTTTGGGTTGTGTGTTGATGCAGGACAAGCAATGGTTTCTTTTGCTTCTCGAAAGCTTAAGAAACATGAGGAGAATTATCTGACTCGTGACCTGGAGTTAGTTGTTGCAGTCCATGCTTTGAAGATATGGAGGCACTGCCTTTATGGTGAGAAGTGTCAAATTTTCATGGATCACAAGAACTTGAAGTACATATTTTCACAACAGGAGTTGAATATGAGGCAGTGCCGCTAGATGCAATTAATCAAGGATTACGACTGCATGATTGATTATCATCCAGTGCAGGTGAATGTTGTGGAAAATGCGTTGAGCAGGAACTCTTCATCTACGCTTATGGATAGAGCCTAGCTGAATTATTTGGTGTGACAAAAGTGAGACATGTTGATCTCCCTATGTCAGATGAATGTTAAGATGGAAGTTTCCTTGCTTGTAGGATTGTTAGCACAGTTACCAGTGAAGCCCACTCTGAGACAGCAGATTAGAGAGGCATAATAGGTTGATACTATAATATAATAGATTAGATCAGAGTTTGGCAGCAAGAAGCATGATAACTTCTATGAGTCAAATGATGGGACAATTTGTTACCATGGTAGAGTTGTGGTTCCTAATGTTGATGACCAAAGAAAGATGGTGCTAGAAGCAACTCACTCATCCATGTACGTTATGCACCCAGGTAGAACCAAGATGTATCATAATATGAAAGATATGTATTGGCGTCCTGGCTTGAAGAAGGATGTGGTTGAGTTCATTGCGAGATGTGATGTGTGTTAGTAGGTTAAACACAAGCATCAAAAGCCTTAGGGACGTTGCAACCATTGTCTATACAACAGTAGAAATGGGGTCATGTGACTATGGACTTTGTGGTTGGTCTACCTAGGACAGCTAAAGGTCATGATTCCATCTAGGTGATTGTTGATAGGTTGACCAAGTTAGCGTATTTTCTTCCTCTGAAGATGACATATAAAGTTGAGAAGCTTGTTCAGATCTACATTGATGAGATAGTGTGTTTACATGGTGTTCCAGCAACTATCGTGTCTGATAAAGGTCCTTAGTTCATAAGTCACTTTTGGGAGTGACTACACATAGCTTTGGACAGTTGAGGTTTATCACTACCTTTCACCCACAGACAGATGGTCATTCTAAGAGGACCATTTAGACCTTGGAGGATCTTTTGAGAGCTTGTGTCCTTTAGTTTTTGGGAAGTTGGGACATACACCTTAGTTTGACAGAGTTTGCCTACAATAACAATTATCAGTGAAGCATCGACATGGAACCATATGAGGCATTGTATGGGAGGTGTTGTAGGTATTTGTTGTGTTAGTATGAGACGGGGTAGTACCAGCTTCTTAGTCTTAAGCTTGTTCAGCAAACGACAGAAAAGATCAAAGTGATTCAAAAATAGTTGAAAGTAGCATAGGATAGACAGAAGTTGTATCCAAATAACCATCATAGACCCTTGGAGTTCCAAGTGGGAGACATGGTATACCTCAAGGTCTCTCCCTGGAAAGGTGTTCTAAGGTTTGGGAAGAAGGGTAAGTTGGCTCCCAGATTTATGGGACCTTACCCTATGGTGGCACGTGTTGGAAATGTTGCCTACAGGTCGGAGTTTCCACTTGAGTTGCATAGGTTCCATCCAGTTTTTCTTGTGAGTATGTTTAGAAAGTTCCATCCCGATACAGGGTCACTGTTACAATATGTGGAGGTGGAGTTTGATGAGGATATTTCCTATGTTGAAGGTTCGGTGTTGATCCTTGACAGAAGAGTTAAGAAGTTGAAGAAGGAGTGTTAATGAAGGTTCTATGGTATCACTATGTTGTTTAGGAAGCTACAAGGGAGCTTGAGGAAGATAGGAAGATGAAGTGCCCCTCTCTTTTCTCTTAGGATTTTGAGAGCAAAATCCTTGTTAGGGGTTTATGGCTTGTAAGGACCCTGACTTGAGTTTTGGGGTAACCCTATTTGCTTTGGCTTAATCATGTGCTTTGAACCTTGATCTAATCTTTTGATATGTGATTAGGGCTTGTGGTGTGCTTAAGTTTCAAGTTTGAGCTTTTTTGGATGATGTTTGTGCTTTCTGTGCTAGTTTTGGTGAAAACTACAAATTACACAATATAAGGGATTTGATATGCAATTTTCCACCTCTAGAGTGTTCCTTCTCTCTCCTAGATTCATGAGAGAGAGAGAGGTTCTTTGGGGCATCTTTTGTGACCCTTAGTTCAGTGGTTTCACCCTTAATGGTGATTAGGGTTTCCTAGGGTTGGTGTGCTTTGACCTTGTGACCTTGGTGGTTTGTCTCGACCTAGGTCATGACGTAGTGCTTTTTTAGGGGGTTTCACAGTTGATACACTTCCCTTTTGAGTGGTGTTCACAACCAAGTTTGTCTTGGGTCGAGACAAGGGCTTAAGGAGGTGTGTTTCAGCTTAGGTTTCTTATGGTGGTCTTGGTGTCGCGACCTAGTGGTGTTGCTAGGGTGTGTCGTGACCATGTATCCCTTGGTGTGTTGCGATCGTGACATAGAGGGTGGAGTTGTTTGTGTGGTCAAGACATTGCCTAGAATATATCACCATGTCTTACATGTCATGCTTAAGTGGTTGCATGTGGTTGCATGTTGGTCCTTTCAATGGATAAGTGTCTTCTTGGAGCCCTATCTTGTTTAAACCTCATCCTTTGTCTTACCTCCCTCCTCCTTTTCTATATAAACCCTCTTCTCTCCATGCAAGTGGTTCTTTTTTTTCTATCTTCTTCCTCCCTTCTCTTGTGCTTGTCCTTGGAGCTTGGTGGAGCAAGAAGGAGTGTTCTTAGTGCCTTGGAGGTGGTTCATCCCTTGTATGTGATGCTTGTTGTGATCCTTGGTCATCTTTATCTTCTTTCTTTGATGTTTTAATTGGATCTTCTACCCCATCTTCTTCCTCCTTCTTGGCCTTAGACTGTGTTTTGACATGGTGGTGATTCTTGAGAGTAAGCTCCTCACAAGGGTAATAGTCCATGTTTTGACAAGGCGACACCCAAGTGAGAAGGAGTTTATTCTCTCTTTTCCCCCTTCTTTCTTTTGTTTTGGTTTTGAGTTTTTTCTCTCTTTCTTGAGCTGCCTTTTGACCTTGGTGTTTCCCTTTTCTTGAGGTGCTCTTGAGGCCGAGTGTGGATCTTTTGGTGGAGTTTTCCAACCCTTAGATCGGGTGCTTGGAGCTTTGGTGGTGATCTTCTTAAGGCGGGTTATATAACACTAAACCTACTCTATTATTACATTTCTTTATAATTCTTATTATTTTTTTCTTCCTCTAAGTTGCCTTCTCATCATGTTTGTGCTTAGTGGTAATCTCTAGATCTTGTTTGGTGGTGATGCCTTGCTTGGTTTGAAATCAATATGAAACCCTAACCTTTTGTGCCTGTTTTGGTAGGTGATGTGTTGTGAAGGTGTTTTGGTAGGTGATGTGTTGTGAAGGTTTTTCTTCATGTGTTGATCTTAACCTTGCCCCCATGCTTGGTGTTCATACACATAGAGGTTGAGGGATGTTAGGCCCAATTTTAGTTATATTGAGCTTAGTTTTCTCTTCCTTGGCTAAGGTTCTTCCTTGATAGTTTCTTGACCCATGATTTAGGGTTTTGGTGACTGGTTGTTTATGACCTTTTGTTCATGACATCTATGGTTTCACCTCAGTTGTAGTTCTATTTTGGCGACCTAGGTGGTGCATCTTGGAAGGTCGTGACACTCCCCTCATGATGGTCGCTACCAAAATAGCTCTTGGGTTGAGATGCTCCTTTGAGGTTGAGTTCGATCTAGTGGTGTTAGGTTGAGACCCTTGGTGGGTGGTGACCTAGTTACCCTTGGTGATGGGGCTTTGTTTCTATTTTTTATTGAGTTGAGACTTACCCTAGAAAGTAGGATCACGACCATAATGGCCATGGGTCATGACATGGATGAAGGATAATCTTCTTGGGTCGCGACATAGGTTGGGGTAGAGTCACCTCTGGTCAAGGTGCTTTGGTGAAACCCTAACCCTAAGTGTCGCGGGTGCAACATGGCTTAGAGGTGGAAGGTCGTGACATGGACCATGGTAGGTGGTCGCAACCTATGTGGTTATGTGGTCAACATAGGGTGATGGTAGGTGGATGAGACACACGTGTACACACCTAATGATAACCATATATGTTTGATACGTAAGCCATATACAATGTTGTTCAAAATGTTATCTAATCAACTCTCATGATGATTTTCAATCCTTATACTCCAAGATGATTGAGGGTGATAGTTCTAGGGTTGATGGTTGAGTCTAGTCATATAAACCCTAATTGGTTAAAAAAGGAAACCCTAACCCTAATAGTGAATAATGATTTTTCTTGTTTTATAATGTTATGTGGTTGTCCTTATCTCTTGCTTATCAACTTCTAACCATGTCGGCATTATGAGTTAGTGCATGTTATGGTGAGCATGATATAATTTAAATGAGCCTTGAGAGGCATGTTGAGTCACTTGTGATATCAGAATGATGTGTGAATGGTCATATGACCTGGCAGTGACTTGTGGTCTAATATGAGATGAGTTGAGGGATCGATATCCCATGACATGTGGCTTTGTTGATGATGTTGTGAATGGCAATGATACAGGCATCATGTGGTGATAGTGTGACAAGTTCACACCCTATATGTTTATATCTGTTGGAAGATTACTGTGCCCTTATCTTCATAGAATTTGTTATGATTTTATACGTTGTAACTTGATTGATGCTAAAACACTTAAATGACATAACTAATCATGTGGAACTTAACTATGTAGCTTGTCATGTGTCATAGATCCATTCAAGGGAAACACTTGTTGAATGGTAAAATGAGTTTAACTCTGAGAGAATATTTTTGAATATGCAAGGATGACAACGAATATCCCCTTACGTCTAAGATATATGAGACATCCATGCATGAGCTGGTCTCCTAGTAATATGTGATGCAGGATTGGTTGTAGGCCATACCCTGACAGGAGTGCAGTTGTGGTTTGTATCTCAGTGACATGTGATACAGGAATGCCTGTGGGCCATACCCTAGTGAGAGTGCGGCTACGGGCCGTAGCTCAGTTCCTCTAGCACGGTCACCTGTACCAAGGTGGGTTAGACTTGTACAGTTGGACTATATGTCGGTGATATCAGTTTGACTAATGGTGTCATTGCAGGTTCACTCATACTGATAGAGGGGGTGAAGTCGTGGATTCTGGCTCTTCCATAGACCTTTCATGGCACCGAATTTGACTTAGCAGTGGTCGGTTGTATTTGGGTGGTACGAATCAAATCCTCAGGGCATAATAAAGCACATAATCAGACATGTAGCATACTTGCATAGGATCAAATATGGAAATATTAGATGAGGCCTTGTTTGCTTTTGTATAGTATAGTTGTTAGTAAATATACATGTTCTTCATATTTCTTTTTTGAGGATATGATGTTTCATAATATAATTGCAATTGCTTATTCTATTAGTGATGATCACCTTCTTATCATAACTTGTAGCCTTACTATTATTCCTTAATCATCTTATTTGTGTTGATAATAGAGTTGGTGGAGAGTTATATCTGAGATTTGGATTCTCACCCTTTGGGTTTCCCACATCTTTTAGGTGGACATGCATGAAGAGGTAGAGATCGTGCAGCAGAGGTTGAGCAGTAGCAAGAAGGACAGTAGGTGACGAGGTTGGAAGTGTTGTTGGTGGTTCTTTTGTTATAGAGTCCTAGAGTCATCCCTATACACTCAGGTCTTTGGGATAGTTTTGGATGTGTTGTAGACATGCTTTTGATATGTGGTTTTGGCTTGTGTGTTCTTTTTATGTACGGATATCATATGTGACAGGTAGTTTGTTATGGACATGTTGTAAATGGCGATGCTTTATGATATATTTTGTAGATGGTGAGTTTTCGGACCCTGATGTAATAAGTCTCTTGATGTTGGATTCTTAATGATAGTGATTTTAATTTCTAGTGTTTTTTGTAATATCTTTGTTTAAGTTTTGTTTTTGGTATTAGTTTTGATTTATCTTATGGTTTGTAGTGTGGGGCATCCCAAGTAGGTTAGTTAGATAGAATATTTTCATTTGAATCATTTATGCCTCCTAGTTGTCTTTGAAATTTATTATGGATTCATGCTTGTGATTTAGCATTTTGGAGTTTGTTTCGTTGATTTTTTATTATCTCACTTTCCAAAAAGATGTGTTTCTCCTCTTAACTTGTAATGTTTAAATGGTTATGTTTCACTTGTCATCTAGTCTTTTCTTTTTCCATCTTGAATCATGGTCATGGATTTATCAAGAATTTATTGAACAATTATAACTTTCATAATAACGACCTAATCTTTTGTAATTCATAAATTGAACATCTTGATCAGGTGAAGTTGTTGTTTATATTGGTGTAACAGTTTGCTTCTTACTATTAATTTTTAGAAGAAAACTTCTACAATCAAATGAAATATGAAACTCATGTTAAAATTCTATGTGATCTATGTGTGCTTTCATGGGGATATTATGTAGAATAAGACTACATGGTTTCATAGCATAACAACCATCATTCTTGGGCAATTTAGGGGAAAACTTTTAATTTTTGTGATAAAACATGGCCTAAGAGGACAAAGATCCTACATAGTATGTAAATCTAGTCTCATTACTCATCTAGTAGTGATGGTTGGGTATGGCATATCAAACATTGTTAATTGGACCCAATCAACACTCTACATCAAAATAAGCATTATACTGGCAGTTGAGGGTTAGAACCTGAGAAATATCTATACCCTATTTCATGATGTAGACATGGTTGTGTTAGATTAAAAGGATAGGGTAATTCTCTTCTACAACCAGCATGAGTAGTGAGACATTAGTGCATACCTTTATAAATTGTAAGCATGAGGGTTATTAAATAGAAGAGTTTAATATGTTATGGTGAGTGAAATTCTAAACCTATGATTCTTTCTTGAAAGGTTTAGATGGAATTGAATAAAGGAAACCATAAATATGCAACTTAAATGTAAAGGAGGTTGATTGACACTTGCTCAACTAAATAGATAGGAAGCAAAATAAATTCAGCAATATAAAGGAAAGAAAACCAAAAATACATAAGAGGTAGAGTTATTTGATTGAGAAATTGTACATACACTACCTAGTAGTTCACTACCATGGTTTCTTAACCTATAATTAAATATATTTAATTATTTATGGTATGATGAAGGTCACCTGGGCCTATTTGTGAGCTTTAACTTCAAGCATTTACCTCTCCTTTGTAGGATGCTAAAGAGCATCCATCATAAATAAGAAGCTCCTCTTCTACCTTTACCAAGAACTCCTTTGTCAAGGAGTGTCAACAAGGAAACATGGTGGAATAAAGGATAATTCCAAAATCAATGTAGCCTCTATTGCTCGGTGAAGATGGTGTCCATGATGGATATTGCAAGTATTTGCAGCTTGAAGAAGTTCATCATAGCACGTTGATTTAAATCACCAACAAAAGAAAAATGTATACAATATCCTTATGATCAAGTGGATAAGGGAACTCTAATGTGATATATCAAATTTATGGTTTTTGAATAGATGTCTTATCATTATTGGGATCGTCTAAGGCATGTGTTTTCAAATAGCTCCTCAAACTAGTAACAATGTTGTAGTATGAAGATTCTAGGTTAGCATGTGAAATTGTGTGTTTAAGGTGTACGTTGGGGTTTTCAATTAGTTCCCTATTTATATTAGATACTTAGTATAAAAGGGGTGCTCAACTTGTCTTTCCAGGTTAGTGTAGCATAGGCATAACAGTAAATTCCGCACTTGCTCATTTTTGGTACAGGAAAACCATCGATCAAGTTCCATGTGATGAAAATTCAATCAAAGTTTGAGTGATTGACATGTCATAATCATTCTTGGATCAACGACTATCTCTTGGTAAAATTGTAGTTTGACAAAACTGAAGTCTAGTCAAAATATAAGATTGACCCAAAATAGTATATAATATCTATCCAAAAATGAGTATTTTGGACATGCATTCAAAAAAAATATTCTAATTTCTAGTATAGATTCTCGAGGTTGTATAATGGGGTTTTGGGTAGGTTTGACTACTTTTCCACTTGATATAACATGCTTTATATCATGTTTTACATCTAAGTAGTACAATCATGGTAAAACTTTTTTATAACATGGGATATTGATAATTTTGATTAATGTGGGGCATGATCATCATCCCAATTTCCTATGAATATCTAAAACCACTCATAATCATGTGATTTAAACAAATTGCAAATCATTTTATTGTTGAAAAGGGAATTGGCTTGATATCCTAAAAGCCAACATGAATTTCTAGCTTGAATCTACCATATCCTCCAATATCACCTTCAAACCCTTTTCTCTATATTATTTGATCTTTAAATCTATATAGCAGTGTTAATGAGGAGCGGGGTTTTCTAAGGTCTTATATATTTGTTAGATTCTTTGCAAAATTGCTTATAAGTTGATTTATATTTTTTGCATATCTAGTAAAATCTATCCATCCGAATAAACTTTTAGTCATATTAACTAAAGCCTTAAGTCAGTGGTAATGATGGTTGGTAGTGAGACTTGGTCAGCCAACTAGAGACTTTGACAAATACTACTAAGTGGATCCTAGTCAATTTTACTAGCATTTAATTCATTCGACTAATTGGCATGCTAGTGGTAATATTGAGGATAGTAACGTGTAGCCTCCACAATTGGATAGGGGGTCATTTGTTGGATTGACTAAGAGATAAGTCATCCAACCTAAGGGTTAAACTTATCCATGCATAGTCTTAAGTCTACTAGAGACCATTAGGGGTCCCAGTATCAATCCCAAAGGTTATCTAACCCTAGATAAGGTTCAATTTGCTATAAAAAATGTATAGAGATTAGGAAAACTTGCGGGGCGATACTTATTTGACTTGTCATCATATCCTACGTAAGAAAAGATCATAATATCCTTGAATCCTTAATTAAGTGAAATTAAGGTTTTACTTTAATATGCTACTCATTAATTGGTTATTCATCAAGAGCAAAACTCATACATAGGTGACAAAGACATGTTTTTGTTGGATAAAGAAACGTGGACTCATAGAAACCCAACCAGTTGCAATTTTGTGTGACATGTCAAGTGGATAACTTCCACCAATCTATAAGTAGACTCTAGTCCACATGTGGGAGGGAGTGGGAAATGTTGGACTACCTCAATATAGTGGCAAATTGTTGCACACCTCACCCCATCATTTCTTAAATTCTACCACTAAAACTTAATAGGACTACCCTCTACCCTACAACACCCATAATTATTAATTAATACACCCCCATACAACCTGCCCATTTATAATCTCTTATATCTAGAGACATATAATATGATTCATGATATCTCTCAAACCCTTCATCCGAAAGAATATCATTCTTAAGAGTTACAATCATGATGTGTTTGGATGTTGTAGGGAAGCTGAGGAGGTGTCAAGGGTCTCTATATAGTCATCTTTTCTATTTTTTTAATCTTTTTATATAGTTACTACTCATTTTCTAGTTGTTGATCACCTAGTCTATTTACAGCTCATCTCTTCTAGTTGTTAACCATTTGATTTAATTGTGGTCTAGTTAACTAGCTTGTAGGTATAACTCCCTCTTTTTAGTTTAAATTGACTAGTGTGTAACAAGATGTGATCTTCCTACTTGATATAATGTTAGGGAACAATACTATGATTAGAATCGTCTTTTCTCATTCTAGTCAAGTAACTAGGGGTAGGTTATTTCTTGTTCAAATCATGTTAAGTTCAAGCTTGGATATCATTGATTATGATCATTTATAGTTGTGAACTTTATTGAAGGAATTGGTTCATCTTGTAAAAACTCTTTCCAAGATCAACATACATGTTGAAAACTAACTTACCTTATTTAATATGATCACATTCTAGTTACTTTCTCTCTATATGTTCCACTAGCATCCATCATAGATATCCATAGTAGATCTTAATTGTGGGTGTCTTGGAATTTTATAGAACTTAGAAAACAAGAGTCATTTACACCTAGGATGGACCACCGTCCTCCTAAGGTGTGATCCATTTTTGCAAATGTTGTCTTCTTCATGTTTCTTATTTTATCTTTTCAACCTATTAACTCAAAATTGTTTTTTTTTAGAATTGTGTGTCAGACCAAATGTCATGGGGTGATACAGGAGTTTTTGAAACCTTATCTTGTTGTAACAAGATCACTTCTTCTATTTTTTTATTTGTGTTCCATCTAATATGCCTTAGGTTGGATTCAAACATAGGGGTTCCATGTTTCACAACTGATGTAGTGCACTTGTTCATATTTACCTTATCCTTTGTGATGAAATAAGGCAAGGACATAAATGTTATCCTTTTCATTCATTTGTTATAATGACAACCATGAGATCCAGTTGTTTTGTTTTCTAGGATAAAATAGAAATGTAAAAATAGTTGAAAATAAGAAAATTATATAAGGTTGTTTTTTTAGATGCCTACATCGTGTAGTATTATGAAGTCATAATGGTATGATACAAGATTTTTGTGTCACCTAATGCATGCATACCAACCCATAAAACCAACATAAAACGTGGGGTATGAAGTGTTTTTTGTCATTCCTCTTTTCATCATCAATATAGTGTCATAATAGCTTGCAACCTCATAAATAGTAGATTTTTGTATCCATAATAACACTTTTTGTGAAGGGGTTTTATGGGAATGTTGGTCTACTTAGCATGATCAATGATGCATAGTTGAGCAAGTGTTGTGCCTTACCCTAGGTCTTTATATGGCTTACATTCCTAATCGTTTTAAAGGAGCACAGTTAATGTGCAAGGGTGTGCATTCCCACTCGTTCATTTTCCTTAATAGTGTCGTTAGTTCATGTTTGTTGACCATAATGGGTTGTTAGCCTAAAGGATTCTACCCACTTGAAGACTTAACACTTCCAAATTCATTTTCTTTTAGGTTCTTTTAGGGGCTGGTTGGGACTTTTACCTTCATTTTTAAGGATCTTAGCAATAAATTGGCTTTTATGTTGAAGCTTTGGATGTGAAATCACACATGTGTATACATAGAATTGGTAGTTACCAGAAGAGTAAATATAAGATAAGAAAGAATGGATGTTTTCCTTTTCATCTCAATATGAGATTTCCATTTTGATAATATTTATCAAATGAGATGGTTAGACACTCAGTCTGTCAGCGAGAGGTCCCAGGATCGAGCCCAGGCCACGGGATGAATAGAATATAATGGCCAATTTTTAAAAAAAAAGTCAGAAGTAAAGTCTAAAATAAACATTTGATTTTAGTAAGTACTATTTCAATTTTCTAAGTTATACTAGACAAAATATTTAATATGATTATTGTTTTGTTTCATAGTCTTCTCAATGTCCTACTTAACTATTCTTATAATCATTGTTCAGGAAATCGGTCTGCACGGCCGTATATACTCCCGCTTATGCCTATTCGGTCACCCTACCGCACCGCATATTGCTAATCAGTCCACTAAGCAGTCATGGGCCGCATATACTCTCGCTTAACTGATTAAGCGCCCGTTTAAACTCCGCTTTTTGAAAAGCTCACAATTTATGTCCATACAATACATAGATACATGCATGCATATACACAAACATTGCATTATATATATTAAAATTTAAGTATTTAGTCATTTATATTTATGTATACATTGTAGTATATGTAACAATTTCCACACACATTTGTACATTTATATCAAAACTCTTTGAGATATTCATATGTATACATACATATAAAATATACCTGCATTGACAAACACATATTTGTACATGTAATTATTTTGATTTATTCACAATTATACACATGCTCTACACATATTAGTGCATTTATAAACATACATTTTAATATTTGTATATATATTACAAACACATTCCATATATGGATATATATACTTATATAAACATATCATGCATGCATATTAATATGATTACATGTAAATATATATAAGTGCATAATCTCTATTTTTATATTTTTTATTTGTGAGCTGAATATATCGTTTAATGACTATTTATAACTTGTGTATTGAAAAAAAATTCAAAACCGCATAAACTCTTGTATATACTCCCGCATACCGCATATACTCCATGTGGTACCATCTCCACCCGTACATTGCATACCGCTTTCCTGAACAATTCTTATAATCAACTAAACCTAACCTTGTACACTAGAAAACCAACTTATAATTCTGACATAATTCTCCTTTACATTATCATCTTACACCCAAAGAAATCAAATTTACCAAAATTACCAGCTTACATCCTGAAATATTTCACAAGAAAGAAAATCAAACTTAAAACATTGTAAATCATGTATAGCATGTCCAATTCTGATTATATAAAAGTTGATGCTATTCAGACAATTTTGGGAGAGCCGTTTTTCAACCACTATAAAAGTTGATGCCATTCAGACAATTTTGGGAGAGCCGTTTTTCAACCACTACAAAAACACTTCTCGTCTCATAGGTTGCTCCATTTACTCAACTCATGTTTTTCCCCCGAAACTAAAACTACAATCAAGCTTCTTCTAGGTAACCACTCATTACAATCAAATGTCGTAATCCATACAGAGGAAATATTAATTAACGGATTCAATGCTTTCTGGGTGACCCTCGACCTCTCAGAAGCTCTTGGACATTAGAATTGATTGCTTGCCGATGCGAGTCTAAAGAATTAAGTTATATCAAAAAGAATAGTTAGAATCGGCTTTGTGATTACACTAACTTGTGCATGCCACAAGTCTATACTTTATGTGACTTATCTTGGCTCGCGGCAACGTGTGAAAGGTCGTTCCAAATGACTGGATTGCAAGAATGAACCTAAGGGTCATGATGGGATATTACAAGACCACTCCTCAGTTAGACGTCTAATCAAGTCGATAACCACCAATAGTGTAGTGTTGGAGGCGAGAAAAGTTGTAGCATGGAGAATAAACTCACTAACGCGATATGAGCTTGCGTGCAGTTTAGTTGACTAGTGTGAAAGCTACCAATCTAAGGTTGAAATACTACAACGTGAAAGCTACCGATCTAAGGTTGAATATTACAACGTGCAAAATTTTATGGATACAAAGCCAAATATCCTAGTTTTCTAAATATGAACTCCGCGAGTCAACTGCTCGTATTGTTTCTTATCTTAGAAATATTTAAGAGTGCCTTAGGAGGTGAGCAAATCATAATTCATACCGTAAAGTCAGATTGGACCGGTCAGTTCGATCCAGTTCAATCCTAAACTGTTTTGAGTTTGATTCGGTGCACGGTCTAAAAATTCTGAAAATTCGGTCCAATCTACTCGGGTCAGACCGTGGACCGGACCGTGAATTATTTTATGTGTAAAATGTCATTAAAAAATTATTATATCAAAGTATAAACAAATCACATATTAAAAAATTGATTGCGCAAATGTTTGCTATTGATGATAAAAAACACTTAGAATAATTAAAATTGTCATAATTTTACTATTAAACAAGTTATAGAATGTTAATTGTAACTAAGGTCCAAACCGTCCGGTCAAGTTCTACTTTAAAACGGTCCAATCAGGTCCGGTTCGGCCGATCCTACTTCAAAACGGTCATATCTAAGACCTATACTTTTACACAAATACAGTCATCAATTCAATTCAATTTTGAACTGATGCTCACCCCTAACTATGGATATTACTTTGGCATAAATGATCTATAATGCTGAGCCAACCCTGTAGGGAAATTGAAATTCGTTGTCATCGATTAGCATTCAAGCAGTATTAAGTCATTCGCGCTCTTATTAACTTCTTGCAAACTACTTAAATATATTCAATCTTTAACTTCACACACGGGCAGTGCAACACAAATTCGGTGGTTAGATGCCTTAACGCCCACACATGGGGCGCAGGAAACAGAGGATAACGGTGTCGTCTTTCTAAAAGATGCTGCTATTCGATTTTTCACACGTTCAGAATACAAAACAAGCGCTCCCAAAGCTAACATCATTCCTATCCGGGTATACACTGGGTGATCTTGCACCTATATCAAAGTATAAACAAATCACATATTAAAAAATTGATTACGCAAATGTTTGATATTGATGATAAAAAACACTTAGAATAATTAAAATTGTCATAATTTTACTATTAAACAAGTTATAGAATTTTAATTGTAACTAAGGTCCAAACCGTCCGGTCAAGTTCTACATTAAAACGGTCCAATCAGGTCCGGTTCGGCCGATCCTACTTCAAAACGGTCATATCTAAGACCTATACTTTTACACAAATACAGTCATCAATTCAATTCAATTTTGAACTGGTGCTCACCCCTAACTATGGATATTACTTTGGCATAAATGATCTATAATGCTGAGCCAACCCTGTAGGGAAATTGAAATTCATTGTCATCGATTAGCATTCAAGCAGTATTAAGTCATTCGCGCTCTTATTAACTTCTTGCAAACTACTTAAATATATTCAATCTTTAACTTCACACACGGGCAGTGCAACACAAATTCGGTGGTTAGATGCCTTAACGCCCACACATGGGGCGCAGGAAACAGAGGATAACGGTGTCGTCTTTCTAAAAGATGCTGCTATTCGATTTTTCACTCGTTCAGAATACAAAACAAGCGCTCCCAAAGCTAACATCATTCCTATCCGGGTATACACTGGGTGATCTTGCACCGGGCGTTTATATCAAAGTATAAACAAATCACATATTAAAAAATTGATTGCGCAAATGTTTGATATTGATGATAAAAAACACTTAGAATAATTAAAATTGTCATAATTTTACTATTAAACAAGTTATAGAATGTTAATTGTAACTAAGGTCCAAACCGTCCGGTCAAGTTCTACTTTAAAACGGTCCAATCAGGTCCGGTTCGGCCGATCCTACTTCAAAACGGTCATATCTAAAACCTATGCTTTTACACAAATACAGTCATCAATTCAATTCAATTTTGAACTGGTGCTCACCCCTAACTATGGATATTACTTTGGCATAAATGATCTATAATGCTGAGCCAACCCTGTAGGGAAATTGAAATTCATTGTCATCGATTAGCATTCAAGCAGTATTAAGTCATTCGCGCTCTTATTAACTTCTTGCAAACTACTTAAATATATTCAATCTTTAACTTCACACACGGGCAGTGCAACACAAATTCGGTGGTTAGATGCCTTAACGCCCACACATGGGGCGCAGGAAACAGAGGATAACGGTGTCGTCTTTCTAAAAGATGCTGCTATTCGATTTTTCACTCGTTCAGAATACAAAACAAGCGCTCCCAAAGCTAACATCATTCCTATCCGGGTATACACTGGGTGATCTTGCACCGGGTGTTTATATCAAAGTATAAACAAATCACATATTAAAAAATTGATTGCGCAAATGTTTGATATTGATGATAAAAAACACTTAGAATAATTAAAATTGTCATAATTTTACTATTAAACAAGTTATAGAATGTTAATTGTAACTAAGGTCCAAACCGTCCGGTCAAGTTCTACTTTAAAACGGTCCAATCAGGTCCGGTTCGGCCGATCCTAC
Source organism: Alisma plantago-aquatica (assembly GCA_963693085.1). Taxonomy (NCBI): domain Eukaryota; kingdom Viridiplantae; phylum Streptophyta; class Magnoliopsida; order Alismatales; family Alismataceae; genus Alisma; species Alisma plantago-aquatica. The sequence continues at coordinate 109,341,723 of OY856412.1, forward strand.
TTCAAAACGATCATATCTAAGACCTATACTTTTACACAAATACAGTCATCAATTCAATTCAATTTTGAACTGGTGCTCACCCCTAACTATGGATATTACTTTGGCATAAATGATTTATAATGCTGAGCCAACCCTGTAGGGAAATTGAAATTCATTGTCATCGATTAGCATTCAAGCAGTATTAAGTCATTCGCGCTCTTATTAACTTCTTGCAAACTACTTAAATATATTCAATCTTTAACTTCACACACGGGCAGTGCAACACAAATTCGGTGGTTAGATGCCTTAACGCCCACACATGGGGCGCAGGAAACAGAGGATAACGGTGTCGTCTTTCTAAAAGATGCTGCTATTCGATTTTTCACTCGTTCAGAATACAAAACAAGCGCTCCCAAAGCTAACATCATTCCTATCCGGGTATACACTGGGTGATCTTGCACCGGGTGTTTATATCAAAGTATAAACAAATCACATATTAAAAAATTGATTGCGCAAATGTTTGATATTGATGATAAAAACACTTAGAATAATTAAAATTGTCATAATTTTACTATTAAACAAGTTATAGAATGTTAATTGTAACTAAGGTCCAAACCGTCCGGTCAAGTTCTACTTTAAAACGGTCCAATCAGGTCCGGTTCGGCCGATCCTACTTCAAAACGGTCATATCTAAGACCTATATTTTTACACAAATACAGTCATCAATTCAATTCAATTTTGAACTGATGCTCACCCCTAACTATGGATATTACTTTGGCATAAATGATCTATAATGCTGAGCCAACCCTGTAGGGAAATTGAAATTCATTGTCATCGATTAGCATTCATGCAGTATTAAGTCATTCGCGCTCTTATTAACTTCTTGCAAACTACTTAAATATATTCAATCTTTAACTTCACACACGGGCAGTGCAACACAAATTCGGTGGTTAGATGCCTTAACGCCCACACATGGGGCGCAGGAAACAGAGGATAACGGTGCCGTCTTTCTAAAAGATGCTGCTATTCGATTTTTCACTCGTTCAGAATACAAAACAAGCGCTCCCAAAGCTAACATCATTCCTATCCGAGTATACACTGGGTGATCTTGCACCCAGCTACCAGCAATTCAGCATACAAGGCGATACCGGTGGCACCCGTATTGCCACAACTACAACTGCCAAGGCGGCTGACTGGTTCGGTGACAACCGTACCTAATATCACAATACTACTCGTAAAGGTGGTGTATTGTGGTGTCTACAATGGCAACAATAAGACTTCGTGCTACCCAAATACATAATGAACAAGCTACTCCCAGCATATTACAGGCATATGCTTATCTATAGAAATGCAGTTTTACTAAGGCCCTGTTTGGTAGGGTATACCTCGGTGCAGTTTGGTCCATCAAGTCTTTTTAACTGCTGGCAATTTATTTGGTAGGGTGAGGCTTGAGCTCCTTACTTTTGGTTGTAATTATTTAGTAGATTAAAATACAACAGTAAGAGGAGATAAAATGCCGCAGTACCAATTCCGGGAATTTGACCCATTTTTGGGAGGCAAGTGTGGGAACTCATCAATCTGCATGCAACTACTCCCTACCAAATGATTTTTTTTCTCAAATTCCAGACAATAATGTCAAGAAAAGGTACCACATTGTACCAAACAGACTCCAAACGTGCTCTTAAAGAGCCCTTTTATAGAACTAGTTGAGAATTAGACTATACAGAAGCTCATCTTATGATTTCAACCAGGCGTTGTAGATACCATGCATCCGCAGTCAGTCACCGCACGGATAAACTAGGTCAAGGTCATCGATTAATGTGTGCACAGATAGGTACACGATCTTTACACAAGTCGTGTACCTGTTTGCCAAAGCCAAAATTTAGTAGTTTTTAAGCATCATTACAAGGTCATGTCAGGAGAATAGAGATTACAAAATTTATCACTTAAATTCCAGAAAAGACATGGGAAAGTATACACCGTGGCAAGATTAGGAATCTATTTCTTCACACCGATTCCTGACATTTGAGCAACCCATTCTAAACGCTATTAAGCCTTAGTATTTACTTTCTTCAGGATGAAATGAGATAATCAGCATTACTAGACAAAATGCTGTTGTTGCACCACCAGACTGGTCGTTCAACAAATCTAGAGGCAAAGAATAATGCTTTAAAGTATACGGACTCAAATTTCACAGCTGCTATCATTTAAAGAGATGGAAAGCCCAAATAAGCCTTCTAGACTTAAGGGAATGAACTAAGGATCGCCAAAAGAATCCAAAATAACATAATAATACAGCTCACCCATAATAAACTAGAAATGTACTCATAGAAATTGGTTGGTCACTTGGTAATCCCAAAATTTCACAAGTGTGAAGCTCTGCTTTAGAAAAAGACAAGGTCCAACGACCATGTAGTAGAACAAAAATCCAGGTATTCAGCTAAAATTCTGACAAGGAACAGAGTTTCACAATCTACAGCAGAAAATTCTCAAGAAAGAACCAAACACGACTCCCTCAAGTATTAGCCTACGCTTTGCTCACTTTCTTCAGTTTAGCAAGTTCCTGATTGACCACACCAGCTTTCTGCAACATTCAAGATGCAATCATTATCAGGCAAGAGAAAAGTAGTCGAGCAGCAAAAATTTACACATAAATGAACAAAAAGCGACCTTGATCTTAGCTAACATGACTTTAAACCTATCAAAGTCATTAAGTGAAGCTCTTGTTTTCTGCACTATCAATTTCCTTCCCCATGAACTGTTTTCCCACTTCCCTTTCACATCTGCATAAAAAATGTGATTAGATATTACATTTTCAAACTAAAAAAGCAAAGATTATCAAATACCTGCTTTCTCCATTGCAGCGATAAGGTTCTTCTTCTTAGGGATTCTCTTGATATCAATCTTAATGTCAGTTAAAGAGAGTCTTTTGAAGTTTATCTGCGAGCGTATCATACCAGGAGCATCGACCAAAGCCTGAAAAATCACTCAAAACAACCTTTTGTGTTACTTTCTGTTTACTGAATTAGAATAGATTTGTAAAATACAAACATTGATTCAGTAAACTCAGTAGACAACAATATCAAATTTTAAAGAAATCTACCTATATTCAAGTTTCATTTACAGAGATTGAGCTTTATGGAATTCAGATAGTCATATGACAAGATCACTGGAGGAGAATGTACAGCCATCTGACATTACCAGGCCAATCATGAGCACTGTGCTCTGCATCGTGTTTTATAAGCATGCAAGAGTCCATATTGCACATATATCAGTTCAGCATATTTATCAAGTGTTAGTTAGATTATGTTAACTCCAGTACCAAAGATTTTAGGTTCATGAAAATTGTTTCAATAACAATATAAATATTACCTTAACATTTATAAGCATTCATTTATTACTCACATACTTACAAGCCCTTTGCTTTTTATTCAGTTGAATGGTATATGCATCATGAGCAAACAAAAACTCTCCCACCAACCAATGGCACTCCTCAAAACCCAAGACAGCATCATCCATCATGTACCTTGATGGTATATGCATCATGAGCAAACAAAAACTCTCTTGTTGTGCCTGATGTGTGAGTGGCTGTATGGGGGATATCCTTGGACATAATTCAGGGAGTTGTGGGACTGATTTGCTCTTGTGAAGCATGCAGCCATAACACAGCAGTGATTCCTCGTCATTACAAATTAAACCTGATTATAAACCATGTTAGTCATCTCACATCTGCCTTCTTTCGGCCATATTTTTATTAAGATGTAGCAAATCGAATCTCTCCTTGTGAGCTCTCCCAAGTTAGTTTAGGTCTGCCTCTCCGCTTTTACTCGTACCCGACTCAATAGAGGCAGAGATAAATAAAGGTTTGTTTCAAACCACAGGCGACAGGTGTGTTTTCTAAAAGACGTTGCAGCCATAACACAGCAGTGATTCCTCGTCATTACAAATTAAACCTGATTATAAACCATGTTAGTCATCTCACATCTGCCTTCTTTCGGCCATATTTTTATTAAGATGTAGCAAATCGAATCTCTCCTTGTGAGCTCTCCCAAGTTAGTTTAGGTCTGCCTCTCCGCTTTTACTCGTACCTGACTCAATAGAGGCAGAGATAAATAAAGGTTTGTTTCAAACCACAGGCGACAGGTGTGTTTTCTAAAAGACGTCAGCAGCAAACACAGCGATGCAATGTAACAATAAAAATAAAAAATAATATCATGATCGTGTGAGAATGCATTCAATGCGAACAACAAAAGTAAGATTGATCCTTCAAAATTCCGAATGTGCTGATGCATAGCACCAAATAGGATAGAACAGGTGCAGATAGTGCCACAGGCACGAACAACCAAATAAGTGAATGCATGTTTTTAAAGACAAATACACACAAACTTAGATAGTATATGTATGTATACATCTTCAGGTTTGTCTTGCCCCTATTAGATCCAACACAAACAGTTCTGCACTTCTATTATACACACCGACTAAGGCTGACGCCTTGTAAACACCCCAGCAAGTCCAGAGGCCTCCTCGCAAAACACCTCATCAAGTCCAACGCCTTTTTAACCCTTGAACAAACTCAGGCAAACACCCCGCTAGCAAAGACTGAGGCAAATGCTACAAGGCATCACCGATGTTGCATCACCTTGAGGCATATGCCTCTAGTGCCTCAATATATTGTTTAGGACCATGATATTCCGCCCTCTTCTCTTTCAACATGTCAAATCTGAATCTACTCCTAAAGCCGAGTCGCATTCAGTTTATCTTCTCTTATCCTTACTTCTCCCTCCAATCACTACTGATTCTCTTTCCTCCCTAACATGCCTGCCTACACTATAGCATACAACCATTCAGACAAGTGTACCTTCTCAGTCCTCTGTCTAAGCACAATATAAATTTTGTTGCATTTTTTAAGGCATGTTGCATTTTCATACATCGGTATTGTGCAATACTTTACTCATGCTTTTGAACTTTTCTAGGTAGGGAGGCTAAATGAGTCACCATTTTGGGACTAGGGAGTCCATAAGTGCCTCTGGAAGACGTCCAAGTCATGTCATGCTTCCCAAAGTTCACCGAATTTTGGAATTGTTCCCCGTAGACTTCAAGTTACACTCTTCAAACATTCACAAGTTGACTATTGAAGCCAGCAACAAACTTGCATACCTTGTGGCCACCTTGCAGCCTTCTTGTTACAGCATACCTTAAATAGAGCTACATATTTTCCTCTAATCCTATTAGCCACTGAATTTTTAATTAACTTACCCAGATCTAGTCCTGTTAAGCAAAATTCAGTTCAAGGACGCAATGAGACTTCTAGGCTGGACAGGGATTCCGCCCAACAAGATATTTTGCCTGAAGATTGGGGGTATAAGACAGCCAGGACACATGTGGGACATGGCTAGGACACAGTTCAAAGACAGCCTAACCATATGTGTACTGCAGTTGTTGCTGTTGGTTTTGCTTGCTTTTGCTATTGCACCTACCTATGCGACAGCTGTTGATACACTTTTGTTTTGATGCTATTTACGTAACAGTTTTATTGGTCATTTAATGCATTGCCAAACATCTTTCAATGACAATACATATTTTCTCTTAATATTACATTTTAAATTCCAAGGGATCTCAATGTTTGGATTTTGTAAAAATCTGATGATGTTTATACATGTCATATTATGGTATGCAATATTTGAATCAAAACACGTCATTAAAAGATTGGATAATGTAAGTAAATACACCAACATAGATAAGGTAACAGGCAAATACATTTGCTTCTTTCTTTTGTGATAGATGTCAAGAAAACTGAGCAGGCGGGTTACCATGTTCAAACCCTGGCAGGCATGGCACATATTTTCTTAGTTTCGATACAGTTTCGGGTGAATTCGACAAAGACATGCAATGGATTATGCATAATTCCTGTATATTGAATGTGCTTACAAGTATTTGATAATGCTTAAATTCTTACTACGACTTGCAAAAGTAACACTGAAACTGACTTAAACGCACCTAAATTTCATTTAAATGAGGCCCAAAATAGTTTGTCTTAGATTTAAGACCTCAAATGACCTAGGCAGAAATTGCAAAATCGTAAGTTGACCTAAATTTGCAAACAATGCTTGATTTGCTTACAATAGCCTCCACCTAGTAAGGCATAAACAGTCCTAATTTACCCTAAACCAAACTTAAAATGAATATAGTCCTTTCCAACTCCACGTTTTCTATTTATTTTCTTTTCAGTGCTTTCCATTGTTTATCCGGTCACCCTTCTCTGTCAAGCACATCATAGCTCATGTACGAAGCCACCAGGCCACCCTTCCTTCAACCTTCCCACTTCCACTGGTGCGGCCCAAAGAGGTAGAGGTATGTGTCACTGCTAATCTTCCTTCTCAAAACATGAGCGGATAACGTATGCCCCAACCACCTACTATCGCCATTGCATCGGCAACTAAAATTGAACTTGAGAGGGGGGGGGGGGATCTCCAAAGATTTAACTACACAAGAAAATAAAAGGTTCAAACGCTGACGCAAAATCTCTAGGATATTAGATAGAGTTGCACAAGATGCAGGACTACGGTACTACAACAGCATATCAACCCAAAGAAGAAACAAACACAATGAGCAAAACATTAAGTATAGCACAGATCGGCATATGATTATCGAACCAGATAACGTTCTACGTCTCCATCAGAACAACACGGTATCGAACCAGATAACGTTCTACGTCTCCACCAGAACAACACGGACTTGTCAAGTGAGATTGAAGAGAGAAAAACACCGTACCCTATTTTGGTCGAGCACATCGACTATGACTACGAGCTGTCCATAGTCTTTGCCGTAGTTGACGAGAGCAACCCGCCCAATCTCAACGTAGCGCTTGAACGGCTGCAATGAATAGATTAGAAGATGGTGAACATTAGAGTAAGAGGTCCGAGATGCAACGAACGCTCAGGAACAGAAGGATACAGCGTAAACGAACCATTTTGCCTTGATTGGCGTCGGCGAGCTGATGCCGGCGAGCGGAAGGTGAGCAGCTTCGGAGGATGTGTTTGCCGCTTTAGGGTTAAGGCAATTATACGCGTCGGCGGCGCATATGGAGGTGTAGCCTCGCTTTACATCCCAGGGAGAAGGGTTTTCCTGATGGCCAAATTGCAGTTAACCCCCCACAGATCATATGTCAGCCTTTTCACGTAAGAAATTGAAGTCATTTAGCATAAGCTTTGCAATTACAAAACCAAAACACTTCGACCGGATCTAAGCTAAGAATAACTTCGACTCGATCTAAGTTGGGAATAACTTCAACTCTTGTTAAGTTGTTAGAGTCTTTGACAACCTTTATACTATTGACATTACACAAAAGAAATAGATTGGCATAACTTGGACCTGTTTTAAGCTTGTGTGTTCTATATTGAGCTAATTTTTTTTTTTGCTCAAGCAAGTGTGTTACCTTCCTCATTGCTTTATAAAATGTACAAAGGTGGGTCCCAAAACACCACACCATCCAAAGAGATACAAAGAAGGGAAGCAAAGAAGCAAGAAGGGGAAAGAAAAAAAGGGGGGACTATCTACAAGGGAAATCCCCAAAGAAAAAACAAAAGCAAAGAAGAAAACATCCACACAGGATTGCTGCCTGTAGCACAGACTACCCTTCTCCAGCTTTGGAAAAAAAGCAGGGATCAAACCCCAAACAGCAGAATCAGTAATCTAGTAAGCTATGCAAATCATTACTAATTCTTTCTCAGATCTTCTCCTCGTCCAAAGACCAATTCTCAAAAATGATCAGATTTCGAGCTTGCTAGATGTGGTATATAGCAATAGACACAAAAGTAGCTTCTTTCTTCCCAAGATGGCTCCCGCAGGAATGAGGGACATTGAAATCAGGTACAGCAGAGATAAACTGATAACCTCCTATTTTAGTAGTTTATCTTAGTCTTTTTCTTTAGTTTTCCACACTCTTTTTACGTTTATACGGTACATAAACCTAATTTTACCCCTTTTTGTAAATACATCATCAAACTAACTTTTTCCTTTTACACTTGCAGAAAAAGCACAAAAAAATCATAAAAGAATAAACCAACCTCAAGGCCGAGTGAAGCCAAACGGTCCCAAGACCGCATGGAGTTCAAACGGTCCCGAGACCGCATGAAGCCAAACGGTCCCAAGACCGCATGGAGTTCAAACGGTCCCGAGACCGCATGAAGCCAAACGGTCCCAAGACCGCATGGAGTTCAAACGGTCCCGAGACCGCATGAAGCCAAACGGTCCCAAGACCGCATGGAGTTCAAACGGTCCCGAGACCGCATGAAGCCAAACGGTCCCAAGACCGCATGGAGTTCAAACGGTCCCGAGACCGCATGAAGCCAAACGGTCCCAAGACCGTTTGAACCCAAACGGTCTCCAGACCGTTTGACCTCACTCAAGGCCTATAAATAAGACCTCAAGGGCCATCCCTGAGGAGAGTCCAGACGTCCAGAGGCTGTCTCTCTACTACCAGAACAACTCCATCCACCGCCCGAGGCTGCCGGTCTGAGACTCACGTTCCATTACAAAGCTACCTTCTCTCTCATCAACAAAGAAGGTGAGAGGAGAAGATCCGTCGTCAAGCAAGTCACGAAGGGTGAAGATCGTTGCTCTCTCCACCAAGGGTTCAACCTTCTCTCCTCAGTGGAGATGATGTTCTTTCTATCTCTTCTTGCCTCCTCCTTTGTTGTTCCCTCTATGAGGAGCGAGTAGTTCCATCCACTGGGGCGCGGGGACTAGCCCCGCTGCCCATGTTTTGTACTTTGTACTAAAAAGATGTTATCCTTTCGTTTTAATACTAAATCGTTTCATACATGCTTGAATGATGGCCACGTTCTTGTATGCATCTATTGTCTTTTGTTGTGGTTTGTCTATGACCGCTCTCGAGACTCGAATACCGATTTAGTGTTGGTTTCTGGTGTGTGTATCCACCACGCATCCGTTTCGGTGTCTAGGAGTGTATCTCAAAGAGTGGAGTAAACTCACTATCATCCGTTGCACTTCCATCTGTATGGAAGTAACCTTGGTAAGTCGAGGAACACACTTTGCGAGGGGAATGATGTAAAGCATGTGACCATTTGTTCGGGAATGGCTGGCGTTGCAACATTCCCGCACTTCTCGTAGCTAGGTTATCCGAATAGGAGACTAGGCCTACAAAGATACTATTCGATTTGATAATTATCGCTCGCTTGTTAGTTTTAGATGCACGTTTCATGAGGTTGAGTAAGATTCTCTCTTTGGAAGACTACATATCTTCATTGACACGTAGAAATGTACCAAATGAGAGCTACTTAACCCTTGAGGGATGTGATGCATTGCTCTTGTCTTATAAGGCATCGGTCTTGTGGAACATCGAAGGATGCAATGCATCGCTCTTGTCTTACGAGGCATCGGTCTTGTGGAACATCCTTGGATGCAATGCATCGCTCTTGTCTTATAAGGCATCGGTCTTGTGGAACATCCATGCATCTAGCTTATAAGTCTTGCTTGCTTAGTACATATACAATGCATGTGTAGCGGTGGTGAATACCTGCTTAACCCCAGTGATTCATCATCATTTGTTAAATCTTAGTTTTACTTGCTTTATTTACTTTTCATGCTTTAGTCTAAAAACCAATCAAAATCCAACCTTTTGATATAAGTGCCAATTAGTAAAATAACTAAGTGAAGTGCTGTACATTTTCCATCTTGTTGCTTGCAACAAGACCGTTGTCTTTTGGGTTCGATCCTAAATCTGTACTATGATAAGGCTTCCATACTCTTATGGGGTTGGAGTTGTTATCTAAGCACCAGTTCTAGGTAAACCTAGGGAAGACATCAATCCTCTCTAGGGTTTTTGGTGATAGAATTCTGGGACTCCCATTGGAAGACTAAAAATCTTTTGGTATAAGTCCCAAGCTCCATCAAAAAATAGCGCCGTTGCCGGGGACAACGGAACGTTAGTATTTCACTTAGTTTATTTTTTCTAGTTGGTTAGGATTTTTACACTTTCTTTTTGAATCATAACTCATCATCTTCTTGAAGCTTTCATATTGTCTCTATTATCTAAAGGTGTTCTCTTTTCTTTACTCAGGTAGAACCCGTATATGCAATCACCGCATAATCGAGGATTCTCCCCTGATCCGGAGTTCGACTCCGAGGTAGAGAGAAGTTTCCACCGCAGAATCCGTCTCAATCGCCAACGCGCTAGTCAAATGGCTGACGAACAACATCAAGCCGCTTTGGTGATGGAGAGAGTCAATGCTGCTATCGCCGCACAACGGGCACAACTCATTGCAGAAACCCGTGCCCAAATACAAGCGGAGATACGAGCAGAAGAGCAAGCCCGCATAAGAGCAGAGACCGAGGCTGCTCAGCTCGAATTACGAAACAAGCAACTGAGGGACTATGCTGTCCCGAAGAATTACGAAGACAACCACCCGGTCCGGCCTCCGATCATCAACATCCCAAACTTTGAGATTCGGACCCAATGGATCCAGATTATGCAAGGAATTTCCTTCTCAGGAGGTTCAGGAGACGATTGCATGGACCATTTGAAACGGTTTAAGGCATTATGCCGCCTGGTCCCGCAAGCTGGTATTGCTTTCGACGCAATAATGCTCCACCTATTTCATTTCACCTTATCTGGAAGGGCCTTGAGTTGGTACAACTCATTGGACAGAGAACCCATCATAACCACTTGGGCCCCTCTAGAGGAAAAATTCTTGGAGAAGTTCTTTCCACCCTCGCTGACCTATGAAATCAGAGGGCAGATCAACCATTTCTCCCAGCTACCTGGAGAAACCCTCGCTGAGGCATGGGAAAGATTCAAGGAACTTCTACGCAAATGCCCTCATCATGGAATTTCACAGAATCAATTGATTGAAACTTTTTATCGGGGGGTAAGCGATGACATTAAACAGTTCCTAGATTCCTCATCTGGAGGAAATTTCATGAGGAAAAATTATGAAGATGCCTGGAAAATCGTTACTTTAGGAGCTGAAAACCAGTCCAACTGGGGGCGGTCAGCCAGAAAAGGCGTCCTTAAAGTCTTTAAAGCTGAGGAATCTATGGAACTAAAGTCAATAGCCGAAGCTTTGAAGACAATTGCTCATAAACAGCAAACCCTTGAAACAACTCTAGGGGAAATTGATAAGAAGAAAACCCCGCTGGTTCATCAAGTCAAAGCCGTCACAGGATCCTGTGAAGCTTGTCATGCTTCGGATCATCCGACTCTTTCCTGCGGAATGCTCTATAATGTGATGATGGATCTGCATCCACCACCACAATCCTATGAGGCCATCACTAATCAGGCTGAAGATCAGATTCCAGAGCAAGTCAACTCCATCCATACTATTCCCGGACAAGTTTATTATAATCCCAGTCAACCAAGGAACCATCCTGGGTTCCAGTATGGGAATCCCTCTGGAACTGCGAATCCGCAACATCAGACACAAGGGGGACTTGACAGTAGGCTGCCTCCTGGATTTCCAAACAATTTTAACCAAAATCAAGGGAACCCAAGGAACAATTTCCCTAGGGCTAACTACCCTAGAAATCAATCAGCCTACTATCAGTACACTCATCCCCCGCTTCACCCGCAATTGCATATTCAACAGTCTCAACAACAAAACCCTCAGAAAAACGTCACTGCACAACCGGAAATGAGCTATCTTTGATAAAACAAATGCTTCAGTCTCAGCAAACCATGCTGGCCAACCAACAAGCTCAACAGAAGGCAGTTGAAGCACAGCTTGCCCAGATTGCTGCACAATTGAAACCCCCAACAGGCACTTTTGATGGGCAGCCTGATCCAAACTCTAAATACGGGCAAAATAAACACGAACAGCTGAATGCCGTCACCACAAGGTCGGGATGCATTCTTCCTGAACCCATCAAGATCACTCTAGATGATGATGATGTGCCCACTTTTATGACGAAAGAGATCTCGCAACAAGAGATTGGGAAATCCCCCGAAGGCACAGAGGACAAAAACAAAGAGCATGTACCTGCAGAATCCAAGGTCCCGCAATTCAAACCAAGGATTCCGTATTCGGGCAGACTGCAAGAAACAAAAATGGACGCCAGGTTTCAGAAATTCAAGGAAGCAATGAAGAAACTTTATATTGACATCCCACTCCTTGACGCTCTATCCGAAGTACCAGCATGGGCAAGATATCTCAAAACTATGCTATCACGTAAGTATATCACCAAAGAGCAGGAAACCGTCAAGCTCGCTCAAACCACTTCTGACATCATCTTGAACAAACTACCCAAAAAGAAGAAGGACCCAGGTTCCTTCGGAATCCAATGTTGCATTGGAAATGCATCCACAAAGAAAGGATTGGCTGACCTCGGGGCTAGTATATCCATTATGCCCCACTCAATGTGCCAACGCCTTGGTTTCACTGACCTGCTGCCTACAACAATGACTATTCAACTAGCCGACTCCACCATAACCGCACCGTTGGGAATCATCAAAGATGTCCCAGTAAGGATAGGGAAGGACGCCTACGTTCCATGTGATTTTGTCATCATGGATATCAAAGAAGACTTGAGGTATCCGATCATTTTCGGCAGGCCTTTCCTAGATACAGCCAGAGCACTAATCGATGTAGAAGCCGGAACCATCATTCTTAGGCTCGGAAAAGAAGCAATTCAATTCCGCGTCCTTGATAGTATGAAAGGTCCCAGCATCCAAGAAGAGGTCTTTCTTTTAGACGCAATTCAACAAATGTCGCAATTAGAAATCTCCGAGCCAATCGACGAACTTGAAAATGCTCTTATCAATCCAGAAGTTGAGTTCTCTGCAAATGAACTAGTCCAGCAATGTATCCAATACCTAGAAAAGATAGAAGAAGCACCAAAGGCTACTTTTGAAGAGCTTAAAGCCATCACTACCATTGAAGCAGCAGAACCACCAAAAACCCCTGAATTGAAGACTTTACCCACAGGGCTCAAATATGTTTTCCTGGATAAGGAAGAGTTATGCCTAGTTATTATCAGCTCCACCCTTACCAAAGACCAAGAAGTCAGGCTTCTGGACAAACTAAGGAGGCACAAAAAGATCATTGGTTATAAAATAACCGACCTCACAGGCATAAACCCGGCTCTGTGTATGCACAAGCTTCCTATGGTTGAAGAATTTAAACCCACTCGTGAACATCAAAGAAAACTGAACCCAAACTTGAAAGAGGTAGTTCGTTTGGAGGTCCTCAAACTACTCAAAGCTGGCATGATCTATCCTATCTCTGACTCTCAGTGGGTCAGTCCAGTTCAGGTTGTTCCAAAAAAGGGGGGCACTACTGTAGTAATCAACGATAAAAATGAGCTCGTACCCACTAGGACTGTAACGGGGTGGCGAATGTGCATCGATTATAGGAAGTTGAATAAAGCTACAAGGAAAGACCACTACCCTCTACCCTTCCTTGACGAAGTCCTAGAGCGCTTGGCCCACCAAAAGTATTTCTGTTATCTCGATGGTTACTCTGGGTTCTACCAAATACCCATACATCCAGAGGACCAAGAAAAAACCACCTTCACTTGTCCCTTTGGGACATATGCTTTCAGAAGAATGCCGTTCGGGCTATGTAACGCTCCTGCTACTTTCCAACGTTGCATGTCTGCCATCTTCGCCGGATTAACCGAATCTGTTATGGAAGTCTTTATGGATGATTTCTCTGTCTATGGATATTCTTTCGATAACTGTCTAAATAATCTTGAACGAGTCCTGCAACGTTGCAAGGAAACGAACCTTATCCTGAATTGGGAAAAATGTCATTTCATGGTAACAGAAGGTATCGTCCTCGGACATAGAGTAAGTGATAGGGGAATTGAGGTCGATAAAGCAAAGATTGATGTTATCTCAAAGTTGTCACCTCCGAAGGACATAAGGGGCGTTCGAGCTTTCCTAGGTCATGCAGGGTTCTACAGAAGGTTCATCAAAGATTTCTCGAAAATAGCTAAACCCATGACCCAACTCCTGACAAAAGATGCCGAGTTCGTTTTCGACCAAGAATGCATGCGAAGTTTCTCTACCCTTAAAGAAGCACTAATTTCCGCACCTATTCTAAGGGCTCCAGACTGGTCGCAACCATTCGAAATCATGTGCGACGCAAGTGATTATGCCATAGGAGCCGTTTTAGGACAACGGATCGATAAGAAACCCTATGTCATCTACTATGCATCAAAAACGCTTGACGAAGCACAGAAAAACTACACGACCACGGAAAAAGAGTTTTTGGCTATCATCTACGCCTTCGAAAAATTCCGCTCTTACCTGATCGGCTCTAAAGTCATCGTCTACACTGACCATTCTGCTATCCGACATCTGATCCAGAAACAGGACGCCAAACCCAGGCTCATCCGCTGGGTATTAATGCTTCAAGAATTCGACCTAGAAATCAAAGATAAAAGTGGCGTAGAGAACGTTGTAGCCGATCACCTCAGCAGAATCGAGGTTGAAGAAAAAGATAAAATCCCTATCAGGGATTCTCTTCCTGATGATCAGCTTATGAAGGCCACTCATAGTTTTCCTTGGTTTGCTGATATCGTCAATTATCTAGCCACAGGGATCATCCACCCGTCTGCTTCATATTAGGATAAAAGGAAATTCCTTCATGATATAAAACGTTATCATTGGGACGAACCCTACTTATTTTACCTCTGTGCCGACGAACTTTTTTGCCGGTGCCTTCCAGAAGAAGAAATAACCTCGGTTTTGGAACACTGCCACTCCGGACCCACGGGGGGGGCACATGGGCGCCAAGAAAACTGCCATAAAAGTTCTACAATCTGGTTTCTTTTGGCCCACCATATCAAAAGACTCACATGATTTTGTCAAAGCCTGTGATAAATGCCAATTTTCGGGCAACATATCAAAAAGGGATGAAATGCCTCTTACCATGTGGCAGGAAATTGAACTGTTTGATGTATGGGGGGTAGACTACATGGGACCTTTCCCTTCATCATATGGCTTCTCTTACATTTTGGTCGCAGTGGATTACGTCTCAAAATGGGTCGAAGCTATACCCACCGTATCCAATGACTCCAAACCTGTTGTCAAATTGTTCAAAGACACTATTTTTCCGAGATTTGGAGTTCCAAGAACGGTCATATCTGATGGCGGGACCCATTTCCTGGAACGAAGTTTCGAAGCGTTACTGAGAAAATACGGAGTCCATCACAAAGTTGCCACACCTTACCACCCACAAACTAGTGGCCAGGTAGAAGTATCCAATAGACAGATAAAAGCGATTCTTGAAAAAACAGTGAATAAAAACCGCACTGATTGGTCCACCAAACTTCCTGACACCCTCTGGGCATACCGTACTGCTTACAAAACACCAATTGGAACAACTCCGTTTCGTTTGGTGTACGGAAAATCATGTCATCTTCCAGTAGAACTGGAACATAAAGCCTGGTGGGCCATCAAGCAACTAAACTTCGACCTTAAAAGCGTAGGGGAGAACAGACAACTCCAGCTACAGGAGCTAGAAGAACTCCGAATGACAGCATATCACAGTGCCAAAATCTATAAAGAGCAAACAAAAATGTGGCACGATGGACATCTTAAGAGAAAAGATATCGCCGTTGGCGACAAAGTGCTCTTATTCAACTCCAAGCTCAGATTATTCCCCGGAAAGCTCCGAACAAAATGGTCCGGACCCTTCACCATAAAACATATCTACCCAACTGGAGCCGCCATTATCATCGACAACAACGGAGGAGAACGAACGGTTAACGGGCACCGTTTAAAAAGATACTACACTCAGGAAGACAAAACACATCAACAAACCCTCGATATCAGAGATGCTACGCCCACAGCATAACAACCTTATAGTTTCGTCGAGCCAGTGACGTAAAACCAAGGCGCTTCTTGGGAGGCAACCCAAGACCTCAGTATCACCTTCTCTAATTTCTAGTCTTTTATTTTTCTTTTGAATTTGTTTTGCTTTCTTTAAGTTCTTTCTCCATTAATCTAAAAATATAAAAAAAAATCTACATAATCAAAACTACAAAAACAATACATAAAACAAACAACATAAAAATTCATAAACCAAAATACAAAAAAATAATATACATACTCAAAACCAAACATAAAAATATACAAACCCTTTGTGCCCCTCCAAACGGTCGCCAAACCGTTTGAAGCCAAACGGTCTTGAAACCATTTTGTTGATTATCCGCGCAAAGTCACCCTTCCGTCCACCTTCCGCAAGGTAGTCCGGCGACTCCACGCTGCTCATTCCATCGCCAGTCGCTGCTTACGTTGCCATCGCCGTCGCTGTCAAAAGACTTCACCGACTCTTCCACCGCTTTCATCGCCGTCGCCGTTCTCTCATCGTTTTCGTCTTTGTCGAAGGCGCCGGCACGTTCTTCACCTTCGCGTCGTTCCACCTTCTCCCGTGCCGGTGACCTGCGACTCTTCGCTTTCCAAACAGTCTTGAAACCGTTTGGGGCCAAACGGTCCTCAAACCGTTTGGAACCAAACGGTCTTGAAACCGTTTGGGGCCAAACGGTCCCCAAACCGTTTGGAACCAAACGGTCTTGAAACCGTTTGGAACCAAACGGTCCTGAAACCGTTCGGTCTTCGTTTCCTTTTTGCTTTCACAAAATGTAAAAGATATAACTACATATCAAATTTAAACTGTCTCAAATCTTCTCTAAATTACGAAACTCATACTTTTTTTCAGAAGTGGTGTCAAACAAGGCTTTCGGATCCGGAACTGCCCCTGCTCCGACAAGGGAGCAGATGATGGAGGAGCGATAAAGGCTCATACAAATAAGGGACACTTACAACACCACCAGAGACGGCCCTCCCAAGACCAAGATCATTGACGTCCTGTGTAAAATAACCCGCCTCACCAAATGCCTGGGTGAGGCTCCTGAAGAAGATGTCGAGCACATCTTTTCGAACGATGATGAAGGTTCACACCGAACCCCGATGAAGACTCCTCTGCCCAAGAGACAGAGGGAAAGCGCAAGGCTGCAACATCACGTCTTTTCTAAAAATACTTACTTGCGCATTCCCTCTCAATTTGTGAAGCTGAACAACATTTGGGGAATTGGTCGAGCATTGCTTAGTTATTCAGCAAAGCAGTTTCCCGTAAAACTTTTTCACTATCAGGATGGGAACCGTAGGATATCCAAAATGGGTGTTGGTTGGTATGACTTTCAGATAGAAAACGATCTGAGGATTGGAGATGTATTTGTATTTGAGCTACTTCTGAAGGACAAAGATATCATGAACTTTTGTGTAACCAAGCAGCACATATCAAGCAGCACTTGTAACAAAGACCATCCTCCAGTTAGTAGCAACATGGAAGATGGAATCAATATTGAGAATAGCAGCTACCTGACTTAATCCATGGATGATGAAGTAGGACATCCCAAGGAAACTGATGTCGAAGGCAGCGGCTACCACAGTAACTTGAAGTATGATCAAGCAAAGGATCTGCTAGACAATATCAAGACAAAATTGCAAAAGAGTGCGCTGCGAAATTAATGGAGCTCCTGAGTCAGCACTCCAAGGCATACAACACAGAGCACTTCAATCGCCCAGCCTTCTGCCATAAATGCCCCCATCTTTACGAGGGCAATTCGCATCCACTCTACTCCGATCTACAGCGGCTACCGAAAATCTGCCTTAACTCGCAGCCCTTGTTCTAATGACTTCTCAACCTATCACTTTGCCACCCTGGGGACAGAGTGTGTGATAAGTTAGGGGGGGATTCATTAGACAAGGGCTAGGTATCAACTTCTATACTCCCTTATATAGTCACCTCAACCACCCTAGAATCATGTTAGTCTCTGCAAGTAAATAGCACTCAGACATCAAATGGCGATTTATCAATTTCCACCTACTATGGATCCTGTATTTTTGCTTCAATTCTTTATCTGACTCTCCACAGGTCAAAAATCAGGGCAGAAATAAGCCGAGATCTCGAGGATGAGAGGGAAATTAGGCAACTTCCGAATCAAAAAGTTCTGCAAGTGGACCACAAACCAAATAAGTGCATGCTGAAAAACTTTAAGAACAACTTTCCTCTCTTCAAAATAAAAGCGGCTTGTCCGCCCAAAATAAATCCTCATTCTAAAACCCAAGCCTGTGAGTTTTTGAATAAAAGCCAGAGAGACGAATAAAATCATGAGAGTTGTGCCACGCATAAGGACCTATATGAAGAACTGATAAAGGGCTCACCCGGCCGGCACATTCCGCTGCCCTCACAAAGGCAGATGTGTCGCGTCCGGTAGTGAAACCCTAAAAGTTCCAAGTATATGAAAAGGCTCATAAAGGACTTGCCCGGCCGGTACATTCAGCTGCCCTCATAAAGGCAGATGTGTCGTGCCCGGTAGTGAGATCCTAAAAAGCATAGACAGCCCCTCCCCCACTCGAAGGGGAGCTACACTTCAAAGCCTTTAGCCAACCCTCATACCCTCTCTAGCTTCCAGTAGGTTTCCAGAGAGGTATAAAGTTGATTAGAGTCAACGGCATGCACAAAATAAATGTGGTCCCAAGGCAAATTTTGAGATACGGAAAAACCCTGAGATCCAAGCAACTCTCAAAATCCAAAAGAATCAAGGCATGCAATAAGCCTCGATATGACCCCTGGGGAACTCAGGTCAAGAATTGAAGCAAGAGTATGGAGACCCTAATTAAGATCGCCTCGCCATTTCATGTCTCAGCTCTATCTAACTTGAGGACAAGCTAGACTCTAAGTTAGGGGGGGGTGATAACCTCCTATTTTAGTAGTTTATCTTAGTCTTTTTCTTTAGTTTTCCACACTCTTTTTACGTTTATACGGTACATAAACCTAATTTTACCCCTTTTTGTAAATACATCATCAAACTAACTTTTTCCTTTTACACTTGCAGAAAAAGCACAAAAAAATCATAAAAGAATAAACCAACCTCAAGGCCGAGTGAAGCCAAACGGTCCCAAGACCGCATGGAGTTCAAACGGTCCCGAGACCGCATGAAGCCAAACGGTCCCAAGACCGCATGGAGTTCAAACGGTCCCGAGACCTCATGAAGCCAAACGGTCCCAAGACCGCATGGAGTTCAAACGGTCCCGAGACCGCATGAAGCCAAACGGTCCCAAGACCGCATGGAGTTCAAACGGTCCCGAGACCGCATGAAGCCAAACGGTCCCAAGACCGTATGGAGTTCAAACGGTCCCGAGACCGCATGAAGCCAAACGGTCCCAAGACCGCATGGAGTTCAAACGGTCTCGAGACCGCATGACGCCAAACGGTCTCAAGACCGTTTGATGCCAAACGGTCTCCAGACCGTTTGACGCCAAACGGTCTCCAGACCGTTTGACGCCAAACGGTCTCAAGACCGTTTGAACCCAAACGGTCTCCAGACCGTTTGACCTCACTCAAGGCCTATAAATAAGACCTCAAGGGCCATCCCTGAGGAGAGTCCAGACGTCCAGAGGCTGTCTCTCTACTACCAGAACAACTCCATCCACCGCCCGAGGCTGCCGGTCTGAGACTCACGTTCCATTACAAAGCTACCTTCTCTCTCATCAACAAAGAAGGTGAGAGGAGAAGATCCGTCGTCAAGCAAGTCACGAAGGGTGAAGATCGTTGCTCTCTCCACCAAGGGTTCAACCTTCTCTCCTCAGTGGAGATGATGTTCTTTCTATCTCTTCTTGCCTCCTCCTTTGTTGTTCCCTCTATGAGGAGCGAGTAGTTCCATCCACTGGGGCGCGGGGACTAGCCCCGCTGCCCATGTTTTGTACTTTGTACTAAAAAGATGTTATCCTTTCGTTTTAATACTAAATCGTTTCATACATGCTTGAATGATGGCCACGTTCTTGTATGCATCTATTGTCTTTTGTTGTGGTTTGTCTATGACCGCTCTCGAGACTCGAATACCGATTTAGTGTTGGTTTCTGGTGTGTGTATCCACCACGCATCTGTTTCGGTGTCTAGGAGTGTATCTCAAAGAGTGGAGTAAACTCACTATCATCCGTTGCACTTCCATCTGTATGGAAGTAACCTTGGTAAGTCGAGGAACACACTTTGCGAGGGGAATGATGTAAAGCATGTGACCATTTGTTCGGGAATGGCTGGCGTTGCAACATTCCCGCACTTCTCGTAGCTAGGTTATCCGAATAGGAGACTAGGCCTACAAAGATACTATTCGATTTGATAATTATCGCTCACTTGTTAGTTTTAGATGCACGTTTCATGAGGTTGAGTAAGATTCTCTCTTGTGAAGACTACATATCTTCATTGACACGTAGAAATGTACCAAATGAGAGCTACTTAACCCTTGAAGGATGCGATGCATTGCTCTTGTCTTATAAGGCATCGGTCTTGTGGAACATCAAAGGATGCAATGCATCGCTCTTGTCTTACGAGGCATCGGTCTTGTGGAACATCCTTGGATGCAATGCATCGCTCTTGTCTTATAAGGCATCGGTCTTGTGGAACATCCATGCATCTAGCTTATAAGTCTTGCTTGCTTAGTACATATACAATGCATGTGTAGCGGTGGTGAATACCTGCTTAACCCCAGTGATTCATCATCATTTGTTAAATCTTAGTTTTACTTGCTTTATTTACTTTTCATGCTTTAGTCTAAAAACCAATCAAAATCCAACCTTTTGATATAAGTGCCAATTAGTAAAATAACTAAGTGAAGTGCTGTACGTTTTCCATCTTGTTGCTTGCAACAAGACCGTTGTCTTTTGGGTTCGATCCTAAATCTGTACTATGATAAGGCTTCCATACTCTTATGGGGTTGGAGTTGTTATCTAAGCACCAGTTCTAGGTAAACCTAGGGAAGACATCAATCCTCTCTAGGGTTTTTGGTGATAGAATTCTGGGACTCCCATTGGAAGACTAAAAATCTTTTGGTATAAGTCCCAAGCTCCATCATAAACCTATCCTGCAAGCCTTTTTCCCAAATATAATGAGCAACAGGACAATCCTGAAAAAGGTGTTTAATGGACTCCTCCCCCTTCTTACATAAAATACAAATAGAGGTTAGGTAAAGCCCTTTCTTCCTTAGCCAATCAATGATAGGAATACAATCTAGAGCCAATTTCCAACACATAATCTTATAGATTTCAGGAATATCGAGCTTCCATAGATTTCCAGCCCAAGCCAGAGAGGGATGTTTGCATCTACTGCATTCCCACACATCCTTAAATTTCACCTTCTTCTTACCATTGAACAACATAGTATCAGGTTCCCCAGTAACAGTGGCATTGTTGGACAAGAAATGCAGCAAAGGACTTAACCTCCTATTAGGTTTAATGTTCCAACTCCCATTCATCAAGACATCACTAACTTTAGTCATCCTTCCTTTCCATAACATCAGGGGCATTCTCTCGTCAACACAATCTTTGAGGAACAAATTTCCTTTAACCCAAGGATCACCCGATAGAAGGAATTTGTCACCTTCCCAAGCTGGAAAGACACAAACTTCATAATCAGGCTGCGAACCTTCAGAATACATCTCCACATCCACGAGTAGTAAGGTTTACAATCAAGATTCCAAATGGATTTCCTCCTTGAGTACTTGCCATGAACCCATTTGACCCACAAGTTATCTTTTTCACAAGCTATATTCCAGAAGTTAATAAACAATCCAGCAATATTCACATCCTCTGTTCTTCTAACTCCAAGACCCCCTTCCTTCTTGGGTCTGCAAATGTTCTCCTTTAAGCTTATCAATCAAAGGCTTAAGATATTTATATGAGCCTGAGAAAGCATAGGAAGCCGCCATTTTTCATCCCATTCAGTACTATGAACATGCTTTTTACAGAACAAATCAGTGTAGAACCCAACCACATGCTTCCTTATGTTGTTCAAATAAGAGGAAGGCACCCCATCAATCATCAGAGAATGAATCGAATTCCTTTGTCTCCTGGTGTGTAAAGAAGAGTAGAAGAACATAGTGTTCTTATTTCCAAGCTTCAACCACTGAATTCTTGATTTTTGAATAGCAAGACTCTCTTCAAGATCCAGAGCTTTTAGAGCTTCCTTTCTAGCTTTAGTAGCCTCACTTCTAAGAACCATATCATTAGGTTTAGTATCAGCCAACTCCTCCAATCTAAGAGCCTCCACCTCCAACTTCTTAGCCTGACTACTAAGATTTCCCACATTATTCTTATTCCAAGTAATAAGCTCTGATTTTACATTCTTGAGTTTCTTAACAACTCTGTACATAGGGCACCCTTTAACATCAATATTCCACCCTTTCTTTATCACATCCATAAACCCTTCACACTCAGTCCAAGCATTTATAAAACGGAAGGGGATATGCATCCTTCTACTATTACAGTTCATAAATATTATGAGAATCTTGTGATCACTATGTATAGTAGAAAAGACTTCACCAATGTAATTAGGCCATTCACTAAGAAAAAGATCATTGAAGATAACTCTATCGATCTTAGAAGAAGTAAAATTCTTTCCCTCTTGCCTGTTATCCCAAGTAAACCAAGGCCCATGCATGTTAGCTTCATAAAGACCAATATCAGACATGAAAGAGTTAAAATCCTCCATGGAAAGCTGATTGGGGTTCGATCTCCCTTGCTTTTCTTTCGTCAGTCTCACACAATTAAAATCACCACAGATAACCCAAGGTTTATCAACATGGTTAGAAATATCCCTGAGTTCCTTCCAGAGAGCCGACCTCTTGTTATCTTCATTGAATCCATACACAACAGTAAAGAAATAACAACTCTCATCCTATTCACAAACACTGCAGTGAACCCATTGCGCAGAAGAAGAGATCACTTCAACCTCAACACAGTTAGGGTCCCAAACAACAATAACTCTGCCTAAAGGGTGGTGATCATGGTTAACAAACCATTTATAACTAGGCCAAAGCCTATTAATAATTCTCCAAGTTTTCTTCCTTCTCACTTTAGATTCTAAGAGACAGAAAACATTCGACTTCACCCTCTCCAATTCTTCCTGGACCCAATGTTGATGACCTCCTTTTTTGAGGCCCCTCACATTCCAGGAAGTAATAGAGTAGGTATTATTCATTTGGAACCATGGGGGCTAGAGACCTGCTAGCCGTAGTAACAGCAAACTCATCATAATCTTCAAGGAGCTCAAGACCTTGAAACTTATTTGCCCCTGACCCTGCCAATCTAGCTACAAAAGATACCTGAGCTTTATTAGTTTTTGTGAGCTTTGGGGGACCCCTCGATTTCGACCTCACCTCCTGAAAACCATCATCCATTGGAGTGTTGTTCATAAGCTCAACTCCAAGCAGGGAGACAGATTAGTTGTTCAACAAACTTATCAGATCACGAGCTTTTCTTTCTTTGGAGTAGTGTCCTTCAATTTGCACTGTCATATTCACAGAACTCTCCCCATTTTCACATGATGGACAAGAACACAGATCTGCCGTCTCCTGAACAAGAGTTAAGGGATTAGGCACCACCACCCTATCCACCACTTCCACTTTCTCATTTTCCTGATCATAAATCACTTCCTTCCCCTTTGGCGCCTCCTTTCTCAACTTTGGAACCCATTGTTTAGCTGTAACCTTTTTCTTCTCAAGGGACCAGGACTCCTGCTGGATGGACGGACACGATGTTCTGTCATGCCCAAACGAGCCACAAGCATCACACCTTCTTGGAATCCATTCATACTGGAAGGAGACTCCATGCTGAACTCCAGTATCACTAATCAGATCAATAAATTTGGGGAAATCAGAATGAACGAACATGAGAACAAATATTCTAGCAAACTCGACCCTCGTCCCTTCCTTTGTAGCCTTGTCAACATCAATTGGCTTACCCAGAAAACTCCCAATCCGACTGAACATCGCCTCCCCCAGAGTTCCAGCGGAAAGTTATGGAGTCTAATCCACACCGGAACCTCCGTTAGAGCCTCTTTCTCCAGATTATCGCCAATCTGCCACTGCTTGAGAACCAAGGGCTTCCCTTTGATGAACCATGGACCATCCTCAAGAGCATGTTGCATATCCAGTTCATCTGAGAACTTGATGATAAAGAAATTGTGTGGGCGCGAAAGGATTTGAATCAAACCTCTAACCTTCCAGAGCTAAGACAGATGCTTCTCCAGAGTGGGAAGATGGACCTTCAAATCGATAACATACCCCGCCACAGAATTCCTCCACCTCTTAGCATTCTCTTCCGCCTCTGCCTGCGGATAGACGATTTTCCCGTACGATACCTCCAATGGAACAACATCCAGCCATCTCTCAGAAGAACCAGTCGACGTACCTTTTCCAACCTTGAAAAGATCTGCCCAGAGGGAGAGAGTATTACTTGCCAATCCACTAGGTTTAACCCTAGCAGCGTCAATTCCGCCCTGGTCCTTCACACCTTCAGGTCGCGTAGCCTCCTCAGGGATAGGGATGTTGGTGCCAGCAACCACCAGAGCTGCGCCTACTAGAGGAATCTCCAATCGCGACGCTTCTCCCGGACACGATCTCGAGCTTCCATATCCTTCCCCGCCACTCGCCCCCTTCTCCAACAGAGGCACCTTCTTAGCGCCTGCTCCTGCCACGCTCCCGTTCAAACGCGACATCCCGGCTATATATGTTATAAATATTGTGGGAGCAACTCCCTTCGTAATGTGAACATTATTTGTTTGACATTTTCTATGCTTTCTTTAAGGGTATCATCAAGAATATAAAACTACACATGAATGGGACACCATCTCAACCTCAAAATAGGGGTCGCCCATCAAAATAGCAAAATATTGATGTTTGTAGTTTTCTCATCCATAAAAGTATTTCCTTTTCTATTATGCCCTCATTGGTTTGAGAAGTTATATCATTTAGAAGGGAGGGTACTTTTTAGAAAAATAACAAAGCCATGCATTCTTCAACAAATGGATGTGTGTAAGGAAATCAAGTATATTACTTCCATGTATGAGAGACCCAACTCCCAACATGGTGACCTTTAACTCCCATGTTATGATAAAATTGGTTTTTGAAACCTAGATAAAAAAATCTCACTTAAGATGATTCAACAAAACTTTTTGTAACGTGTTATGGAAGTAAGGGTGTATTTAAAATCAATCAGGAGCTAACATTGACAATCTTCACATAATTGAATGCCACCTTATAAGTCATGTCCATAAGATCGACATAGTTTTATATGCGTCAATTTATAGGACCATGACTTGTAAAAGCTCACATTTATCAAGTCCACTAAGCACTTACATGTGTACATTATCACATACATAGTTATCATCAAAAGAATATCTAATTCCAATGTCTATCTAATAGATCTTCATGTTTAAATCTCAATCATCTAGGTCTTCATATCGTGAGAAAACATGTAAATATATGGTCAATATGTTGTCGATGCACGAGTCTTGAATTATAAACTCATAATCATTAACTTGACATGTTTTTTGTCAAACTAGACAAAAATTAGAATTTCATTTATGATCCATTTTATACCTAATAGATGGATATTAAATTAGTGATCTTATCAAAAAAATCTCACAAAAATCAGCCTTTATCTAATCTAAACCTACAGTTTTTCTTTAATCATAGTGATCACCTATATTTGATTTAGGCCTGCAACGTGGTCCCTAACCTCACATTTTAACATTGTGTGTGCTCCCTCTACTTTTTTGGGTACATTCCATGTAATTTGATAAAACACAATATCCAAAGGCCAGGTACGCTTGCATTTACATGTTATAATGCTTGAGTAAAATTGTATAGCCCCAAATTGAGCTTTCTTGTTAATACATTCTATCTCTTCTTGGTGAAATTTAAATGTTTGTACTTATTTAATACTTGTTTAGGTTTGTTAGGGTTTGGTGGAAAAAAATGTGGATTCCACCAAATTAGGTGTAACCTACCAAAATCCACTATCCCAATCCATAAACCCTAATTCCAAGGACTAGATTATGGTTGTGTTCTTTAGAAATATCCAAATGAAATGCTAGATATACCCAGATAGATCTCATTTTGCACTAGTGAACCTAAAAGGAATAATTAATGAGTAGCGTAAGGGACAAGATCTAACTTTGGATACATATGACCCTAACCAAGTCTTGCAATAAAAAAATGAAGCAATATGAGTTTGGACCAGTAAACCAATTCTATACTCGTGGAAGTTTGATGAAGTATAATTGGTGGTAAGTAGCAGAGTTTAACATAAGCCATGACTATCAATGACTAACCCTAATTTATATAGTAGGTGTAGTGTTGATCATAGTGATGAAGTTGGGTGCTAAATGCCTTAACTTAATTATTGCATTAATGTGATACATGCCATTATAACATACTTAAACCTAATCTTCCCAATCCCGTGATTCATGATCTTTGATAGAAGTAAAAATTGTTGTAGCTATTATGATTACCCCAACCTTGCATGGGCATTTAGTGTTTTTAAATGGCCTTAGAAACCTGGTATGACTTAATGGAGGTATTAGGACTCTTGTAAAGAGAATGATAGGTCCTTTTCCCCGTCATCCTTTAATAGGATGGCATTTTAAGTAGGTTAAGTAATGCTTAGATGGATAATAATAATAAATTAAAAATAATGAAACTTTTACATGATAAGACCTAGCTCACATATTATAGACAAGTAATAAATATAACTTTATAAATGAACTAATAACATTTGAAATTTAATGTGGAAATTCACAATATAACATATGTAATGTTAAAGATTTATAAGGTTCATGTTAAGGAGATTACATAAATGTATTCAAATGTCATGATTCCACATATATAGATGTGTGTGTATATCAAGTAATGGATTATAATCCTTAAAACCAATTTGAACATGTACGTATCAGTAAGAATGATGTGATATACTATTTCTCAGAAATATATATATATATATATATATATATATATATATTGGCATAGTCTTGGTTTGAGCTCACTGAATTTAACTGGCAGTAAATGATGGAAAATTGAAAAAAAATGATGATTATTGGATATAGGCTTTAACAAGTGTCTTTTGTGAGAATCAAAACCCCAATCAAATCAAATCCCAAATTATTAAATAAATTATGTAATTAGAATAATAGATATGGAAATAATAATTAAACTAAAAAATATTGAATAACACGATATATAATCTCAAAAAGAAACTAGTTAAAAATAGGAATCTACATAGTAAATTTAGTTTCCTTCATCATGTTTCACTTAATTTTTATATCAAAAATAGAGTAGGAGTGACAATAAGTATTAAATACCTAAAGATGTTGATTATTCAATCAATACATTTGATTTTCTAAAGTATCACAAGTTGTTGGTTTATAACAAGGTTCGTTTTCTCTTTCCAATTTTACATCACTAAAAAAGTAGTTGTGATTTGTTACCTTGGTTCCTTTGTTGAGACCAAATTGATCCAATGACATATGGCCCTTCTCCTACCTCCGGTGATAAGAGAGTTTGTAGACAACAATGTTTGTGATTCTTTCTCCTATTGTATCTCTCTATCTTCTTTACCATTTTGTGAGATTTTTTGTCTATTGGACTACTACTTCTATTCCACATCCAAACATCTTGAATACAAATACTAATGCTCACTATAAAAGAAACATCTCTTTCCCATCCATACAATGTTTTTCCTACATATTTTCACAAATTACTCTACATTGAGGCCCTTGTAATGGAGTTTCCTTCTAGAATACCTAAACCCCATGAAAACCCTACTAGCCTTCAATTTTTTCCTTAACTTTCTAGGTTGGTTGGACCTACTTCATCTTCTTGTCCTGACTTTTGAAGTGGATGACATTTCTTATCTCTATCAAAATTATCATATCTAAAACACTTCTGGTAGGCTAGAAAAGGGATATGTGGGGTTACAACCCTTCAAAATTTCCCCCATTCATCCAGAGTTGTTACGCAAGGACCAATGGAACCACCTCAGGTTCTAAAGATGATGGTCCAAACTCCCTTAGATGTTGTGAGACCTTTTACCATTGTCAAAATTCTTCCCTCTATGTGGAAATCAACTACCTTCTTATTCCTATCCTCCACCTTCAAGTTGTATTTGATTTCCCCTTGCCTTTCTTTCATTTTTGTTCCATGTCTTTATGTGATCTTCTCAAAGGCGTCTTAGTGATTTTTTCTTGTCATTCTCCCTAGTGTGGCAGTCTCCCATCTCAAAGGATCTATGTGAACAAGCTCCTATTGTTGGACCTTGCTCTATATATTAAGGGAGCCTGGAAGGTAAGAACCTTGGGGCCCAAATCCATGTATTGTTTGAGTTAGTTTTTGGTTTTCCATGTATGTTGTGGTATTAGTGTCTTGTTGATATGTTTTGGTTAGTTTGACCACACTAGTGGTATATGGGTTATGACTAAACGCCATGTCATATCTTTGGTTAAAAACCATATACAAGTTAAATTTCACCAATTCCTTGTGTTTTTCCTAAATCAATTCTAGTAAAATGAATTCATCTTAGGAAAATCATATCTAAGTATCTACAACTCAAAATTTAACAAATACATGTGCCCTTTTATTTTAAAATTATACTCTACCTGAATTTATAATTTTTGTTGCCTAATTTGAAAGTAATGGAAAGGTGGTTTTAGGATTTATATGTCGAATTATATATATATATATATAGAGAGAGAGAGAGGGAGATATAGAGAGAGAGTTAGACTAGAATACACTCAAGTGTAGATATCGCACGCTACACTCAAGTGGTGTTTTCATATCAAGGATTTTTTTTCAAAATGTAAACTAATGATCTTCATTGTCATACTATAATTAGGCTACATACAAATTTTGAGCCCATTTGGATGAGTGTAAGCCACTCATCCGAGGGCAACAAAATTGATGCACGAAACTAATTTGAAATGCACAATTTTTATTGTCTTCATAACATGAGCTATAAATGCCCAAATGGACTCAAATTATATATATGGGTTATTCACAAGATGTTTAAGAAGATCAACATATTAGATTTTAGAAAAAAATGTTGCATCATGAAAAACTACTCGAGTGTATTCTACTCTGAATACACTCGAGTGTATTCTAGCCTGACTTTCTCTCTCTCTCTCTCTCTCTCTCTCTCTATATATATATATATATATATATATATATATATATATATATATATGGTATATCTTCGCTACCCATGTGGGTAACTAAGATTCACAACCCGTGCATCAGTTTTGTAATATGAAGGCATGCATTTGTAATGAGACGGTCCAAATTTGTAATGAGACGATCAAAGTTGTAATACAAAGACTCATTTTGTATTACAGCACTGTTACAGTCATAAATATATATTTTACTATTTTCAGACGGAGAATACAAACATCACGTTGTATTTATAAAATGAGTCTGTCTATTAGAATTTGTACCATCTCATTATAAATGCATGTCTTCCTATTACAAAATTGATGCAGGGGTAGAAAATCTTAGTTACCTGCATAGGTAATGAAGATATATATATATATATATATAGTGAGTGAAAGAGAGAGAGAGAAAGAGAGAGAGGGTAGCGATCTAGTGAGAAACATTCTACGATGAGAGCATGAGAGGCATTTGAATAACTACAAAGATATAGCTTGTTTTCAATATCCAACCTTATGGATGGAAAGAACATCATTTTATTTACCTTCACGCAAAAATCATTACAATCTGATATTTTTTACATGCCCATATTTATAATATACACATTTTACATGCAACAGTCAGCCTGAAACTCAATATTGAGTGTTGAAAAGTATTCGTTTGTTGTGCATGAATTACATGTCCTACGATGATGAAATTTTGTGGGAAGGTAACTAATTGGGTATATTTTTAATCCATAAGGCTATATTATGAAAAATGTATCATTGTATAAAGTTATTCAATTGCCTCTCATGCTCTCACCAAGATATATTTCTCACTAAATTGTTATCCTATATATATATATGTGTGTGTGTGTGTGTGTGTGTGTGTATGTGTGTGTATGTATGTAATAGGTAAGTAAAGACTCTAGTTTGGACCTACGGTTTTACCATGTTGAGAAATAATAAATCCTTATCTCTCTTAATCTATGTCATGCCTATAGCCATGGTTTTCCTTAATAAGATGCATCTTTTTAATAATTATGTTTTTCTTATCCTTTGAAATATATTTGAATTATCCCTCACTATGACATGTTTCCCCTCAAATGATTACTAAAAAATTGTGGAACCATTGCATTATGGTTTATTTGACACCAAAATTGTTATAATATGGATGTTCTCATCCTTTTATATGAATTGAACTTGTGTGTCCTATGATTGTGCATCATGTGGTGACTTACTAGCGAAATTTAACAAGTAAGATTTTTTGTGGATGTGATAGATTCCCAATTATGCAGAGGTGATAGTTCATATGTGTTCATTTAACAGTCCATTAACTACTCAGAGATATATGCATCTTAACCTTCTCACCCTACATTTATGGTAGGTGTGTTGTTTCCTACCTACATGTTTTATCTCATTCTAGTTTATCACATGTAAAATACATAGATGCTTTTATCATATTTCTTATGTGAGTAACTGGAAAATTTCATTATGAACTCTTGATAATATATCATATTTTAAGTAGTCACTTTATTGTGATATTTTATTTTGAAATTCATTTGGATGGTTTCATGTATCTAATTTTTGGGTGCCTTGATATGTTAATTATTCCCCCCTTCCCTTATTGTTTTCAAATTCTAAATTATATGCACATATAAATGTTTTCTAATAAATTTTCCTTTTGTATTTTGTGGGGTTTTCTTCCAACCCATTAGGTAAAGAAGACTTTGGGAAGATGACCAAGTTGATTGTGACATGCACATGTGTAGATGATGCTCCTTGGGAGATAACATTGAAGTGGTTAGATACCCTCTGCATCCAAGAAATGTATTATAGTGTATACCTCATGTATTCACCCATGTGAGTGTCACTCACATAATCTTACTAAATTACAATAATAAAAAATGTTATTTATTCTAATGTATATTGGCATTTTGAAACATACTAGTTGTATATATTGTATCATATCCCCCCACAATAAATTCTATATTGGTGTTTGGCATTGGTGGTATTCCTTTTAATCAATTGAGTAAAGAGTGGATCCGCTCTTGATTCATACTCCTTACAAGTATGGTATCAAAGCTAAGGTAGTTAGTTAAATGGTCATTTTAATTTTATGTCCCCTAAAGTTACTAATAGGATCCTTACCTATGTGGAAACTCTAAATGAGATTTTAACCCTAAAATTTACCTATGTTAACTATTTAAGGATAAAACAAGGATATAGAATTTAATGATGTATTCATAGGATCTTGAGTAGTTTACCATAATATGATAGGATTCTATGTCCTCATGCCTGATAATGTAGGCTACTTGTTGGTATAGATCTTGTGATGTTGTGAGATTAGACTTTAGGATTGGATTAGGTAATGAGAATATAAAATGATAGTATAAGGATGTTTTGTTATGGAATATATGTGATTTGGTTCTCGCAATATATTTTGGATTCATGTTTGTTTCACATTGTATGGTTTTCACCGCCAAAAGTCTTTGCATTGTACTACTATATGTATAAAGAAAAAAGTTTTTTGCATTTTATTGGTGGTTTCTTGAACTAAGTAACGATGTAGGAACGTCCGAGATAATGAAATAGAAACCCTAGGAGTAGTTAGAACAAAACTCCAAAACCCTATATTAAGAGGAAGGGGTGTGACTAAAAAGAAGTGGCATGTACCTAAGGGTTAGCACTTACCCTCTACACTTTTTTAAGTTGTAGGTAGTTGTACTCAACAACCTTTTAGATGCTAA
This sequence comes from Alisma plantago-aquatica, assembly GCA_963693085.1. Classification (NCBI taxonomy): domain Eukaryota; kingdom Viridiplantae; phylum Streptophyta; class Magnoliopsida; order Alismatales; family Alismataceae; genus Alisma; species Alisma plantago-aquatica. Next base: position 109,373,431 of record OY856412.1, read on the forward strand.
TGTGAACTCCATGGTTGTTAAGATACATTATTACTTACTTCTAGTTAATCGATACCATCTCGTTGGAGACATGACATATATACATAACAAATCCACCTAATAAACATGACTACATGTTTTCTATATATAGCCCTAGTACCTTAGAGTTGTTCAGCATGAGTTATAAGATTTAACCTTTTAAGGGGTGTATAGAAGTTGGTGGGTAGTGTATGGATGATTAAATTTTGAGGATGGAATCTTCGTTAAGGGTGGAGTGTTGTAACATATCAAATCTGACTTTCCCAATCATGTGAATCTTGATTCCTTGATGGAAGTACTAATGGACAGTTCTTAAGATAACCCCAAGCAAGTATATAGTATACCATGCTTGGATATGTAGTGTGTTCTGATGGCCTTACAAACCTCATGTGACTTATTAGAAATATACAAAACTTATAAAGTGAATGATAAATCCTTTTCAACCTTTACCATTTAAAAAGATGGCAAATAAAGGTAGGTCAGATAGTGCTTATATGTCTAATAATAATATATAAACATAATGGTATTTTAGCATAATAACCCCTAGTTCATATAATATAAATAGTTGCTGCATGTGACTTTATAGATGAACTAATATCATGTGAAATATACTGTGGAGGCTACATAATACTATATGTCATGTTATAGAGTTATAAGTTGATGTCACTATTTTCTCCCTCTTATATATATAATATCAAATAATGTGTTTAATAATACTTGGAATGATTTTGAACGCGTACACATCGGTAAGAATTATGTAAATATATTAGTAATTAGTAAAAAGTATATATATATATGATTTTGAATGTGTACACATCGATAAGAATTATGTAAATATATTAGTAATTAGTAAAAAGTATATATATATATATATATATATATATATATAGTATTGGTTTGATTTTGAGCTTCATGGATTTAAATGACACCAAAAGACTTTAACAAAAAGTTGAACAAATTAGTAATGATAATTGGAAATAGGCTTTAAGGGAAGTGTTTCGTGATTAAACTGAGAACAAATCAATTGCCAAATTATTTTGGAAAATCATTTATTATAATAATATATATGATAATAATTTCAATAAACTCAAAAACATTAATATCTATATGTATAATATCAAAAGAAGAAATTAATACAAAAATCAAAATTTATATGGTTAATTTAGTTACCTTGCCAAGTTTCACTTAATTTACAACTTATTTGATGTCCCAACTAAAATAGGAAAGAAAGTAGGTACTAAATACATAAATATACTAATTAATTAACCAATATAATTAATTTATTAAATGAATATGAATTGTATGTTTCATGCAGGGTTTATTTTCCCTTCCTAGTTATGCTTCAACGAACTAACAAATATGGTTTTTCACTATGTTTCCTTCATTGGGTCCAATCTAATTCTCCTATCTCCATTCAAAGGATAGTTTGAAAGCAAAATTGTTGGTGATTCTTTCTCATGTTGTATATTTATCTCTTCTTCATCCTTTAATGGGAATTTTTCTCTGTACGACTCCTTGTTTCCATTTTGTATCCAAAAATCCTAAATTAAAGCCTAACACTCACTATAAAATACCTTAGAACAAACCCCTATTTCCCCTATATAATGACTTCTCATGCATTTTTGCACAAACTTCTCTACATAAAATCCCTTGTAATGGTGTTTCCTTCTAGAATACCTTAGAACCCACAAAAACCTCACCAACCTCCAATTTTTGCCTTAACCTTGGGTTGGCTAGACCTGCTTCAACTTTGTATCTCGACTTCTGAAGCAGGCAACGGTGCTAGGAGTAATCTCTATCAAATTGTATTAATGAGATAACTCTAGCAGGATGGCAAAGGGGTTGTGGGTTTTCTACCTTTGAAATTTCCCTCACTCCTCTAACAAACTGACACCATTAGAGTTGGTTAACAGAGAGCAGTGGAACCACCTCGGGTCTCGAAGATGATGGTTCTGAGTTTGACATATGCTCTTAGACCTTTTTTCTACCATTGAATCATTCCCTCTATGTGGTAATCAAGTTGCTCTTTCTTTGTTACCTGTTGTGAGAAAGGTTCCATTCTAGTCAATTTTGCCTCAATTTTCTCGTCATGTTTGTTCCCCAGACCTCATGTTATCGCCTCAAAATTTTCTCTATGACTTTTTCTTGGCCTTCTCCATAGTGTGACAATCTCCCATATCGTTCGATTAAGGTCAAAAAGCTCATGTCATTGGATCTTGCTTTATATCATGAGGGAGCTTGACATGTAATATCTTGAGGGTACAAATCCTTGTATTGAATTGAGTTGGTTTCATGTTGGGTTTCATGTTTGTTGGGCAGGTTGGGGCATTGTTACCTAATCGATATGTTTGATTAGTTTGACCACATGCGAGTGCTATGTGGTTTATGACCAAAACATCATTCCATTCCTTTGGTTAGAAAATCATATACATGGGTAAAATCGATCATCAGATTTGTTTTCAATACTAATTTCAATAAGATAATTTAATGTTAGAAAATTGATATGTAGTTCTTTGTAGCTTATAAATCAACAAAAAATATGTTCTAGAATTCGAAAATTATGCTCTACATGAATTTCTATATTTTATGACCTAATTTAAAAGTAATGTGATGGTGGTTTTTAGATTTTACATGCTCAATGAGAAATTAATCCAATATTTATATAAATGTGTAATAGGTGAATCAAGACTCTAGGTTGGACCTAAGGTTTTATCATGATTACCATTAGACTAATTATCAGGTATGTTCCATTCTTGTTATATATATTGGGAAACTAAATATCTTTCTCTCTTGACCCATTTCATGACTATAACCTATATTTACTTAATGAGGCATATATTTTTAATAACTCTTAAAAGTAATGTGATGGTGGTTTTTAGATTTTACATGCTCAATGAGAAATTAATCCTATATTTATATAAATGTATAATAGGTGAATAAAGACTCTAGGTTGGACCTAAAATTTTATCATGAATACCATTAGACTGATTATCAGGTATGTTCCATTCTTGTTATTCATATTGGGAAACTAAATATCTTTCTCTCTTGACCCATTTCATGACTATAACATATTTTTTCTTAACGAGGCATATCTTTTTAATAACTCTCTTTTAATTGTCTCTTGAAAACTTTTTGAATTATTCCTCATTACGAGACGTTTCCCCTCACTTGATTGCTAAAGTTGTGTAGTCATTACACTATGGGGCTTTTGACCCCTTTTTTTATATTATTTTCATACCCCCTATTTGAATTGAGATCAACCTATCCTTTTATTACACATCATGTGGTGACATGCGAGCAAAATTTTAACGTGTGAGACTTTGTGTGGATGTGGTTATTTCAAACACTTAAGAAGAGGTGAGAATTCCTACAAATGAATCTAAAGGAGCAGATTTGTATCCTATCATGATTAGAGCATATGTGTACCTTTTCCTTCTCACCCATATTATAGAGTGGATGTGTATTTATCCTACTCACCCTGTACTATTGAGTGTATACATATGTTTTTATGCTTACACCATATTTATGGTAGATGATATATTCCATACCTACATGTTTTATGTTATCCTAGATTGTCACATGTAAATGCATAAATGCTTTTCTCATGTTTGTTATGCAAGTAATTGGAAAGTTTCATTTTGAACTCTTGATGATGCCTCATCTTTTTAGTAGTCATTGTTTTAATTTATTTGATGTTGACATCCATATGGATGATTTCATTTATCTCTTTTGTTGGGATCCTTGATGTATTAATTATTGTCCACTTTCCTTAATATTACCCAATTCCCATATTCACATATCAATGTCTGGGGATAGATTTCAACCTTTCTTCTTTTATGGGGTTTGCCTAAACCTCATTAGGTAAAGAGGTTTTGAAATTAACACCAAGTTAACCAGGATATGTAAATGTGTAGTTAATGTTCCTTGGGAGATGGAATCGAGGTGGTTGGATCACCATATGCATCTAGGAATAGTATTAAAACTTTTGCTTCATGTATACACCCATGTGGGTGTCAACCATGTAATCTTGAGAAATTGTAATAATCAAAATATTTTACTCCAACAAATGTATTTTGGTAATTTATACAAAATGGTTAAATATGTTGGATCACGCCCCTCAAAAAATTATGTTGGTGTTTGGCATTGGAATTATTCCTCCTATTCGATTGAGTAAGGAGTGGATCTCCTCGCAAGACTCACTGCTTATGACATGACCCACTACATATGTTTAAGTTCATAAAGTGTGTAATGCTTGTTTCATGCTTCATTAGTATACATGTATTAACTTTAACATGGTTAATAATATCAAGATGTAAGTAAACGTGCCTACATGATTACATTTTTCAAGAAAGTTTAGAAATTAGTTGAATAGAAAATAATTGAATCTTTAAATAGACTATCCAATCCCAATTGTCTTTATTTAGATAATATTACATTTAGGAGGACCTAGACAATAACTTTAACTAAATATATAAAATTTTGCACCAGTTTGGATAACTAACTCTTTTAATGCTTAGATACAACTAAAAGAAAGAAATAGTCTAGATGTTAATGATAATAGTGATAAATAATAATATATATGCATAGATGATTTGGGATAAACCTTAGTCTATTTAGATAATATAATATGATATTCAAATAGAAATATATTTTCAAAATCAGACTACATATGGTTTTCATTATCAAAGAGACCATGTTTCAACTCAATTGGTAAATACCAACTAGCTTTGATATTTTCAAAAATACAATACTATATATTGAACCTTGTTACAAATCAAATTATGATTAGATCAATTAAATTTGTGTTCCCTAGTTTTTCCTATGTCACACTCTCTCTTTCTCTCTAATTCTAATCTAGTTTGGGATATGGATTTTGGTAATAATTGAGTGTTGACACTCAAATTTTTAGTCTACTTGAATTAATAGTCAAATGAGTGAATTCAAGATAAATTTCATTTGAAGGTGATTCAATATCAAGTTGAAATATGGAAACAAACTTAAAAATAAGAACAAATTTGGTGACAAACTATGGGAGTAATCATAGTCATAACTATGATTGTAAGGTGATAAAAGTAAACTTGAAATGGAAGGAAGTAATGCAAACATCTTAAGTATGTAGGCAACGTTCCAATGGATGTTAGGACATGAAAAGATGATTTTACATGATGCTCAACAAATCCAATCGACTATTAGAATTATGAGTAGATATGTGATTATTGACTAAAATACAATTTTGTGATCAATGTAATTTATAGTCATCAAATGAATATGCCAAAACTATCCTAAATCTCTAACGATTTAGATGTAATAATGGAATAATGAGACACTAAATTCTCATGAGTAGCAAGAATTCCCAATGAATCAACCTCTAACTGATGGGTGACACTTTATTGACTACTTTTCTAGGATGTTGTCACTAAGGTCCTAACCAAAGACAACTTCATAACTTGATCCTCATCACTTAGAATGAGGTATTCATTTCCAAACTCATGCAATTTTCCTCAAACATGCACCTTTATGTGATATTTGATCATCTCCAAGTTCTCATACCATCATATAGACCAAAAATTCCCATGAGCACTAAGGCCGAGTTGGGTGCCTACCAAGTGTGTGCCACACTTTAGGGATCGGAACCAACCACAAGTTGGTATGTGATATGATTGGTTCAAGTTGAGTTGGAACATGATAAATGTGGCATGTAATGAGCACATGCCCCCTCTACTTTTTATTTGATTATACTACAAACTCAACGCACCTGAAAACTTCTAGAAGGGTTGCATGCACCGGGCACGTGCCACACACCTTTCCTACTTTGATCGGTCAATGAAATGCTAGTCAAACATACTTGGATGCCTTAAATGCATCAAGAAGCTTCTATAGGGTAGGAAACCCACTTGGCCCTCATCCACCTCTTGACTTGGTATATGTTACACTAAAACCCTAATCCTAACTTCCTCCTTATCCAATACAAGTATACCCCTAGCCTCTGTTAACAAAGACTAGAGACCAAAAACATTGTTGCCAACCTATTTAGAGAGTGACCCACACGTTGTCATTTTGAGTGGTTGAGCCCCTTTAATAAAGACTACCCTCAGGAATATAAAGAGGTGTCTTTCTCTCTCAAAGGTGGAGAACTAGCAGCCTCCCCAAACATCTAGATCCTACCTTTCCAACCTCTAAAGCCAAGACAAAAATAGATGAAAAATCGATCCTCACCTCCTACGATGTTCAATAAATGTGGTATGGTCTTTACACCATGTAGATATATAACTCACTCCTCCCCCTTTACACCCCCAGTGGTTTGATTATGTGAGGACCCATGGTTGGTGATAGTTGATATCATATTGTTGCATTTAATCTTTCTATTGTAGTTTATTTGTTGTTATTTTACACCATTTTGTACATATAATCTCCATTCATTAAAACAAAATGTAATGGACCTCTTGATGATTTGCAATACCAAAAGGGTGTTGCGGGAGTGCCTAAAATCATCCCCATGTGTAATATAATGCCTTACTTGATATTTGGTTGACCACTTACCTTATCCATCTGCCTTCTGAAGCATTTTTACAGATTTCTTAGTCTTCCTTATAAACATGGTGGTGGCTATAGTTTTCTTTTTATTGACCTATCTAGCAGTTCTACCTATTCATATTGGTTGTCAAAACTGTGCTAAAAGCACAAATGTGAATCAGTTGGGTATTTAAAGATCATACTTATTGAAAATCCCACTGAGATATGTTTTTTTGCATCCTTGTTCTAAGTGTGTGTTACTTATGCTAACCGGGGTGAATATCTTTTATACATCATTTTCCAACATCAAATCCTTTCCAAAGCATTACCATTGGAGAGTGAAAACATGACACATGCCTTCTGCATGCCCTGTGAGATCTCGACATCCACAATTGTTTTTTTCACCCTATGCTCTTCTTCAAATCAAGGGTTTTCTAAATGGAAAATATAGCATGGCCCATCCACATGAGCCACAAGGTCTAGGCCTTTATCAACAAGTATGCCATATTATTGCATACCACTTTTTGAATGTACGACCTTACGATGTAGGGAAGGTGATTGGGACCTAAATAAAAAGTGACACTTGGTTATCATGTAGCCTAACCCCCAAGATCATTGCTCATTTACACACTCACAGGAAATCCCACATCTTGACATTTTCCTTTTATCATATGTTTTAGGACATTATGAGAGGGGATAATAAATGGAAATGAGCATATATATAGGGAAAATGGGCTTTAATTCTATAACAAATCTTGCCTAGAGGTTTTTTTTGGTCATACTTGATTTCATTTCTTCTTAAAAGTGACACATTCTCTTCACGCGTCTCACCTCTCATAACCTTCAATTGCCTTTTTTGTAAATTTTAAAGGTTATTTGCATCCATTTTCCTTTTCTTTCTTTTCTTCAGTCATTGTTGTTGTTTAGTATTCATATTTGTTAACCCTTCTAAAATAAAACTAAAATAAAAAAGAGAGAAAAAAAGTAGTGAAAAAGATTAGAAGAAAAAAATCTTAGGCATTCATCAAGAGTAATCTTATTTCCCCGTGGCCTATAAAAGGGCGACAATGACAAATTATGTTGCTTATGGAAAATGTATGCATGGCCATATATGATTTTGAATTCAATTGTCATTTTTCATGATGCATACTGGAAAATGCTGCTTAAGAAAAGAGTTTGTCAGAAATTACATTAAAATTATACACTATTTCTGTGATGCCCTAGCATTGCCATATTCTTGAAAAAATGAGTTTTTGGTTTTTAAACTCAACACGTCACACTTTAAACTCCCCCCTTCCTATAATGAGAAGTATAGAATTACAACATTCAAATTTACCAAACTAGAATACTATAGTGTATCAATGGTAGTAGGGATTCTGTACAAGCCAGATTATACTTAGACTCAACCATTTTGACTCCCTTGTACCAGAAATTATGTGGTCACTATGATAAAGAGGTAGATTGAGGGAAATACCTTATCTTGGTGAACCTTAATACCTATATAGTAATGAAGTATGTTATACACACTAGAATATCTAAGGACATCCATTTCACCAATTGCACTTACATGCACTGAGAGGTTGGTGATAGATTTGTTTAACTTATGAGAGCTAATATTGGAAGATTCTAGTTTTATGAATTACATATAAAAAACATAATCACCCCCATTTCAAAATCCAAGATAGTGTTGAGTAACATCCAAACATTTGACTCCTTGGTAAACCTCCAATTCCAAAACTCAAGATAGCTTTGGAATATTGATGAACTTTCAACCCCTTGGTAAAACCCTTTTCAAAACCCAAGATACATTAAAATGATATCAAAATTTTGACCCCTTGGTAAAACCTTCTTGAAAATCTGAGTTACACCAAGACTTCATGATGTGCTTATCTCAATAAGCCCTTCTTTAAATATCCAAGATAGTGTCAACATACTACTGACTATTTTAGTCCTTGGTAAATCCTTTTAGAAATTCAAGGTAGCACAAAATAGATGTCAAACTTTCAATCCCTAGGTAAAACCTATTTATAAAATGTGAGCTACATAAAGCCTTTATAAGGTATCAATCTCGGTAAATACTTTTTCAAACCCCAAGATAGTGTCAAAATGATTCTTGAATATTTGACTATTGGTAACGAAACATATTTTCAAAACATAATAGGTTGAAGATTCCAATTTATTCATTTCAATGAAAACTTTTTTAGACCAGACTACATCATACATGTATAAGGTATAAATCTTGGTAAACCCAAAATTTTAAAACTCGATTAGGTTGGTGATTCCAATTTCCACCTATTGATATTATCTTTATCAAAACCCAGACTACATCATGTCTACATTCGATATTGATCTCCATGAACAAACTTTAAAAACTTATAAATTGATGGAAGACACATTCTAAATATTCAACCTTATGTTTGGTTTTATAATCCCCCTAGAATATCTAAAACCATGAAATGATTCAATCCCCTTATATGGACTCATATGTCCCATGGATGCTAAGGAGCACAAACTTGTATAGAATCCCAACAATATGTATGCACGACTGATCCTAAAATCATGAATCCCATCTAACTAGAAGTCAAAAATATTCTACAAGTCATGACTTCCTACATATAATAAGAGATGAAACATCTATTGGCCCACAAAAAAATATAAAAATAAGTGCATTCTATTTTACCTGCAAGTAAAATCCCACAAGATGCTAGACTTTACACTTGATGTAAAACTCATAAGAAAATGAAAAGAAATATGAAAACATAAGGATTGGAGTTTACACTATGATTTATATGCAAAACATGTAAAATTGATGATATGTTTTAATTTAGTGGAAAAACAAAAAAAGTCCAAATATATTTCCACCTAAGGGAGGATAAAAGTGAGTAAAGTGTGGCCAAAAATGAATTTGTCAATTTGATTAAGAGTAGGGAAGGTGTTAGGAACCCCACTCTCTCATGAAAGCAATATTTCGATCATAGAATCTCAAGTTTATTAAAAGCACATTTTACATTGATTCAGGGTAAATAAAATGGAGAAAGGGAAAAACATGATTCTTTATTTGTAAATCTTGTAGACTAAAGATGACTGTGGGTTTCCCAATGTCATCTCTAAGATTCTATTATTTTAGTTAGGAGATCTCAATCGCCTCAGGATCTCCCACGATAGAGATACATCCTAGGAAATTGGGATGAAAAGTGTGGGAAATAGAGAGAGAAATTGTAAAGTATATCCAATCACAAGCAAGGGCTATGCTTATTTGAGAAAATCTAACAAAATATAGGAACAAATAGAAAATCAATGAATTCACATTCATCTTGGTTTTACTTGTGTCTTTAGGTTAGTTTCACATTCATACTCCTCATTTTCTACTTTAGAATCAACTTACACCTAGGTTTCATTAGTTTTATGTTGATTTTTAGGATATTAATCTAATTCCTCGATTTCCAGGATAGGTTGGAGCTTCATATCATGTGCACCAACTTAGAATATGGTGGTCCCTTTTTCAATTGATAATTTTCATTGATGGTAACTTCATGAGTGCATGTCCTTCTCCACACGCTAATACCCCCCTCGTGTGGGTCTTCCTCAGTCTAAACTTCCATTAATTCACTTCGTATGTGTACTGATGGAACTCACTCAGTCTGTTCATTAGTTCATGCATTTATTCATATATTCCATTAGTTCGCACCCTACCTTTTCATATGTCCATTGGCCCTCCCCCTATCTACCAATAAAACCCCTATTGAAGGAAGTCCTTCTCTCATCAACTGATGATAGCTATTCTTCCACCCACCTATGATATTATGCATCAATGGAACCCTAGCATCATAAACTTATGAGGCACCTACTCATCAACCGATGAAATTGTTGCTTTGTCAATTGATGACCTTGTAGACCTGTCTACTAATTGAAATCTCCATGAAACAGACCGATGGTGAAACTACATCTCCTTCACTAATAAGAAGTCTAAACATCTCCAAAAATGACCATCATGCACTCATCTACCAATAAGAGTTATGCATTGATGGAATTTCTACCTCCATCCTCTAACGGAAGTTCTTCCATGATAACCAAATGCAATTACCACATTTTGCCTTCTGATGGAAACTCTGAGAGTCATGAGACTCCTAGTCTTCTGATCGTGGTCATCCCGTCACATCCATGGTGACTGATACTTAATTATAGGTGGCTAGGAGAGTTCCAAACCCTACTCCTCCATCTATAAATACATGGCCATGGCCTCAAGAAAAAATATTTAGCATTGATGACACCAGGTTGCCAAAATGATTCCTCATCATAATCCACAATTTCCATAAGAGGTTCCCATAGGTTTAAGACCCATCAACTGACTAAAATTTTGTCTCCGCCAAGGATCCAAGGTCTTGATCTTGAAACAGACATAAATTGTTAACACATTCCATCTTCCATCATCATCCACCTGTTCCACTCTCACAATGGCAAGTCCATGTTGCAAATAAGGAGATTGACAACTTTCATGTTTGAAGAAATATAAAAAGGATGCTCTTGTTGCTTTTACAACACCTCCTTCTCTAGGTTTGAAGAAACACTTCCACAAATCATAGTTCTAATTTCATATTCTATTATGATAATGGATTTCTCTCTCTTTTCCACTATTGTTCTTGTTATTGTTTCCATGTGTGAGTAGTACTCTCTGTAGGGTGCGGGGAGTAGCCCCCTACCCATTTAAATTCATGTTACTACATCTTTTTTTTTTGGAAAATTGGTAAATATATTCCAAAAACCCCCGAGAGAGGGGGATAAAGTACAAGCCACACCCTTACATGTGACTACATGTTACTGCATCTATTCATGTATGTACTAATATATGTTTTAAATCAAGAGCTGTACTCTTACAGTTCTAGTTTGGATGTCTGTTTTGCATGTTTGTTAGATCTTGGTTGTAGAGAACTTTGAACCTAAAATCAAGGATGTCATTTATTTCATGCTAGACCCTTGATGAGAACTTTGGATAGGTATTTTTTGAGGTGATATATGTATGATCTCTAGGTAAGACAATAAGGAGCTTAGAGCGATATATGCATGGTTTTGGTCCTAATGCTGAAACGAGGATTTCTATAGCCTCAACATATGAATGTTCACACTAATTATGATGTAATCAGAGAGTGAATGAGAGGTGGATATGGTAAAACCCATATACCCTATTTTTCATCATTTAATAATCATACCTTAAATGAACCCTTTTATCATTTTTAATCATAGTGTAATCAACAAACAATCACCTTTTGTGTAAAAAATATCAGTTCTTGCTCGTTTATTATTGACATAGTTCCTTAAATATATTGTCTTTTAGGTTTGATCATGAACTATATTATTGTAAGACCCCATGACCTAGCTTTTGGGCTAATCTTGTTTGCTTTTCTTGATGAGATGCTTAAACCTTAATCTAATATCTTTAGACGCTTTAATACCATGTGACAAGTTTGTGTTTTTAGTTTGGTCCAATTTGATTGATGTTTGAGCTATCTTTGCTATTTATGTGCTTATTGTGGACCTACTTGAAATTTACCCATGTCAAGGTGTTATCTTGCAATTTGTCACATGTAGGTTGTACCCTTTGTTCCTTGGAATCTTGAGATAGAGAATGGTACCTTTGGGAGCCTTGTTGTGCTCTGTTTTGATGAGGAGAGAAGTGGTGATATGTTGAGAGTGGTTTCTAGGGTTTGCCTTGATGACCTATGTTCATGTTGACCGTTTGTGTTTTAGGTCTTTTAGCAACCATCCTTAGATCTACTTGGTGTTTTCTCTATGATCATATGAGTTTTGGTTGATGCTTTGAGATCCCTACTATCACATAATGTTGGATCTCTCTCTTGGGTTGCTTGACCTAGGCTTTTGATCTCTTGAAGTGGGTCGCATGGTTTTATGCGACCATGTGCTTTGTGGATGTGTGTTTCATGTGACTGATGGTTATGAGGGACCACACGAGGTCACTTGTTTGCCTATTTTATCATGACCTTAGCGGTTTTCATGGTTTTAGTGGATGCATGTTCGTCCTTTGGTAGATGAGTGTCATGAGAAACCCTAATATCTTGACACCTAACCCCCTTTCATATCTCCCATACTCCTAAGTATATAACACCTCTCCTACACATGCAAGTATATCTTTTAGCCTTCTTATTCCCTCTCCCATCTTATGTTTGGCCCTAGTGTGCTTGGTGGTGAAGAAGAGCTCATCTTTGGTGCTTGGTGGCCAAGATCTCTTGCATGTGGCGATCCAAGCTTGGAGAAGCTCTTCCTTGGTGATCTTTGGTGGTTCCTTGATTATTGGTAAGTGATCCATCTCTTGATCTCATCTTATTAAAGAACCCTACCCCCTTTCTCCTCTTTTGGCCGTAGAATATGGTGTAAACCATGGTGGCTACCTTAAAGATCTTCTCTTTGCAAAAAAAAATAGAGACTATAGTTTGCCATGGTGGTATCTAAGTGAAAAAGATGCTCTCTTATCTCTCCTTTCTCCTTGTTTTGTTCTTTTTGGCCTGGTATTTTGGGTTCACTTGTCTTGCCCGTTAACCTAGGGTTTTCTCTTCTCTTTTCAGGTGGTGACTAGCTTGATCGTGGAGGAGATCAAAGCTAGGGTTTTCTCTTACTTTTAGAGCTTTGCTTGGAGGTGGTGCAACTATCATCTAAGGAAGGTTATATAACTCTTTTCCCTCTTCTATTATCACATTTCAATCCTACATGCAACTAAGTCTAAAATGTAATATCTTGTTGATAATGTTATCTTGATTAGGGTTAAGTTTCTATATTGTTCCTGCATGCACTTGCTTCTTCATCTAAACCCTAATTTCATGTTAGTGATGGAGATGATGGTGGTTTTGCATGCAGCTCAACCTTGTTTCTTATTATTTTGGTTCTTGGTTAAGTTACCTTGTATGAAGTGGTTTTTGGTTCTATTTTGAGGTGCTCGATCTTGGGTTTTCACCCTTCATCTCTTAGGTTTCATGCAGATCATATGAGGTTCTTAATTCTAGGGTTTGAACATGTTTAGTCTCTTATATTTTTCCTTCCTTAGAGTTTCAGTTTTAAGCCGATAACCATATGTTTTGTTCATGATTTTAATGATGGATTTTCTCTAAGATGTCCTTAATGATATGTTTTAGGTGGTTGAAGGCCTAGAGTTGGAGTTTGATCGACCGGATGATCAATTTGGCTTTGGGTCGCATAGAATGTTTTCATGCAGTCGCATAGGTTGATCCTTTTGATTGCTTAAGATTAGCTTGTTTCTTTTAGTCGCATAGATTGGTGGTTCCCTTCGATTATTTGGTTTTGGTCGCTGACCCTAGTGGTGTTTTGGTCATTGAATGGACTGATTCCCTTTGACCATTTGACTTGCATTGATGGCTTGATCGTCGATCTTGGTTGCTGGCTTCGATGGTGCCTTGGTCACTGATCTGCCTTCAAACCTGGTGGAGTCTTCATCAATCATTGGTGTGTGTGGTGGTGATGCTTGGTCATTGGTCCTAGCCATGACCATTAACCAACATGATGTATGCCCATTAGACACCTCATTTCTTTATCTCTTACCCTCTTAAATCAATGGTGTTGCTTGGGCATGTTGATCCGTGATGTGGTGAAGGAAGTGATGCTCGTGGTGGTTGACCCACATGCTCCAAGAATGTGGGAATGTGAGATTCCTAGGGATGGTTGATAATGTTGTGATGTAAACCCTACCCTATTATGGATTGTTATATGGTTGTCTATCTTGTACAATGTGATGGCATATAGTGATGATGCTTTGTTTCTCTCTCCTACTTTATGATCCTAACCATGTAGGTGATGAATATCATAGTTAGTAATCGCTATGGTGATGTATGTGTGATACATGATAATGATGGTGAGCCCTAATGAAGAATAGTGAGATTTGATGATATGACACATGTATTATCTATTTGGGTCTTATGACCTAGTGAAGGCTCAATGCATAGTGTGAGGAGATATCCTCCAGTGATATGGTGAGGGATTGATATCCCATAGTGATGTGATTGAGGGATTGATATCCCATGGTGATGTGATACTAGTGATGGCCTTGTGAACGACAATGCTACAAGTATCATGAGATGATGTGACAAGTTCACACCTTATACATTTTATATATTCTAGAGTTGTATTATGCACTTATCTTTGTAGAGTTTGTTTTGGGTTTTGACGTTGTAACTTGATTGATGCTAAAAGATACCCAATTGGCTAAATTTATCAAGTGAAACCCTAATCATGTAGGTGCCATGTCCATAGATCCATTCCAGTGTCAGTTTTATTGCTGGATGGTAAAACGAGTCATTCCATAGAGCACATATTTTTAATATGAGGGGGTTATAAGTCAAGTATCCCCTTGCGTCCATAATAATAGGTTATGTGATATGGCCATGCGTGAGATGTTCTCCTTATGATATGTGATAGGCAGCAACTTGACTACATTTGATGCCTCTTTTTAAGAGCGGCCATGCGTGAGCCTATTCTTCTAGCACCATGACATGTACCAAGGTGGGATAGGCATTTTATAGGGATGGATATGTGTGAGCCTATCCTTCAACTTGACTATATGTCATTGTTTGGAGTTCAGTGGTATGTCTCTGCGGTGTTTTCTCTTGTACTGACCAAGAGGTGTTGTGTAAGGACTGGGATCCCAGAGGGGAACCACTACCTACTAAAAATTTGAAGAATAGAGCCTCAAATCCAAACACACCAAAAAAGGTATCTTAGAGTGGGTGTAAAATTTTCAAATCTTATTAATGGTATTCAAAACAAGCAAAGTGTAGCAGTAGAATATAAAACATGACTATTATCAATTATCCAAGAGATTACAAAAGCACATCTTAATCTCTCACATAGGGTTTACATGATACAACATAAGGATCCAGATAGAGGGAAATCTAAACAATAAAAACTTTGTCTCCAATCTTTAACTCCTTAAGCTATGTCCATATATTCATGCCATATCATCCAAATCCTTCACCTAGGGGTGGAAACATACCCCAACAAGAAAGGAAAATAGACGACATCATCAAAGGTTGGTATGTGCATACTAAAAAGGAAATTGAGAAATAAATGGAATAAAGGACAACAAAATATACAAGATTTTATAAAAGAGAAAAGGACCACCCAAGTGGGTATCAAAAGATATGATCCACCAAAAGAGATAATTGCCATAAAAATAGAACAATAAAGATTTTGCCATATTAGCACTTATAAATAAAGTAGGGCACACACCCCACAATCATCAATGACAACCTGCATGCATGTGAGAAAAATGTATCCCTAGAACAATATAATAACAAAGTCGTCTAAGTCTTACAAACTTGAAACCTGATAGAGAATGACATACGACCAAACTCCCAATATATAAAAGTGGGCCAAACCTCACAAATTTGAAACCTGGGTATGGGGCCACCTCCATCCCAAAAATAATAGGAGCATACTGCCTCGAGCAGGAAATACACATCTTCCCAAAAACCAATGCAATTATACTACTCTAGTGCTACTGAATCACATAGCATGTTTAATGTAGAGGCAAGTAGAAAGTATAGTCAGATTATACAAAAGTTGCCATCATACTAATAGACAACATAAACATCCACCTTAGAAGTGGGCAAAAGACATCACATGTCATCATATGGATTTACAACATGAATAAATCATAATATAAGAGTCCAAAAGAATATCCATGATCACAAGATCAATAACAATTAGGGTACTTCACATGAAGCATAATTTTCAAAAGAACAAGATAATGTGTAGGATAATGTCCATAGGACTAAGAGAAAGACAATTTAGGTGAATTGCTCAAAAAAATAATAATAGGAGATGCAAACATACCTTATAACAAAATCTAAATAGACCAATGTCACTTATACATCCAAATCTAGGCCTCCAAAGAACCTATGATGCATATATGTAGAATTAGCGGCATGTTTTCATTAATTATTCAAAACCCTAAAAATTACCTTTTTATTATTAGTAAATTAGGTTATCAAAACCAAGCCATGTTTTAGGTTATATTTTTCTGAGTTCAAAACATATTTTATTATATTTTTTGACTTATATATATTTATTTATGAATTTTACAAGTTATTACTTATTTAGATTAATCCATTATAATCACATACTTTCAACATTGGATTTAGGCGACAGAACCAATACCATTAGAAAGCACATTTCTTTTTAAATTTCAGACCATGTTTTATTTTATTTTATTTTTTTGAGTTATAAATAATTAGTTATGGATTTTTGAAAACTGGCCAATCAGAAAATACCACGTAATCAGAGAAATTGCAAAAAATAGAGGGAGAAAGAGAGGGAAAGAGAGGGGCTGACCAATAGCATGCAACCAAGTCACTCGGTCAAGGGTCCACCTTGACCTCGCCCAAAATATAGGAAAACATGGACAAAAGACCATTATGCCCTTTAGCACAAAAACGAAGAAAGGAAAAATGAGAAGGGTGGATAAGTAAAAACACTGGGGATCATCTTCCCCGCTCTCTTCTTACACCATAGTTGCTTGCTGCAGAAACAACTCATGTGAAAAAATTGAGCAAAAACCAATCTTCACAAATCAAAGCCAGAACGAACCTAGAATTAGTCAGGGTTAGTTCAGGCGCTTGTGCCGAAGTCGATGAAGGAGAATTCACAATGGTAGACTGTGAGAACCTCAACATGGCGTATGAATCCCAAAATTGTGGAAGAAAAGGGGAAACTCAAGTTACCTTGAATCATAGGAAAACAAAGGCAGTTATGACTTTAGACGACACCCACAAAGACCCCTGGGCGCTCAACAAGTCACCCGAGAACCAGAAACATGGTTGGGATCCCATGGTGGCACCAAGGAACATGCGGTAGAATGATCATTTTGATATAAGTTGCTTAGGGCTAAAGGAGATGAAACCAAGACTACAGGTTGACTTCTAATGATCCGAGGAAGGCTTGAGACTAATTCCCTTATGGTCTGAAGGTCAGAAGTGCCAAGAAGAGGAGTATAAAGAGCAGGACAGAGGAGGAACAAGGAAACAAGTATGGTGGGTATGGATTTGGGACTAGGTCATAAAATTACAATACTTATAGGGTCCATCAATGTGGAAAGGTGAGGGGAACACAGAGGTGAAGAAAGAGGAGGAAAATGAAGAGGGGAGAGGGAGAGAGCCCCAAGAGAAAATCATGATTGAGGTCTTTGCATGGTACACATTGAGCCGAACTCCTACCAAAGGTGGGAGATGAGCCGAGAACCGTCCAGTCAAAAAATTAGAGGGTCGAGATCAAACTCGAAAACTTAAGGAAAACTAGTTTCTAAATCATAGCGTGATAAGGAAATTGAGAAAACAATATGTATTTAAATAATGTTTGATTAAGTTTCTTTACTAAGAAAATTGAGGGTCCAAACATAGTCCTATTAATATGAAACTTTGCACCTAGGATAATTAAGGCATACAAATTTTGATTTTGATAATAGATTTACCTTTTGGGAACTTTTGATGTATTAAATAAACCAAATCCTTTTTTTTCTCTCCTCTTGCATTAATGATTCTAGGATTCTCCAAAAATAATGAAACTTAACCCATAAGTCATATTAACTGTGTTGGATAAAAATTTGCCATTAATTTTACATGTTGGAGTTGTTCATATAATTATTTAATATTTTGAAGGCTCTACACACTTTCTCTCTCATGATTTCATGTTTTAATCAAACATCTTCCAAACTAGATGAAAATTCACCCAAAGGCTATATTTATTATGTATATTACAAATCTAGTATTATTTTTCTCTTTTGAAGTCATTTAATATTTTATTTGATATTTTGGGGAAATCACTGATCTTCTATATCCAAAATAAATTAAACTAATTCTTATTATGTGAATAATGTAAAACTTGACTCCCAAGGCAATTGGGACCCAAGAAACATGATTGTTAACTTAGATTCCACTTTTGAGATTTCTTTTAACGAGTTATGTCACAATTAATATTTTTGGCTCATTATTATTATTACTACCATTATTCATCCAATTATGCTTCATCCTTTCATATTACCACCAAAGGAATTGTGTAAGATTATTTTGCACGAGATATTACAAAACCTCCATCATGTGACATATTTTATGTGTCCATTAATGGCCTAAGATTAATGTGAGAACATTAGGTTACATTAGGGTGATTTATACATGCATTAACACAATAGGGTTATACCAAACATCTTTTAAGTCTAACCTTAACCTTGTTTGGCTACGTCCAAAGGATCAAACTTCTAGGGTGTGGTTTAAGATTCTGTATGTTACATTTTGGGGAGGTCGTGGATTCCAGATCTTCATAGACCTTGTAGGCACTAAATTTGACTTAGAAGTGTTCGGTTGTATTTGAGTGGTATGATAGAAATCCTCAGGGCATAATAAAATACATAATACATCTGTTGTGTATTTGCTTAGGGTCAAAATATGCTTCACATTAGATGACCCCTTTATCTTATATTTGCATTGATTCCTTGAATTATAATGTGGTAAGAGAAATCAACTGTTATACATGTCCTTCATATTCCTTGTTAGTATATTAATTGATCTACTGCTCAGTGGTAATTGCCTTATTTGCTTAACATGTGTTATACGTGAATACATGTCATTGAGCTGAATCTGCCTAAAATGTTTAATTTTCTATGTATAATCTACCTATGGGATTAATAGAGACATTCTTTCCCCCTCTCCCATGCTTGTGGCGGAGGCCGAACGCCCGGGAGGGTGGTAAATCAAGGTGGCAGTTGTGATTCGAACCCGGGTCCCTTTGTTAGGGGACACCGTTCTTGACCACTCGAGTCACTCCTTGTTGGCCTAGATAATCTACCTATGCTTTAATAGATGTTGGCGGAGAGTTATATATCTCGTTGGGACATTTGATCTCACCCCATGGGTTTCCACATATTTTAGGTGGTCGAGCACGAAGAGGTAGAGATCATGTTGTTGAGGCTAAGCAATAATAGGAGCACTAGCTAGTAAAGGTTGGATAAGTTGCTTGTGTTTTGTAGTAGAGTCCTATCTGTCATCCCTGTACTCTTGGGTCCTTAGGGGATTTTTGTAGTTGTTGTATAAAGAGACAATGTTTTGTCTATATGCCTTTATTATATAGATATGATATGCATGTATATGAATAGGTTATCATATGTAACAGGTCGTGGCCTTAAGCTAATGAAAGATGTGATGTAATAATCTTTGACATGATATATATAATACATGTGACCTTTATGGACTAGGTGTGATGTATTTCTATTTGTATTGGACATGTGAATCTCTTTTAATTTATCTTATTTTATGGTAATCTGGTCGTTAGTGATAATTTCATAGTTTGTTTTGAGTAATCTTGCTTTTGTGTGGTGACGGGCGTCACAGTTTAAGGTTGGTATATGTTATGGTTACTTCTACTTATGGAGAGGAAGAAGAGAAGAGAATATGGCTGGAGAACATGATAAACATGTTGCCAAGAGCAATGTTGCCATACTAGATGGTGGTGCTAGGAGGCAGGAGAAGGTGGATGTTGTGCCTGAGATGCCCCAGTTTGACCTTGTTGTAGTAGCCAATCTCGCTTTTCAGTCCATATTTGGACAGTTCATGGCTACGATGACACAAATGCAAACAGAATGCCCCCACCCCAAGCAAGAGTTGCAGTCCCCAATTTGGAATCCATAGGTTCTGGGAAGACCTTTGAGAGGCTGAGACGTGTAGGGGTGGTGGAGTACGCGAGTACAAAAAATCTAGCGGATTTTAGTTGAATGAGTTGGAGATGGCCTTCAAGATCCGCAACATCTCTGAGGAGGATAAGGTGAAACATGTTGTGTATATGTGAAAGGGGAGTGCTAGCCCTTGGTGGACCATTTAGGAGGAGAAAAGGCCAAATGTTGTGATTAGTTGGGAAGAGTTCTGACGGGAGTTAGTGAGTCGATACATTTTAGATACCTATCTTGATGAGAAGGTCAACCAGTTTGAGAAGATCAGGAAGGAATCCATGTCAATTAATGAGTACGAAGCTAAGTTTAGGAGCTTCTGTAGTTTTGTCTGCATATGGCAGCAACGGACAAGAAGAGGATCAAACGATTCAATAAGGGTTTGAGTATGGAGCTAATGACTCCAGTGTCATCTCTAGAGAATTGAAAGAAGTTTGCCACATTTTTGGAGTTAGTCAGAAGAGTGGAACGATCATTTGTGGAGAAGCATGAGATGAAGGCCAAGAAGAGGCTTGTTGAGTATCAGGGACAATCGTCTAGAGGCTTTAAGAAGCCTAGGTTTTTAGTGTCGTCATCATGGCACAGATCAGTGAGTTGGTCTCAGTGGTCACCAATCAGAGGCAGAGGCCATAATTTTCTACTGATAGGAGCCCATAGTGTTGCATTAATATCAGTGATAGGGCCATCTAGGCCATGGTATGAGAGCAAAACTTGTTACAAGTGTGGACAGATCAGGCATACAAGACTGTATTGCCTAGTTAGAGATAAGGAAGTTACCCAATAGTCGTGGAAGAGCCAGCAAGGGTCACAAAAATGTCAACAATTTAGTAGTGGCAGAGGACATGGACATGCGTCGCAAGATGGTTCTTTTAGACAAGCCAGTAGAAGAAGGGGGTAAAAATAGGCAATGAATCGATTCCACACGATGATTCATCTAGAAATAGTATTAAATCCACGAGTTGTGATAGGTCAGATGGAGTTATTTCATTTTGATTTGTCTTCTTCTTGCTTTATATCTATTTTGGTACTCGTGTGCTACACACTCTTTTGTCACTCGAAAAGTGATTGCTAGTTGTTACTTGCATGTTAGTCGTAGATGTGATAGCCTTCGTTTAGGAACCCTGTTGGTTGGTTCCGCAGAGTTGGGAGAGGTGTGTCCTTCATGTGCCCTTTCTTTTTTAGGACATAGCATTCAAGTGGACCTCATACCACTTGACATGCATGGATTTGATGTGATCCTTGGAATGGAAACCTTGGAGAAGTATCGAGAGGTTTTGGACTATAGTTCCAAGATAGCGACATTTTTCGATGGTGTTAATGTGTCATTTAACACTTACAATCACTAAGATAACTATCCTAGAGTTTAATCCATTTTCAACTTTCCAATTAAGGCTAGTATAGAAAGGGTCAATCCCACAAGACAACTTTTTAAGATTGTTTCTTTTTATCCCAATTGTTTTGAAGAACTTGTTATTTATTTTTGGTATTTTTTTAAGATTTGGAATAGAAAGTAAAAGTCGAGTTTTGGGGGTTGATGATCAACACTAAGGAAAGAAATGCAAGTATGGAATGCACTTAACAAGAATGTAAATTTGCCCTATCATAAGGAAAATTAAGATTGTTGTTAGCACAAGAAAAAAACTATTATGAATGAAAAGACTATAGAGAAAGCAAAAGCAAGCGATGATTGGATCAAGAGATGAGAATCGAGGCTTTAGGGGTTTTCACCACCTTATCCTAGGAAAAAATAAACTAATCCTTTAAAAACGATGGATTCGAGGAAGGCAAGTGAATTAATAAAAATCCACTAAAGATGGACTCCACATGAGCCCATTAGTCTTAGTGCTCATGCTTCTTAGTTCATCATCCTAAAAGAAGAAGATCCACAGTCATTTCAAAACTTCTATGTGATTGGGTTTGTTGTTCTAAATCTGAACTTCCATAGTAATATCCATTTAGATTGACTTTTGATCAAATCAATTAATTACTTTGATAGATCAATTAGTTATCAAACCCAAAAGCCATCTAGAATCATTTTAAGGAAAAGTCGATAAATCCATGGCTAAGGGGTTATTCCCCTTGCCTCAATAGAGAACTACTCACTCATGGTGAAGGAGTAAAGAGAGACAAAGGGAGGAAGTGATCTAGCCATCTTCGAGTCTTACGAATACTGATCCCTGATTAGAGACAATGAAGATGGTTGCCACTTCCTACCTTGCTCGATTGCTCAAGAGAGGGGAGGAGGAGAAAGGAAAGTACTAGATCTAAACACAACGAAATAACAGAATAACATGTAACCAAATTGCAAGGCTATTTTATTTCAGTACTAGAAGAATATAAGAAAGTTGGCTCCAGAATGCTAATACAAGAAAACCCGAGATGCCTCAGGAGGAGGAAATGCCCCTCCTTTTATAGGAGAGGGGGGCTATTTTACAATTAGGGTGAAGGGTTTTGAGGTTGGAGGCTGGCTTCTTGGCTATATGTGTGCCGCCAACCGACTGGTTCAGAAGTGAATCGATCGGCTGGATGCTGGTGGACGGTGACTGCCAAGCCTAATTAGGATGGTGGCACAATCAAAACATCTTGGTGTGTTTCTTCCCATCAATAGGGCTTGGGCTGAGCGTTTGGATTAGGAATCGGGCGATCTGGCCGGTCGTCTGGTTAAGAGCAATGATCAATGCTAGAATGAAAAATGAGCGGTTGAACAACTGAGACGATTGGGTTGTGATAGTGAGACGATCCGTTGGTGATGTGAGACGATCGGTTCAAGTTCTAAAACTGCAATAAAATGCACAAGATTGTCAGATTTCTGATAAAAATGAGAAAATATTAATTTGTGCAATTTCAAGAGATGAATTGAGTATTTCTATGTGACAAGCTTAATAATTTGTAGAAAAGAAGTGCTGAAATAGCACTCATCAAAATACCCCATACTTACTGTTTTGCTTGTCCTCAATAAATTGAAAAATTATAATGATTCAAAGATTTTGGAAATCAAGTTCATCCTCCCTAGATTAGCAATTCATGTATCCTTTTCATGGCCAAGCGACCCATCTCCTAGAACCACAAATTGCAAGCACTATATTTCTTAAGAAAACATTTTCATAACTTAATTTTTTTAAACTTATACTTTGTAAAGACAGTCTTGATCTAACTTGCACTTCGACACTCAATTTTTCTATATTATGTTTTTTCTTTTTTTTTCATTGGGTTGATTGTTGGACAGGAATAGAGAAATTTGAGGTGTGGTGGAAGAATTCCTCCTCTATTCGACTTGGGATATAATTTTTATGGACTTGTGATTACATTGACCACATTTTTTTTGTGTGCTCTTTTTTTTGGAATCTTTTAATGGTACACCCCTTTGTGGGGTATGGAAGAAGGGCATGACGTGTGATTTATTTTCCCCGTGCAATAAAGAACTTTTTTAGTGTTGTTGCATAATATAGAAAAGACATGTAGCTACATTATATTAGAGTAAAAAGAATAAGTTAATCTAATGCAAAAATAAGAAAATTTGCATTTGATTCTATTTGATACTCTAAGGTTTGCCATAATTTCCAAGAATTACTTTCATGATCACAAGGAACTTGATATTTCAAAATTTTTGAATAATTTTGAGAATGCAATTGTTTTGACAAATTTCATTTTTGCAGATAAAATACAACATTCGGTCGACTAGATAAAGGCCTATGTTTGAAAGAAAAATAGTGCAATACAAAATAAAATGCAAAAATAAATGCTAAAAAGGGAAGATAGAGGGTGGATCATGTACCACCCACCCCACCCCAGACTTAGAAATTTTCTCGGCCCGAGCAAACTCTTAGAACGAGATGGAGGGAAGATTTACTGCAATGGAGGGTGCTACTAGTGGGAGTAGTAGTAGTTTCCCCAATAGGGAGAATCAGGACCTAGATAACTATGTTGTGCCTTGTACTCCTCATATGATGGTCGAGTAGGGGCATAGTGACCACAGTCTATATGCCAAGACTCCTGCAAACACTGCATCAGGTACATGTGATTGAGCTGGTGGCCCTGTCTCTGCTGATCTCGCTGAATCTCATCCAGCTGAGTCTGGACCTCATAGAAGTCGCAGGGGCTAGTGTCGTCATCTGCTCATCACCTAGTGCAACATCTGGAAGGTGGTGGTGGTGGTCCAACATCCTCATTGTGAGCCTCTAAAGAGAGGCTCCTCCTGTGAGGCTGTGGCTCGAGGATGGTGTCTGGGTCTGGATGCTCCAGATTGAATCTCTGTATATGGCCTGGTAGATCAGTTAACTTGTAGACGTAGTTTGCTGCCACAAACCGTGAATGTAACAAGAGTTGGAGGACCACCTGAGTGTCTTTAAACAAAAGGTAATAAACGCCCTCGATGTCCAAACAGATAAACCTACTATTCTTCAAATGCTAAGTGTTGATGAGGTGATTTTTGAGCTCAAGCGGAGGAAAGGCGATGTGCGTGTAGCCCAAAAAGATTGTGATTTGGGTGACATAGTGGCCGATACGAAAAGAATAGGAAGTGGCTCAGTTGGCTTGGGTACCAAAGTGCTCAATAATAGCATTGCCCTAGTTAAAAGGCTCTTCATGTAAAAGACACCAGAGAACATAAAGTTCTACCTGAGTGATTGCTCCCTGAGTACCTTCCGACTGAAGATGGCGCAGGCTAAGATGCGGTGAAGGTAACGGACCACCAGGTTGTGGATGCAAGAGGCCTTGGGCCCATTAGGAAGATGGGGTAGAAGCCCAATGATCTCAGCCCAAAACTTGTTTCTGTCATAATTGTCTGGGTAGGAGTCATGAGAATGTGCCATACATCATTCTGTCCAATAATCATCTCTGCCATAAAGGATAAAAGAAGTGATTTTCCAGGCAGAAGACTCCAGATTTTCCCCAAAATCTGGAATTTGCAACTCGAGTTTCCAAAAGAACAGTGTAACCTGCGGAAAGTGCTCAAAAACTTGAGGGTAATATCATAGTATATAGAGGTGACATGGTAGGGAAAGATAAGGATGTGGTTTCTGTATAGGATAGTGTCGGTAGCGTCGCGGATTCCCAAATCATCCAGGGTTGTGCCGCACGCCCAACGGGGAAGGGAAACACTAATTGCGTACATCTCCTCATAACGCTGACAGTGCTCGGCACTAGTGAACTGGTCATAGCTACCTGGAATGGGAGCTATACGGGGTGAACGGGCATGGTGGAGTCTGGATCATTGGTAGCCTTCTAAGTGCCCTCCATCTCGCGGAGAAGCTCATCCGCCTCATTGATGTCACAGCGCATATCTTTAGCCAACTCGGTTGAAGACTCGCTAGTAGGGGAGGGCATGCATAATTGGATTCCGGATGAGAATTGGAATGGCGAGGAGGGTTCCTGGAAGAGGATGCAGGGGCCTTGCCCTTGCCCTTGTGGAAGCGGCTGAACATGACTTCTACAGAGACAAGTCGGTCGGTTGAGCAAGTAAACTGATCGTCTGACTGATGAAATGAGCATTTCGGTAATCTGAGACGGGCGGCTGGTAAACCGAAGCAGTCGGCTGAGTCTGGATTTGAGCACTCGGCAGAGCAAGCTGACATCTAACTTGTTGAGAAAAAAGGGTGGTGGTGATATAGAGCTTGTCGGTCGGCTGGCATGCGAGACGGGTGGCGTCGCAGCCAGGCGGGTGGTTGAACAGATCTAGAACAACAACTGTGATGGTGCGACTGAGCAACTGCGTCGAGCGGTGAGCTTAAGGCCCGAGCGGCAGAAACGGCTAGACATCTGGCTGAGGACTAGGCCAGTTGTCCAAAGAAGCAGAAACGACACACGAAAACTGTGATGGTGCGGCCGAGCAGCTGCATCGAGCGGTGAGCGGAAGGCCCAAGCGGCAGAAATGGCTAGACGTCCGGCTGAGGACCAGGTCGGTCGTCCGAAGAGGTGGAAACGACACACGGAGCGGTGGCAAGTTCGAGCGATCGAGTGAAAGAGAGGTTGGCGGCTAGGGTAAGTGAGGAGATGGGAGAGTGGTCTTGCGTTGGGTGTGTTATATAGAATAATGGAGCAACAAGACGATCGGTTGGGTACCCAGTCGATCGGCTAGTCTGCCTTGGGTGTCGGACAGAAGAAAGCAAAGGGTGGCGGCTGCATGAAAGTATTGCGGATTGGTCGGGGAGCGAGCCAAGTGGCTGGATGCCTAGCCGATTGTTTGAGATGTCGAGGCATCCCAAAATCACGCTCGAGCCAAGCGGCTGGTGGTGGTAACCGGTCGGTTCGATAATAGATAAGAAGGAAAACAAAACGTAAAAAGAAAAAGAAAAGAGACGAAAAAAAGATAGAACACGAAGGGAAGATAGTGTGGGGTTGCCTCCCAACTAGTGCCTTATTTTACGTCATGGCTCGACAAGGATCAGATTATTTAGATTCCGGGGAAATTGTAGGGTCAATTAGGTTCAGGTCTTCCAAGGGTGGATATTTGTTGAGTCTGAGGCGACGACATCTTTAGTAGTGATGTATCTTTTAAGACGGTGTCCATTGACCTGAAATTCACCCAAAACTTTATCCCAAAGAAGAAAAACACTGTGTGGATACACACACTTTACAATGTAAGGGCCATACCATCTCGACTTGAGTTTTCTAGGGAAAAGTCATAATCTTGAGTTAAAAACTAAAACTCGATCCCCTTCTCTAATGTCTTTGCGTTTTATATGACCGTCATGCACATTTTGGTTCGGTCTTTGTAGATTCTTGCATTTTCATAAGCACTCATCCTAAGAGCATCAAGCTCATTCATTTGGAGAAAATGTTTCTCTCCAGCCCTGGAAAGGTCAAAATTCAAACTTTTGGTGGCCCAACTGTCTTTGTGCTCTAGTTCTATTGGTAAGTGACATGACTTACCATAGATCAGTCTGAAAGGGATGGTACCAATGGGTGTTTTATAGGTAGTACGACATGCCCACAGAGCGTCATTGATTTTGAATGCCCAATCTTTCCTAGTGCATCCAACAATTTTTTTCTAAAATTGATTTGATATGTTCGTTGGATACTTCAACTTGCCCACTGGTCTGAGGATGGTAAGGAGTGGTGACTTTTTGGTAAACTCCATATTTTTTCAAAAGAGCCTCAAAACTTTTCTCCAAAAAATGGGATCCCCCGTCAGAAATGACGCTGCGAGGGACTCCAAATCCAGGAAAAATTATATCTTTAAAGAGTTTCTTAACAGGTTTAGAATCATAGGTTTTAGTGGGTATGGCTTCAACCCACTTTGACACATAATTGACTACAACTAAAATGTAAGCAAACCCATAAGAAGAAGGAAATGGGCCCATGTAGTCGATCCCCCAAACATCAAATATTTCTAATTCCTGCCAAGAGGTGAGAAGCATTTGGTCACACTTGGAAATGTTACCCGTCCTTTGGCATTGGTCACATGAGAGCACATAACCATATGAGTCTTTGAAGATGGTGGGCCAAAAGAATACACATTGTAGAACTTTTCTAGCTATTTTTTTTGGGAACTCATATGACCACCATAGGGGCCAAAATGACATTGTTCCAAGATGGCGATGCTTTCTTCGTGGGAAACACAACGATGATATAGACCATCGGCACAAAGTCTAAAAAGATAAGGTTCATCCCAATAATAATTTTCGACGTCATGTAAAAATTTAGCTTTAGAGTGTCCCTTATACTTGGGATGTAATACACCTACAACTAAATAGTTCACGAAATCAACAAACCAAGAGAATTGGGAGTCTACCTTAAGCAATTGGTCATTGGGTAAGGATTCATTTATGAGGTTGTCATCAGTGGGGCTATAGCTAAGTCGACTTAGGTGATCATCCGTGACATTTTCATAACCCCTCTTGTCTAAGATTTCTAGGTCAAATTCCTACAATAACAAAATCCATCTTATGAGTCTGTGCTTGGCATCTTTCTTGGTCATGAGGTAGCGAATGGCTGCATGGTCAGTGTAAACAAAAACCTTTGAACCAACAAGATATGAGTGAAATTTATCGAATGCATAGACAATGGCTAGCATTTCTTTTTCGGTGACTATGTAATTTCACCGAGCTTCATCTAAGGTCTTGGATGCATAATAAATGACGTGGTGTTTCTTGTCAATTCTTTGTCCTAAAATGGCACCTACAACAAAATCACTAGCATCGCACATGATTTCAAAGGATAAGGCCCAGTCAGGAGCACGGATGATAGGAGTGGTGGTGAGAGCATTTTTCAAACATAGAAAGCTCTCCATGCATGCCTTATCAAAATGGAAACACACATCCTTTTGAAGAAGATTGGTGAGAGGTTTTGTGATTTTGGAAAAATCAAGGATGAATCGTCGATAGAACCTGGCATGTCCTAAGAAGGCTCGGATGTCTTTGACTGAGGTTGGGGGAGGCAGCTTGGTGATGACCTCAATCTTAGCTTGGTCTACTCCAATGCCCTGGTTGCTCACCTTATGGCCTAGAACAATACCCTCCTTGACCATGAAGTGACACTTCTCCCAATTAAGGACTAAATGTTACTCAATACATCTATCAAGGATAAGAGAGAGGTTTTGAAGGCAGGAATCAAAACTGTCTCCATAGAAGGAGAAATCGTCCATGAACACTTCCATGGCAGTTTCAGTTAACCCTGAAAAAATAACAGACATACATCTTTGAAAAGTGGTCGGTGCATTGCACAGGCCAAAGTGCATTCGTCTAAAGGCGTATGTACCAAAAGGGCATATGAAAGTACTCTTCTCTTGATCTTCAGGGTGGATGGGAATATGATAAAAACTTGAGTAGCCATCTAGATAACAAAAGTATTGTTGATGGGATAAATGTTCAAGAACTTGATCTAAGAAGGGAAGAGGGAAGTGATCTTTCCTAGTAGCTTTGTTGAGCTTCCTGTAGTCAATGCACATTCTCCATCCTATGACTGTGTGAGTGGGAATGAGTTCATTCTTATCATTATGAATGATAGTAGTTCCTCCCTTTTTGGGAACAACTTGAATTGGGCTGACCCATGGGGAGTCAGAGATGGCATAGATGATTCCTGTAGTCAAAAGTTTGATCACCTCTAGACGGAATACTTCCTTCATATTTGGGTTGAGTTTTCATTGTGGATATCAAGAAGGTTTGTGGTCTTCTATCATAGGGATTTTGTGGACGTAGATGGATTTATCTATTCCAACTAAGTCTGTCATTTTGTACCCCAAGACAACTCCTTTTTTCCTAAGTTCACCCATAAGTTTGTTTTCTTGTTCGAGTGGAAGGGAAGAGTTTATAATGACCGGGCACAGTTCTAGCTCATCAAGAAAAACATATTTAAAACATATGGGGAGAGTCTTCATTTCTGGGGCCTTTGGTGGTTCAGGTTTATCTTTTATGGTGGAGATCATTTTAAGGTCCTCATTCACAACACATGGCATTTCCTCGAAGTTATCCAAATGAATTTTGAGTTGATTTAATGATTCATTGTCAAAATCACATTCAGTGGGGATAGTGAGGGTGGTACGTAGGGGGTCATCAACTAATTCCCATTCTTGCCTTAGTTGGGATAATTCATCAATGCAATCAAGGAGGTAGACTTCTTCCTCTAGACTAGGTCCCCTCATGCTTTCAAACACCACAAACTCAAAGTTTAACTTCTCTAGCCTTAACAAAATGGTGCCAGCCTCGACATCAATTAAGGCACGAGCGTTGGCTAAGAAGGGACGTCCGGAAATGAGAGGGTAGCATAAATCTTCCTTTATGTCCATGATCACAAGATCACAAGGGACATATGCATCATTTCCAACTTTAACTGGAATGTCTTATATGATTCCTATGGGTTTGGTTGTGGATGAGTCTGCTAGTTGGATGGTCATGGCTGTGGGTAACATTTCATTGAATCCTAGTCTTTTTCAAAGTCTATAAGGCATGATGGATATACTGGATCCTAAATCTACTAACCCTTTTCTACAAGCATTGTCACCGAAGTAGCATCCTATTCCAAAAGAACTTGTATCCTTTTGTTTTTTAGGCATCTTACTTAGGATAATGTCTGAAGTGGTCCTAGCAAGTTTAACAGTCTCATATTCTTTAGTAACATACTTCCTAGTCAAGAGAGATTTCATGTACCTGGACCACGGGGAATGTCACCCAAAGCATCAAGGAAGGGAATGTCAACATGTATTTTCTTCATAGCATCCCTAAATTTCATGAAACGGGCATCAAGTCTTGTTTGTTTGAGGCGAGCTGGGTAGGGAGGTCGGGGTTTGTAGATTGGTTCATCATCTTCTGCTTGAGGGGTTTCGGGGGTGGGGGTGGATGGTTTGAATGTAGCTTCAAGCTCGACAACGACCATGTCCTCATCCTCGAATTCTAGAGGTGGGTCTGGAGATTTTTCAGGAGGTGGAGGAGTTTGCACTTTTCCCGAATGAGTAGAGACAACCTTGAGTTGTTTGGGATGTTTGGGGTTGTTTTCAGGCTTCCCTGCAAAGTTTCTGTTGGGCAAACATACGAGCTAGTTGGGCGTCCGTCACCTTTTGATGAGCTTGTTGAGCAACGATGATTTGCTCCAAGGCAACTATCCTTTCATCTGATAAAGGGGTGGTGGTAGGGACATTTGGTTGAGGGGGTGTTTGATTGTGGTTTTGAGGAGGAAGGTTTAAGTTTTGAAATTGTTGTTCTTGATATGGTGGTCGGCTTAAATAATTTCCTTGGTAATTTCCTTGGTTTCCAAAGTTCCTTTGATTGTTGTATGGGAATCCAGGTGGTGGTCAATTGTTACCTTGAGGGTAGGGAGGCCTTTGTTGGGTTTGGAGTTGGCTAGAGTTCTCGACACCAGAAGGGTTCCCATATTGAAAACTAGGGTGGTTTCTAGTTTGGTTGGGATTATAGTAACCTTGGCCAGGTATGGTATGGATTGAATTTAGGTCCTCTGGTTGTTGTCCTATTTCAGGTTGCATGGGCATGTTGTAGAGATATTGACAATGGATGGTTGTATGGTCGTATCCTTGACAAATACCACAAAGAGAATCCATGGCTTTTAGTTTTTGGGGTGACTCCCTAAGAGTGACCAAGGATGACTCTAACTGATCTTGCTTTAAGGCAATTAATTTGAGGCTTTCAGCTATGCTTTGGATATCATTATTAACTTTGCCTTGGCTACCTTAAGGATTCCACCAATTCCTCTTCTAGCCCTTGTTTTGGAAGCCCGTTTGACTACTTCCCATGCGCTAGTCAAACTTTGATGCATGAAATTTCCTCCATATGAGGAATCGAGAAAAAATTTGGTGTCATCATCAACACCACGATAGAAGATCTCTATGAGTTGGGCTTGAGAGATATCATGGTGGGGGCACTTCCTAAGTAAGTCTTTGAACCTTTTCCAGACTTCTCCTAAAGACTCTCCTGGGGACATGGAAAAGTGAGTTATTTGACCCCTAAGTTTGTAGGTGAGAGACGGGGGGTAATTTTTTTCAAGAAACTTGCTTTGTAGAACTTCCCAAGTTGTGACATGGTCTTCTCTCTCCATAGTGTTGTACCAGCTACTAGCTTGGATGGAGAGGGAATACTTGAACAACCTAAGGCAGATGCCATCTTTCAGAGACACCAGGAAGTTTGTTCAGAGAGTAAAGGTCAATGAACCTTTGGAGATGATCTTGGAAACTTTCACCATTGTTGCCTGAGAAGGGGTTGGCTGGCATCATGGTGATCCATTGTGTTTGGATCTCAAATTGTGGAGAAATGATGTCAGGAGGTATGTCTGGATGTTGTGCATAGGCAGTTTTTGGAACAAAAAAATCTTTTGATTGTTTTTGCCTTTCGGCTTCCGTCCTATCGACTTCTATGGCTTCTTGTTCAGCCCTATAGGCTGCTCATAAAGAGGCTTCTCTTTCCGCTTGTTCGGCTTGGATGAGCTCTCTTTGAGCTGAGAGAGCTTGGTCAATTCTACGAGTGATTTCTTCTTCATTCATTCTTGCTAGATTTTGACAGTTTAAACAATAAAAAGTCTTTTCTATTTCCAGATCAAACGATTGAGAATCAATGCTCGGGCGTCACATGCACAAATGAAGCAGTTAATCGTGTGTAGAAAAAACAGACTACCGGAATGGAAACTCATCATAAGGAGGAGTAGCACTTCCAGAATGTTACTCGGAAGGCATAAAAAAGGAAAAAAAAGTTTTTCAAAAATTTTGGGGTTCGAAGAAACAAATCTGTTGTCCCCGACAATGGCACTAATTTTTTAATGCGCCGTTTAGCACTTACAATCACTAAGATAATTATCCTAGAGTTTAATCCTTTTTAAACTTTCCAATTAAGGCTAGTATAGAAAGGGTCGATCCCACATGACAACTTTTTAAGATTGTTTCTTTTTATCCCAATTGTTTTGAAGAAGTTGTTATTTGTTTTTGGTATTTTTTAGATTTGGAACAGAAAGTAAAAGTTGAGTTTTGGGTGTTGATGATCAACACTAAGGAAAGAAATGCAAGTATGGAATGCACTTAATAAGAATGTAAATTTTCCCTGTCACAAGGAAAATTAAGATTGTTGTTAGAACAATAAAAAAACTATAATGAATGAAAAGACTATAGAGAAAGCAAAAGCAAGCGGTGATTGGATCAAGAGATGAGAATCGAGGCTTTAAGGGTTTTCACCACCTTAGCCTAGGCAAAAATAAACTAATCCTTTAAAAATGATGGATTCAAGGAAGGCAAGTGAATTAATAAAAATCCACTAAAGATGGACTCCACATGAGCCCATTGGTCTTGGTGCTCATGCTTCTTAGTTCTTCATCCTACAAGAAGAAGATCCACAGTCATTTCAAAACTTCTATGTGATTGGGTTTGTTGTTCTAAATCTGAACTTCCACGGTCATATCCATCCAGATTAACTTTTGATCAAATCAATTAATTACTTTGATAGATCAATTAGTTATCAAACCCAAAAGCCATCTAGAATCGTTTTTTTAAGGAAAAGTCAATAAAGCCATGGCTAAGGGATTATTCCCCTTGCCTCTATAGAGAACTACTCACTCATGGCGAAGGTGCAAAGAGAGATGGAGGGAGGAAGTGATCTAGCCATCTTCGAGTCTTACGACTACTGATCCCCGATTAGAGACAATGAAGATGGCTGCCTCTTCCTACCTTGCTCGATTTCTCAAGAGAGGGGAGGAGGAGAAAGGAAAATACTAGATCTAAACACAACGGAATAACAGAATAACATGTAACAAAATTGCAAGGCTACTTTATTTCAACACTAGAAGAATACAAGAAAGTTTGCTCCAGAATGCTAATACAAGAAAACTCGAGATGCCTCAAGAGGAGGAAATGCCCCTCCTTTTATAGGAGAGGGGGGCACTTTTACAATTAGGGTGAAGGGTTTTGAGGTTTGTGGTTGGCTTCTTGGCTGTCTGCACGCTGCCAACTAACCGTTTCAGAAGTGAACCGATCAGATGGATGTTGGTGGATGGCGGCTGCCAAGCGATCGGCTGCCAACCCTGATTAGGGTGGCGGCACAGTCAAAACATCTTGGTGTGTATCTTCCCATCAATAGGGCTTGGGCCAAGCATTTGGACTAGGAATCGGGCGATCTGGATGGTCATCAGGTCAAGAGCAATGATCAACGCTAGAATGCAAAATGAGCTGTTGAACAACTGAGATGATTGGGTTGTGATAGTGAGATGATCTGTTGGTGATGTCATACGATCGGATCAAGTTCTAAAACTACAATAAAATGCACAAGATTGTCAGATTTATGATAAAAATGAGAAAATATTAATTTGTGCAATTTCAAGAGATGAATTGAGTATTTCTATGTGACAAGCTTAATAATTTATAGAAAAGAAGTGGTGAAATAACACTCATCTAATGGTGATGTGACGTGGGTCTTCCAAGGAGATAGGAATATTTGATCGCTTCATGTTTGGTGTCGGCGATGATGGCAAAAAAGTTGATGAGGCAGGGATGCGATGCGTTCTTAACACATTTGGTGGATACCAAGGTGAGGAGTTCAAGTATCTAGGAGGTATCAGTTGTTTGTGAGTTTGAGGATGTGTTTCCAAAAGAGTTCCCAGGTGTTCCCCCAGTTAGGGAGATTGATTTTGAGATCAATCTAGTTCCAGGCACACAACCAATAACACAGACACTGTACATGATGGCACCAACCAAGATGGCAGAGTTAAAGAAGCAGTTGCAAGAGATGCTTGAGAAAGGTTTTATCAGACCAAGTTTGTCACCATGAGATGCTCCCATACTATTCGTAAAGAAGGATGGGTCCATGAGGTTGTGCATCGACTATAGACAGTTGAACAAAGTGACGATAAAGAATAAGTATCCTTTGTCATGGATTGATGATCTGTTTGAATAGTTGGGTGGTGCCACAGTGTTCTCAAAGATAGAATTGAGGTCTAGATATCACCAGTTGCGGATCAAGACTGATGACATATCAAAGTCAGCTTTTATGACGAGGTATGGTCACTATGAGTTTGTGGTTATGTACTAGCAACATTTATGGAATTGATAAATAGGGTCTTCAGACCCTATCTGGATCATTTTGTGATGGTCTTCATAGATGACATCCTAATATACAGTCAGAATAGCCAGCAACATGAGCAACATCTGCGTCAGGTGTTGACCCTATTGAGACGACATCAGTTGTATGCAAAGTTCAATAAATGTGAGTTTTGGCTGAAGGAGGTGTTCTTTCTTGGACATGTGATATCTGTACAGGGTGTTCATGTGAACCCCAAGAAGTTTGAGTCCATAATGAACGGGAGAAACCAAAGATGCCGATAGAAGTTCATAGTTTCCTTGGTTTGGTAGGATACTATAGGAGGTTCATCAAGAAATTTACCGCTATGTTGTTACCCCTAACAAAGTTAACAAGGAAAGGTGTGCTGCTTGTGTGGGATGATAGGTATCAACATGCTTTCCAGTTGTTGAAAGAGAAGTTGACAAGTGCACCAGTGCTACTGCTGTTAGAATAGGGAAAAGGCTACATCGTCTTTTGTGATGCCTTGAGCAATGGTCTGGGATGCGTTCTCATGCAAGATAAGAATGTGATCTCTTTCACATTGTGATAGTTGAAGAAGCATGAGGATAACTACCCCACTCATGATTTGGATTTATCTACAATTATTCATGCTCAGAAGACCTAGAGGCATAACATGTATGGTGAGAAGTGTCAGATCTTCACAGATCATAGGAACCTACAATATATCTTCTCGAACTAAGAGATGAATATGAGGTAATGTTGCTGGATGGAGTTGATTAAGGACTATGATTGCACTATATACTACCATCGAGGGAGGGCGAATGTGGTGGTAGACACTCTAAACAGGAAGTCTTCATCATCATCTATTGATAAGGCACAATTATGCTCCTTTGTGTGCCATAAGAGAGACATGTTAGTCTCTTTGCATTAGATGAATGTGAATTTGGAGATGTCCTTGCTAGCAGGATTGTTAACACGGCTATAGGTGAAGCCTTTGTTGCGATAGAAGATCAAAGATGCTCAATAGAATGATATTGTGTTACAACAGATTAGATCATAGTTTGGCAGTGAGAAGCATGATGGATTTCATGAGTCTGAGGATG
Source organism: Alisma plantago-aquatica (assembly GCA_963693085.1). Taxonomy (NCBI): domain Eukaryota; kingdom Viridiplantae; phylum Streptophyta; class Magnoliopsida; order Alismatales; family Alismataceae; genus Alisma; species Alisma plantago-aquatica. The sequence continues at coordinate 109,409,241 of OY856412.1, forward strand.
GTACAATGTGTTACCATGGTAGAGCGGTTGTACCTGGTGTTGATAATATGAGGAAGATGGTCTCTGAAAAGGCTCACTCTTCGATGTATGCTATGCATCTAGGAAGCACTAAGATGCATTGCAATCTAAAGGATTTGTATTGGTGGCCTGATTTGAAGCGTGACGTGGTTGACCTTGTTACCAAGTGTCCTATGTGCCGATAAGTTAAAGTAGAGCATTAGAAACATGCTCATACATTGCAACCATTTCCCATACCATAATGGAAGTGGGATCATGTTATGATGGACTTTGTGGTTGGTCTTCCTTGTACAACCAAAGGTCATGACTCCATATGGGTGATAGTTGACCAGTTAACCAAGACAACACACTTTTTTCCAGTGAAAACCACATACATGGCAGAGAAGTTGGGTCAGATATATGTTGATGCAATCATTTGTTTGCACAGTATCCCATCTACGATCGTGTCATATAGAGGTCCTCAATCCATTAGTCATTTTTTGGAACGTCTACACACAACTATCAGTACACAATTGAGGTTCAGTACATCGTTTCATCTACAAATAGATGGGCAGTCAAAGAGAACAATCTAGATCTTGTAAGATCTGTTGAGAGTTTGTGTTCTGCTATTCTTGAGTAGTTGGGATGTGCCCCTTAGTTTGGTAGAGTTTTCCTATAACAACAGTTATTAGAGGAGCATTGATATGGCACCTTATGTAACGCATGAGCCCACTGCCCTAGGCTCTAGTAGAGTTTCTGGAATGAGAACTGACCCCACAGACCACCACTAGGGCCATCTAGGCCATGGTATGAGAGCAAGACTTGTTACAAGTGTAGACAGATTGGGCATACAAGACTGTATTGCCTAGTTAGAGATGAGTAAGTTACCCAACAGCCATGGCAGAGGCAGCAAGGGTCGCAAAAATGTCAACAGTTTAGTAGTGGCAGAGGACATGGACATGCGTCGCAAGATGGTTCTTTTGGACAAGCCAGTAGAAGAAGGGGGTAAAAATAGGCAATGAATCGATTCCACATGATGATTCAGCCGGAAATAGTATTAAATCCACGAGTTGTGATAGGTCAAATGGAGTTATTTCATTTTGATTTGTCTTCTTCTTGCTTTATATCGATTTTGGTTGACTCGTGTGCTACAAACTCTTTTATCACTTGGAAAGTGATTGCTAGATATTTCTTGCATGTTAGTCGTAGATGCGATAGCCTTTGTTTAGGAACCTCATTGGTTGGTTCCACAGAGTTGGGGGAGGTGTGTCCTTCATATGTCCTTTCTTTTCCAGAACATAGCATTCAAGTGGACCTCATACCACTTGACATTCATGGACTTGATGTGATCCTTAGAATGGAAACCTTGGAGAAGTATTGGGAGGTTTTGGACTATAGTTCCAAGATAATGACATTTTTCAATAGTGATGTGATGTGGGTCTTCCAAGGAGATAGGAATATCTGATCCCTTCATGTTTGGTGTTGGCAATGATGGAAAAATGATGAGGTAGGGATGCGATGCGTTCTTGGCACATTTGGTGGATACCAAGGTGAGGAGTTCAAGTATCTAGGAGGTGCCAGTTGTTTGTGAGTTTGAGGATGTGTTTCCAAAAGATTTCCCATTTGTTCCCTCAATTAGGGAGATAGATTTTGAGATCAATCTAGTTCCAAGAATTCAACCAATAACACAAACACCATACATGATGGCACCAACCAAGATGGCAGAGTTAAAGAAGCAATTGCAAGAGATGCTTGAGAAAGGTTTTATCAGACTGAGTCTGTCACCATGGGATGCTCCCATACTATTCGTAAAGAAGAAGGATGGGTCAATGAGGTTGTGCATCGACTATAGACAGTTGAACAAAGTGAGGATAAATAATAAGTATCCTTTGTCATGGATCAATGATCTGTTTGAATAGTTGGGTGGTGCCACAATGTTCTCAAAAATAGAATTGAGGTCTAGATATCACCATTTGCGGATCAAGGCTGATGACATATCAAAGTCAACTTTTAGGATGAGGTATGGTCACTATGAGTTTGTGGTTATGCACTAACAATGTTTATAGACTTTTTGAATAGGGTGTTCAGACCCTATCTGGATCAATTTGTGATGGTCTTCATAGATGACATATTGATATACAGTCAGGATAGCCGGCAACATGAGCAACATCTGCGTCAGGTGTTGACCCTATTGAGATGACACCAGTTGTATGCATAGTTCAATAAATGCGAGTTTTGGCTGAAGGAGGTGTTCTTTCTTGGACATGTGATATCTGTACAGGGTGTTTGTGTGAACCCCAAGAAGTTTGAGTCCATAATGAATGGGAGAAACCAAAGACACCGATAGAAGTTCATAGTTTCCTTAGTTTGGTAGGATACTATAGGTGGTTCATCAAGAACTTTAGCACTGTGTCGTTACCCCTAACAAAGTTAACAAGGAAATGTGTGCTGGTTGTGTGGGATGACAAGTATCAACATGCTTTCCAGTTGTTGAAAGAGAAGTTGGCAAGTGCACCAGTGCTAGTGCTTCCAGAATAGGGAAAAGGCTACATCGTCTTTTGTGATGCCTTGAGCAATGGTCTGGGATGCGTTCTCATGCAAGATAAGAATATGATCTCTTTCACATTGTGATAGTTGAAGAAACATGAGGATAACTACCCCACTCATGATTTGGATTTATCTACAATTATTCATGCTCAGAAGATCTAGAGGCATTACCTGTATGGTGAGAAGTGTCTGATCTTCACAGATCATAGGAACCTACAATATATCTTCTCAAACCAAGAGTTGAATATGAGGTAATGTTGCTGAATGGAGTTGATTAAGGACTATGATTGCACTATATACTACCATCGAGGGAGGCTGAACATGGTAGCAGACACTCTAAATAGGAATTCTTCATCATCATCTATTGATAAGGCATAATTATGCTCCTTGGTGCTCCATAAGAGAGACATGTTAGTCTCTTTGCGTCAGATGAATGTGAAGTTGGAGATGTCCTTGCTAGGAAGATTGTTAACACAACTACAAGTGAAGCCTTCGTTGCAATAGAAGATCAAAGATGCTTAATAGAATGATACTGTGTTACAACAGATTAGATCATAGTTTGGCAGTGAGAAGCATGATGGATTTCATGAGTCTGAGGATGGTACAATGTGTTACCATGGTAGAGCGGTTGTACCTGATGTTGATAATATGAGGAAGATGGTCTTGGAAGAGGCTCACTCTTTGATGTATGCTATGCATCTAGGAAGCACTAAGATGCATTGCAATATAAAGGATTTGTATTGGTGGTCTGATTTGAAGTGTGACGTGGTTGACCTTATTACCAAGTGTCCTATGTGCCGACAGGTTAAAGCAGAGAATTAGAAACATGCTCAGACATTGCAACCATTTCCCATACCATAATGTAAGTGGGATCATGTTATGATGGACTTTGTGGTTGGTCTTCCTTGTAAAACCCAAGGTCAGGACTCCATATGGGTGATGGTTGACCAGTTTCCAAGACAACACACTTTTTTCCAGTGAAAACCACATACATGGCAGAGAAGTTGGGTCAGATATATGTTGATGTGAACATTCATTTGTACGGTATCCCATCTACCATCATGTCATATAGAGGTCCTCAATTCATTAGTCATTTTTGGGAACGTCTACACACAACTATCAGTACACAATTGAGGTTCAGTACATCATTTCATCTGCAAATAGATGGGCAGTCAAAGAGAACAATCTAGATCTTGGAAGATATGTTAAGAGTTTGTGTTATGCAGTTCTTGAGAAGTTGGGATGTGCACCTTAGTTATAGAGTTTGCCTATAACAACAGTTATTAGAGGAGAATTGATATGTCACCTTATGTAACACACGGGCCCACTGCCCTAGGCTCTAGTAGAGTTTCTGGAATGACGACTGACCCCACAGACCACCACTAGCCTTAATTGCATGCTTTTTCCTCACTCACACGCAAGCCGAGGTCAAATTCCTGACTGGTCACCCATCCTAGTACTACTCCAAGCTGAGCATGCTTAACTATGGATTTCTTTAATGATGGGCTCCCGAAAAAGGAGGTGCACCTTGGTGATATGGGTAGTCCAATCATTCTTTTTAAGATCATGTTATCCGATGCCTCAAATCCTGGGATGTTACAATCTCCCCCACTTAGACTTTTGACGTCCTCATCAAGGCTCAACTATATGGCCTCATAATATGACCCCATTTCAGTGCAGACCCACAATGGCCCATGGACACCCAACTCTCGATCGCGGAATACCAGCACAAGGGTGGCTACGTCAACCATAGACAACCCTTTCCTACATGCCCGGACTGCACAGATCAAGACTGGCATGCCACATGCCCATGCAGGCCCCACCTACTACAGGGGTTATGGCTCTGATACTATTTGTAATGCACGAGTCCACTACCCTAGGCTCTAGTAGAGTTTCTGGAATGATGACTGACCCCACATACCACCACTAGCCTTAATTGTGTACTTTTTCCTCACTCACATGCAAGTAGAGGTCAACTTCCCAACTAGTCTCCCATCCTAGTACTACTCCAAGCTGAGCACACTTAACTATGGAGTTCTTTAATGATGGGCTCCTGAAAAAGGAGGTGCAACTTAGTGATATGGGTAGTCCAATCATTCCTTTTAAGATCATGTTATTTAAGGCCTCAAATCCTGGGATGTTACACCTTACAAGGCTTTGTATTAGGACTGTAAATGGGTATGGGTAGTCATGCAGACCCACATATCTAGACCTTTTAAAGACCCACCACAGGTCTAAATTTTTGTACCTACATACCTGTGGACCCATATACCCTTGGACCCACATATAAGTGGGTCCACTAATGGGTATTCTTAGACCCGCAGACCCGCTATACATAAATAACTACTTAGATAATATGGTATTTATATCATACTATCCTAGTCTAACTAATATAATACTTGAAATTATGTCCCACTTTGATTTTAGTAAGGTTGAGACTAGTCATCTAATTGAGAATTAACCATTCTAATTTCAATTAATCATGACCAACATATGTAAACTTAAAATCAAAATAGTTACAAGATATGCTACATAACTAAAACATTATGACGATGACTAAAAATATGTTACAAATTAACTCAACTAATCTTCATTCTACAAAGTTATTTAATATAACTATTTCACATTAATATACTATATGTTAGCAATATCTCGTAGTATTGATATAAATGCAACATAGTCATAATTTTATTACTATAACAATATGATGTTCTATATAAAATCGCTTACTAGCAAACCCGAACCAAAAACATGCTATTAATGCGGGTAAGAGTATGGTGCGAGTCTAGATTTTTTATTATGCAGTTCTAGAATTGGAACTAGACCCACTAAATTAGATGGGTATGGCCACACCCGTACCGTACCTGCAATGTTTACACCCCTACTTTGTATGGGAGACACTACATATATCCTTTGTGTTGGTACAAGACCGGTGAGTATCAGCTTTTGGGTCATGATTTCTTGCAACAAATGACAGAGAAGTTTAGGGCAATTCAACAGTAGTTGAAGGCAACACAAGATACCCAAAAGCTGGACACATATAATTGGCATAGATAGTTGGAGCTCTAAGTGAGAGAGAAAGTGTACCTCAAGGTCTCTCCTTGGAAAGGTGTTTTGAGGTTTGGGAAGAAGGGAAGTTGGCTCCCATGTATATGGGACCTTACCCGGTGGTGGCACGTGTTGGGAAGGTGGCATATAAGCTGGATTTGCCACTTGAGTTTCATAGGTTGCATCTAGTGTTCCATGTGTCCATGTTGAGGAAGTGTCACCTTGACATGGGGTTGGTGTTGCAACTAGAAGAGGTTGAGTTGGATGAGGTTATCTCTTATGTGGAAGGTCTTGTGTTGATCGTAGATAAAAGGATCAAGAAGTTTAAGAAGAAGGACATCATGTTGGTTAAGGTTTTGTGGCATCATCATGGCATAGAAGAAGCCATGTGGGAGCTCGAGGAGGAGATGCAAAGGAAGTACCCATCTCTTTTCATGTAGGATCTTATGAGCGAAATCCTTGTTAGGGGTTTATGGTTGTAAGACCCTGACCTAGCTTTTGGTCTAACCTTGTTTGCTTTGCTTGATGAGATACTTAAACCTTAATCTAATCTTTTAAGATGATTTAATATCATGTGACATGTTTGAGTTTCAGTTTGGTCCAATTAGATTTATGTTTGAGATATCTTTACTATATATGTTCTTGTTGTGAACCTACTTGCAACTTACCCATGTTGAGGTGTTATCTTGCAATTTGTCACATGTAGGTTGTGCCCTTTGTGACTTGGCATCATGAGAGAGAGAGGATGGTGCCTTGTGGCATCTTGTTGTGCTTTGGTTTGATAAGGAGAGAAGTAGTGATAGGTTGAAAATGGTTTCTAGGGTTTGCCTTGAGGACCTATGTTCATGTTGACCTTTGTGTTGACCGTTTGTGTTTTAGGTCTTTTAGTGACCATACTTGGATCTCCTTGATGTTTTCTCTATGGTCAGATGAGTTTTGGTTGATTCTTTGAGATCCCTACAATTACATAATGTTGGATCTCTCCCTTGGATCGATTGACCTAGGATTTTGATCGCTTGAAGTGGGTCACAGGTTTTATGCGATCATGTGCTTTGTGGCCTTGTGTTTCATGCGACCGATGTTCATGAGGGACCACATGAGGTCACTGGTTTGCCTAGTTTATCGCACCTTAGCGATTTGCATGGTTTTAGTGGATGCATGTTCGTCCTTTGGTAGGCAAGTGTCATGAGAAACCCCAATATCTTGACACCTAACCCCCTTTCATCTCTCCCACGCTCCTAAGTATATAACACCTATTCTACACATGCAAGTATCTCTTTTAGCCTTCTTCTCTCTCCCATCTTGTATTTCAGCCCTAGCGTGCTTGGTGGTGAAGAAGAGCTCATCTTTGGTGCTTGGTGACTGCGAACTCTTTCATGTGGTGATCCAATCTTAGAGAAGCTCTTCCTTGGTGATCTTTGGTGGTTCCTTGATTCTTGGTAAGTGATCCATCTCTTTATCTCATTTTCTTGAGAACCCTACCCCTTTCTCCTCTTTTGGCCATAGACTATGGTGTAAACCATGGTGGCTACCTTAAATATCTTCTCTTTGCAAAAACCAGAGACTATAGTTTGCCATGGTGGTATCTAAGTGAAAAATAAGCTCTCTTTTCTCCTTTCTCCTTATTTTGTTCTTTTCGGCCTTGAGATTTTGGGTTCACTTTTCTTGCCCTTTAACCTAGGATTTGCTCTTCTCTTTTTAGGTGATGACTAGCTTGATTGTGGATGAGATTAAATCTAGGATTTTCTCTTGATTTTTGAGCTTTGCTTGGAGGTGGTGCAACTATCATATGAGGTGGGTTATATAACTCTTTTCCCTCTTCTATTATTGCAATTTAATCCTACATTCAACTCACTCTAAAATGTAATATCTTGTTGTTGATAATGTTATCTTAATTAGGGTTAAGTTTCTATATTGATCTTGCATGCACTTGCTTCTTCATCTAAACCCTAATTTCATGTGGTCGAACTGTAGTGATGGAGATGGTGGTGGCTTTGCATGCAACTCAACCTTGGTTCTTGTTATCTTGGTTCTTGGTTTAGTTACCTTGTATGAATCAGTTTTCAATTCTATTTTGAGGCGCTCGATCTTGGGTTTTCACCCTTCATCTCATAGACTTCATGTGGATCATATGAGGTGTTTGATTCTAGGGTTTGAACATGTTTAGTCTCTAATATTTTCCTTCCTTAGAGTTTTGGTTTTAATATGATAACCATATGTTTTGTTCATGATTTTAATGATAGATTTTCTCTAAGATGTCCTTCATGATATGTTCTAGGTGGTTGAAGCCTAGAGTTGGATTTTGATCGACTAGATGATCACTTTGGGTTTGGGTTTCATAGAATGTTTTCATGCGGTCACATAGGTTGATCCTTTTAATCGCTTAAGATTAGATTTTTTCTTTCAATCACATAGATTGGTGGTTCCCTTCGATCATTTGGTTTTGTTCACTGACCCTAATAGTGTTTTGGTCACTGAATGGGCTGAGTCCCTTCAACCATTAGACCTGTGTTGATGGCTTGATTGCTGGTCTCGCTCGCTGATGTTGGTAGTGCCTTATGGACCAGGTGTGATGTGTTTCCACTTGTGGTGCATGTGTGAATTGGTTTTAGTTTATCATGTTTATGGAAATCCGGTCATTAGTGATAATTCCACACTTTGTTTTGAGTAATATTGCTTTTGTGTGGTGGCGAACATCACAATTTAAGGTTAGTATCAGAGCTCTAGGTTCGCTGAGCCTACATGGACATAGTACTAGGGTTGTGTCTGTTCTAGTGTCCTCCAATATATCTTATGGTTACTTCTGTTTATGCAGAAGCATAAGAAGAGAAGAAAAGATGGCTGGAGAACATGATGAACATGCTGCCAAGAGTAGTGTTGCTATACTAGGTGGTGGTGTTAAGAGGCAGGAGAGGGTGTATGATGTTCCTAAGATGCCCTAGTTAGGGAGATTGATTTTGAGATCAATCTAGTTCTAGGAACGCTACCAATAGCATAGATACCGTACAGGATGGTGCCAACCAAGATGGTAGAGTTAAAGAAATAGTTGCAAGAGATGCTTGAGAAAGGCTTTATCGGGCCAAGTATGTCACCATGGGGTGCTCCCGTACTATTCATAAAGAAGAAGGATGAGTCAATGAGGTTGTGCATCGACTATAGACAGTTGAACAAAGTGACGATAAAGAATAAGTATCCTTTACCACAAATTGATGATATGTTTGACCAGTTGCATGGTGCCACACTATTCTCAAAGATAGACTTGAGGTCTAGATATCACCAGTTGCGGATCAAGGTAGGTGACATACCAAAGTTAGCTTTTAGGATGAGGTATGGTCACTATGAGTTTGTGGTTATGCCATTTGGGCTAATTGATGAACCAACAACATTCATGGACTTAATGAACATGGTGTTCAGACCCTATCTGGATTAGTTTGTGGTGGTATTCATAGATGATATCCTGATATACAGTCAGTATAGACAACAACATGAGCAACATCTGTGTCAGGCGTTGACCCTATTGAGACAACATCAGTTATATGCAAAATTTAGCAAATACAAGTTTTAGCTAAATGAGATGTCCTTTCATATACATGTGATATCTGCAAAGGGTGTTTGTGTGGACCCCAAGAAGGTATAGTCTGTAATAGAATGGGAGCAACTAAAGATGCCAATAAAAGTTTGTAGTTTTCTTGGTTTGGTAGGATGATATAGGAGTTTCATCAACAACTTTAGTGTTGTGTCGTTACCCCTAATGATGCTAACAAGGAAAGGTGTGATGTTCATGTAGGATGACAAGTGTCAACATGTTTTGCAGTTGTTGAAAGAGAAGCTGACAAGTGCACCACTGCTAGTGCTACCAGAAGAGGGAAATGGCTACATCTTTTTTTGTGATGTCTTGAAGAATGGTCTGGGTGTGTGCTCATGCAATATAAGAATGTGATCTCTTTTACATTATATAGTTGAAGTATCATGAGGAGAACTACCCCGCTTGTGATCTAGAGTTTGCTACAATTGTTCACGCTCTGAAGATCTGGTGGCATTACCTATATGGTGAGAAGTGTCAGATCTTCACATATCATAAGAACCTACAATATATATTCTCAAAGAAAGAGCTAAATATGAGGCAACATTGTTGGATGGAGTTGATAAAGGACTATGATTACACTATAGACTACCATCTAGGGAGGGAGAATGTGGTGGCAGATGCTTTGAGCGGGAACTCTTCATCATCATATGTTGATAAGGCACAAATATGCTCCTTGGGGTGCCATAAGAGAGACATGTTGGACTCTTTGTGTTAGAAGAATGTGAAGTTGGAGATGTCCTTGCTAGAAGGACTGTTAGCACAGCTACAGGTGAAGCCTACATTGTGACAACAAATCAAAGATGCTCAACAAAATGATGATGTGGTACAACAGATTATATCAGAGTCTGGAAGTTAGAAGAGTGATGGCTTTCACGAGTTTGAGAATGGTACATTGTGTTACCATGGCAGAGTGGTTATACATGATGTTAATAATCTGAGGAAGATGGTCTTGGAAGACGCTCACTCTTCGATGTTTTCTATGCATCTAGGAAGCACCAAGATGTATTGCAATCTAAGGGATTTGTATTGGTGGCCTTGTTTAAAGCGTGACGTGGTTGAGTTCGTTACCAAGTGTCCTATGTGCCAGTAGGTTAAAGTAGAGCATTAGAAACATGCATTGACGTTGCAACCATTTTCCATACTACAGTGGAAGTGGGATCATGTTATGATGAACTTTGTGGTTGGTCTGCCTAGGACAACCAAAGGTCATGACTCCATATGGGTGATATTTAACCGGTTGACCAAGACAACATACTTTTTGTCAATAAGACCACATACACAGAAGAGAAGATGGCTCATATATATGTTGATTATATCATTTGTTTGCACGGTATCCTAGCTACCATCATGTTAGATATTGGTCTTGAGTTCACTAGCCATTTTTGGGAAAATCTGCACATAGCTATGGTACATAGTTGAAGTTCAATACTATGTTTCACCCACAAATAGATGGACAGTCAGAGAGGAAAATGCATATCTTGGAAGATTTGTTGAGAGTTTGTATTCTACAGTTCTTAGGTAGTTGGGTTGTGCACCTCAATTTGATAGAGTTTGCCTATAACAATAGTTATCAGAGGAGCATTGATATGGCACCTTATGAGGCTTTGCATGGGAGACATTGTGTATCTCCTTTGTGTTGGAATGAGACCGATGAGTATCACCTTTTGGGTCATGTGCTTGTGGAATAGATAACAGAGAAGATCAGAGTAATTCTACAACAGTTGAAGGCAACACAAGATAGGAAGAAGTTGTACACAAATAACTAGCATAGACCGTTGGAGTTCCAAGTGGGAGACATAGTGTACCTCAAGGTCTCTCCTGGGAAAGGTGTTTTGATGTCTGGGAAGAAGGGTAAGTTGGCTCTCAGGTATATGGGACCTTACTAAGTGGTGGCACATGTTGGGAAGGTGGCATATAAGCTGGATTTGCCACCTAAGTTGCATAGGTTACATCTAGTGTTCCATGTGACCATGTTGAGGAAGTGTCACCCTGACACAGAGTTGGTGTTGCAACCAGTAGAGGTTGAGCTGGATGTGGATATCTCTCATGTGGAAGGCCGTGTGTGGACCCTAGATAGAAGGATCAAGAAGTAGAAGAAGAAGGACATCATGTTGGTTAAGGTTTTGTGGCATCATCATGGTGTAAAGTAAACCAAGTGGGAGCTCGAGGAGGAGATTTACACTACCACTCTCTTTTTGTGTAGGATTTTGGGGACAAAATCCTTGTTAGGGTTTATGGTTGTAAGACCCCTGGCCTAGATTTTAGGATAACCCTATTTGCTTTGCTTGATGAGATTCTTAAACCTTAATCTAATATATTGAGATGCTTTAATATCATTTGACATGTTTGTGTTTTCAGTTTGGTCCAATTTGATTGATGTTTGAGCTATCTTTGCTATATATGTGCTTGTTGTGGACCTACTTGCAATTCACCCATGTTGAGATTTTATCTTGAAATTTGTCACATGTAGGTTGTGCCCTTTGTGCCTTGGGATCATGAGAGATAGGATGGTGTCTTGGTGTGCCTTGTTGTGCTTTGGTTTGATGAGGAGAGAAGTGGTGATATGATGAGAGTGGTTTCTAGGGTTTGCCTTGATCACCTATGTTGATGTTGACCTTTGTGTTAACCGTTTGAGTTTTAGGTCTTTTGGCGATCATCCTTGCATCTCCTTGGTGTTTTCTCTATGGTCAAATGAGTTTTGGTTGATGATTTGTTATCCCTATGAGCACATAAGGTAGGAACTCTTCTTTGGTCGCTTGACCCAGGGTTTTGGTCATTTGAAGTGGGTTGCATAGTTTTATGTGACCATGTACTTCGTGGCCTTGTGTTTCATGTGACCAATGGTCATGAGGGACCGCATGAGGTCACCGATTTGCCTAGTTTTTCACGACCTTAGCAGTTTACATGGTTTTAGTGGATGCATTTTCGTCCTTTGGTGGACAAGTGTCATGAGAAACCCTAATATCTTGACACCTAACCCCCTTTCATCTCTCCCATACTCCTAAATATAACACATTTCCTATACATGCAAGTATCTCTTTTAGACTTTCTTATTTTCTCTCCCATCTTATGTTCGGCCCTAGTGTGCTTGGTGGTGAAGAAGAGCTCATATTTGGTGCTTGGTGGCCGAGATCTCTTGCATGTGGTAATCCAAGCTTGGACAAGCTCTTCCTTGGTGATAATTGGTGGTTCCTTGATTCTTGGTAAGTGATCCATCTCTTGATCTCATTTTGTTGAAGAACCCTACCCCCTTTATCCTCTTTTGGCCGTAAACTATGGTGTAAACCATGGTTTCTACCTTGAAGATCTTCTCTTCACACAAATTAGAGACTATGGTTTGCCATGGTGGTATCCAAGTGAAAAAGAAGCTCTCTTCTCTCTCCTTTATCCTTGTTTGTTCTTTTCAGCCTTGAGGTTTTGGGTTCCCTTTTCTTGCCCTTTAACCTAGGGTTTTCTCTTCTCTTTTGAGGTGGTGACTAGATTGATCATGGAGGAGATCAAAGCTAGGATTTTCTCTTACTTTTGGAGCTTTCTTTGGAGGTGGTGCAACTATCATTTAAGACATGTTATATAACTCTTTACCCTCATCTATTATTACACTTTAAACCTACATCCAACTCACTCTAAACCATAATATTTTGCTATTGATAATGTTATGTTGATTAGGGTTAAGTTTCTATATTGATTTTGCATTCACTTGCTTCTTCATCTAAACCCTAATTTCATGTGGTTGAACTTTAGTTATGAAGATGGTGGTGGTTTTGCATGCAACTCAACCTTGATTCTTGTTATCTCGGTTCTTGGTTCGATTACCTTGTATGAGGTATGAATTTTTGTTCTATTTTGAGGTGCTCAATCTTGGGTTTTCACCCTTCATCTCATTGGTTTCATGCAGATCACATGAGGTTCTTGATTCTAGGGTTTGAACATGTTTGGTCTCTTATATTTTTTATTCCTTAGGTTTCAGTTTTAAGTTGATAACCATTTGTTTGTTCATTCTTTTAATGATGGCTTCTCTCTAAGATTGTTGGCTAATTGGACATCTATAAATCCCTTTGTTTTGATTATGAAAAACATTTCATTCTTATTAATCTAACGAGCTACTTGAGTGTGCAGGACTAATATGGATGGCAAAGCAACTAGGGAAAATCCCCAAGCTAAAATGTTTATATTTTCATGCAATGTAATCATTGTTGTAAAAACTTGTACAAATATATAATGTACAAGTACTTAGAATTGCATGTAAATCAAGCATTAGATTTTCCCTAGCCAAACACCATAGTTAGACACGTCATCCCATTTAATTAGGATCACCTTTGCACACTCACACATATAATTAGTGTCTAAATTGAAACCTTGAAACAGGATCATTCTCGGTCGACAAACTCCTCGATCAAGACACTCTCGGTCGACAATCTTCTCAACCGAGAAAGATCCAAAGTAGCCGTTAGACACAACAGACAAGTTAGTTGGCAGTTGAAGAAAGACTTTGCAAATCACTTGTTCCAGAGAGCCTGTCGGTCGACAAAAGTTCGACCGAGTAGGTGTCTCGGTCGACCATTTGTCGACCGAGATGGTCTCTGACAGCAACTGCAGAATAAAGTAATTAGCCATTGTTAAAGCAACAACTTTGTACCTAACGGCTAGTTAAGCACTTAGAAACCCCTAGAAGTTGTCTAGAACGTCCTTAAGCATACTTAGGCCATTCCTATAAATAGGACAAGCCATAGGACACTAGAATAAACTTGTTACACTTGAGAATACACTTGAGCATACTTGAGCAATCTATTGCAAGCAATTTGAGCATTGTGATCTTTGGCATACTTTCTCCTTAGCTCAATTTCATGTCCTATAGGCTAGATTCTCCTACCCACAGCAATCACAAGTTCACACACTTGGCTAGGAGATCTATACGCTTGATCTAGGCATATCAAGCCTTGGGCTTAAAGGATAAGTTGTAATTTCTTTTTTCTTTCTTGTTCCTTTTATTTTTTGTACTCTCCTTGCTACTCCTAGGGTTGGAGGCTGCAGATTGGATAGGGTTGACTTCTCAGGTGGAGAAGGGGACTTCAAGCTACTTCAAGAAGGCTATCGCAAGGGAAGCTACTTCAGAAGGCTGGTGCAACGGGAGTTGGTGCATCTACTTCAAGGGAAGGCTGCTTCAAGGTTGGCGATTACTTCTAGGTGAAGGCTGCTTGAAGGGTTTGGGAAAAGAGATTGTATTTTATGTAAATTCCTTGTGAGGTAATAAAATAAATTTCTTTTCAAATCCCGGTTGGGTAAGCAACCGGGTAGTGGATTGACGGCTATAGTATTTGCTATAGTTGGAACCACTCTAAACCTTGTGTCTCCTTGTCCAATATTTTCATTGTGGTTGTTTGAGTTCAATAATTGTTAAATTATCTATAAAACTCTATTCACCCCCCCCTCTAGTAGTTTTCAATTGGTATCAGAGCAGGCTTCAAGGAACCCTAACCAGGTCTTGAAGAATGGAGGAAAATGGTGAAAAGTGCTTGGACGAAACCACTACATGCTGCAATTGGTGTTTAGGAACAAGCCACAAAACAACCGGATGCCCATGGAGATCAAAGGAAGAGGATAAGCACAAAGAATGCCTTATTGCTACAACTAGTGAAGAAGAAGAAGAAGAAGAGGTAAGTCTTTTTGATTTATCTAAAGAAGAACTAGTTGCTATTATTGAAGAAATACATAATAAATATGTTGAGTGCAAAAAGAAATTGAAGAAATCAAATAAGGAAAATGATGATCTAAATGTTAAACTTCTTGCTCTTGCATCTGAAAATGAGGATCTTAAAGAAGGAAATAAATTTTCTGATCTTAAGTTAAAATCTATGGAAGCCGATTGCAAGCTCCTTTCTGTTGAAAATTCAAACTTACAGACTCAAGTAAACGATCTTCAAAAACAACCATTATTGTGCACCCATATAGATTATGACACTATTGTTAATGAAAGAAATTTATTGTCATCCAATCTAGACCAAGCAAAAATAGACATTAAGAAAAGAATGGATGAGATTGCCAAGCTACAACAACAACTTCGTAATTTGAATAACCATGGCATTCTTGATCAAATTCTAGATAATCCCTATCAACAAATTGGGAGAAGGGGACTAGGTTACAAGCCTAAAGGAAAATATCATCAACAACCTAGTCAGAGAAAGTCACAAACCAAATCTATATATGTACCTAAAAGGACATCCTCACCCAATGACAACATAGGACACAACCATAGAAAAAGATATGAAGTTGACTCAATATGTTGTCATTACTGTTTGCGCCTTGGTCACTATTCATTTTCATGTCCTTATAAGAGAAAAGATGTAGAGTTAGTTTGGGTTCCAAAACCTCCAAACTAAATGAACAAAATCAAGTTGAGATATGACCAAAGACATTAGTTGCATATTTCTATGTCTATCTCAACTCTACATAATTACAAATGTAAATGAAATTAGTTTGTTCCCTAGATGATTTAAAGTCTAAGTCAAATGAAAAGAAAATTCCTATTTTCATATGATTTTTTTTAAAAGGTATTTTCTGGTCTATTCATATACTAATTATAAAATGGAATGATCATTGTATGCAGTTATACCATGCTTTCATCATTGGGTGCGCATAGAAAATTGTATGCATGGATCCATGAAAATATATAAGCAAGCAAAATAATTTATTAGTTATTGCTTGCAACAAAAACTCTAACTCAGTATCTTTGAAATAATTAATTGTGCCTCCAATTAAGTAGTATGCTTCAACTTGATGTTTAAATTTTATGCAGATATTATACTTAATATATTCAATCTGAAAAATCTGCAAAATTTGCCTCTTGGTCAAAATAAAACTTGACTAAGGGGCGCTATGGTCGTAGTCAAATTCGACCTAAAATAAGTTTGACATAATGACTATTTTGAATATCCTTTTATGGTTAAAAGAAATTAATGATCACAACTTGTCCCAATACTGTCAATAATAAACACATCTATATATGTAGGCTCTACAAAAATAGTCTTAAAATTCAGCCTCAAAATCGTACTCAGTAAGTCTCTCGGTCGACGAACACTTCGACCGAAAACCTCTCGGTCAGTCCCTCTCTCTCGACCGACAGAATCTATACAGATTTAGTATCAGACACACATTTGGTCGACAAATGTTCGACCGAGACAATGTCGGTCGACAATTGTTCGACCGAGAAATAGCCGTTGGATACGACCGTTGTAAACCGACCGTTATGACCGTTTATGACCGTTATTTGACCGTTGGGGAGCCGAGTGGCGCGTCTGCAACATGACCGTTGCGGACGCTCGGTCGACGAATCGTCGACCGACCTGGTCGCTGGAATGTTATAAAAGGGGGCAAAAACGGGTCACCAACTCACACTTGCATACTCTTGTTTCCATAGTCCCTCTCTAGTGCATTTTCGTGCTACTCTTCAGCATCCTCATCCTCCAACCTTCCTTGCTTCTTCTCCACACTCAAGTAACACAAATGGCCTCATCATCAGCTGCCCGTGGGAAGAAGAAGGTCGCCGGAAGAAAAGGAAGGGAAGCTCGGGAAGCTACTCCACCACTGACGATCATCAACGACATTGCCTTCGTCGATGGAGATGCTGGTGATCGGTATCTACGGCTTTCCTCCAAAGCCCCTCTTCCACGACGACCAGTCGAAGTCATGGACTTCATCAACATAGTCGATCTGGAAGATCTCTTTGAAGTGCAAAAATTGAAGGACTTCATCAATCCCTCTTTCCCTTTCTATTCCACTAAGGTAGTCAACGAATTTTATGCCAATCTCATATCCCATACTGAAAATGAAACCACTTTCTTCTACACCATGGTCAATGGGCATAGCCTTAAATTTACCAAAGGGGATATTCTTGACATGCTAGAAATTGACATAGATGAATACCAAGATTCCCTTGATCTCACCACCGGAAATCCACTAAATCAACTCTCCCAAGATGATCATACCATTAGCCTTAGTGAAATAAAAAGAGCTATTTTTCAATCCAACACTACTTGTCATGAAGATAGGGGAACCTACTACGCTATAAATCTCAAACCAGCCTGTAGGATTGTAAATCTCATTGTTTCTACAAATATTCACCCTAGAGCCAACAAATCTGAAGTTCCAATATTCCGCATGTGCCTCATTTATGCCATCATAAGCCGCATTCCCACAAACTTCATCCGTATAATTCTTAAAAACATGATTGAGTTTTCTGGCAACCCACCATATGCGGATTTCGTTTGCCAAATTACTCAACATTTTCTTAAAACAAACATTGAGGATATGGGATATACATGGGAGCGTCGACCACAAAAGATAAGTAAGAATACCGTAGAGAAAATGGGAATAGATTTTGGTCACAAAAGGGCTAGAGTAGAAGGAGAAACATCTCATCAGGACATACCACCACCTCCTCCTTCTACCCTACCATAAGATCCCATTCAAAATACTCTTACTTATATTGCCGGCTCCCAATATCACCTCAGTAGACAATTAGACTACAATCATCATGCCATGACATATTTAAACCAAAGAATGCAAACCCTTTCCCCAAACCAAACTGATGAATATCCATATTCTTTAAATCCAGGCATGCTCAATCCATACAATCCTTCGTACAACTACTATCAAACTCCACCTTTACCATCCATGGATCTAACGCATACTCAATTTTCATCTATGCAATTGCAAGATATCGTTGCTCATTTCCGATTTGACCGAGTTCCTACATTCTTGGAAGCATATGCTTTAACCAAGACGGGAGCTTTAGATTGGTAAACCTTGGTTCAATACTATGGAGCTGAGCCATTTATTGGGAAAGATCCTGACGTTGATGTAATTCTTAAATCTTTGCAGTGAGTGTTGGAGAAATATTAGTTGTAATGACTTGCTTTGAATGATTGTTATGGATCACTTCTGTATGATGTGTCTACCTTTCCATGCTTATTAATAAAATTGTTTATCCTTTTGTTGATTTGGATGGATATCTTTTCGCATGTGAGACATCTTGTAAATAAATGGATTATAAAGACTATTATTGTAGAGCATACAAAATAAAGGGAGAAATAAATAAAACCTTGTGGCTAAATTGATAATGATCTATGACAAACAGTTCTCCAGAAACATTCTCGGTCGAGTCACTAGTCGACCGAGAACACTGTCGGTCAAGAAATCGTCGACCGAGCAGGTCTCTGTTGTCAAGTCTGAAATAATTCTGCTGCAAATGATTGCTCATCAAATAATTTTAAACCAAGGATGCGTGTTGAACATCATTTGTGGAACAGAGTATTCTTTTATGCATATGGACACTCTTCAAACATATTGCAAAGCATTTAAGTCTTTATTTGGGATATCTAAGGGGGAGATCATTAAAACAACTTTAACCATTTGATTGAAGAAGCTTACAAAAACATTGTAACCACCATGTGTAGCTGGAAATTTTCATTGATTATAAAGAAATTTATGAATTCATTGACAATGGTATCTTGTACTTGAAGGAACTCTCTACCCAAAACAGGGCTTAACATCCCTTGCATTTGGATGGAGACATTTTTATGTACTCTAAGATTAGAGGATTCTCATTTAATTTAGGGCTTAACATCCTTTGATAAATGAGAAATAAATATACATTCATCATACGCTTAAGGGAATCTCATATCATTTCAAGGCTTAACATCCTTTGCAAATGATTGAGAAACAAATTGTGGTTAAATTAAACAAAAATCCATGTTTCTAATAGGATATCTATTTAAGGGGGAGCATAATATAAAATTAAGGGGGAGAAGAAAAATAAAATATTCAACTTGGATATCTTTTTGAAATGACAAAGGGGGAGAAAGAATATAAAAATAAAAAATAAATGAGTTTCATAACATCTTGGCCAGCACTCACTTGCAAAACATAAATGGCTACATAAGGTAATCTAAAGGTATGAAACTCATATGTTTTATATTTCCTTTATTTATATTTTGGAAATGTTTGTCATCTTCAAAAAGGGGGAGATTGTTGGCTAATTGGACATCTATAAATCCCTTTGTTTTGATTATGACAAACATTTCATTCTTATTAATCTAACGAGCTACTTGAGTGTGCAGGACTAAGATGGATGGCAAAGCAACTAGGGAAAATCCCCAAGCTAAAATGTTTATATTTTCATGCAATGTAATCATTGTTGTAAAAACTTGTACAAATATATAATGTACAAGTACTTAGAATTGCATGTAAATCAAGCATTAGATTTTCCCTAGCCAAACACCATAGTTAGACACGTCATCCCATTTAATTAGGATCACCTTTGCACACTCACACATATAATTAGTGTCTAAATTGAAACCTTGAAACAGGATCATTCTCGGTCGACAAACTCCTCGACCGAGACACTCTCGGTCGACAATCTTCTCGACCGAGAAAGATCCAAAGTAGCCGTTAGACACAACAGACAAGTTAGTTGGCAGTTGAAGAAAGACGTTGCAAATCACTTGTTCCAGAGAGCCTGTCGGTCGACAAAAGTTCGACCGAGTAGGTGTCTCGGTCGACCATTTGTCGACCGAGATGGTCTCTGACAGCAACTGCAGAATAAAGTAATTAGCCGTTGTTAAAGCAACAACTTTGTACCTAACGACTAGTTAAGCACTTAGAAACCCCTAGAAGTTGTCTAGAACGTCCTTAAGCATACTTAGGCCATTCCTATAAATAGGACAAGCCATAGGACACTAGAATACACTTGTTACACTTGAGAATACACTTGAGCATACTTGAGCAATCTATTGCAAGCAATTTGAGCACTGTGATCTTTGGCATACTTTCTCCTTAGCTCAATTTCGTGTCCTATAGGCTAGATTCTCCTACCCACAGCAATCACAAGTTCACACACTTGGCTAGGAGATCTATACGCTTGATCTAGGCATATCAAGCCTTGGGCTTAAAGGATAAGTTGTAATTTCTTTTTTCTTTCTTGTTCCTTTTATTTTTTGTACTCTCCTTGCTACTCCTAGGGTTGGAGGCTGCAGATTGGAGAGGGTTGACTTCTCAGGTGGAGAAGGGGACTTCAAGCTACTTCAAGAAGGCTATCGCAAGGGAAGCTACTTCAGAAGGCTGGTGCAACGTGAGTTGGTGCATCTACTTCAAGGGAAGGCTGCTTCAAGGTTGGCGATTACTTCTAGGTGAAGGCTGCTTGAAGGGTTTGGGAAAAGAGATTGTATTTTATGTAAATTCCTTGCGAGGTAATAAAATAAATTTCTTTTCAAATCCCGGTTGGGTAAGCAACCGGGTAGTGGATTGACGGCTATAGTATTTGCTATAGTTGGAACCACTCTAAAACTTGTGTCTCCTTGTCCAATATTTTCATTGTGGTTGTTTGAGTTCAATAATTGTTAAATTATCTATAAAACTCTATTCACCCCCCCTCTAGTAGTTTTCAATGTCCTTCATGATATGTTCTAGGTGGTTGAAGGCCTAGAGTTCGAGTTTGATTGACTAGATGATCACTTTGGCTTTGGGTTGCATGGAATGTTTTCATGCAATCACATATGTTGATCCTTTTAATTGCTTAACAATAGCCTCTTTCTTTCAGTCACATAGATTGGTGGTTCCCTTCAACCATTTGGTTTTGTTCGTTGACCCTAATTATGTTTTGGTCACTAAATGGGTTGAGTCCCTTCGATAGTTTGACCTATGTTGATGGCTTAATCGTTGGTCTTGGTCATTGTCTTGGGTGGTGCCTTGGTTGTTGATGTGCCTTCAACCCTGGTGGAGTCTTCTTTGAACCGTTGGTGTGTGTGGTGGTGATACTTTCTCACTGGTCCTAGCCATGAACTACAACCAACATGATTTATGACCATCACTCACCTCATTCCTTTATATCTTACCCTCTTAAGTCGATGGTGTTGCTTGGGCATGTTGATCCGTGATGTGGTGAAGGAAGTGATTCTAGTGATGGTTGACCCACATGCTCCAAGAATATGGGAATGTGAGATGCTTACGGATGGTTGATAGTGTTGTGATGTAAACCCTACACTATTGTGGATTGTGATATGGTTGTCTATCTTATACAATGTGATGGCATGTAGTGATGATGCTTTGTTTCTCTCTCCTACTTGTATGATCCTAACCATGCAGATCAGGATAATGATGGTGAGACCTTATGAAGCATAGTGAGATTTGATGATATGACACATGGATTATGTGTTTGGGCCTTATGACCTGGTGAAGGCTCAATGCCTAGTGTGAGGAGATATCTGCCACTGATATGGTGAGGGATTGATATCCATAGTGATGTGATTGAGGGATTGATATCCCATAGTGATGTGATATTAGTGATGGCCTTGTGAGGCAGTGCTACAAGTATCATGAGATGATGTGACAAGTCCACACCTTATACGTTCTATATCTTATGGAGTTGTATCATGCCCTTATTTTTGTAAAACTTATTTTGGATTTGTATGTTGTAACTTGATTGATGATAAAAGATACCCAATTGGCTAAATTAATCAAATGAAACCCTAGTCATGTAGGTGCCATGGGACACATATCCATTCCATTGTAAAAAAAAATTATTGGATGGTGAAACAAGTCTTTCCTACGGGAAACTCGGAACACATATTTTTGAATATGCAAGCATGCAAGTCGAGTATCTCCTTGCGTCCACAATAACAAGTTATGTGAGACGGCCATGCGTGAGCTGTTCTCTTTGTGATATGTGATAGATAACATCTTGACTACATTTGATGCCTCTTTTTAAGAACGGCCATGTGTAAGCCTATTCGTCTAGTGTCGTGACATGTACCAAGGAAAACTAGGTGTTTTATAAGGACGGCCATGCATGAGTCTATCCTTCATCTTGACTGTATGTCACTATTTGTAGTTGAGTGATATGCCTCTATGGTGTTTTATCTTGTACTGACCAAGAGGTGTTGGAGAGATTATGGATTCTGACTCTTCCATAGACCTTATATGGAACCAAATTCAACTTAGCAGTGGTTGGATAGATTTAAGTGGTATGAATCAAATCCTCGGGGCATAATAAAATATGTAATACAGTTGTAGTGTATTTTTTTATGGTCAAACTATGCTTCACATTAGATGACCCCTTATCCTCATCTTTGCACTGATTCCTTGAATTATAATGTGGTAAGATAAATCAACTATTATACATATTCTTCATATGCCTTCTTAGAATATTAATTGATCTACTGCTCAGTGGTAATTGCCTTATCTGGTTAACCTATGTTATCTGTTAATACATATCATTGAGCATAATCTACCTAAAATGTTTAATCTGCTCTATATAATCTACATGTACTTTAATAGACATTGGCAAAGAGTTATATCTCTGACTGGGATGTTTGGTCTCACCCTGTAGGTTTCCACATATTTTAGGTGGTCGAGTACAAAGAGGTAGAGATTGTATTGTAGAGGTTGAGCAACAAGAGGAGAAGTAGCTGAGTAAAGGTTGGATAAGATACTTGTGCTTTGTACTAGTCCTATGTGCCATGCCTGTACTCTCAGGTCCTTGGGAAAGTTTTGTAGTTGTTGTATATCAAGATGAAGTTTTGGCTATATGCCTTTGTTTTATAGATATGGCATGCATGTATATGAATAGGTTATCATATGTAACAAGTTGTGGCCTTGAGCCAGTGAACGATGTGTTGTAATAATCTTTTGACATGATATATATATATATATATATATATATATAGAGAGAGAGAGAGAGAGAGAGAGAGTCAGGATAGTGTACACTCAAGTGTACCAGAGGAACCATACACCTCAATCATTTTCAAAGATGCAGTAACTTTTGAAAATTCAAACCATTGATCTTCTTAAATATCTTAAGAACATACTATATAATGAATTTTAGATCATTTGGATGCTTATAAGTCGTGCATCTAAAGGAGGCAAGAATCATGCATTTCAAATTAGTTTTGTGCATCGATTTTTTTGTCCTTGGATGAGTGAATTACACTCATCCAAATGAGCTCAAATTTTGTATGTGACCTATTATTATTGTAACCATGAAGATCAATGGATTGGATTTTAGAAAGACAAGGTCTAGATAGGCAAACACCATTGAGGTGTACGGTGTAATCTGTATACTCGAGTTATTCTAGCCTGACTCTCTCTCTCTCTCTCTCTCTCTCTATATATATATATATATATATATATATATATATAGCCTTATGGACCAAATGTGATGTGTGTCCACTTGCGGTAGATGTGTGAATCAGTTTTATTTTATCATGCTTTTTGGTAATCTGGTCATTAGTGATAATTCCACACTTTGTTTTGAGTAATCTAGCTTTTGTTTGGCGACGGGTGTCACAATTATGATAAGATCTATCTACTTGAGGGTGGGATTGTTGTACACTTAGTGAAGGTAAAATCTAGGTTTCATCTCCAAGGAATATGTTGTGCAATAATCACCACATCAAATTTTGGCGTTGTTTGCTGGGGACAATGTGATTCTCTATATATTTTAATAATTGGAATTAGTTAAGAATTTTCTTTTACAATTCATAATAGTAGAAGTAATCTTGAATTGGAACTCATTTTCAGTAGTTTGATTTTGGTTGTTTTCCTTTCTCATGTAACGTCTGTAGTGCATGCAATGCTTTTCTAGTGTCGAATCCATCATAAACTTTGACCTTTAGATTAAAGAAACCCACCTTAGGCTCCTTCATGAATGCAAAACTAAGATGGTGAAAGAGAAGATTAATCACATAGTGGTTACAATGCTCACAACACAGTATGACATACTATTGGCACAAGTCAAGGCCACTATGCAAGAAAATCTATGAGTAGCTGAAGAAGCAGATCGATAAAGAAATCTACAAGAGGTCTCTATCCCTAAAGTTGCACATATTTTTCCACCCAGTCATTCATCCTGCCATCGAAGCAAAAAACTTCAAAATCAAAGAGCAAAGGGTGATGATGATGCAAAACAATAGTTTTTCTTGCAAAGTTGGTGAATACGTGCATGACCATCGACAAAATTTTATGGATCTCTATGGACTAAAAAAGCAATAAGGTATGTACTTGGAAGCCATCAAGCTATGAATATTCTACTATTCCCTCACTAATAAAGATATGGTGTCATACAACTCCATAGATGATCACAACATCACCACTTAGGAGAAACTTCAGAACACGTTCCTAGAGAAATTCTTCCCGCACTCACTCAGTTACTAAATTCAAGGGAAATTCACCCAATTCAAACAACTTTCAAGCGACATTCTTTTTGAAGATTGGGAATGATTAAAAAAGTCATTGCATAAATGCCCTCAGAATGGCATTCATTCTACACAGCTTACTGAGAAGCTTGACAGGGGAGTGGATGATTACATCAAACACTTTTTTTTTAATTTCTCTTCTAATGGATACTTCATGGGGCTAGAACTAGTCTAATTGGGGTTCATCACACCAGAGAGGAGTTCTAAAAGTTGTTTTATAGAAGACAAATCCTAGTTCAAGGCTATTTCTGAATCTTTAAAGGCTCTCATTCTTAAAGAAGACAACCTTGAACCACCCTTCCATATATATGGGTAGAGCGGTAAATCCTTTTTTTGAGCTAAGCAACCCATATATCTACTTGGTTTACAATTTATAGGGTACACAATTCTAGAGTATAATCACATCTACCAACCCACTTTGGACATGCACTAGGATCAGTTCAATAGTATGTCGCTCATTAAAGAAGTCATTCTCGTCAATTCTATCCCAAAACAAGACTACTATGACCCCAACCGACCAAGAAACTCCAAACATGCATCAACTTAGGCAAGGATCAAACCAAAACCAAGTTTGGGGTCCTCCTGGTTTCCAACAGAATCATAACAACTTCAATCCTAGACAATACCACAACAATTTCAATCAAGGCATCAATCAGTCCATGTCAGCAACCCTATAACAACCAAGGACAAGTTCTCCTAGTGTAAGGAAACTAGTACAACATGGATGCCTCCAATGATCAAGATATAATGGATTCTATTGACAAGATTCTAGAAAATCATCAAGCATATAATAAATCCATAGAGACTCAACTTGGACATGTTGCTACCTCCATTCATGCTCTAGTAGGTTCATTTGCAAGTCAACTTGAGAACAACCTTAAGCATTTGAATGAGTAGGTGAAGGTTGTGATCACATTTTCTAATGGCCTGGTTTTTTTTTTCTACCAAAATCACCATCACCAATCACCAAAAACAATCTGGTTCTAGAAGCTAATGATGAAGAAGAAGTCACCCCAGTGACTGAACCTATTCAACCAATTATTAAAATGCCAAAAAAATGATAGATCAGCTCCAGAGACAAGAAACACCCCCTATCTAGAGAATGCACTAGAATAGCACATCAACCAATCATGCTATCCTGGTGGTTTCTGTCTACATAAAACGTATCCCTTACTAGACTCATCTAGAACAAGCACGGCTAGACTTAAGATAAGTTCAAGGAAGCAATGAAGAAGCTGCATATCAACACAGAGCGTCAAGGAAGCAGTAAAGAAGTTGCATATCAACATTCCTTCCTTGACACACTGACATAAATTGCTTCATGGACCATATTTTCCAAAGCTATCCTCACTCTCAGGTACACGACAGAGGGGTACAAGACTATGAACGATAAAAAAATCTAACATCATATAGAGCAAGATGCCATAGAAAATCAAGGATCTAGGATCCTTTGATTGTCTCTTACTTCATTGGGTATTTAAAATTCTAGAAAGGTCTAGATGACCTTGGGGCCAATATATCCATCATTCCCTACCACTTATGCAATAGAGTAGGCTTCACCATTGACATCCTTCCCACTGTAATAGTAATTCAACTCATTGAATCTTCTATGAACACCCCTAAGGGAATTGTAGAAGACGTCCTAGTGTGTGTAGGTCCCAAATATTATGACCCATGTGATGACATTTGATATCCCCTCATATTTGGGTGCCCATTCCTTGAAACATCCAGATCCTTGCTTGACGTTGAAGATGGGATGTTGACACTAAGGTTTGGAGCAGACACACTTGACTTCAAGGTGTTTGAGAGTATCAATGGTCCCTTCTCCCAAGAATAGTGCTTCCTCATCAGCTGTATTGACAAGATAGCCCATTGTGATAGGAGACACACTTATTCTGAAGATCCTCTTGAGACAACAATCATCAACCCTAACACTCATTAACTAAATGATGAACAAGTGGAGAAAATTCTCTTCTACTCAGACAATGCTAAAGATAATCTTGAGGATGAGTTTAAGAAGCTCAAGCCTATATCCATAATTGAAAAAGAAGACAAGGCACCCATCACACCAAACGTGAAGTCTCTACCCGGGAGGCTAAAGTGTGTCTTCCTAGATGAGAAAAAGGTCTACCAGTCATCATCAGTGCAAATCTCACCAATGAGCAAGAAGACAAGTTGTTAACTGAACCGAGGAGGAGGCAAAAGGCATTAAGCTAAAATTGACTGGCCTAATGAGAGTTAGCCAAGTCCTCCATGTAGGAGAGAGTCCCTCCGAGCACAATACTTGCATTTTTCTCTCACCCATATCTCCCTCGACTCTTCATGGTTTTATAAAATTACTTGTACCTTGAATTTGTGGCATTTACCTCTTCCGTTTAAACCCTAATTCGAGCCTTGGTGTGCATTATATAAGGTATGCCCAAATTTTCATCATTTTTCATATCTATCTGGTTTCACAGACACCATAAACCTAGTTCCTTCTTATACATGATCACCCACACGGGTTTGTAGGGACCTTTCATGTCTTCCCTTGTGCCCAATTTCACCAGTCGAGCTCTTATTCGTCCTCCCAATGACCTTCACATCTCCGATGAACTACTATCTCCACGGTCTCCTCTCACCACCACAAGGTGATTACTTATGAAGTAAGCATCTCTTATCCCAATGACTTCTTTTCCAAGGTCTGGAGAGTTGTGATACTAACCTTATTGCTCTGGCCTCAAACTGGAATCCTTGTATCATGTTTTATGGTACCTGCTGTACTGGTAGATGGAGTTTTTGGTCTTTTCATCCAAGGGATTTTTTGTTTGTTCTCGCAGTGACCTAGAAGATTCAATCCACTGGTTGGATATGTTTAGGTTTATCTATTCACTGGATTTGATTTCTTTTCCCATGGTAGCAAATGGTGATAGGTTCTTCTTGGACTACTGGATGTCGCCGACCTTGTTCTTTGACTTGCTGGACTCGACAGACCATGAGGGAACCGTGATGAACATCAGTTGGGACCGATTAGAAAAGGTTTGGCAGTTGGCCTTCTCATCATTGGTCTTTTGTGTCTGAGTGTTTTGCGGGATTAGTCGATGAGAGGAAGGAGAAGCTTGCTAACAATTTCTCAGTTTTACCCCTCCTCTTTCCTTCTTCGATGTATTTTTCACTTAGGGGGATAACGATGTTTCCACCCTTTCTTTCCTTTCTTTGAGTAAGACGTGTTGGCCGCTGACCAGGATACTTGGCCACCCTTGATTGGGCCATGTCAGTGGCCCAGGTCTTCTCTCGTGGGTTATTTGTTTTTTTCTCTGATTGGTTGATATTGCAAAAAATTGTATCTTTTAATCCGCTTGTCCAAAAATTAAGTAAAAATATGTTTTGGAATCATAAAAATACGAGCTTTCTAATGGTACTAGTTTTGTTGCCAATATCTATTTTTATAAATATGTTATTTTAATGGACTTTCCTAATTATATAATAACTTGCAAAATTCATAACTAAATATTTAAAAGTAAAAAATATAATAAAATGTTTTGAACTTGTAAAAAGATAATCTAAAATATGGCATGGTTTTGGTAACCTAATTCACTAATATTAAAAAGGAAATTTTTAGGATCTTGAATAATTAATGTAAACCTAAACCTAATTCTACATATATGCATCATAG
Organism: Alisma plantago-aquatica; assembly: GCA_963693085.1. Classification (NCBI taxonomy): domain Eukaryota; kingdom Viridiplantae; phylum Streptophyta; class Magnoliopsida; order Alismatales; family Alismataceae; genus Alisma; species Alisma plantago-aquatica. The sequence goes on from OY856412.1 coordinate 109,437,319, forward strand.
GTGCTTTGGAGATCTAGACTTGGATCTAGGACTGACTTTGGACTATTTAGATTCTTAAGTGAGGTATGTTTGCATCCCCTATTATTATTTTTGAGCAATAAACTATCTTTATCATTCTCTTGGTCCAATGGACATTAGCCTACACAATATCTTGTTCTTTTGGAAAATATGCTTCATGTTAAGTACCTTACATTGTTACCGATCTTGTAATCATGTTTAGACATTTTCTTGGACTTTTCTAATATGTTGTTCATGTTGGAGTACTATTTTATGACATGTGATGCATTTTTCCCACTTATGAGGTGGATGTATATGTTTGTCACTTTTTTGGTGACTACTTTATATAATATGACTATACTTTCTACTTTCCTCTTCATTAAACATGCTATGTGATTTAGTAGCACTAGAGTTGTGTAATTGCATTGGTTTTTAGGCACATGTGTATTTCCTGCTCAGGGCAGTATGCTCCTATTAATTTTGGGATGGAGGTGGCCCCATACCCTAGTTTCAAATTTATGAGGTTTGTCCCACATCTTATATATATTGGGAGTTTGGCAGTACATCATTCTCTATCAAGTTTCAGGTTTGTGAGACTTGACCAACATTCTCTTTATATTGTTCTAGGGCTATGCTTATCTCACATGCATGTAGGTTGATGATGAAGATATGGGTTTTGTGCCCAAATTCTTTATATGTGCTAGTATGGCACAATTTTATTTGTTTTAATGGCAAGTATTTCTCTTATCATGATTCATTTCTTTTAAGCCAAATTGGGTACTTCTTTTGTTTTTCTATGGTAAGCCTTTTATTCGAAGTCCTTTATTTCCATATATTGCTCAATTCTATTTTAGTATGCACATACCGACCTTTGTTGATGTCATCTATTTTCTCTTCTTGGTGGGGTATGCTTCCAACCCTAGGTGAAGGACATAGAGGACATGACATAAAGATATGAAAATAGCTTAAGGAGTTAAAGCTTGGAGACAAACTTGATATAGTTTAGATGTCCCTCTACTTAGATCCATATGTTGTATCTGACATGTAAACCCTATGTCAGAGATTATGGTGTACTTTTGCAATCTTTTGTGAAGAATTGAATATAGTCTTTATTATCATTTTGTTGCTACACTTTGGTTGTTTTGATTACCATTAATTAAGATTTGAAAATTTTACACCCACTCCAAGTTACCTTTTAGGTGTGTTTGGACTGGAGGTTCTATTCTTTAAATTTTTAGTACAGAGTGGATCCCCTCTGGGTCCCACTCTTTACAAAAATCCTAGTTTTACTTTCATTTTTAGTTGCTTTTCATTTTTGCATCATCATTGAATCATTTAGATAGTTCATCCCATAATAAGATCATAAGTTCTAACAATGATGATTGTAGGATGATTAATTGTGCTGAACAAAGTGCTAGCATGACTCATGGTTCATCATCATCATCATCATCTAAGCCTCAATCCCAACTATGTTGGGGTCAGCTACATGGATCCTTCATTTCCATTCCTCTCTATCATGGCCCATATTCTGATTGAGATGTAGAGATTCAAAATCTCTCTTTATAAGCTCATCCCATGTTAATTTAGGCCTTCCTCTTCTTCTATTTATAGTGTTTGGCTCAATAGCATTGCTTCGTATAGGCGCACTAGTAGGTCTGCGTTGCACATGTCTGTACCATTTGAGTCGGCCCTCACGCAACTTGTCCTCAATGCTCGCCACCCCCACTTTATTCCTGATATAGTCATTTCTCAAACGATCTTTTCTTGTCTTCTCACACATCCATCTCAGCATACGCATTTCAGCCACATTCATCTTGTTGAGACCTTGTTTCTTCACCGCCCAACGTTCACTCCCATAGAGCATGGCTGGTCGTATAGTTGTTCTATAAAACTTACTTTTTAACCTGAGAGGGATCTTCTCATCGCATAAAACTCCAGTTGCACTCCTCCATTTCAACCATCCTGCAGTGATCCGGTGACAAACATACAAATTGCTCATGGTTCAACCTACAAATTGCTACCCCCTTGTTGAATTTATTGTTTGATCAAAGACAATAAAATATCTAAGTTTTGGGTGGAGTGTGGGTGGTGCATATTCTACTTTCCACTCACAACTTTCTGCTTTTGGATTATGATTTCATCATTGCATTTGGATTTTTTTCTTCAAATTTGTATTTTTTAGAGTAAATAAAGCCATTTTATAATTATCGTAGATTCAAAATTTCTATTTGCATCAGTTCATGATATCATATTTTAAACTCTCTTTATTGAAAGAAACACCTCACAACGATGAATTTTCAAAACTAACCAATGGCTAGGAACCATCCTATGTGGCCTATGAACCCAAGTATCATGTTTTCCCAGAAAAAAATTGGTAAGTATTTGAGGAACTGAGAGGGATCAAACAAACGGTTCTTCTAAATGAATAGTGAAACAAATTCACGGGATCACCATTTCCCCACCTATCATGTAATTATTTGAATGTAATGAGACTAGGAGAGCCATGTGGTGCACTGAATTATGAATCAATTTACATGCTAATATGATCCCTCTTCTTCACTTCTTCTTCCATGTTATTACCTTCCATCCACCAAAAATAAGTAAAAATCCACAAAAAGTGTCAAATCCTAAGTTTGGGGTGGCACAACCCCTCTGGACTCTATCTTCTTTGTCTACACCCCTCTATATGTAATAGGGGTGTACCACCAAAAATAAAGAAAAGATGCCAATCTGTACCATAAGAAAAGATTATTAATCATCCAAGGCAAAAAGAAAAAAATGTAAAATCTCAAGTCGAGGAGAGACTCACATATTCCTTCTCAATTTTCCACCTAGTGACACATTGGATGCCTCATTTCATTATCCTTTTAATGCACCTCATTATTGGATCATATGCAAACTTGTTGTTCTATGAGATTCTCTAAACTCACACAAAACTCTTAGACGTGCTCAGTATTGGGGATAGTGGTGATGAAGTGATTTTTGGGAAGCAAAGCCAAAAATGAAGACATTGATATATGTGTTTTATGATCTTATGAAGTTGGATAGCTTGTCCATGTCAGGTGATAGTGAAATGAGCATGATGCAAAGATGAGGAAATAACATAAGTTGAAAGTATTCATTTGGCGATTGTTTTAGATTTTGTGTTACTCGGTAATGACCAACATTTAAGTTTGGTTATTTTATGATGCATAGTTATCCTAGTTTTTGTCAAGTTTTTATCTTAGTTTCACATTCATATTCCTCATTTTTTTTCTTTAGAATTAGTTTCCAATTAGGTTTCCTAGTTTTATGTTGATAGGTATGATTTTGATCTAATTCCTTAATTTCCATGGCAAATTCAAGATTCATATTATGTGCACTAGCTTCAAGCATAGTGGTACTGACAATTTGACTAGAAATGTTATGACCCACATTTCGTTTTACCAGTAAGTACCTTGGTTAGTGCATAATTGAACTAGTTATGTTGAGATGAGTACTTGCCTTTGTTAATAGTGTTTTGAGCTTTGAGCTAGTTTTAATGTATCAATAGCTTGTTCTCTTGTCCTGATGTTGAGGACAAGTTTGTGCTTGATCCGTTGCCAGAAAAATCACGCGAAACTGACCTACGAGTAAAAAGATATGAACTTTTTAGTGTCCAGGGACCAATGCGTAATTTTAGAAAAGTTCATGGGCATTTTACATTCGTCCCCCTGGGCGCCCTTCCTTATCCCTTCTTTAGTTTTTCCTTTATTAGCTTCGTTAGCCGACCTTGAATGAACGATACGTTCATTCCTTCAGTTGCCGCTTGAGAAAAACAGAGAAAGGGAGAGGGAGAGAGAGCGAGCTAGAGGAGAAAGTTGGGCAATCAAGCCCCTCCTTCTCCGTTCTTCGATTCCTCATATTCTCCAGCCGAATCAGCCAGCCACTTCACCTTCTTTCCCTTCCCCTTCTTCTTCCCCGTTCCTGCTGCCCGACCAAGATAGGAGCCGGCCAAGGAGTTGATAGGAGCGGCCAAAGGCGTGAAAAGCAACGTCTACGGGTTGCTGCTAGGTCGTCTTGAAGTTCCCAAGGTATTTCGTACGGAGATTTCCCGCGAATCGACCCCAAATCCACCTTCTTCCTCGGGGATTTCCGTTTCTACACAGGTTGCACGGCGTGCAAAGTTACAGAAAGCTGATGTCGGGGATTTCTGTTTCTGCACAGGTTTGCACGGCGTGTAGATCAGTTGCACGGGGTGCAGATCAGTTGCACGGGGTGCAAAGTTGCAGAAAAATAGAACAGAAGTGTTTCTACCCAGATTGCATGGGGTGCAAATCAGTTGCACGGGGTGCAAAGTTGTAGAAAAGCAGAATTAGGCGTGTTTGTGGGTGTTTTCGGTGTATACGAACACACCAATGTGGGTGAGTAGTAGTTCATTTAGAAATCATTATTTAACTCAAATTAAATGCTTAATTGCTTCTGTATCAGTTGGTATAACTTCTAAACAGTGTAATACATACAATAGAGTATGTTAGATTCATTGGAACTTGAAATACGCAATATGCTTAATGAAAATGATGAAATTTCCTGTATTATGGTTGCAATGTACTTGTTGATTTAAAAATGGATATTTAGCATGGAAACTGGATAAATGATACTGAATCATGTTTAAGGATGACAAATGTTATATATGTGCTTCAAGAAATGTTCAGAATGTGCAGTAAGTATGGAATGTGATATTCTTGTTTTAAATGGTTATATGTTAATCAGTTAATAGACTTAGGTGACCCAACACTGTAGAACCCCATTGCGCAGTCTGTACCTTTGGGGTGAATCGACCGATCTAGCCCTGAGTCTAGATGGTCGGCGAACAGTGTTCAACAATAATCCGTGCGTGTATCACGGTGGCACTGGAGTAATATAGGGTTATCCAACACCAACCAGTTGAGTAATTCTGGTGGTAACCTAGTGTTGACTCCCTGCGCCTGTGTACTCAGGTTAGAGGAGGAGTCTAGAGCACTCATAGTTAGTGCAGTGAGGCCCTTGAGTGCCTAGGAACTGCAGTGAGGCCCTTGAGAGCCTGAGAGTGCCTGAGGCCCTTGAGAGCCTGAGAGTCCTGTGCAGACCAGGATGGGAAGTCAGACTTAGCATTTCTCGGGTGTGTCGCTAAGTCTTGTACGGTGGGATCGTAGTTCGCTACAGATCTTCATATGTAGAGTGCACTGCATATGTTTGGGGCATAATAATATAAATATGTAATCATATAGGATCACAGTAAATTAATATTATCCGAACTTTTGTGACAATTCATTATATCTGTTTATTGGTTTAAATTATCTGTTGTTGCATAGAAATGTGATTATATTATGTAATCTGCTATGTCATTAGAACTGCCCTGCTTGTACTGTATTTATGTTTATTTCAATTTTATAAACCTGATGAGTTGTTTAGTGATAGCTAAATGAAATGCTATTCACTGAGCGAGTAGGCTCATCCCTCTACTCAAACATTTTCAGGTCAACATCAGCAACAAGAATCGGAAGGGTCTTTCCGTCCTAACGCTTAGTTTGTGGAAGGTATATGTAGTCAGATTAGTTAGAGGTCTCTTAGTCCTTTCCCCTCGATCCTTGGAACATGGTGTGGGTGAGAGAGAGTGCGTATGTGGAATGTGTATAAAGATGTAAATTACCTATTATGCTTTACCTTATGTTGAACAAATGTAATATGTTGTAGACTTTGTTTATATTTTTTGTCAGTTTAATAGAAATGCTTCTGCAGTTTGTTTAGTTTTAGTTTACAGCTTAGAACTGGTTATCTTTTTAATGTCTTTAAAATGGTTTAAAAGGTTATGAGAGGTTTGGCTTGTGAGTAAATTCCATCCGTCGCGCTCTAATCTCGTGGTTTGTGGTTAATGTGAGATTGGGGTGCGACAAGAAAGTAAAAGAAACTTTTTATAATTGGACCCTATTTTCATTTATGTTTTCCTTGATCAGCTGATAGTTTTCATTTGTGGTGACCTAACCTGTGTAGGCAGTCCTTCACATTCTAATATCCCCACCTAAGTGGGTCTTACTTTGTTTGAGCTTCCATCAGTTCACTTCATCCTCCTAAGGATGAACTTACCTAGTCTCTTCATAGGTTCATGCATTTATTCAATCCTTTTATTAGTTGCCATCTCACTATCTTCTCATCGGTCCACTAGCCCTCCCCTTGTCTATTGATGAAACCTCTACAGAAGGAACTCCTACTCTTGTCAATTGACAAGAGCTATGCTTTTTCCCACCTATGAAATGATGCACTGATTGAACCCTAATATCAAATACTAATGAAGCTCTTACTCATAATCCTCCGATGAAAGCTCTATGAGTCTCAAGCGATGAAGCTCCGACCTATTCGGTTACCAATGGGATTCTTCCCATGCCATCAATCAATGAAATTTCTACCTTCTCAACTAATGACTATACATATTTATCTATCGATGCAAATATCTATGTCACCTACAAATGGAGAGATTACATCTCCTCCACTAATGACAAGGTTGAACATATCCACCGATTACCGTCCTACACTTGTCTGTTGAAGAAATGTCTACATCGATGGAGTTTTTGCTTCCATACTCTGATGGGAGTTCTTCCATGATAATCGATGAAAACTCCAACATGTTTGCCTTCCCAGTGGAACTCTAAGAGTTGTGAGACTCCTTTTTTTCCTCCCACATTCATCCCTTCACATCCATGGTGTACGAGACCTAACTACAAATGACTAGGGTTAGTTCTAAACCCTAGTCCTCGACCTATTATACAAGGCCATGCTCTCCACAACAAGGATTTGTCCTTGATGCAGTAAGGTTGCCCAAATTATTCCTTATCATCCATCCCCATTTTGTAGTGGAGGTTCACATCAGTTAACGACCCATCAATAGACTAGCCTTCTATATCTACCAAACAATCTAAGATCTTGATCTCAAAAGATACATAGACCAACAACACCTTCAGTCCACCATCACCATCCACATGCTCCACTCTCATAGTGGCAAGTCCAAGATGCATAGAAATAGACCAATGACTTCCAATTCACCTCTAATGAATGTAAAAGGGTGCTCTTATTACTTGCTTGATGCCTTTGTCTCCAAGTTTGAAGAAAGACTTTCACACACCGTGACTATGATTCATCCACCTATTGTGTCAATGTAATTCCACCATCTATTGGGACAATGTATTTCTCTCTTTACCTACTATGATTCTACCATCTACTGTGACAATGCATTTCATTCTTTTCCTCTATTTAACTTGTTATTGACTCCATGAGCGAGTAGTCCTCTCTCTAGGGTGTGGGAAATAGCCCGACTACCCACTTTTATTCTTGATACTTCATCTATTCATGTACGAACCAATATCTTCTTCTAATAAAATGTGTTATGGTTGCAATTCTTGTTAGGATAACTATTTTGCATGTTTTTTAGACCATGGATGTAGAAAACATCAAACCAAAGATTTATGATATCATTTGTTTCATGTTAGACTCCCATATAAACATTGGATATGTGTTTCCAGAGGTCATAGATGTATGATCTATAGGTAATGTTATGATGAGTGTAGAGTGATAGATGTACAATTTTAATCCTAACGCTAAAAAGGGATTTATGTGGCCTCACATGTGAATGTTCATGCTAATTATGATGCAGTGAGAGAGTGAATGAATGTTGGTAGTGGCAAAACCCATCAGTCCTAGTGTTTTAATCATTTAATTATCAAACCTTGATTCAACCCTTTTATTATTTGCAATCCTAATGTAATCAACAACCAACCAACTTTAGTGTTAAATACTAATTTTGCTTGGTTATAGTTGATCAGATAACTCTAAAATTTGTCATCATTTGGGTTCAATCCTGAACCATACTATGATAATGTTTTTTTTTCACTTGTAGGTGGGATTTTTGTACGTTTGGTTAAGGTAAAACCTAACAATTTCATCTGTAGGTAATTTGTTGTGGGATAATCATTTAATATTAGTAGGTGTTGAGACATGAGAATAGTGTGAAGTAAAATTTTAGTTGACAATGTTGTTCCTCCCAATATTATTCATCTTTTGACACATAATCAATCTCTTAAAAGCAATGAGCACCATGGTGCATATATTTCAAGCTCTTAAAATAAGTGTTAACTGTTAAGCTCTGTGAGAATAATAATATGGATGAAGGGCAACATTGTCAACCTGAGATAGCAATGTCAATGGTAAAGAGAAATAAATATAAAGATAAATGATAAGAAAATCATTTTATGTTCACTTCATGTTTTCAAAAGCATAATTTATTTCCATATCATATCATGAACTTAGTGGCACTTACTATGATGTGTTTTCCATTTTTTCATATGGGGACACAATTTTTGCATGATGAGGGATCTTATACAAGGAGCATACATCTTGGCAACAAATAATGATTTTGCCTTGGTGAGGTCTCAACTATATTATGTCATTCAGTTTAATTCTTCATTCAATATGAGGATTACATACTAGTATAACTTAGTTTAAAGTTAAAGTTTTATTTTGTGGATCTTGATACTATGAATTGCATTTGTTACCATGTTTCAGTTGAGTGAAACTTTATTTTATGAAATGATTATCATGTCTATGACACCCCTCTTGAAAATTATGATTCCAATTAGTAATGTGTATGTTTAGGAAAGTGGGATGTTCTCATATGGTATCTAAGTGAAACATATAGTTGGCCACAAATATTTTCTCAAAATATTGTCCAAGTTATGTTACTTTTGTAGATGGCTCCCAAAAAAGGTCTAATAAGGGCAAAGAGTATATATGTGGAGAGGAAAGCTCCTAAAACATGGGGAGTTATCACAACAGCTGTGGGCTCTGATCTCCAAACCATGATATAATCTCGAATTAAACTTTAGCGGAAGCAATCGATAAACAGCGGAAGACAAAAATCACAGGAAATTAAAACTTTTCGAGACAAGAGCTTGAAACCACAAACCTTTTCCATTGAAAAAGGATTTAAGTTGTATACATCACTTTCAAATTACTTCTTGAGTAATTATATACAACAAGATACAAAATCTCAAGAAGTCACAATAAAAGACTCCAAGACCTGAGTGTACAGAGGACACATAGGACAGACTCTAACTACAACACTTGGCATGCTGAATCTCCACCTGAGATTTATCACTGCTCCTGGTGCTGCTGCTGCTGGGATTGGTCACCTGTATTTTGGTTCCTTCGTCTCCGACGACCACCTACAAGGTTGAAGTCTATGGGGTGAGACAATTTTACATAATTGTCCCAGCGAGAGTTATAACTCTCCGCCAGAAGCTTTATTATAACATTTAAGGAATAATATAGACAAGATAACAATAACCCTACAACAGTAGGTTTAATCAACAAGTAAAACAACTTCTACTTAGGCAGTCATGTCTCTAAAGCATATAGAGGACATATATACAAATGTCTGAACAGATTATTAATGTGAACAATGTAACAACAAACATTGATCCTCGTAGATAAACCTAAGCAGATATACTACGCAGTTGTTTATGTTTTACAAACAATATTATGCCCTGTGGAGATGATGCATACCACTCATACTCCAACAGATCGCTAAGAAGTCACATCAGTATCATACATAGGTCATTAAAAGAGTCGGATTCTTATGACCTCACCTTCCTCAGTCAGTTAGAGGATTTTTTGCAGGACATCTGGTGGGATGTCTACTATTTATAGCTCTCCAGGGTAAACTGGACCTTCGCTATTTTAGAGTGACAGTGGCATTCTGTACTCTCTTCGTCATCAGAGGATTTCTTGTTTATCTCTCAACGATACGGTGTTTGTATTTTCTTTGGGAGAATAGTGATACATCTCACTTTTTGGGATTTGTAGTGAGGGTTTGACAGACTATAAAAATATACATCAAATCCTACACTAGGATGTAAGGTTCTACACATCCATGTACCCCACATACTCAAGAGTATGTGATCCAGGAGTTCCCTTGGGAAAACCTGTTTCACCATCATTTAGACTCTGACAATGATGGGTCTATGATCAGGGCTCTACATTTCACTTGATTAGTTAGGTACATTCAGTATTCTTTTAGTCATCATACATTGTTCTTCAAACAATAACATTAGCATAACAGCTATAAATGAGAATACTAAAATGTAGCAAACCTAACTCATATCAATCATCATTTCTCAGTATACTCATCACAAGTCATCTCTAAAGCATGACCTTGATAGTATTCATGGCTCTTACAGCCCATTAGAACCTAGAATGCCACTGTCAAGGTATCAAGATATTTCACTATTCATAAAGCTAACAACATGCTTTCAATGAATATAGTATCATCATCCATACCTGGATATGATCACCTTCATATCAGAACCTGCATGGTTAATTCAACTGATAAAGGTAAATCAAACAAGCATATACTTTCCACTCTTGTCATAAGAGTTAAGTCCTTTGATTCTCATCAATTAGAGTTTACTACTCATATTGCATGTAATCACCCTTGAATTAGGGTTTACAATTCACATTATGGTGAATTGAACTCATAACATCATCATGTATGAGTAACATCATCATTGATGCTCTTAGATTATCTAAGATTCATCATTTATCATAATTAGGGTTTCTATGATCTCACATAAGTGGATCATACTCTAATCATGCATATTCATGTGTGTTGAAGGTACTTTACTTGAGTTTTCATCAAAAAGGGGGTACTTTCTCTCTCTTAAGATACTTTCTCTCTCCTCATATTTGTAGATGGTGATAACACCAATCTAGATCAAGTTGGGTTAAGTCCCCTTTGATTAACATAGATCAAATCACCATTATTGAGGGATTAGGGTTTGATTAGAACAAGGTTTCACTCAATTGAATCTTTCAAGGGTATTATGGTAAATTACACATTGATCATCATCATGAGTTAATTTACTAACCTCTTGACTCTTAATGTCTCTTGGTATCATTAGGGTTTAGGTTGAACAACTATTAAACCATTTAAGCCCTCAAGGCATTAAGCAAACTTATCCTTAAAAGTCTTCACTAGGTTTCACACCTTCAACCTTCATACAACCATGAGGTCGTATGCCTCCATTCGACCTTGAGGTCGTATAACCTCATACGGTTTGAAACCGAATGCCCTTATATGGTTTTGAAACCGAAAGACCTCATACGGTTTTGAAAACAATTGACCCTATACGATCTTGAAGTCGAATAGATCCATAACGTTTGAGATCGTATAGATCCATACGGTCTTAAGGTCGTATAGATCCATACGGTCTTAAGGTCTTATGGATTCATACGGTCTTGAGGTCGTATGGATTCATACGATCTTGAAACCGTATGACCCAAAAAGTTCAAGATCGTATAGACCTCCAAAGTGGTTCAAAGGGCAAACTCAATTAGGGTTTCCTATGTTGAAGCCATCAATTGGCTTTAAGCTTGCTAACCACTTACCAATTGAGACAATTAGGGTTAGACTTAACCAATTGGTCACTCAATTGACCCCCTATTGATATCCATTTAGGGTTGGAGTTGGTTCAATTAAGGTCTATAAACGTTCAACCATCAACACTCAACAATGTGGAATCAAATCGAAGTTGAACCCCTCAATTGACCTCCAATTGGGCTCAAACTTGGCCCATACGGTCTTGAGGTCGTATGTACTTCATCCATACGGTCTTGAGACCGTTTGCCCAAAGTTTGACCAAAAACTAAGTGGATTAGGGTAGGGTTGAACTCCAATTAGGGTTAAAATCAGTAATTTTCATCAATTCCTCAACTTAGTTGCAATTGGACCCTCAACCTTATCAATTACCTCAACCTTAGACCTTCATACGGTCTTGGGTTGTGCCCAAACGGTCTTTAGACCGTTTGGTGGAACCCCAAACGGTCTTGAGACCGTTTGGGTCCTTCAACCCAAAACTCAACAAGATCTATGGTTAAAACAGCAATTTCAACACAATTAGGGTTAGGGTGTTGAAGTGGCTTCAACTCTCAATTCGTTTGGAATTAGTCCATAAAATTTGGTGAGTTGTTGATTAACATCTTTATGAACAGTAATATCATACGGTCAACGTTTAGTCAACCATCTTATACGGTTTTGAAACCGTTTTCCCAAAAAGGTACTTTAAGTAGATTGAAAATCAGAACTAAATTCAAAAGAACTTGCTACTTGTTTTGCCTATATCTCACGATTCCTTTGGAGTTAACCTCTCAAATTTTGGGGGTCATTAGCCTACACAATTTTGAACAGAAAACTCATACGGTCCACGCTTGTTCAACGCAGAAATACGGTCTTGAGACCGTATGCCTCCATACGACCTTGAAACCGTATGCCCTCAAACGGTTTACAAACCGTATGGGCAAAGTGGTTGAGGTCGTATGGCAAAGTGGAAAACCGTGGATAAATATTGGAAATAACGCCCTTATCTTCTTCCTCAAGAACAGCAACAGTTCCTCACGGTTTTGCTTGCAAGGAAGCAAGGGAAGGTAGGGAAGAAGAAGAACTAGCAACTAAAAGCATAGAAAAGATGCATATAATAAAGTATAGGTTTAGAGTTATAAAACCCGCCTAGAGCTTGCTCCTTGAGCTCCAAGCTTTCGAGCTCCAAGCCTTTAATGGCTTCCAAGAAGCTCCACAGGTCGGCCAAGGTGAATCCCCCAAGGAAGGTTGAGAAGAGATGGCTAGAAAGATAGAATTAAGTAAGCTAGCCATGAATTTTCCCTTGAATTCGAGTTCTAACCATAGAATTTAGTCAAGAAGAGGAATCCAAACCTACCTTGCACCCTTGTTCGTTCCTCCTGAGCTCCAAGGCTGTCCTTAGTCGGTTTGGGCAAGGGAAGAAGTGAAGGAAACGAGAGAAGTGTTTCCTTGCAAAGAGGGGAAAAAGGGTTATATCCTTTAGGTGTATTTTCAACATAAATACATAGGTTCTCCTTATTTTCCAACTAAGTCCCTCCATCTTTACTTGTTCGTCCCTTCCTCTTAATTCTAAGGACAAACCTTCTCTTAAGGTCAAGAAAATGAGGGCAAGGAAGATCAATTTAATACTAAGGTACATACATAAAGAGCTATTGTACATACACCCTGATTATTCAATCAAAAAGGTGTTTTCATCACTTGATTATTCAATTAAGGTGACCTCTTCATCATTTCTTCTCTAAATGATGACAAGAGTCTTAAAAGATATTTTAGATGGTGTATTTTACAAGTTGCACCCCTCAAATTGGGTAAATTGCACATAGGTCCCTGTATTACAAAATAAAGCTACAACTTTATTTATAAAGGAGCAAAATTGAAAGAAAATGTTCCTGAGGAACTTAATTACATGCCAGGGAGTGTTCACAAGTATATAATTACATATTTAGGCAAAAATTCCAGGGTTAGGTTATAACCCAGGTCAGGGATGTTACAACAGCACTAGAGGGGACCCCAATGTTCCAATGTATGCACTTATCGAAGCTCTTAAAGATGCTTTGATCGACCAAAATGGGAGTCCCTAATACTCGAGAAACAAGGAGCTTACCCTAGTAGAATTTCTATAGATCAAGTCAGAGACCTTCTCTAGTGAGGCTATGATAGATGTACTTGATTTAGATGAAGAATGGATGTTTAAAATAGAGCATTGTTTTCATAATTTGGGATACCCCAAATATTCCAAAGTCCACTTCGGGACCCACATACTAAAAAGTATGACCTACACATGGTGGAAGAACTTCACCAATGCCCACTTCGGGACCCACATACTGAAAAGTATGACCTGTACATGGTGGAAGAACTTCACCAATGCCTGAGGGATGGTGAGCCGCTCAGTTAGGAGGAGTTTACCACTTCCTTCTAGAATAGTTACATCCTAGAGGTAATGACCAAGAAGAAACAAGAAAAACTCTAACATCTGAAGTAGTATATAAACCATCTTAACAAGTACACGATGAAAATATGTATGCTACAAAAATGCATATATAGATTAGATGAGATAAGTCCGGAAAAGAAGCTCATGCATGGTCTAAAGCCTGATGTGGGCTATGCTTTGAGTGGACATGGCCTTGAGATAGTGTAGGAGGCACTCGAGTCTACCTTGGAGTTAGAAGATCACCTAAGAAGGACACCAGAGAAAGATAACCACAACCAATCCCATAACAACTCCACCAACCATAACAATAACAAGACGAGATCTTTAGAAGAGCCACTTGTTAAGTCATGCCCTACCTACAATAGGTTGCATGGTGGAGTATGTAGGTTTGTCATTGGAGTTTGAAAGCATTGTAGGGATCCAAGTTGCAAGAGACTTGAGTGACCCAAGATAAAAGCAAGGAAGGATGCTAGACAATATCCTAATCCAAATCAATAAATAAGGCGACAAGCAAGAATCTTTTCCATTGATTGATCATGAGAGGAAAAAGGTAACAAATACGGTGTGTTCTAGTTCTATCCATGGCTTTAGTTGTATATAAATACATGATGTTTATTGCAAATTAGTAAATATTTAAAATCCTAAAGTGGATCGTACCATGGAAATTTTAATGACAAATTTTCTTAGGTGGGTAGAATTCTAACACCCCCAAAATTGAAAACCTGGTAAAATAATTTCATTTAAAAATTTAATGAAGTTTTCAATAACTACAAGTTCTTGGATCCTAACACAAATGAACCTCAAATAAATAAATCTATTATTTTAGATTTATTACAAAAAGAAGAGAGAAGTGAACTGGTACTTGAGGGCTATAAGTGAAATTGGTCTTTACATGTCGGTAGTAGGCTACAATGAATATTACATGAGTTTAATAAAATAGTAATCAACTCCCTTCAAAGTATGACTCTCTAATTAATTAAAAATGACACTATTTTTTGTAATAAGTTAGATAATTAAATGTAGGTCTAACCTAATAAGGAAAGCGTGGATTTTTGTGACACTAAAAACTAAAGCCTAATTCTGTATTTGGATTCCTTATGGTCAAGTTTAGTAACACACCTGTCTTTATGAATTTTAAAGAACCCTAACTACCCAGATTTATTTAGGATAGATACTAGGTTAAGATATCAAGAAAATCCTAATAAATATCAAACTGAACCTTCTTCATGGACGAGTTCCACTGACAAGACGATTGGGATGTAGCTCGAGTATCATATACTTGATTCACAACTCAAAGCGAGTCCCTTTTAACTTTCCCAATGTGATTGGAACTATACTAATCTGCAAGACTATCTCCATCTCCCCACCCCACTCCTCCTTAGAGTGGGACTATGTTGTTCCCAACAAAATCTCTATGTAACCTCTCTCCCCCTTACCAATCTTGTCATGGTCCCTTTGCTGTGATGGATGCACCTTGACTAGATGAGGTATGTGATCCCTAGTTTGAGTGATTTAACTTTTTATGCCCTAGACTCTCCATACAAAAAAAACTCACCTTGATCCATCGTGAATTAGATTCCATTGATGTCAACAACTCCCTAACAATTTCCCTATATATGTATCCTACCTCACCACTGAGGGACCCAAAAAAACATGTTCTAACCCCTCAATTGACATGAAGACCCTACCACCTCATCCTAGACAACAATCCAAATGCGTCCCTTTACATGATCTAACATGGTTACCTTGACCATAGATTTCATTCCCATAACACCATTTTCCATCCTCAAACATCTCTAAATCTCCTATCACAATTGTTTTTCCACAAGAATGAGTGAACTCGTTGTCCCCTTTTTACATTTAATTCAAACCATGAGACTGATTTCAGAGACATGGTTACCTTTGGACTTATTTAGATACATGGATGGCCTTACAGTAGTGTTGAGAAGTGTTTCCTACTATTTTCCCATTGTGTTTTAGTTTTTCTAGTTGCCCAATTAACCAACTTCACCATTAATGACATCCGATACTTTTTTAGCTCGTAGTTGTCATCAAGCCCAAACTTGGGCTTTTTGGTATTATAATTACTCAAGGAACATCATGCACTTAGTTTTCTTTATCATTCTAGTTTGCATGAGCTTGATCATGAGTTATCACTCTGGTTGGATTTATAGAATGCTATGGTTCACCATTGTGATCCATGGAGATTATAGGTACTAAAGTCTCAGTTGTGCCCTCATATAGATTTTTTAAGTGTCACACTTTCATGGGAATATTTGAGTTTTCATGTAATATTTTCTATCTATCATACACTCTAGTTAAGTAGGCATCTCTTATAGTTGTCATGCCCTATTGGGCCACCTTATAGCAGGCCTGGCTCGTGTATAGATCAATAAATTTTGGATAATGTTTTACATGTGTTTTTTCAAAGTCTTTGATGGGTAAATTTTTAAAACTTTGTTGAAACTTTGCATAGTATTCAAACAATATGTAAAACCATTGCGAATTTTTTCTTAGGGAGAAATCAACTTTATGATTTTCAAGCCCTAGTTTCATTGCATATGATCAAGTTTCCTAAAAGATCTAGATTAGGGTTTAGGTGTTAATTATATTATTGGGAATTGTATTAATTTTAGGAATTAAGATTTCCATCAACCTCAAGAGACTTCATATGATTTCTTCTCTCACTGGGAGAAGAACATGCAAGTTGAGTATCAAGTATGGGAAGAAGGATTTTATTCTCTTATACTTTGATGAATGCATGGAAGATAATTACTTTTGAATTAGATTATAATTTTTTAGTTTAACTTTCTCATATTATCATCATGGCATCATCCTTATATTAGGATTTAATGATTCAGCTCATTACGCTCAAGAGTAATATAAAGTAAAATAATAGTTTATGATGTTGTTACTCCCAAGATTATTCTCCTTTAGAAAAATATTCAAGCTCTTAAAATCAATGTTATTTATCAAGCTATTGAGATCAATGAGGACCTTAATGCAAAAAATTCATGCCCTTGAGAGCAATGTTAATTATGTATCTCTATGAGGGAAACAATATGGATGATGGATAATGTAGTCAATCCAAGATAGTCATGTCAATGATAAAGAGAAACGAAGACAAAGACAAATGATAAGAAAAACTATTTAATATTTACTTCATGTTTTTCAAAAGTATAGTTTATTTCTTGTTCATACAATGAACTTAGTGCCAATTACTCCAATGTATTTCCCTTTTTCTTTTCTTATATTGGGACTCAGTGTCCGCATCAGATAAGAATAACGGAGCACATACAAGGAGCATACATCTCAAGGACAAATCTAGGAGTTTACTCTAGGTGGGATGCCAACTGTCTTATGTCATTTAGTTCATTTTTTCATTCAACAGAGGATCAAGTACTAGCTTACCTTAGTTTAAAGTTTACGTTTTTATGTCATGGAACTTGAGACATGAGAAATGCATTTGTTATTTTGTTTTTGTTGAATGGAACTTCATTATTATGCAATATTTATCATGTTTTTGACACCTCTAGAGAATTATTCTTTGTCTCAATAATGTGTATGTTAAGAGATTGGTATGTTATAATATGGCATTAGATCTTGATTGTGACTTCTCACTCTAGTTGAATCTATGAAAATCTATGCTTTTTCGTCCCTATCCATGAACATTATAGGTGCTAAAGTTGCACTCTTTTCTCTCTGTCACACACTTTGGCCAAGTGGGCTTCTATGCTAGTATGTTCCCACTTGAGCCACCTCTATAAAGACTGGGACCCGATTGGGTATCCCTTGCTAACTTATTGAGGAAAAAGTTCAAGCTATCTAAAACATTCCACAAAGTTTGAGGGAAGTGTGATTTTCATTCATTTCTCAAATGATGTATATATTATAGAGCAAGATAATGAATAAGAAATGGAAACATAACTATTAAAAATGTTCAATATGTTGAAATATACAACTATTCCTCACCTAAAATGTGGTTTCACATAATAAATAAGATAGATACATCTAATTGTACACGAGCCTAGTTGTAGAGAGCATCTAAAATATCCTAAACATCTTTTGGTCCAAAATCCTATATATGATCTTCTAGCATTCTTTTCCTCTATTATACCTACACCTCGATGACAAGGAACATACCATGAATGTAGAAAATAATGTAAAGGTCTGCTAAGGCTGAGTATGTACATACTATAAACACGCTAGGCATTGTATTCAATTATAAGTGCAAAAAATATGTTCCCACAAGGAGGGGCTATATACAGTTAGGTGAGTTCAAGAGAAATCCGTCAATGAGGCATATTAAATTTAGAGTACAAGCATGGAGAATAAAGTACCATATCAAGTAGCCACAATTTAAATTTAAAACAACAAACCTTTTCATGCATACCAATATACACTAATTATATGTAAAACATGACCACAAACCATACAATCATGTCCTAAAAAGTAAAAGTGGAAAGGAACTCCCTGGGTGGAATGCACTAGCTCTATATATATGGTTGTACATAAGTATCGGTATTTTGGATATTCTAGTCAAACATGTAGCATGCATATATAGGGATGCAAGACTGACATTCATAGTCATTATCTCACAAAAAGGCAATTACATAATGTGGGGTTCAGGAACCCATATTAGCAGAGTAGCTCGACAACCACATGAATATAAAGAATGAATAAAAGAAAATATCAAAGTAGAATAAACTAAATTCCCACAATAGCTAACAACTCAAGAGAAGACTCATTAAATGAATATAGGTTTTAGTCAATAATGCCCAAAGTAAAACATAGTATGTACATACCTTGTGGTCTGATGTATATTATCAATACCACTCCCTAAGCTTAGAATCAAGACTTTTACAACCTAATACTATATTTGTGCATTCAATAAATATAAATTCCTTTGAATCCATTACTTAGAAAATAACCCTACTATAAGTTAGAAATCCATACTCAAAACCTATTCCATTAAAGTCATCCTATTTGTGTGATTTCCAAAATGTACTTATGTGTATTATACGAGTATTCATTAGTTTCCTATGAATTTTACAAATTAAAACCCATTTTGATTGAGTGAAAAATAGCTTGGAAAAGACCTAATTGCCCTTGTATGAAATCCGTATGGTGTTGTTTGGTTCAGGATCTGATCTGGACTAGGAACTATCTTTTTGTACCACATAAGCACTAATCTCGACTAACCTAGCCCAATTCTAGTCTTGTTTTATTTGGTAGAAATTGGACTGACATGGACCATTTCAGATTCAACAATCCTCTAATCCAGACCAATTCAGTCACTCTCTTAGCTCGATTTCAGATCCCAGTCTGGATTTGACTATGTCTTTTGTGTTATTTTGTTTTATATGCCAGACTATGAGGCCAATCCACTCTAATGACTGCTACAAAGGGATGAGTTCCCAAACAAAAATAGGACCAAGTCCACATTAACTATTTTGGATCTATTGACTAACTTAGCCTGGATTTGGTAATCTCAATCTCGAACCAAACAAGGGTTATAATACCAGAATTGAATTGACATTAATTTAGCACTGCTACTGAAAGTTCATGGTCAATGCATGTTAAAAATTGACGAGAATATGAAATTATCCTTACCGTCAAAAGATGGTCTGGAAGGTAGAAGGGGGTTTTCCTGGAGGAGATTGTTCCCAATCTTTCCTACCATGGACAAAACATAAGAGCCTTGAGTCCTTGGCATATAGCTCACATCGGGGGTACTTGCAAGTGAAAATTTCTCCCATTATCATCAACGTGTTGTGATGATCTTAGTGAACCTAAAAAAGAGGGGGAAATGTGACTGGACTAGTGAATTTATTCCTCCATAGGAGCAGTATAAAATACAACTGGTGCGCAAGTAGAGACCTAGGAGCTCTAGATAGGGAAACTCATGCTTTCCCAATAGGCCCTCACACTAGGAAACCATTGTTGGTGTGATCCTTGGGCTATTATGGTCTAGAAGAGCCCTTGCCCGTGGCTTTAGATCATCGAGGTAGGGAGATACATTCCTACAATAAAGTTAGGGAAAATGGTCTCGGTGGTGTGTTGAATCTACATAATTGACAACATACAACCCAGTAATTGATACCTCGAGAGGGTTTTTTGGGAGAAAACCACTCTCAGGATAAATATAGAAAAATTGTTAAGAAAGTATTCCAAAAAAAAATAAGAAGTGAGGTGGAAGAGTCTAGTGATGGGATATACATAGATGGGCCTAGTGACAATAAATACACTTAGGAATTGAATTATAGATCAATACTAGTTCACCAAGTGAAATGAGCAAGATATGGGTTGAATAAAATAAAATTGAGAATTTTATGCTCTCTACAATTATTTAACTTGAATTTCCATATATGTTGTTTAAATTACATGCACACATTTTGGTTGCACTCACCTACACAACATAGAAATATATTGAGTGTGTTTTGTTTGGCGGAATTTTAGGTTAGAGATGTAGACAAGAATATTCAGATCATCTTCCAAGAAACAAAAATAATGTTAATGGAGGAAATGAAGGAGGATTTTGGATATTTTATTTCTATTATTCGTTTCATCAAATGTTAGTATTTATCAAGATTTAAGAATGTTGTAAACTCCCTTTGAGGATCCTTATATTTTCGTTTGTAAAAACTACCTCTTTTGAGGAATTATAGATGATTATTTGACTTTTTTTTGTAAATCTAGATCCATGACATATGGATAATGACTCTTGCCTTCCCATTCCACCTTGATTGAGGGTAAGAAGGGAGTCAATACATAACAAATTTTATTACCCTACCACATGTGATACATTTAGTCAATAAGGATTTATTCTCCTACAAGGCAATGGGGTTTTATTTCCCCTTTCATGTTTTATATGTCGGACACTCAAGTTTTACTCATCTTGTCATTCCTTGTAGTTCATCGTACCCTAGCTACATTCTACATTATTCTAGTCCATGTTATAATCTAAATTCATTTTGTATCTACTTTTATTTGTGAAATATTGAAAGGCAAGAAATTCCTTGTTAATGAATTATTACTCAAATTTTATAGTGTCTAATTATTTTGACACTCAATAATTAGTTATTTATTCTATTGGTTACTTTCTCTTCAACTTACATAATTTTCTTATAGCCCCTCTTGTATGTGAACACCCTCTTTTGTACTTAAAATCTTTTTAATACCCAAATAAGTAAATGACTGCACATAGACCACTATTTATGATACATAACTTTTCCTTATTTCTTCCTCTTCTTGGTGTTGTTTCCAACTACCCATATGATGTTGTAGAGGATGATGACTCAATAGGACCTTGAACCATGACATTATCCTTTATAGGATAGATTGAGATTGTTAGGTTGTACTCTACAACTGATCCTTAGTATAAGTTTTGTACCTTTTTTCTTATTATTAGCACATCTCATGTAGTGAGGAACTTTGAAATCTTTGTGATAATGTGATATTTCAACAATTTTTTGATACATACTCATTATGTATTTTTATATCATACTTTTTGAGAAATATAATATAATACCTCCTTTAATTCCTACATTTTAGTATGTTTTGGAATTAGATGGGTTTATTCCTCAAATTATTTAAGGACTAGATCCCCTCTCAAGTCCCACTCTGTACACAAACCATGTTCTTTTTGGGTCCATTCTTTAAAAAAAATGTGTAGAGTAGTGACTACAGTTACTACCAAAATTGCATCAGATTCATTCCTAGGAAGTCAAGCACTCACCACAAGAAATTTTGGTTTGAGTTATTCTTCTTGTTTCAATAGCTATACTCTATACTACTTTTACAAAAAAATTGTAGCATGGCGTAGCATTTCATCAAATGTCTTTCCTCCATTAAGAAATTTTGACAAGAGTATCTCAAAAGATGATTTTCATGAGTAAGAAAGGTGATAGTGGAATACAAGTTAGATACACCATCTATAACTTCCGATTAGTTTTCTTCTAGGCAAAGAGCTTTAATCTTATAAAATTAATTTCCAAACATAGGGTAGAAAATAATTTTTATCTACTAGGAAAGATGTTTTGAGATTGTATGACATTTATATTAGCAAGAAAATAAACATTTATCATCTTTAGGAGCATTGAACTTAATAAGTTAAATAGCATTATCTACTTCTATGACATTTAAATATTATTATAAATCAAAATTGGTGTTATTGAATTCATGTATCATCATATAGAGTATCCTAGTTCATTTACTCCTTTTTAGTGTTGTGAATATTTGAATAATTGTATGACTCAAGAAGAATTTTAGTTAATGCAACTCTTGGAAGCTTGTCGCAATATACATTGGTTACCTTCTCTGTACTCATTTAACCTTGACATAAGTGAAACGCTACACTCATATTCATACTCACTTGATCTAATACAATCATGACAAGAATATTAAGTGGTTTTGTGTGTTTTCTCATTTTTCCCTTAATGTCCATCCCCTTGCACTTGTCTTCTCCGTTTTTTTGCTTTTGTGTCGGTGTAATTTCTTCACCTTTGGGCACTGCTTTTTTAAGTTCCCTTTTGTGCAAACTTCTAGAAATTACATGAAGAGGGATTGTATTTTAAAGGTTTACAGTTCTACTACACGACATCATCTTTGCTTTGAGAAGACTCTCCACTCAAGGAAGAATTATTAACTTTAAATGAAACATATTTCTTCTTGCTTCATGATTCTTATTTTCTGCTTTGTCTCTATAATTAATGTGTACCTCTTAGATTTTAAGGTTTCCTATGAGGTCCTCAACAACGGGTGTTTTAAGGTTGGAGAATTCTTCAATGATGTGACATGCTTCTCATATCATTAGATGAGGGATCGAAGGATGTTGAACACTTGTTTTTTCTCATTAATATGTTTCCCAAGATATCTTGAGTGATCAATGAGGTTAACATGCTGATCTTAGAGTATTTTCATTAGAGGGTTCCTTCATGGGTTATGAAAAATATTCATCCATAATTCATAGGTAGTTTCACATGAATATATCTGGTTCATCTCAGAGTGAGAAAAGGCAGAGTAGAAGGTGATTATAGCTAGAGCATTAAGGGAGGATCCTTTCCAAGTATCTTCATTACATATAGCTACTTCACCTTTGGGTATCTTGTAGAGGAGTTCTATTATATTCCATGTTTTGAATCTCATATATTGGAAATAAAAATGCATGTGTCTCTTCCAATATTGGTATGTAGTGTTATCAAACACACAATGTAGGTGGAGTTTATTTTAAGGTTGAGATTCCAAAGCAAGTTCTTGATCATGTTATTCTACTTGTGTGACTAAGTTGCATGAATAGTTCCTTATTATTATCCTATATGTAGGATCTAGGGTTCAAAAGGGGGTGAATTTAGATCATAACAACTTGAAGAAAAACTATTTAGCCCAAAAAAATGTATCAAGCAACAAGATAAACAAGCAGGAGAACATTGTATCAAACAATCACAAATGTACATGGATATGAATTGTGATTTTATTATGAATTGTCATAGATCCACTACCTAGTAGGTTTCCTTACTAAATTTCTGAACCACAAGAAGCACCTTGTAACACCTTACTTCAAGAGATTACACCAATATCTCTTTTCATCCAAAGAATTATTAGACCCTATTTCTAGGAAAAGGCCACAAGCTAACTAAGGGTCACTCTACCTTACCAAGGATCATGTCATATTACCTTCCTTTTCCAAGGAAAAATCATCAATTAACTTGAGTATGGAACATGAGAGAGGGAGAGGGAGAGGGAGATAGAGATAATCACAAAACAAATACATGGATGACTGACCGGCCTAAATCGCGCGTCCAAAAGTGGAGGCGGATTTGAGGTAGTCCAGCTTTTACATTTATAAACCTGAATCCTACTAGGCCCCCGCAACTTTGCTTACGGGGTCAAAGTAGTCATACGGGGTCGAACACAGGGACAAGGGGGTAGTGCTGAGAACCATGAAACAACACGCTACACTCCGGTGGGTATAAAAAGAGATATAAATTCCCGACAGGGAACAACAAGATGTCATGAAATAAAACAAGAAACTATCTCCAAATGGAGCTACAAGAAAGATTTAAGATTTTAGGCATTTAGCAATTTTTAGGGGTTTTCATGCAACAGAAGCAGAAAGATAAAGACTATGGCACATGCTAGGTACGAAGGATAAGATTATAGTAAAACAAGCGGCAGCGGTAACACCCTGCACCCCTCCTCTCAGAGCGGGGGCATCTAACCTCTGCATCAACACCCCTCTCGAGGTTGCTGGGCTTTAGTTAGAGTGGAATGTTACAGAGACAGCTCCGTTCCAGGCACTCTCGTACTCCAGAATCGGACCAAACGCTAGAGCCACAACACAACTCTCGAAGTTTTTGCGACGGGAAAAACGGTTCGGTAGCTAATCGAAATGCAATCCAAATCATACAAGCTAGTGCTCAGATATTAAACAGAGCAGTCATCCAACATTGTGCACCAAGCATAGAGCAACAAGTAATTAAAACTTTCTATTTCCATAAACATTAAAGGGTTTAATACATTACATATAATAAAGAATTAAATAACAGATATAAAAGATAGGTGTCGCCTCCTTGATGTAGAAGGATGACAAGGTGCGATAGCTCTCCTGCCCGATATCGGTCAGAGGCATGGCCCGATACAGAGGTGTCGGGCGACACACCCTCTCGGGCGGCACACACCGACTGTCGACTGTATTGATCAAGGGCTCTGGCCGATACGCTCATGTCGGGCGGCACACCCTCTCGGGCGGCACGCTTGATAGGCTAAGCGTATCGGGTTGATATCGTGTCGGGCTAAGAGCTACACATTATTGCTGTCGGGCGCTTGTATTGTTCATCCACGTCGGTCGATATCGGCCCGCAGTGTCGCCCGGGACGGTCCTAAGTGAATTGTCCCCTCCCTCTCGGGATGGGGAGAATCTCACCTAGTGTCGCCCGAGACGAGCACTGGGGTACGATACGTGCGCTCTCACAATCTCCTCGCTCAAGCTCCCAACTGTCCGAATTCAAGGCTCCAACTGTCCGACTGTGGACTTGCCAAAACTGCGAACCCTCTTTTCGGCTCCCTATAGCTGCTATTTATAGTCAGCTGGTTGGTGAGAAGGCATGGTGCTCGAAGCCCCACGTGGCCACCTTAAACACCAGTCGTCGGATGGCTGATACTGGACATCTCTCGATGCGGGTGCTGGCTATGGGTCACGTGTTGGGCGGCACGCCTGCCAGTGGGTGGCCGTGTCGCCCGACAAGCTAGGTCGTCGAGGCGGCTTTGGCTCCCTGTCGGGTAGAAGGTGTGTCGGCCGATACGTTCCTGTCATGCAACGCCCCTTTGAGTCGCGCTACTGAGTTGTTCTGCCCTGTCGGGTGGGGTCTGTATCGGGCGTCTGCAGGGCGAAAAGACTTTGACTTATTCGTGGGCCGGAGTCGGCCCTTATTGTCATCAAAATGGAGAGGAAATACTGCAAAGATTGGAAGTATTGGAGTTAGAACATATCTTGGCAAATTATTGCGAAAATGCTAATAAAATAGAGGAAAATAGCAGAAAGGGCAGTTTTGATAACAAAATAAAGGGCAAAAACATCACAAAAATTAGTGTTATCAATGACTCCCTTACAATGATCATTGGTCACTCAATATAAGTATCTAGTAATATGCTCTACGAATTTAAGGGCTCTTTTGGTAGAATCCTAAGTCTAGGGGCACATGTGCAATTGTAAAGTTATAAAGTGAAATCATATACTCAAAGTTTTAAACAGGACATAAGAGATGAAAGAAATGCAATATAGTCATTTTGGGGGGGTGGGGTACGAAAAGTTTCAATGGTTATATTTTTAATTTTATCAGCTCTGAAAATGGCGAGCTCTTCAATAAGAAAATAATCATGTTGTAGTATAGTTGGATGGTTTTTTTTTCTTGGGGGAAACTTGCTGGAAATAGATATTATGTGATAGTTTATGACTTCCTATGGGAGAACATTATCTAATGACTCTTAGTGGTAGGAATCCCAAATATTGTTAGTTGGTTTTGTCTTGCGAACAACCAACTAGTGACAAAATTATTTTAGACCATTTGCTTTAATTGGATGGTTTCCTTTTGAAAAACTAAGTTGAATGTTACTACTAGGAATGAACTTCCTAATCATTGTATGGTTTATATAAGATAAAAGTGTACACGAGTGAAGTGAATACTATTGATCTTCATCGGGATGACTTCTTGGTTAAAGAACTAGTTGAAGACTGTATTAGCTAACCCTAAATTTTACTATGATATTTGATATATCTATTAGAAATATCAGAAGAATATATCAAATAAGGACTTATGTATATGTCTAGTGTGTATTTTTTTAATCATCTTACAGAATTATCTGTGAGACTAGTGTAGGGCATTTGATTCAATAAGTGAATTTCAATAAGATACTAAAAGAAATCATGATCAACCTTCATTGATGTTGATCGTCTCATATGCCTTGATTGTACTTCAATTAGGATCTCTTAATCTCTTTTTAATGAATGCATTTGTACCATAAGAAATATCTTTAATAGATTCATTACACAAAAATAAATAAAATGTTTTAGACATTATCAAAATACACAAAATTTTAAAAATGATCCTTCGGGTAGATAATGTATGTCCTCAGGTCACAACCTAATATCATGTATTACAATTGCATGAAAATATGTAAGAAACGTGACTACATTGACTACTAGGAGTTCTATATAACATCAATTGGTTGTTGACCGTAAGAAGGCTGATGTAAGGGTGCAAACATCCCCAAACATGATTCCATACCCCTACTAACTTTGCATTTTGAAATTTTGCTTTTTTATGATATATGAATGTAAATTTAAAGTTCAATACAACCTAAATTATATTCTTAGGCGTTAATATCATTGATGATATCAAAAATTAAAAAAATTGGAGTGTGCCAAAGGTTAGTAGTCCCTAAAGTGTCAAATTTTTGAGGACTTGGGTTATTATCTTCATAGACACTTTAATTAATGTATTATTCTACAATCATGTCAAAATGAATATACCAATATTACTTAGGGTTTCCAGGAGATAAATAATGGATGTAAATGTATAAGCATGCATCCATGCATAAATACATGATTCACTTGTACACTTAGTATCTAATTTGGAGGCTTCTTTTGGATGTAATATCCTATCAAAATCATTACTAAAGTTAATTAAAATATGTTAGCCCTAATTCTTACATGTAGTACTCTTTTTAACTAGATTTTCTTTATTTAAGGGGGGACTAGTAATTTTATTCTCTTTCTCTAATTATATTGTGAATGCTTTTATTTAAAACATGTGTCACATACCCCGTATGAAAGTATACTTATCTAAAGTGCATTATATACCTGACATTATTAAATTCTTGAAACAATGCCTAGGCGAATATTTTGATTTTGATGAGGAATGTGTGAATCGATCCTTCTTCTTGAATCTTGTCAATGGAGAATTCACTTGTATTCTTCAAGAAAATAGTTGAATCCAATGAGGAGATTCCTCCCCTCCTTACTTGTTCTTGTAAGAATGTCAGAAATTTCTATTGTTTTTCACCAAAATTGAGGTCACCAAAAACCTAGAACCAATCGATGCTAGAGTTTTTGGCATCCTATGTACTACCTTCATTGATCATTTGCATATTTTATCCAAAGATAATCTAACAAGTATCACTACCATTGATAGTATTATTGAGAGATTTTAAAGTGTATATTGAACTTCTATAAACCCTACAAGGAGTCAATCATTTCTCAATGAAAAGGTAGCACCCAACACTAGTTTTCCTATTGTTATAGATATTACTTCCTCATCAATATGATACATGTACCTCCAACTATTATTGGGAGGTTGATCAAAAAGATATTCCACCCTTACTAAGATCAAAGCTAAATCATAATCTTAGAAGATGGATCTTTATCTATGGATAGATGATCCAAGCTTGTTATCTTTTACACGAATATCAATTTTTGTATCTTCTATCTTCCTTGTACCTACAAGTGTATATAAAAAATTGTACATATCTTCTAAGATAGTTGATGAGTGACTGTGAAACTCAAATCTATGAACATCATCTCAAAGGACCATATATGATCAACATCATAAGATGGTGTCATTGTCATTTATGACTAAATAATGGCTACTCTCCTATAAATGAATGTTTCTTGTTATGTGGTCGTTTTGTATTGAATATATTCATAATGAATACATTTATATCAAATCTATCTGATCATTCTCCATGGAAAAAATCACTTAGTCATGGATAAATATTACATTATGCATGGATCTTTTTTAACCATGATTTTTTTATAATATAGGTGATAGTGTGGCCCTAGGTTTACAAATGAGGAGAGCCTTAAAGGAATTGTTGGTAATGTCATCATGAGGTTTTCTGAAGGGATTCATGATAAAAAAATTATTGTTTTGATATGGGGGGATGATTTGTGTACTTTAATTTTTTTATAGCTAGGATATTAGTGAAATTGATCAAATACCTCTTTCCCATCTCGTGAAGTTATTGTGGTAGATTCTTGCATATCAAACTTGTGTAATGCTTGGGCTCACCACAAGATAAATGTACATAAATTCCATCAACTATTCAATTGTGGTCTAAACCAACACCTACAAACATGAAGTTTGGATTTGGGAGACTTATAGAACTTCCCATCCCATCGATGATAGGTTTTAGATTAGTGGCAGTAATACTATTTCTTGTTACTACCTTTATTTAGATATTGATGAATAAATCATTGTATGCTTATTGACTTCCATAGAAAAATCAAATGGCTTGTTCAAAATTTTCCAAATGGATTTGAAGACCCTATACAACTCAATTAAGTGAAGTCATATTTCATCCTTACTCTTAATGTCATAAACATGAAATATAGGCTATTTTGACAATTCTAAACTTTCTAGAACTTCCATATACAAAATCTATTAATCTCTATCTTGGTATATGTGCCACGTGTATAGATAGGTCTATCTTTTTGGTGGCTATGCTTGTTTTTGCATTACTATAATGATTGGAAGGCTTCTTATTTACCATGCTAAGTTTATTGGAAATATCAAGGATATATTTCGAACTTACTTTTTAACCTATCTTTTTATCTGTTATGAAAATAAGGTTCTTATAACAAGAGGTATCTATTAGTGGCTAAAATATTTTATTTTCCTGATTTGTTATGAGGATGTCTTCTATTGTGTCTTTTGAGTATTATATGTATTATTAGATTATGAAATATTGTATCACTTTGTAGTGAGAAATAGAGCTTATGTATCCATGTCCCTTGTTACTTTTTATATTATAGGAGAGTTCATTCCATTATAACATAGGCTGGATTTTACCTTCTAAACATAAAAAATCAATTGTAAATTTTCCATTATGCTTAGTATACTTTAATTGAATCCATATGGATACACATGTTTTTATGGATGGTATTCTGTAAGTGTTATTTTTTATATATTTGAAATTATAAAAGATCATAAATTAAATGTTTATATAAAACTTTGACTACAATAAAAAAAGAATGATGTGTGATATTTTATATATTTGAAATTAGAAATGACCATAACTTAAATGTTTTATATAAAACCTTGTCTATAATAAAAAAGAATGGGCACATCTTTATGGTTGGAATTAAAGGATTAAGTGATGTTGGGGGTCCCTCCACATCATATTTGGTATTTACTTGCTTGTCTTATGGGTTTATTTCATCACAAGAAGGATATATAAAGCCTTGAGGTGGGGGACATTGTTAAGGTAGAGAGCATGGTTGAAAAGGATCTCAGCCATGGAGTACATGGGGACCGACATGTTGGTTGTATGCCCTGACAAATTTCATTTTATGATTGTGATAGGTATACAATGTCAATAATTTCATTCGTAAAAAAAAATCTACTTGTTATGTTTTTTTCAGTGTTGAGATAATAAATAGATGTAATAATGTCCTATGAATGTTTTGACTTGACAACACATGGTTTGGGTTGAAGACATGAACATAAGATCATATGTATACTCAAGAGTATTCATTCTTGGTGTGTCCCTCAAGTTATTACTGTGAATATTTTAGGACAACAATAACTGATAAAACTAGTGTGTATGTTTTTTGATAACTATGTATCTTTATTCATGATGTTTGATATTGATTTAGATACATAGTTACTTGTTAGATAACAAGTTATACTGAACAGACCCACTTTGGTAATGACACACTGAAGTCATGTCAGGACAATCAGGTCATGTCTCAATGTAATAGTGGTGATTGTGATACTTACACTTGAAGTAACTACAATGATTACAACTTTTTTGTGTACTTTAACACTACCCAACATGATTTAAATAATATTATCCATAGAGGTAGTGATTAGGTGCACTGTGACACTTTTGGATCATTAACAGTGATGTAGATGGAACTTGTCCCTCTGTTGGAGTGATCGTTGAGCCAGTTGGTAAGTGAGATTATGAAATGCATGATCATTCTCATGTGAGTCAGTATGTGATATTAAGCTCACACAATCTCAATGGTCTTTTATAGTTCAAGAAACATAAATTAAATGTTAAGAGGATGGCAACTCAAGGCCTTGATTTTAATCGATATATCTATGGCAAAAGGATTATACAGTCATTATAACATGGGTCACTTACATGTTAAAGTTGTTCTTCAACTTATTCTATTGCTTGGAGAGTAATGATGCGTTCCTAGATATCACTCTTTTATTGTGAGGTTTTGAATATCACTGCCAAAGTAATAAGGAATCTACACATCCACTCGCATAAGAATTCTTAAAGAAATTGAAGTTTATAATTGCATATATGATAACAATTCGCTCAAATCATGTACATGGTGGGTTTTTCCCAGTCAGTCAATGGGACAGTTTGGATCATTTAGTTGGTTGAGTGTCAATCGGTTGATTGATCACCAATTAGGTAAGTGGTTAATCATATGATTGGATATTCTTATTGGGTGATTGGGTGAAATTAGGGTTGAACTGGAATTGGAAAATCTCAATACATTTGGGTTCGAATTGAGCAATTCAAACTAAATTGGACTAGTTGGCTTAAAAAATCCCATGATTGGATAGTCAAATAGAGTGAATGGGTTAGTGACTCGGCTAATTCATTGATGAACCAGTCAACTAGGAAGTTTTTCATATTTAGATCAAGTCATAATTGATTTGTGATTAGGAATGGGATTGAGTTTTAATAATATCCAAACCCGTGACTCTCCTTTATGAAGGATAGTACATCCAACGGATGGACACACCTTGAGAATAAATAGACACAAGTTTCTTGATAAATTTATCTCTTGGAGAGAGAGTAAATCATCCCTAAGGACGACAACCCATTATAGAAGGAGAGTAGGAGTTTGGTGACGCTAGAATGTCCAACGACTCTGGTTCAGCTTCCTCTTAGTGACCATGGTTGTCATCAAGAGTACCCACAGACGCATTGACAACGTAGAGGCTAAGTCCCTTAGGTGGAGGCTTGTGAACAAGCTACCAATCTAAGGATAAGACAAGGGGTTGTTGCGACAAAAAGGCAACAATAATAACAATCACTTTGGATCTCGATCCAGAAGTATGCATGTTGTAATGACATAAGACGTGAGTATTATATGTATGGTTAGATTATGGAATATTATATTACTTTGTAGTGAGAAATAGAGCTTATGTATCCATGTCCCTTGTTACTTTTTTATTATAGGGGAGTTTGTTCCATTATACCATAGGCTGGCTTTTACCTTCTAAACATAAAAAAATCAATTGTAAATTTTCCATTATGCTTAGTTTACTTTGATTGAATCCATATGGATACACATGTTTTTATGGATGATATTTTGTAAGTGTTAAATTTTATATATTTGAAATTATAAAAGAGCATATCTTAAATGTTTTATATAAAACGTTATCTATAATAAAAAAGAATTATGTGTGATATTTTATATATTTGAAATTAGAAATGAGCATGAGTTAAATGTTTTATATGTAACCTTGTCTATAATAAAAAAGAATGGGCACATCTTTATGGATGGAACTAAAGGATTAAGTGATGTTGTGGGTCCCTCCACATCATATTTGGTATTGACTTGCTTGTCTTATGGGTTTATTTTATCACAAGAAGGATATATAAATCCTTGAGGTGGGGGACATTGTTAAGGTAGAGATCATGGTTGAAAAGGATCTCAACCATGGAGTACAAGGGAACAGACATGTTGGTTGTATGCCCTGACAACCTTCATGTTATGATTGTGATAGGGATACAATGTATATAATTTCATTCTTAATAAAAAAAACATTCTACTTGTTATGTTTTTTTTCAGTGTTGAGATAATAAATAGATGTAATAATGTCATATGAATGTTTTG
Source organism: Alisma plantago-aquatica (assembly GCA_963693085.1). NCBI lineage: Eukaryota > Viridiplantae > Streptophyta > Magnoliopsida > Alismatales > Alismataceae > Alisma > Alisma plantago-aquatica. The sequence goes on from OY856412.1 coordinate 109,469,515, forward strand.
ACTTGACAACACATGGTTTGGGTTGAATATATGAACATAAGATCATATGCATACTCAAGAGTATTCATTCTCGGTGTGTCCATCAAATTATTATTGTGAATATTTTAGGACAACAATAACAGATAAAACTAGTGTGTATGTTTAATGATAAATATATATCTTTATTCATGGTGTTGGATATTAATTTAGGTACATGGTTACTTGTTAGAGAACAAGTTGTACTGAACAAACCCACTTTGGGAATGACACACTGAAGTCATGTCATGACAATCAGAGTCATGTCTCAATGTAATATTGGTGATTGTGGTACTTACACTTGAAGTAACTATAATGATTACAACTTGTTTTGTGATTTTTAACACTATTCAACATGAATTTGAATAGTAGTATCCATAAAGGTAGTGATTAGGTGCACTGTGATAATTTTGGATCATTAACAGTGATGTAGATGGAACTTGTCCCGCTGTTGGAGTGATAGTCGGGCCATTTGGTAAGTGAGATTATGAAATGCATGATCATTCTCATGTGAGTCAATATGTGATCTTAAGCTCACACAATCTCAATGGTCTTTTATAGTTCAAGAAACATAAATTAAATGTTAAGAGGATGGAAACTCAATGCCTTGATTTTAATCTAAATATCTATGGCAAAGGGATTGTACAATCATTATAACATGGGTCACTTACATGCTATAGTTGTTCTTAACTTATTCCTCTTACTTGGAGAGTAATGATGTTTTCCTAGATATCACTATTTTATTGTGAGGTTTTGAAAATTACCGCCAATGTAATAAGGAATCCACGCAGCCAGTCGCATAATATTTCTTAAAGTAATTGAAGTTTATAATTGCATATATGATAACAATTGGCCCGAATCATGTACATGATGGTTTTTTCCCAGTCGGCCAATGGGATGGTTTGGATCTTTCAGTTGGTTAAGTTTCAATCGGTTGATTGATCACCAATCAGGTAAGTGGTTAATCATCTAATTGTATACTCTTATTGGATGATTGGGTGAAATTAGGGTTGAGCTAGAATTGGAAAGTCTCAATAGATTGGGGATCAAATTGAGCAATAAAAACTATATTAGACTAGTTGGATTCAAAAATCCCATGACCGGATAGTCAAACAGGGTGAATGGGTTAGTGACTCATCCAATTCATTAATGAACCAGTCAACTGGGAAGTTTTTCATTTTAGATCGAGTCATAATTGATTTGTGATTAGGAATGGGATTGGGTTATAAGAATATCCAAGCCTGTGACTCTCCTTTATAAAGGATAGTACATCCTAAGGATGGATACACCTTGAGAATAAATAGACACAAGTTTCTTGATAGATTTCTCTCTTGTAGAGAGAAAAATTAGCCCTAAGGACAACAACCCATGGTAGAAGGAGAGTAGGAGTTTGGTGACGCAAGAATGTCCAACGGATCTAGTTCAACTTCCTCTTAGTGACCATGGTGGTCATTAAGAGTACCCACATACACATCGATGACATAGAGGCTAAGGCCCTTAGGTGGAAGCTTGTGGACAAGCTACCAATCTAAGGAGAAGACTAGGTGTTGTTGTAACAAAAAGTCAACAATAATAACAATCACTTTGGATCTCGATCCAGAAGTATGCATGTTGTAATGACATAAGACGTGTCTAGTTGTTGAAAAATATTTTATTTTCCTGATTCGTTACGAGGATGTCTTCTATTGTGTATTTTGAGTATTATATGTATTGTTAGATTATGAAATATTGTATCACTTTGTAGTGAGAAATAGAGCTTATGTATCCATGTCCCTTGTTACTTTTTCTATTATAGGGAAGTTTGTTCCATTATACCATACGCTGGCTTTTACCTTCTAAACATAAAAAAATCAATTGTAAATTTTCCATTATGCTTAGTCTACTTTGATTGAATCCATATGAATACACATGTTTTTATGGATGGTATTCTGTAAGTGTTATTTTTTTATTTGAAATTATAAATGAGCATAACTTATGTTTTATATAAAACTTTGTCTATAATAAAAAACAAAGATGTGTGATATTTTATATATTTGAAATTAGAAATAAGCATAACTTAAATGTTTTAGATAAAACATTGTCTATAATAAAAAAGAATGGGTACATCTTTATGGATGGAACTAAAGGATTAAGTGATGTTGGGGGTCTCTCCATATCATATTTGGTATTGAATTTCTTGTCTTATGGGTTTATTTCATCACAAGAAGGATATATAAAGCCTTGAGGTGGGGAACATTGTTAAGGTAGAGATCATGGTTGAAAAGGATCTCAACCATGGAGTACATGGGGACCAACATGTTGGTTGTATGCCCTGACAACCTTCATGTTATGATTGTAATAGGGATACATTGTATATAATTTCATACTTAATAAATAAATTCTACTTCTTATGTTTTTTTAGTGTTGAGATAATAAATAGATGTAATAATGTCCTATGAATGTTTTGACTTGACAACAAATGGTTTGGGTTGAAGACATGAACATAAGATCATATGTATACTCATGAGTATTCATTCTTGGTGTGCCCCTCAAGTTATTATTGTGAATATTTTAGGACAATAATAACAGATAAAACTAGTGCGTATGTTTAATGATAACTATGTATCTTTATTCATGATGTTGGATATTAATTTAGATACATGGCTACTTGTTAGAGAACAAGTTGTACCGAACAAACCCCCTTTGGGAATGACACACTGAAGTCGTGTCATGACAAACAAAGTCATGTCTCAATATAATAGTGGTGATTGTGATACTTACACTTGAAGTAACTATAATGATTACAACTTGTTTTGTGTACTTTAACACTACTCAACATGAATTTGAATAATAGTATCCATATATGTAGTGATTAGGTGCATTGTGACACTTTTGGATCATTAACAGTGATGTAGATGGAACTTGTCCCTCTGTTGGAGTGATAGTCGGGCCAGTTAGTAAGTGAGATTATAAAATGCATGATCATTCTCATGTGATTCAATATATGATATTAAGCTCACACAATCTCAATGGTCTTTTATAGTTCAAGAAACATAAATTAAATGTTAAGAGGATGGAAACTCAATGCCTTGATTTTATTCTAGATATCTATGGAAAAGGGATTATACGGTCATTATAACATGGGTCACTTACATGTTGAAGTTGTTCTTCAACTTATTACTCTTACTTGGAGAGTAATGATGTGTTCCTAGATATCACTCTTTTATTGTGAGGTTTTGAATATCATTGCCAATGTAATAAGGAATCTACACAGTCACTCACATAAGATTTCTGAAAGTAATTGAAGTTTATAATTGCATATATGATAACAATTGGCCCGAATCATGTACATGGTGGTTTTTTCCCAGTCGGCCAATGGGATGGTTTGGATCATTCAGTTGGTTGAGTGTCAATCGGTTGATTGATCACCAATTAGGTAATTGGTTAATCATCTGATTGGATACTCTGATTGGGCGACTGGGTGAAATTAGGGTTGAACTAGAATTGGAAAGTCTCAATAGATTTGGGATCAAATTGAGCAATTCAAACTAAACTGGACTAGTTGGCTTTAAAAATCCCATTACTGGATAGTCAAATAGGGCGAATGGGTTAGTGACTCAGCCAATTCATTGATGAACCAGTCAACTGGGAAGTTTTTCATTTTAGATCGAGTCATAATTGATTTGAAATGAGGAATGGGATTGGATTTTAAGAATATCCAAGCCCGTGACTCTCCTTTATGAAGGATAGTACATACAAAGTATGGACACACCTTGATAATAAATAGACACGAGTTTCTTGATAGATTTCTCTCTTAGAGAGAGAGAAAATCATCCCTAAGGACAACAACCCATGATAAAAGGAGAGTCTCTGGTTCAACTTCCTCTTAGTGACCATGGTGGTCATCAAGAGTACCCACATACGCATCGATGATGTAGAGGCTAAGGACCTTTGGTGGAGGCTTTTGGACAAGCTACCAATCTAAGGAGAAGACAAGGTGTTGCTGCGAAAAAAAGGCAACAATAATAACAATCACTTTGGATCTCAATCTAGAAGTATGCATTCTGCAATGACATAAGATGTGTCTAGTTGTTGAAAAACTAGTGTGTGCCATGATATAATTGATCTTACTTATATTATTAATAAAATGATAATTTATGACTAGGAATGGTTCACTAGAAAACAATTTTCTTGGGTAAATTGTTGTATATTCTCTCCATCCCTTTTTACCAAAACTCTAGAGTGGTATCTGAACCTATGAAATTATTGTATTTTCTCTGCATCCCTTTTTCCCAAAACCCTAGAGTGGTATCCAAACCAATGTTGTATGCTTATAATGTTAGTTTAGATTTTGAATCAGAAATGATTCTTTGGATAAATTTTGTGTAGATCTAGTCCATGTTAATCACCAGCTATCATATATGATAATATATATATATATATATTACAAACTGATGTGACTCTTGTAAAATTGTTTGGTCTGGTGGATGCAGATATGACAACTAGGTCATTGTGGTACTTATGACAAAAAACATATAATATCACAATTTTCAATGTGATAAAAAGATATGTAACATGTATGGCATGCATATTGTGCCTCTCTCTCCACTCTCCATGTAAAATTTTATTTGTGTAGTTAGAGTAGGATGATGTAATGACATGACCAGTGGAAAAAGGTGGAGAGTAGGATATTTTTACAATCCCATGCCAACGAGGATGGTTCTTCGAGGGGTTGTGATGAAGATGAGGTGATGACTCCATCAACAACCAAAGAAATACCCAAATAGATAATCTCATCAGGAGGCTAGCTTTCCAGTTGGTAGAATGAAAAACCATGTATAGATAGATTTAAGATTACATTGAGATGTGAATCTTTTGGTTACTTGTTTATAACTCTTGATGGATAAAGATGTTGCACTAGTTGTCATATTCTATTTTATTACTTGTGGTGATTTTTATAGTATATGATATGTATAATTATATATGTACTAATAATTAGATACATATGGATAATATATCTAATCACTCTATGTAATATAAAACTTTAAGAGCCTTCTGTTGTGTAATACACATGAAAACCTCTATAGACCGAGTGTGAGCATGCTCACGTGGTGCATTGTCCATCTCAGAAACATATACCAATAAGTATGTGGGTATGCTCAGTAAGGTGCATAGCTTGTAATACTTGTCTTTGGGTTGGACTTGACTAGGTGAACTTAATATTGTTAAGCACTTACCGGCATAAAAATGGTATATACTTCATAAGATGATTTATGACCAGGAGTTTTGAAACCATCTATCTAAGAGTTGTATTTTATATGATTAGTAATTGCTACCTACCTAAATAGTTAAGTTGGAAGAGGTCAGCTAAACTTGACTCATAACTTAATGTATTATGGGTCTTGCCTCACTAGAATATTTCTTGTTGTAATTTTCCAAACTAAAAGTGAGAGATATAAATCTAATTATAATAGTGGGAGCACAGTTAATTAAAGGGAAATTAATATCATGAAAGCAATGTAATTTCCAATCAAATTGTTGAATCGTGCACATATTTTCTTTATAAATCTAACGGCAAACACACTAACAACTTCTTGTTGTGATTGCTCCTTGAGAAAAAAAATCTTGAATGGGAATAACTTTCATGCCTAGTATAGGATATTGAGAACTATTCTCACTCATGAGCATAAGCTCTTTGTTCAGAAATACCGCAACTAGAAGAACCGGCTCTAAAGGTGTCTATAGTGGAAAGGGAAGCTTATTGTAAGCATATCCATGATGGCATTGGCATCAAGTGCCTCATTTTGTGATATATAGATCATGAGCTTTAGAAGCAACATAAGGACATGGGAGTTTTAGAGATCTCTATACGTCTTGAGAATATATTTTAAGAACAAAAAAAGCAAGAGAGGTATGATGTATGAAAAGCCATGTTTAAGTGCAACATTAGTGAAGGAGATGATGTAGGGCCACATGTACTAAAGTTGATTGAGTATGTGGAAAACCTTAAAAGATTGGGATTTCCCTTAGGCTAATAATTGGACATTGATGTAATCTTACAATCAATGTCAGAATCTTATAGTCAGTTTGTCATGAGCTAGTTTATTCTACCACTGCCAGAGTTGCTTGGCATGTAGAAAACTATTAAGACTCTAATGAAGAATAACAAGTCAAAGTATGTGTTAATGGTCAACAAAGGAAAAGGAAAGTCAAAAAGAAAAGGGGAAAGCTAAGAAGAGTGCTAAATATAGCCAAAAGCCCAAGTCTTCTACACTTAAAGATGAAGCATGAGTAGGTAAGGAAGGAAATTGTCACCATTTTCACCAGGATGGACATTGGAAAAGAAATTGGCCTCTTTTCATTGAGGAACTAACAAAGGAGGAAATAGGAATATCCACTTTAGAAATATGTTATAGAGATGAACTTATCTACTTCTTCATCTTGGGTATTGGATCGTGAAAGTGGATATCATATATGTTATGATATGAAGTAGACCCTTATTCAATGGAGAGGTGGATCTATGAATTACTAATGGAGTAAGAGTTTCTGTCAAAGTTGTAGGCACCTATAGTTTATCTTTGTATAGTGGAACAGTGATGGAGTTAAGGAACTAGTATTATGTACCTGTCATAAGTAGAAACATTATTTATGTGCCTTGTTTGGAGAAGAGTGATTTTCAATTCTAATAAAGAATGATAAAATTTCTATTTCAAGAGATGATAATTTTATGGTATTGTCCCGATGTCTTATTGTGTTTATTAATGGATCTTGAGATAAGTATATGTGGCATAAATACCAAGAAGATAAAATTTGATGCAGCAAACAAAACTTGTCTTTGGCATCGTCCTCTAGGGCACATAAATGAGAAATGCATTTCTAAACTCCATAAACATAGTCTAGAATCTTTTAGTGTTGAATCAATAGAGATATATGAATCTTATTTATTAGGCAAGATGACAAAAATGCCCTTCTCTGATATTAGTGAGACGATAAGTGACTTTTTCATACTCATACATATTGATGTGTGGAATTTTTAGCACAACTTCTAGAAGTGGATATATGTACTTCATCACATTTAGTGATGACTTTCGTAGATACAAATATGTGTAACTTATGAAATAAAAATATGTGGATAAGTTTGTAAGGAATTCATGAATGAAGTAGAAAAATGACTTGGCAAGAATATTAAAGTACTATGATATGATTGTGGTGGAGGATATCCAAAGCAAGAGTTTGAGGACCTTCTGTTAGATTGTGGTATTGTATCCTAGTTGACTCTACTTGGAACATAGTACGTAATGGTGTTAGAAAGAAGGAATCGCACCTTGTTGGACATGGTAAGATCAATGATGAGTTTAGCTAATCTTCTGACTTCTTGATGGGGATATGCTCTTGAAACCACTACATTTACACTTAATCACATACCTTCTAAATCAATTCAAAAGACACTATATGATTATGGAATGGAGAATGTCCCAAAATATGTCATTGTGAAGATCAGGCTTGTTAATTTTATGTAAAGAAATAGTTCTCTAAAAATCTTTGACCCAATCAAATAAGTCTTTATTTTTGGATGCCCTAAGTATACTAAGAGTTATTACTTTTATATTCCATATGACAAAAAATTGTTTGTTGCCAAAACTATTGTAGTCCTTGAAAAGGAATTCATTTTCAAAGGAATCACTTGGAGAAAATAGATCTTGAAGAATTTTGAGGCCAACAAGAAAAAAAAACTTATGGATGTATATGAGGAACAAAGAAAATCACAAGTTGTTGTGGAATCTCAAATATCACATCTAACATAAGAACTTCGAAGGTCTAGTTGTTCATGACTCAATCAGACAATTTGATGGTTATCAATGATGAGACAATAACCTAATATGAGGCCATAAAGGGTCTAGTAAATTGCTTGAGAGCATAAGATTTGAGATGGACTCTATGTATGCCAAAAAATATGGATTTTGGTGGATGTTCCTGAGGAGTAAACCCTATAGGGTTGAAATGGGTATTCAAGAAGAAGACTAACATGGTTGGTAGTGTACAAACCTATAAGAGATGATTGGTTGCAAAATATTTTAGACAAGTTCAAGGTGTTGATTGTGAAGAAATAGTTGCATGTTAAATCGATCAAGATCATGATTGACATTGCATATTAGCATGGCTATGATATTTAACAAATGGATGTTAACATTATTTCCCTTAATGGGAATCTTCTTACGGTTGTGTACAATGATACAGTCTGAAGGCAAATGAAGCCAATAAAATATGTAGGTTCCTGACCTTTCTACGTGAATCAAGATTGAGAAAAGGAATGTTTTCAATCATTGACTTAAACCCATTGTTGAATCCTACTCATCGGAATAGGGAGGTATCTATGAAGATCAATTGATGGTTTAAAGAAAGCACCTAGAAGTTGGAATCTTCTATTTATGAGATAATCAAAGAGATTGGATTTATCAAAAAAGAAGATGAGTGTTGTGCTTGTAAGAAGGTTAGTGGGAGCATAATTGTATCTCACATATTATATGCATATGACATATTATTGATGGAAAATGACATACCTACTCTACATTGGTTAAGACTTGGTTGGGAAATATCTTCTCCATGAAGGACTTAGGTGAAGTATTATACTCTCTAGGAATTAAGATCTATAAAGATAGATCTAAAAGGCTTCTTGCCTAATCTGAAGTAAATATATTGACAAGGTGTTGAAGAGGTTCAGCGTATAGGATCCTAAATTTGGAAAGTTACCCCTATCTTACGAAATAGGTCTCTATAAATCCCATTATACCAGCTGTTTGGAAGAGCATGCACACATGAGTAAAATTTTGTATGTATCTACAATTGGATCTATCATGTATGAAATTTATGTACATGCCCAAATACCATGCATGCTTTGATCATGATGAGCAGATAGAAACTGGATCCTAGTGAAGATTATTGGTTACTCATAAAGAATATCTATAAGTATTTGAGAAGAATAAAGGATCAATTCTTGATATATGGAGGTTATGAAGAGTTACTTGTAAATGGTTACACAAATGCTAGCTTGTAACCCGACATGGACAATTATCTATCACAATCAGGAATTATATTATTCCTAAATGGATGAGTTGTATAATGGAACAATTCCAATAAACAGACATTGGCTAATTCTATAATAGAAGTTGAGTAAATTTTCACATCAATGCAACAAAGAAAGTAGCATATATCCAGAAGTTCATTAGTGAAATTGGGGTAGTTCCAATTGTTGAGGACGCAGTAGATATTTATTGTGGAAACAATGGAGTCATTCCATAATCTAAAAAACCCAGATCGCATCAACGTTCTAAACACATACAATGGCAATATCATCTCCTATAAGAGATTACATGAAGAGGATATGTAATTATTTGTAGAGTACCAACTAAACATAATGTTTTTTATCCTTTTAAAAAAGGTACTTTCGTAGCATAAGCATGATGGTCATGTTAGGTCACTTATAATTTGATTCATGATTGATAGGCTCTAGAACAAGTGGGAGATTGTGTGATGTATGACTTAAGAGACATTGTGCATCATTGTGATAGGGATCCATTAAATATCATTTGATAACTAATAAAAGGTAATTCTACTTGTTATGTTTATTTCATTATTGAGATAATGAATATATGTAATAATGCTTTTAGAATGATTTGACGTATTGACATATGGTTTGGTTTGAGGATATGAGTATGAGTCATATGTGAATGTAAGAGTTCATGCTTGTTGTGTCCTTATTCAGTTCTTTTTGGATATAACTAGAACAAGAATAATATATAAGATTGTTGTCTATGTTGAACGATGACTTCACCTCTTTAGTTACAGTGTCGGATATCATTTCAGATGCATGGTTGCTTGTTAGAGAATAAGTTGTATTGTATAGATCCACTTTGAGAATGACACATAAAATTCATGTGTCATGAGAGACAGAGTCATATTATAATGTGATAGGGTCTATTTTGATCCATAGACCTGAAGTCACTATAATGATAACATGTTGTTATGCGTACTTTAATACTACCCAATGTGATTCTGAATTAGGGTTTCCATACATGTTGTGATTGAATGCACTATGATTGTAACGTTTGGGCCCACTACACAAGGCTCTACTAGAGTTTTAGGAATGATGACTGGCCCCACAGACCACCACTAGCCTTAACTACGCATTTTGTCCTCACTCACGCACAAGCCAGGATAAACTTCCTGACTGATCACCCATCCTAGTACTACTCCAAGATGAGCACACTTAACTATGGAGTTTTTAGTGATGGGCTCCCTGAAAAGAAGGTGCACCTTGGTGATATGGGTAGTCCAATCATTCCTTATAAGATCATTCTATCTGAGACCTCAAATCCTAGGATGTTGCAATCTCCCCCATTTAGACTCTTGGCGTCCTTGTCAAGGTTCAACTATATGGCCTCATAATCTTTCCCCATTTCAATGCAAACTCAACATGGCCATGTACACCCAACTCCTGATCACGGCTACCAGTGGAAGGGTGGTTCCATCACCACGTATAGCCCTTTCCAACATACCTGAACCACACGGATCAAAGATTGGCATGCCACAGGCCATGTGGGCCCCACCTACTAGAGGAGAATTGGCTCTGATACCATTTGTAATGCTTGGGCCAACTACCCAAGGCTCTAGTAGAGTTTTAGGAATGACGATTGGCCCCACATACCACCACTAGGCTTAAATGTGTGCTTTGTCCTTATTCACGTGCAAGCCAAGATAAACTTCTTGGTTGGTCACACATTCTAGTACTACTCCAAGATGAGCACGCTTAAATATGTAGTTTTTAGTAGTGGGCTCCTTAAAAAAGAGGTGCACCTTGGTGATATGGGTAGTCCAATCATTCCTTATAAGATCATTCTATCTGAGGCCTCAAATAATGGGACGTGACAATGACACTTGTGGATTATTGTGAGTTATTTAGATGGAACATGTCCCTCTACTAGAGTGATGTCATGGCCACTTGATAAGTGAGTGTAAAAATACATTTCATGCTCATGTGAGTCAACATATGATATTGAGCTCACATAATCTCTATAGTCTTATCTAGTTCAATAGACCTATAAACGGATTTAATATGGAGCGGATACTACTATATCTGATATCCGAATCTGAAAAAAAAATCTGATCTGATATCCGATGGATATCATGTGATAATATTCGAATCAGATCCGGAAAATAATATTCGAATTCGGATAAATATCTGATTCAAACCAAAAAGCATAAATGTATTGTTATTAATACATTATATATAGAAAACATTGATATCACTATGAATATATATGATAAAATATCTATATTTTTATGTTTTTAAATAATATATATTTGATAATATATGCATATATATGTCGGATTTTAGCTTTTTTGGAGCAGATATAGCCATATCCGAAATACTATCTGAATTTTTAGATATGAAATTTTATAACCTAAATCCAATTCAGATTAAGCAGACGTCAGATTTTTTCAAAATTTCGGACTCGAATCCAGATCAAATTTGCAGATTCCGAATGTCCATTTATAGCTATATAGTTCAAGAAACATAGATTAAATGTTAAGAGAATGACACATTCATGCCTTTGAACCTGGATATTTGTGACAAAGTGATTATATGGTCATGGTAACATTGATCACTTACATGTTGAAGTTGTTTTCCCACTTATTCCTATTACTTGAGTAGAAATGATGTATTTCTAGAACTAATCTTTTCTTATGAGGTTTCGGACACCACTGTTAATGTAATAAAGAACCTACATGACCAAACGCGTAAGGATTCACAAAGGAATTAAAGTTAACAATCATAGTTGATTAGAATGGTTCCAAATCATGTACAAATTGACTTTGCCCAGTCTGTCAACCAGATGATTTGCATTAGCTTGTTGGTTGAATGACAATCGGTCGACTAGTCACCAATTGGGTAAGTAGCCAATCATTGATTGAAATTTCCAATCATAAGAGTGGGTAAAATCAGGGGTGAACTAGAATTGAAAACACTACATTGATTTGAAAACAAATTGAGCAATCAAAATTGGAACAAGTGTTGCTGACTCAACAAATTCAATGACCGGATAGTCAACATGGCCAGCTGGGTTGATGAGTCAACTGATTCATATTGAGTCTATCGATTGGGAATTTCCTTTGAGTTTTCTATTTAAGTCTAGTTGTGAGTTTTGATTAATGAAAGATTATATTTTTAAAGGATCCAAGTTCATATATCTCATATATAAATGGTACTACATTGAGAGGGTGAGACACATCTTGAGTCTCAATAGACACAAGTTTCCTAAAAGATTTCTCTCTTTGAGAGAGAGAAAGTCAGCCCTAAGGATGAAAGCATTTGATATGAGGAGAGTAGGAGTTTGGAAACGCTATCACGTCTAACAACTCTGGTTCCACTTCCTCTTGGCAACCATGGTGGTTCACTAAGAGTATCTAAATTCACATGGATGATGTATAGGTTGAGGCCCATGGCCAAAGGCTTGAGTACAAGCTACTTCTCCAAAGAGAAGACAATGTGTTGATGTGGCAGCAAGGCAATAATAGTAAAAACCACTTCAAAATAGGATTTATAAGTGTGAGTTCTACATCGACATAAGGTGTCTCTAGTTGTTGGACAAATAGTGAATATTTGATATCCTTAAATGTCTTTAATATACTAACATTTTATAACTAAGGCATATTCATTGGCTAAAGTTTTCTTGGGAAAATCATATTTCTATTGTCCCCCCTTTTCCAAAAACCCTCGAAAATTTTTACTCAGTTCTTGAAATTCCTTCACAATTAGTCAAGTTCTAAAAAAATGAAAATAACTAGGAGAAGGTTATATACATCCAAAGTTCCACATTTATCATTTTGGTCCATACATGTAATCGGCATGGCCTCCTAGGGTGCTCCTAAATTCAAATTAGAGAGGCATGTATTGGAATTTAGAACAAGTGGTCCCTTAATAGATCGTCTATGGTAATGTTTTAAGGGATGTCGAGCTAGTAATAAAATTGAACATGTAGACTTTTGAGGACCAAAATATCTGGGTGTCTTCCAAAGAAGGAACTTGATTCTTACCAAGCTCGATGTTAATGGATATGGTGTCACTCAATAATGACTTTTTCTTTGGTGGATATCCATTATGAGTTTTTTCTTTGGTATTAGATCAACCAAGATGAAAGATGATTTGAGTTTTTTACCATTTGTTCTGTGGGAATTCATTTCAAGATTCATACTCATAATCCAGTATATCATATCAATTATTTTCATTGCATTCACTTCTAGAATAATAGAGAAGATCCCTAAAAACTAGTGCTTCTATAATTGTAAATTATATGATGTCTGTCGAGGGAGGATTGGATGATTATCAATTTGCAACCTTCCAAAACAAGTGAATCACATGGTTTCCTATTTATAAGGATATTCATGTTGATTCCTGAATATATTTCACAATGGACAATTGATGTGCCACAAGGTAAAATAAAAGGCAATCACTAATTGTTTTTTGGATGTCTCTAACTCAACCTCATTAAGGTGATGTAGCCAACTCATATTTAGCTCTCTCAACACACCATTTGAAAATAATAACAAGGGTGTCATCCCAATTCTTAGTGTAACACTACCTTATAGTGGGCACATATTTTGACTCCATATACTATGATGACTTCATTATTCTATTCATGTCACTAGTAAAAATTGGGACATTATTCACGAGTGAGTCCTATAACAAACCCCTGTCTACAGGCCCTCACAAATAGGGACGGTTGTGGGTCTGGCCCTCACAAATGGTCCGTGAAGAGAACTCACGTGACAAATACCAGTGGTCCTCACGAATACAATTGTCACGGACCAACTGACCCTCAAGAATGTTATATTGAGGGACTATTTAGCCTTCATAAATACATTTTTGAGGGACTATTTTGCCTTCATAAATACATTTTTAGGGACTATTTAGTTCTCATAAATACATTTTTGAGGGACTTGATGGTCCTGGAGAATATATTTTTGAAGGGATAATGCCTTCATTAATATTATTTTTTAGGGGCTATGTGGTCGTCATCAATTCAATTTTGATGGTCAATCTGGACCTTCATCAATATATTTATGAGGGACTACTGTAAATGATTTTGTTATTGATTATTGAATGATTTATTAAATGATAATTAATTGTTACTATAGTGAATATCAAATTTTAAATGAAAACTTTGTATACATAACCTCAAGAAAAAATTTTATACTAATTCACATGACACATAAAAGTGTTAAATCACCTCAAACCAAATTTTATTATTGAAGCAAAATATTATCCATACATTGCGTGCTCAACATTGATATAAATAAAGAGTACATATGGTTCAAAAATTTGAGATTGATGACAATCAACATATCATGCTAGAAACTCTTAAGATATATAATGTCTCCATATTCCTTCAAATGGTGTGGTGCTCTTCATCAATGCCAGGCCTCATACGGTTAGGTACTTGAATATTCTTCTCCTAAAAATGACAAATCATTATATTAATAGAATTTAAAGTTTATACATAAATCATAGTACAACAAACAACTTACCCTTATATTTCAGTTTTGGTCTACTCCAAGGTGCATTGTCCGTCGAAATCCATCACTAAAAGTAATTCTACCCTATCAATAGAAATACCAAAAGGAATCAGAGTGAGTGCAAAGTAGAGATAAATGTAAGTGAACCAACATAGCAGCAACATGCATCCGTAAACTAAAATTATGATTGAACTTAGTAAATAGTACATAATTAAAAAAAACTCAGTGGTAAATAGTAGAAATTTTACAAAAGAGAGAAAGAGTCAAAATAGGTTAGAATCATATCTAGCAAAGTAGGAATTTTACTTCGAATAGCAACCATAGAAACATCACTACTGTCTCAAAAAACTGATCAAACAAAAACCAGCATCCCAAACAACCGTCACCAATAACAGAGCGAGGGGAGCAGAAGATACAGAAAACACCTGCTACGGATGAAGCCTAAACCACCAAACACTTCTCAACTTAGAAGGAGAAAAGCAAACAGCAGAAAACCAGGTACTCACTGAACTTCTGCCTAAGAATTGGAAGCACAACAACCAAAAACACCCAGACTCAACCGTCACTTTACCAGTGAGAGGGGAGCAAAAGAAAACAGAAGCTCAACAACTACCAAAAGCCTCATCCATCAACCACTTCTCATCTTAGAAGGAAACAGTAGGCTAGCAAACTTAGGTGCTCACCGAACAACTGCCTCAGCAGGCTACCGGACCACACAACCAGACTCGACCATCTCTAAAAAAGTGAGAGGGGAGCACAGAGGATCAACCAACACATCATCCACCATCAAAGGACTCGACCAACACAGTAGAGCCAACAACTCAGGCACAAAACAGCAGAACAAGCCAACCAACATATACTGCAGATCATCAACACTTCGAAAGAATCACAATGGCAGCACCTACCCTGCCCCAGCCGTCAACAACCAACAGCACTCAAGACTACACAACACAAAGCAAAGAGAGCACAGCCACCAACGCTAGGCAGCCAGAAACCAAAGGAACAAAAGAAACAAGAACCAACTATAGATCCCTGCCATTCCAGCCCAGATCTGAACCAGCAACAAACAACTAGGAAAGAGGTCAACAACATCTTCAAGATAGCATAAAAATAGAACAGAACCAGCCATCATAAGAAAAAATAAAACCAACCAAGTTACCAATAAAACAGAACAGAACCGAATGGCAAAGATCAAACATTCATACCAACATTTGAAGGATCGTCTTGTAAGCAATGATCATTCCAACTCAGATATTTTCTTAAGAACTATAAATCTGAAAGGGTCCCCTTGTATCAAGTGAACAATACTTTCAGTGTAGTGACAGAAATACAAGAATTGATGTAGTGACAACAATTGATGTAGTGACAGAAATACATAGGAAATGTGCTATCATATGAGAAAGAACGATAGGTTGGATATAAGTTTTTTTTCTTTCAAGCACAGATTATGCTGGTGTAGAGTGTGTTATTGATTGATTATAGGTAGAACTCGCCTTGCAACAAATCTGCTTACATATTGAAGAGAAAAAAAAATGTGGGGACCAAGTCCAATGTTGAAACTGAAAATAGGGAAACACCCATACTACCATAGATTTGAAGACTAATGGATAATAACATTACTGCTTACTGGGTTGTTTTCCTTGATCAGCTGCTATATAACAATTCCTATGCACCACAATAATTATAATGTTATGTTTTTTTCATGTAATCCTCTATTTTATAGGAGGATAAAACATCATTAAATTGATATTCATTATCAAAAAAATAAAGAGAAACTGGCTTTTGATTTTAAATGCGGTACCAATTAAATAATGAGCAAACCTTCTAGTGTCTAAAAAGCCAGTAGTAAATATTTTTACTGGACTCGTTCAGATAAATTCTTTCTGAAACTCCATGACAAGCTTGGCATGTTAAAAACATATGAACCCTACATTAGCTTGAGAGAGAACAAGGACAACTTTTTTTTCTTCTTTCCATCTCCTAATTTTTGGATAGCAGTATGACCATCTAGTATGAAAAGGATGCTTATATGCTTTTGTTAAATTCGTCCAGAGCTTCAAGTCAACCTATGTATGTTAAGGACTTGAGAATATTGACTAGTGATTTTCAGGAAGACAAAAATGTCAATCTATCAATAGATAATGTCAGTTTCTATAGGGTGTCTCTTTTAGAGTATTCTTCAAGAAAAATGTAGGCAAATTTTACAGCAGAGTAGTTGGGACTGCAGTGATTTTGCTGCAGAGCACTCTGCTCCTAAGAAAGATTACTGCCAACCAAATGTAGGAAAATTTTAGAGTTGGGATCTCCTAGTACCTTACTGCCAACAATTTTGACAACAAATGTTAAGAAAGAATCAAAATCATCTTCTATGACATATCATATTCTAAAAAGAGAATGACACATAGTTTGAATGCAGATTTAAGTCAGTGACAAATTCAAGTATTAGTACCCTACTAATTGGAAATGGCATAACCAACATTGGTTGTAAACATGAATTGTACAACAGAACTCTATACAAACATAAACATAAAATTTGAACTCTATAAAGTCCATTCACACAAAACAACTAAAAACTTAAAAAATACAAACTGTAATATGAAACTCTGGATGTCTTGTGACAAATTCAAATATGTCACAGGTAGGAAAAACATATACAATACTGAATATATCTTAAACACGTGAAAAATGTAAAGCCTTCAGTTTTTTTAAAATCATGTCATTCATATCACTAGAAGTTTAATCAAGCACGTATTGAATACCTGATTTAAACGTTGAGTTCTTGGTGTGAAAGACACCGATGAAGATGTGCTTGGTGTGTTCTGCATTTGAGGATGACTTTGTCGATTATTACCAGAAGAAGGGCACCAACTTTCAACTGCAGCCTTTAATAAAGTGTACATGTTAATATTCTTATGTGTATGAATATTGAAAATAATCTATAGTTGTTATGAGGTACCTGTGGCTGAAAGATTAGTGGATGTCCATTGCCTTGTATGGAAAGCTTGCCTACTCCATTCTCCCTTGAATTGCCTTGTATGGAAAGCCTGCCTACTCCATTCTCCTTTGAATTGCCTTGTATGGAAAGCATGCCTACTCCAGTCTCCCTTAAATTGCTTGAATTGCTTTGTCTAGAAAGTCTTCCTAAAACATCCCCGCTTGAATTATTTTTCCTGGGAAACATGCCTACATCTGCACCATTACTTGTATTGTCTTGTATGTGAAAAGAACCCACATCCGACCTATTTGTGCCACTTTGCATGTGTAAGACACCTGTAGTATTTTGATTGGGGTATTCAGCTGTACAAATAACATTAATACTGTCATCCTATAACAAATACATCAACAATGTAAAAAATATTATATATTACATTGACATAGACAACTGAATCTGAGTTACGTGTGATTGATTATACCAAGTCATTATTTGGGAGACGGAGTTCTTCAATCCATTTACTATTTCTTCAAGTTCTTTAAGTTTATCCTGAAATAGAAAACAAATTACAAACATCGATCTAATAGACTAGTTGTAACTAATAGTTCAAGTTTAGTTATAATCCAACATACATCCTTTGCATTGCTTTCCTCAAGAAGCATTCCATATCTTATACGGGCAGCTTTTCCCCTATGTCCTATCTCTTTGTGCCCAATTCCAACACCTCAGATCCTAGCCTTATTGGAAGGATTTAAAACTTGCAAATAAGCATCACGTGTTAGATTATCAACACTTCTAGGATCTATTTCTTCTTGGTCTGCTACTTGGTTTTCTACAATATGAAAAGATTTCAAGCTGTAATTAGAAAGCATCATAAAAGGAAAGCTTAAATTGAGATATCTAAGCATATGTAGCTTTGTAGACATCATAGGAAAGCAAATATCCATTTTCTAACCACTTGTGGGCTTTTGTCGTAAACTTTTTCCAAAAATTTGTTAAGAGGCACAACGGGTTGATCTTCACTGACCTACACATGATAGATAACATAATAATTGTCCATGTTATATGTTCAACTCCTACTAAGAAAGACAAGTGTCCATTATTAATACCATTTCTGCCCAATAACAACTCCATGGCTTTGATCATGTGGTATGATCCATCACTTTTTTTGCTCTGTTTGCCTTGTTGATCTCGGAAATTTTCTCAACCATAAGAAACATATAATTAGAAAAAGTAGATAGGTATACATGCAAGTTATATGAAACCATTGTACCTTAGACTTATTGGTTCCCCATTCTTTAACAAGATTTTTAAACTGGTCCATATCTATGGAAGCATTTTTCTCAACTTTTTTCATCATCAATTCTGGTTCAATCTTGTACTTTTCATAGTAATCTTCCTTTACACATGCCCTCCACACTGATATCCCTTTTCTAATGTGTTCATCAATGTGATTCCATGCATTAGGGTGACTGCCTAAATCGATTTTTTTCTACAAAAACATAGAAAATATTACTTTTGATATAACAATCATACAATTTGTTGATCTTTTTATGAAAAAGATTACCTCAATAAATGATTTTCTATCTGCAAAAGCTTGTTTTGGTTGTTCATTCCACTTCAAGTCTAGATGCCATATGTGTGGTTTCCTTGCTAGCATATGACAATAATGATTCAATTTGGCACCATTCTCCCCAATAGCATTTCCTTCATAATCCCATTGGACCTTGTGACGTGGCTGCCCTTGCTTAGGAAGTAGGCTTTGCTCACTTGCATGCCCACATCCATACTTCCTATTCTCCTGTTCATCCTCAACATTTTCTTCAACTGTTACATCATTTTCAATATTGTTGGACAGTAGAGTAGGTTCATCCTCACAATTTTCTACAATTGTGGATGGAGGGACAGCAATAGTTTGACTGGGTGTGTTGTGACAACTAGATCTAGTGATTCTTCTTCCTGCCATCCTTCAACTGACAAGAAAAAAAATTAGATTATTAGTGCAGAAATGTCAGTAACAAAAGTAGTAGCTACATTTGAAAAACAAATAAATTACGGAGAATATGAGACACCAACATATGAATATTCAGCATTTGAAAAATATATAACTTGTAGAGTACCTTGGTTTCATATCCCAAAAAAGAATAATGATGTCCTACTTGCTGGTATATGAAATAAGACTAAATAAATTGCAAAGAATATGCCATATAGTAACAGCTTGCCAAAAAAAATGCAATAGAACATATTCCCCAAGTAAATTATTCTAGACTTGCAAACAAAATAATTTGATGAAAACAGACATATTAATGAACTAAACATTAGCCTCATCATTCTTTTTTTTAGTTCTATCAACAAAAGATCCCTCGGTGTCACTCCTCGTCCAAGACACATCACTAGTTACACCACCATTAATAGCTTCAGATAGTAAACCAGTCAAACAATTCTCAATAAGAGGTACTTCAGAATAATCTTTAGGAGGATGCTTTAGCACTGTGTACCAATCATCGACATTAGGATCCTTCACATAAAAGCATTGCAATGCTTGAGAAGCCAGGATAAACGGTTCCTCCTTTCTTTTATCCTTGAAGTGTTGATTTGTGTGAACCCATATTCATCAATTCGCAACCCGTTAGAAGTGCTTTCATCATACCAAGAACATCTAAACAATGGAACTTTGATTCCTGGACCATAAGTTAGCTCAATAACCTCCTCTAAGTAGCCATAGTACGTGACTTCAGCATTTATAGGATTTTGATCTCTACCACTTGAATAACTTGAAGTGTCAGCACACAAATACACTCCACTATTTTGTGTAGTGCATGCACTTTCAATGTGTTTTGAACAGAAACGATATCCATTGATCGAAAATCCTTCATAAGACATTCCCTCAGCACAAGGGCCTTGGGATAACCATCTCAAATCATCGCTAATACTGTTCAGCCTAATTTCTCGCATTTGCATTACCTTCATAAAAAAGTAAAACATTAATGTAATATACACTAACTTGAACATTAAGAGTGACAACAATATTTATGTTTGAGACTTACATGCTCTTTCAACCACTTAGAAAACTCCTTTGCATGTTTTGTTTATAGGGTCCGTGGGGCAATGTTGGGTTCCATATCTTGAAGAATACACATGTGTTCACTGCTTTATAAGAAGTGTCTAAATTAATGTACAACAAATATACAAATATCAGCAAGAATTTTAGGACATATTTAAATCTTACCTTCTGTAAACATCCAATTCCTCTTTATTGAAAAGGACATAACGATGGGATTGTTCCAAAGTGTGGATGTCAAAATTTCTTGACACTCCAACTCTAATTGGAGATCCATCAACATTATGAGGAGTGCGGTTCAGTTTTGTCTCAAAATTATGCAAGTACCTAGCACAAAATGTCAAACTTTCTTCAGCTAAATAGCCACTAGCAATACAACCATCCGGTTTAGCTTTGTTTCTTACATACTTCTTCAATTTCTTCAAGTATCTCTCTATTGGGTACATCCACCTAGTTTGGACAGATCCGGCTTGCCTGGCTTCATAAGCTAAATGAATGGGTAAATGCATCATGATGGTGAAGAAAGGAGGGAAGATTCTCTCCAACTGGCAAAGAGTGACAGCAATTTCTTGTTCCAATTCTTTGAATTCCTCCACATCAATAATGTTAGAGCAAAGCTTGTTGAAAAATGAGCACAAATTAGCAATAGGCTTGTACACATCTAAGCTTATGCAATGTCTCAAGGCAACAGGTAGAAGTTGATGCATAAGAACATGGCAATCATGACTTTTCAGCCCAATAAGTTTTCTATCAGATTTTCTAACACACCTAGATATGTTAGAAGAATAGCCATCAGGAACTTTCAACTTTTCTAACACAGACAGGAACTTGTCTTTCTGTGCATTAGTCATGGTGTAAGATGTTGGAGGCAAGTAATAGAGGTCATCTGCATCTACTGGCCATAAATCTCTTCGAATGTGCATTTTCTTCATATCTTGACGAGCTTGTAAGTTGTCTTTACTTTTCTTAGAACCACCCAATAATGTGTTTAAAATATTCTCGCACACATTCTTTTCTATGTGCATCACATCCAGATTGTGTCTAACAGATAAATACTTCCAATAAGGTAGCTGAAAAAAGACGCTTATCTTATTCCAACCAGGAGGTAATGGTTGAATTTGATCTCCAAGCCTCTTGCGCTTATTCATTTTTCCAAATGTGATATTTTCATATCCATCAAATTGCCTCAGTAAATCTTCTCCAGATAGTGGCTTAGGTGGAAGTCGAAAATCTTTTTCACCATCAAAATTTTTCCTATCACGTCTATATGGATGATTCATTGGAAGAAAACGTCGATGGAAACCATAGCATTGCTTTTTCCCATACTGTAACCATTTTGATACAGTCTCCACATTACAACAAGGACATCCCAAATCTTTCTTATCTTTAGTGCTCCAACCAGATAAGTCACCATATGCTGGGAAATCGTTAATGGTCCATAAAATCATTTCCCGCATAGTGAAGTTCCTTTTGCTATTTGCATCATAAATTTTCACTCCAAGCTCCCAAAGTAGTTACAACTCCTCAATTAATGGCTCCAAGTATACATCAAGGTCATTGCCAACCATATGTGGACCTGGGATTAATAGGGACATCATAATAAATTGTTCTTTCATAAGAAGCCAAGGCAGAAGATTGAGAGGTGTCACCAACACAGGCCAGATGCTATGTGATGCACTCATATTGCCAAATGCATTAAATCCATCTGTTGTTAATGCCAATCTAATATTGTGTGGTTCAGCAGCAAAGTTTGGATACCTGGCATCAATAGACAACCATTCTGGTGTGTCTGAAGGATGATGAATACGACCATCCTTGCCTTTTACTTCAGATGGCCAAATCATATCGTTAGCAATAGATGAAGACATATACATCCTCTCTAACCGAGGTATAAAAGGGAAGTGATGCATGAACTTAGCAGCTACCTTCTTTCCCTTTGTTTTGTATTGCTTTTCATTCCATCTTGAAGCACCACAAGTATCACAATTTTCTTTTGAAGCTGCATCTTTGCGAAAAAGCATGCAATTATTTATACATACATCTATAGTAGAATGATCAAGTCGTAAATCCTTCACGATCGCATTTTCTTCATAGTACATCTCCGGGAATAGACAATTTTCTTCTGGAAATCCTGAAATAATCAACTGTAACAACTTTGTGAAAGAATCGTTGGACCATCCAGATTCCTCCTTCAGAAATAGCAAGGTAACCAAATACGATAGCTTAGAATGACTTGTGCAACCTCTATAGAGTGGTTGATCCGCCTCTTTTAGTAGCTTGTTAAATCTTTGTGCATGTACATTTGTAGGTTCCTCTGTAGCTTCAGTAGAGTGGTCATTTGTTGTGTCACCCATACCAAACAAATCCTCCAGCATCTTATGCATATTGTCAGTGCTAGGCATGTTTGGTGCCACAACAGGATTTCTCCTACCAATCACCTCCCCATGAAACGTAAAAACATCATATCTATGCACAAATCCTTTTTGTAATACATGTGAGAATACCTCCTCCTCTGTTTTAAGGTATATGTTCAAACATACCTTGCAAGGACATATTAATTTCCCCTGTCTAGTTGGTCTCTGATGGATAAGAGAAAACTCAATGAACTTTCATAACCCTGCCTTGAATACATCACTTCGCACTCTGTTCCCAATATACATCCAACTCGGATCTATTAGAAAATCCATCTACATGAAGGAAAATATATAATAAGTTAAGCACACATTACAAGAAATGTATATATATACAAGATCAGATGCCTAGACCAAGAGAGCAGAGATCACAACCATTTCTATGAAGGTATTTAGGGAAACTTGTGCTATGGGCATGATTGATAGTTGGAATACATCAATATTTCTACAAGTGGATTCAATCTATTTTTTGAATATTCATCATATGGTTAACACATCAGTATGATATTGTAGAGCTTACTCGTATCGGCAAACTATATATGTAAATGCTACTATAATATAATTGGGTATTTGGATGGATCGATTAATTTTTTATTATAATCAAGTTAAATTCCCAATATTTTAATGTATAGTTCTCATTTATCATGTTAAATGAGATTTTAACATATTGGAACACTATTGGCCTATAGTTTGTTATCTTACTAATTCTTGATGGAGTAGTCTTCGTGTGTCGAACCCTAGGTGGTGAATTCTACCAGAGGTGATCTTGTTGATACAGAAGCTTGAGTTGGTATGGCTACTTTCAGTATACATATGTAAGACTATATTTGCACCTTGATTCAGCTATAGGATTTCCAAGATTGGTCTGCATATCCTTTATTTTCTAAAGTCTCGGGAGGTGATAATAAAGTTGATACAAGCATATCAAAAAAATAAAAGAGGAAGGAAACAAGTTGTGTAATAGGGAGACGCAAGTATTAGAAGACCAAAACCATAACAAGAAAAGAAAACACCCAAGAAGAACCAGACGATTAACAAAAACCATCAATCTATTTGCGAACCAGTAGCTTTTAAGACTCTGCAACTAATATGATGATCATTTTCAGCATCACGGTTATGAAGAAAATAGTAAGAAGGAGTAGATATTCCTCTTCTCCTTGCATAATCAGTAGTAGGCAATATGTCATGCCCAAACTTCTAAGCAGTAATATGAAAACTCTTAGGACCATTAAATTTCCAAACCCAAGAGAAGATAGGATCATCAAATCCTCTTTTCCTGATATTAGTCCAAATCAGTCTCAGGTTAACTTTAAGTTCATTACAAATCCAAATTCCATCCTCTCCGCCAACATGGTTCAAAACACCATTCAGAAAACTGATCAAAGAATTATGCAACTTGGAAGATGAGAAGTTCCACTGAGTCCCAGTCACAATGGAACTGACCTTTCTAGACATTGATAGACCAATCTGATAATCTCTTTTCTACCTATACCATCCTAACCAATTTGTTATGGGGATTCCAGGGATCAAGACATAGCCAAGTATTCTCCCCATTCTCAATACTGTAGATAATGAGAGCTTGAAAATCATCAAGATGTATGATCATCTGAATTAAAAACCAAGAAAGTTGACCATAGATATCAATATTTTAGATAGAATCCTTAAGAAGGTATTTCTCATGGATCCATTTGATCCATAGACTACCTTTCTTTGAAGCTACTGTCCAGATATTTAAGATCATAGCAACCTTACAAACGTCTTTGACTTTTTTTATAGAAATACCACCTTCATCCTTTACCTTGGTTACATCATCCCACTTAATAAGATGGATATCATTCTTGCCTTCACACTATCCCCACAAGAAATTTATAATAGTTATTTCCACTTCATCACAGATAGAAGTAGGAAGTGAAAAGGAAGAGGACCAGAAATTTTGATTGGCGGACATAGTAGAATTACAAAGTTCTAGTCTCCAATGGAAACTGAAATGATATGTAAATAAGTTTGGTATCTTTAAAAATCAAATGATGGGCATAGAAGCACTAAAGCATGGGCAGAAATAATGATGGTAACTTCTGGTTCACTTGTATGATATGTATCATTATAAGTTAGTAGCATACCATCTTTGTGCACACTTAGCATCAATAGAATGTTTGTCATGCCCATGGAAAGCTTCAGACATGCATTCAACAAAAGGAGTCTTTGAAAACAACATTTTTTAAAACAACATTTGTATATTTGTCTTAGTAATGTGGGTTCCTCCTTGTTCCCTTTATTGTTAAAATAACATTTGTATATTTGTATTTTTTTCCTTGACCCCCTCCATCTAAAATAATACCCTTTCTTTAACATGTGGTTGTGATGCAGGCCCTAAAAGCCAATAACTATGGTAATGATCCTCTGCTAACTGCAGCTTTGTACCTGGAGATTAATTAAAGGCCAATCTCGAGAGTTGACAACCTCTGTATTGATGTCTTGTATGACTGCCCAGGGCTCCCATGGGACACATCCATTCCTAATATAATAGTTGCCTCTTAGGAGATCTTTGGCATGGATGGAAGATGCTCAGTTGTGGTGAACTTCTCTATAGGCTTATTCAGGATCTCATTCGTTGTGGAAACATTAAGTGTGTTGTTAGTAAAATCTTTTTATGTATTTCGTTTAACTAATTTAAATGAAATACATTAAAAGATTTTACTTACAACGCCCTTCATGTTTCCACAGCGAATGAGATCCTGAATTGCACAGAGAAGTTCACCACAGCTGAGCATCCTCCATCCATGCCAAATATCTCCAAAGTGACAACTATTATATTAGGAATGGATGTGTCCCATGGGAGCCCTGGGAAGTCGGCCTTTAATTAATCTCCAAGTACAGAGTTGCAGTTAGCAGAGGATCATTACCATAGTTATTGGCTTTTAGGGCCTGCATCACAACCACATGTTACAGAAAGGGTATTATTTTAGATGGAGGGGGTAAAGGAAAAAAGACATATATACAAATGTCATTTTAACAATTAAGGGAACAAGGAGGAACCCACATTACTAAGAACACCCATTCTTTTTTGAGGCTTCTGCCTAGACTTCTCAACCAGAGCAGACCTCTGAAATGTTAACAATGACTTAGTGTGCCTCTGCAAAATGCAAAAACACCAGGCTATATTATACTTAGTACCAAAAACAAAACATTCAAAAATAACGATGTGAGAAAACAGAACAACACTCGTACAAGTGACCATAAATAGCAGTTAGAAGAAATCTTTTATCCCCAGTAGTGATTCTAGTATGTATTAATTTATCATATTAAAAAAGCTTTTCAACAGAGCATTAGATACCATTCCACAAAACAAAAACTCTCCCAATACCATGACTAGTGTGATGAGAAATCCACTATAACTACCCAAATATTTCTTGAGCAATTTTTGGATCTTCCCCACATGAACTTTAGTCTCATTCAACACAATAATATGAATCTTAAGACTCAAAACCTCCTTTTAAACCTTAGGATCTTTGATGTTGACCCCATAACTCCCCAAGATTTGCCTCACTTGAGAAGCAAGTTAATGCAGCCACCAAAGCAATCTACAATTTTCACCCAATAAGAAATTTGTTTATAGGAATGGGTTTCAATGTAAGGGTTTTTAATCATAATGATGCTTTGGTCACCTCTAGAACTGGTCTTCAAAAGAAAGTTCATTCCAGCAAAATGGTTTACAAGCAACCATCTTGATCATCACTGGATCGATAGACTAAAAAACACCAGATAGAAACTCTACTTCATAACATAAGGACAAGTAGGAAACTCCAAAAAAGGGAGACGGAACCCCCTTAGAAAAGAAGCACTTTTAACTTATTATGGAAACTCCAACATTGTAGAACACATACAACCATCTTGATCACCACTACATCAATAAACCAGTAACATCAGATGGAACCCTTTTTCATCTTTAGAAAATAAGCACAAGCATAGCAATTCTAGAAAAAAGAACACAGGGCTCGTTTAGTAAAGAAGCACTTTTATCTCATTATGGATAATAGACTATAGCACACTCGCATTGACTAACTATTCCTCAAAAATCACCTTATTTCTATACCACCAGATATAGTAAAGGATACATATAATAGATTTAAAGGAGGTATTGCTTATTTCCTTCATACTGTCTTCAAAGAAACTAGGAATGTTATTAATACATTCATTATCAACTACTTTGGCTCTGACCCATATATATGGGTGTCATGAGAACACTTGTTCATATAGAATAGAACAGAGTAGCAAAATTAAACATGCATGCACACATGTGTATTGCTTTGAACCAAGCTTGAGCCTCAACAATTATATATGAGTAATATTTGATCAAGTATGACTTGGATTACATGGTAGGTATTATACATAAATTCGAGTTTGTACAATTAATAGATATTGTACATATTCGAGAAAGACAATATTCAATCAAATACTATATCTACTCAATCACATCAGTTAATTATTCTTTTCTTATTGACAAAACACAAAGTTGTATGATAGAAAATCATTATGAGGATGTTATACTATGTATGCATAGCCTAGGAATTTATGTACATCACAACTTTGATTCCCTTCCATTTAGTTATGGTAGCTACTCCCAAGGAGCTATTTCCTCACTTCCAAATATTGAACACGCCCCTGATTACTCTCTATTACTGTTGTATGATCATCTCCATGCAACTGAGGATAGTCAAAGTTTTTCAATATTGTGATATGTTTCTTATACGTGTGAAAGTTAACCCTTAGGGGAGGGGGGATAACTCATATGAACACTAGATGGTTAGTATTTTTACTAAGTAAACCCAGCTAATCCTATGCAGATCACATTGGGGGGAGATGAGGCAGACACATGAGGTATGAACTAGAAGCCCATTTGGAGGAAGAACCAATCTTGGCTATCAGGGGTCGAAGTGGGGGCTAGTGCTCTCCCAAATGAGAAAAAGAGAAAAAGATATGAACCTAGAGAGGATTCTAGTGGCCGAAGAAGCAATCCAGGTGCGTAGCAGAAATGACCAATGGCCGAGCAGGGCGATCGGCGGCAATCCAGCACGGTGACTGCGTAGCAGCAACGACCAATGCGGAGGGCAGCAACCGTCAATGGCGGAGGGCAGCAACCGTCAACGGCGGCAAGGAGTTATGAAGGATGAGCCCAATGCGGAGGGCGATTTGGCGTCAAAGATGAACGGCAGCAACCGAGCAGGGTGATTGGCGTCAAGGATGACCCAATGCGGAGGGCAGCAACCGTCAATGGCGGCAAGGAGAGAAGAACCTTAATGTCGAGGCATTTTCTGAAGGTGGAGGAGTGTGGAGGAATGGATGAGAGAATCGGGAGGGGGAGGGTTCAGTGGGTAGTTGTGACTGAATCGAGGGGGAAAGGAGGTGGACTTCGTCGCAAATAGGGCGCCCGCCGGGACTGGGTGATTTTTTTCATGAATTTTGATAGACGAATCAGTGTTTTAGAATGGAGGGAAGGATTATGAGATGGAGGGAAACATTTGGCATGGAGTTTTTGAGGGGGTGATTTGTGAGAAATGTATTTGTGAGGGACCAATGTTCACATAAAATGTCTAACGATGTTAAGAACACGGTTGAGGGATTTGGTCCCATATTTGAAGGATGAGCCCTCACAAATGGACATCATTATTCACGATTTTTGGTTCCTCACAAATGTTCTTCAACAAAGGCCAAATTTTTTGTAGTGTGTGTGTCTGATTCTTCTATTGAGACTATTTCAAATTGAATAGACACTCTAATTTCCCAAAATTGCAAACCCTAGAAATGTAGAATTCAAATCAAAACATATATAAAATCTAAAGTTCAAGAATATATAAAGTTCTATGTAGATATTTTATGTGAATCATGTGCATGTGAATCATGTGTACTGATTGTACTACTCAAATTAAGCTCCAACTTGCTAAAACAATTGGAATAAGTAATGATGCATTTTGGGGTTTTAAAATTACCCCAAACATACACATGCATAGGTCAAGTTTTCCCTAAGGAAACTTGAGCATGCCGAGAGGTTTTGGATTGTGAGAGAGCCTCTACCAGGTAGGGCCACTAATGAACCCACCCTAACAAATTAAAATCTTGACCATCCCTCAACTACCTGCAGATTGGAGGGGACATTTAACATAGTTGGTTGGCATGCATGATGGGACTACTTCATTTTGAGGTGCCCACCAAGGGTCAAATCTAGGTGGCTTCATTGAATTTACGCATCCACTATCCCTTGAACTAACATCAATTGTTTAGGTATTCCTTAATACATGTGTTAGTCGAATTTTCCCTAAAGAGACTCAAATGAATGTTCAAACAACTCAAAGGCATGCGGTCTCTTGCCTAATATTTTAACAAAAATTCTCTATTGACTAGCCTACCAAGGTACCTTAATATCTAATCATCGATGGATGAAGTATTGTCGGCCACCCTATTTTTGTATCTTCTAGAGAGTGTTAAATCATTCATTGTAGGGGACTACAAGGTGGAAATGATCCTTCACATTCATACCTACTCCCCTTACAAATGGCTAGAATCTATCCCAATCAAGTCTACTAGATAGTAGGCACCTTCAACTATAAATAGGAATGATTTGATAGCATCTCAAGGATACCAAGTAGACTCTGATATAGTTGAGAGACTTTTCCCCTGTTCTCTCTCTTGAGTTATAACTTGCTTACTGCAATTTGAGTGATGAGGTTACTTGTAAGAGAGCAAGGCCTAATTGTGACCTTGTGAATCTCTTATCTCTCTTTCAATTTATTTTTTCTATAAAGGTTGATTGAATTTCTTCCTTGTTTAAGGAAGGTGTTGGGTGGGTGACCCTAGGTAAGGAAAGGTCGTCCCTTAGGTAAGGTTATTGACTCCTTGTCGAGAAAAAGGAAGCTAGTTACTCTTAATCTAAAAAGAGAGGTTTTTGTGGTGTATGCTCTTGTGGTGATTAATATAAAGTCGTACTTGAGGTTGTATATCTTAAGGGTTCGCCTCTCTAAGTAGTGGAGATACATCATTTTAAGCATGCATTAGTCTAAACATCTATCATTAATTGTGGTTTGATTAATATTTCTGGTCCTTAATTTTACTGCTTGTTTCATTTATATTGTAATATAATTTGTAGTTGAAAAAGGTTTGGTTTAAATTTTAACAGCTCGATTAGCCCCCACCCCCTCCACACACACATGGATCCTACAACATATGCTTCTATACAAAAAATAACTTTTTTCTTTTTTAATGTGTCTAGATACGTCATATTAGTTAATAGGTAATCAGAATCACCAAAACTAACGTAGGAAAATACACATGAAACCTACTAAAAATATTAGAACACCAATGGTGGCAGGCCTACTGTTGCAAGGAGGAGATATAGTGGGTAGATGGTATTCACAACATTGCTAGTATGTTTGAAATATGTGGGAATGGGGCTCCCCTTAAGACATCCCACAAACAAGGTGGGTAACTAAAGTAGTGGATGGATAGGTTTGCTTTAGAATTACATGGCAATACCTTGTCGCATTAGTTGAAACAACAACAGGGTATTGTTGTCATCATCATCAAATATCATGCTCGAATTTGGTGATTGTATCATACCATGATTTGAGGCTTTGTGTTAAATGATATAAACAGGAATGATTACACTACTCATATAACCAAGGTGTACTTTCTTTATAGGTATCCCGTGAATATATACTATGTGATTAAGCATGATCCACAATAACTATTACTAGGATGGATGACATGTCAAGAATTTGAACATTTGGTGTGTGTGAGGACAAAGCACATGGTCCGGACTAGTGATGGTTTGTGGACCAATCATCATTTCTAGAATTCTACTATAATCATGGGAAGTGAGCCCGGACGTCGCACATGGTATCAAAGCCCTATTTGTATCAAATAAGTAGGGCTCGCATGAGCATGTGGAGCATCAGTCTTGAGTCGTGTGGTCTTTACATGTTGGAAAAATCCAACCTTGTATTGGTATATGTGATAGGGAATCAGTTGTACATGGGCCATTCCATATGCAATGAAATGGAGAAAAGTTTTGAGCCACATAGTTAAAACTTAACAAGTACA
This sequence comes from Alisma plantago-aquatica, assembly GCA_963693085.1. Lineage (NCBI taxonomy): Eukaryota > Viridiplantae > Streptophyta > Magnoliopsida > Alismatales > Alismataceae > Alisma > Alisma plantago-aquatica. The sequence continues at coordinate 109,500,581 of OY856412.1, forward strand.
TTAAGAGTTTAAGTGAGAGAGATTGTAACATTTCAGAATATGTAGCCTCAAATAATGATCTTAGTCCAATCATCAAAATGCATCTCCTTTACATGTAGCCCATCAATATGTACCCTATAGTTATGTGTGTTGATCCATACAAAGTAGTACTAAGATGGGCAACTTTTCAAAAAGTTAAATAGGAGATGTGTGTGAGAACAAAGCGTACAAGTAAGGCTTGTGGTGATTTCTGGAGTTGGTCATCGTTCCTAAAACTCTATTTGAGTCTTGGGCAGTGGGTTCGTGTGTTACAGTAACGAGTCAACTAGATGAATCTCAAGCCATGTCGCCTTCGGATAATTATGGCAATGCATCAAAGGTTAGCATCCCAATGCATGTTTGTTGTTGCCTCATTTACTTATAGGTACCTTTGGTCCTTAAAGGTCAAGATAGCATCACCTGCAAAAAGAATTAAGACACCACATTTTTCAAATTTGGATGATGGTGTTAAATAGACATCAATTTTGCAAGATAAATCCTAAAAAATGATTTTCCTCTTATACTGAAGAGACCAAAATATACTTGCTGCAAGGAAAGTCCAATGGCTATGCCATTGTGAGTTTTTGCATACTTTTTTGCCCAAAAAATAACATAACTCGATCCTTGACTGCAAGAACATGTATCTATCAATTGTAAAACCAATTCCAAATCAACTTGGTGTAGTGGCACTTAATATGTTTTACCACATCATATGTAGGTAAATACCTACTGAACGAGCATATAAGACAAGGACATCTGCATTGCATGTCCACCACAATCCCTTATAAATTTCAAATCACTTATCAAATACATGAAATAATATACTACAAAATTAATAAATTAGACTTGCACAATACTCTTGAGGAACAATATCAATATCAATATTTCTTTTTGAGTTTTTTTTCTCTCACCTTACTTTAAGCAGGCATGATTTGATGGTATATTTCATCAACCATTTCTTTACCCCTCTTGGTCATTCAGTTCTTCCCAATGTCAAAATTTTCATATCTCTGTGTGCCTTTCAATTTCAATACTCAGCATAGTTGAAGCTAGTTTGAATTAGACTAGACAACTCAGCAATCACCATCATTCCCCACATCATCCAGTCCCATTCTACTAGCATAAAATGTCAGATCTCATCTAGACACGACAAAATCATCTAGAACTTTTCCAGCCGCAACATTAGATAGTTATTCATACTGAAGTTGACCAACTTCCAGCATCCAATCCAGGAACGTATTCCGATTATAATCACCCATAATGGATAGCACATGGTGATGGTGGAAAACCGGACTGCACATCTTTTTATACCTTGATAACTACGCCGTCCCATATTCTATAATTATCGTGTTGTCTCTGAAGGACGTTACATCATTTCGTCAATATTTTTTGAAGTGAATATCTCTTGGCCTTACTACAGCTATCATGCTTGCTACTCGCCTACCTTCCATTTATTTTAGCAGTGTAATTTAGTGAACAACGTTCTGTGTAGTACAAACGGGTGGTATGGGTCAACCATCCATGACATTCCTAAAGGTGTTAGCAAAAGCTTCCACGTAATATCAGAACAGCCATGTATTCAACATCCATCATATATGCGTCAGCTGTGGAACTCCGGCGGATGTGAATCATTTGGTTAATTAGCATCCTTATTCCCATTAGTATATCACTCTAGATTGTGCCCTCAAGTGAAAACCATGTTTCTAATCGTTCACAACTTAAATAATTCACATGCCGCTTGAAAAACTACAACTTGCAATGTATATTACTAGCATCCGCAATGTTGACATTCCCTTCAGACCGTTTGATCCTAAACTATAAAGCTCGGCAATCGGTAGCTTACAGTTTTAAAAAAAAATATCATAGATAATCCGCTACCTTTAGAAAGCTCCACATTCTTCCGGTGGCATTCTATCATTACTATTAATCGTCAATTCATGATAGAATCATCAAAATTCATGTTGGATCTTTCTCATACAGATGGTTATTCTGTACCAACAGCTCGAATTAAATAAAGGCCACCATCACCAATAACAAGCTTAGATCATATCATTAGTTAAGTTTGCCAATTCCAATTTTCTAGAAAACCTATCATTTATCTGCATCACGTAACCAAGACAAATGAATCCAGTTTTAAGTGCGAAGATCAAATGCACCAACAACAGTGCGTACCCAAAAATTTACTAAAGATGGAATTTTACTTTAAGCAACTTGACTGGCTAATAAACTTGATAGCAAATACTCACCGTAAGTTAGCAGAGACGAATCTTAACAAAATCATTAGTATAACATTTAATAAAACCACTAATTTAACACCTAAAGCGGTAACCTAGATACCTAATACAAGCCAAACAGATATACCTATAGGGAAGTGCAAAACCACTCAAACGTTGAAAGCCGTGCTAAGCAGATATAATCAACAAGCTTGAAGCACACTGTTAATCTGCAAGGTATCCAGGTGATGGGCAAGAGTGAACAACTAAGGAACGCAGATAAACCACAATTGACAATTCTCAAGTTGTTCGTCCATACAAAACCATTGCGTGTAAAGGAAAAAGAGATCTACCACGTTTGGACCAAGGGGCCGTTCGGCCCCAACTTTTGTGAATTCCGGTAGTCTTGTACTTGGATACCACAGTTGCAATATTAGCAGACCGGCATGCGGACGAGTTCAGTTGTCTGACACGGCATACAGGTAAGCAGCGAGGCAAGACGCAGGACTAAACATCACCGTCAAAACAGATATGATTCTAAATGCTGCAGTTATGTATAGAATAACTACCACATCAAATACATGAGAACGAAATGACTAAATTACTCCAGAATCATGACGGAAAAAAATCCATACAAGTATGAGATTAGCCATGCAACGCTAGAAAGAAGCCAACCACAATAACCGCCAAACTCATTCAAGAAACCAGCAATATAAAGGTCATCCTATATAAGACAAAAGTCCTACTGCCAACTTGTAAAGGCCATCCTCATTCAAAACCATTGCAGCAATCTGGGAACGAGCGTCCATCTTGAGTTGTCCAAAACGAGCGAGTTAACAATGACAAAGAAAACATCTGAACATGGCGAATATCAACGCAAGGGACATTCTGCATCCTTCAAATTCAAGCAGGCAAAATTATGTTATGGAACCCCATCCAGAGCTTTATTCTAGGCAGCATTTCCAGAAGTACAAACAAGCCTATTACATGGGGAATTGCATCACTAGGCTAAATATTTTTAATTTCACATACAACTCACAGAGGCATCTAAGTATTCTGAAGGGCAAATGATTGCTTCTACTTGGGTTTGTGGAACATAAATTGCCTTACCAAACTAACTCAGAAATGTATCTCAAAATCACCTCGCAAAAAATGTGTGCATGCTCCGCGTACCCGAGAGAAAAATTCTCAAATCTGAACTCTGAAAGAAAACTATGCAACACTAACAGGCTCAGCAACTACGCCCTCCTTCTGAGTCTTGCACCTGAGAAATACAAAGCAAAATATGTAATCAAGACCATCATGTTTTTAGAAACAGATACCAGAATCACTACATAGCATTAAGGATTGATTTGGTCAAGGATTATATGCATCAATAGATAAACAAAAAAGAGAGGAATCTAATATTTTACAAACTAAGGATTTTAGCAAACAGGGACCAGATTGAGTAAGCAATCCACAAATATAACATGTAGCTGCTTGAAAATAGGAAACATTATCCAACAATTAGCTTGCAACTGAAAGCCGAAGTAAACAAAGCCCCAGATCCTACCCAAGAATTTATTTATTAATAAATTACACTACAGCAGTGTCCTCTAAATTCTACTTTAATCAGTCCGCACAATAAAAGGGCGAGTTCTGGTTTGGTTGGGTGTAGCGAGACTGAAAAGTGATTTGCAATATAAGTATCACATACCAGTTTTGATTGAGACAATTCCTATAGACTCGCACTCTAAATTTGTAGTAAAACCAAGCAGTAGTACTGTGGTTATTGTGCCAAGCTCGTTTTCTACCAGCTCGATATTCATATGTATATATCCTTACTACGGCTGAGATGGGCTGTAAACAGTAAAATGCATTTCCAGTATTTTTGGCAAACAAAAAACATAACTAGATATTCACTGAATATGCAAGAATCCCTTTAAAATATTCACTCAAAGGTATGAATGAATCATGTTGCAAATTCAGATTTTAGAAATGAGAGAACCGTTATATGATTTTAAGATGTCAATTTATATATGATAGATAGAATCATATATATAGTCCGGCTGGAATACACTCGAGCTTACCGTAGAGAATACACTGAAATTGTTTTCATGCCAAGTTCATTTTGAAAATGTAAACCGTTTATCTTTTAGGACGTGTGTATCTTTTAGGAAGTGTTTTCATGCATTACCGCACAGAAAGGTCACCAACCCATTCATTGTGGATCTAATTCAGGATTCTCTTGGGAGGTATTGGGAAGGAATTGATGCATCTCCGTATGGGCAGCGCTTTCACAGGAATATGACAGAGGTCATATTAAGGAAAAGCTAGTATCCCACATTGTAGCAATGCAGGTATTGGTTCCAGTGAACTATGTCTTTTAAACACCAGCAGGCATGTTAGGAAATAAAAATCAGTCCTATGGCCTAAAAACATAACCTTCAATGCCTATTTAGCCTTCATTTATATATAACAAGATGAGATGAAATCCGTTGAACATAGCCTTTAAACGTGCTCTCTTGAAACAGACGTAACTAACAAAACTCGACCAATAGTTCAATATAATAAGTAAGATGCCACGACAAAAAAAATAGAGAAGAGACAGGCAAATGAAATGTAACAGAGTGAAAGATTTTTATGTGAAGCTTTTACACGCTAAGATAGCAAAAAGATTAGGCAGTTTACTGCAAGCAACATCTGTATCAATAAATTTATACGACAATATGCAATCTAGTAGTGTCAATGAAGCAGCAGCTCGTTGGCACACGAAAAAGCAATACATCTGGCCCATGATCCCTGACAGAGAAATAATTATTAAGTTAAGATAATAGAAAAACCTGTTGCAGATCGAACGAGAAGCAAAATTATGGTTGTTGCAGTTTGCACACATCCAATCCCCATCACGCCATTGTTTTGCTCTGCACAACAAATCCATCAGTGAGTTAGCATACGGACAAGCAAAATTCAGAACACGGACATTAATTTCACGCTTCTTTTGTAATATCAGGTAATGTTTCAATGAATGGCTCTATATATTGCTCTTAAAAGAAAGAGGACCTTGTTTAGTGTCCCAAATTCATATATTTATAAACTCTCCGTGTAGAGAGAATGCAATAAACTGATAAAGTGATTGTTATGGGCCTAGATACATGTCTGATTAGTATTGCGGGTCCAAGTTTGTAGTCCCTTTTAACAATAAATTTTGGAGTAAGGTTTCATGAGTGACTACAATGCAGTTTTCCTAAAATCTCATTTTTGCCGAGGTCCTTAAGAAGGAAAAATAATGATCTCAAAGCCACCGTATTTGTTGCGTAGTCCTTATCGTCATTGAAATCAACATGTGCTAAAGCTGCATAGCCCCAAACAAGAAAAGCACACATCTAACTTCATAAGATTAAAAGTGTATTTGAAAGTAATGTTCTACTTTATGCAATGGTTTCAGAAATTTCATCAAAATACCTAACCTTTGATCAGCCTTCTGAGGATAGGTACAAGCACGAAATGTGGTGTTATCAAATCCATCGTAGCATTTGCTTGTGCATATAAATAAGGATTCCTACTTCTCCTCCATTATATTACACCTGATATAGGAAGCAAGGATACGGATACGTATCGGATACGGGAACGGGTACACGGATACGGCAATTTTTAAAAATATAGGATATGGGTATCTCATGGATACGGCAACTTTTTAATATTTATTTTAATATTTTTAAAAATAACCAATATATTTATTTTAAAAATGAATGAAGATAATCAAATTTCATTCAAAAATCACAATATCTCTAAAGATAATGGAAAGCAATACCATAATATCAAACAATGATTTAAAAAGGGGTCTTTCATTCCTATTAATGTGAGACAAGTTACAAAAAGACATGATAATATCATATTCTAAACCTTTCTCATGTATTTTGTAATGTTGTGTTGTAAAGTGAGCAATGTATTAGAAAGCGGGAAGTGGGAGGCGTGCGGACGGCACCCTGTAACCGATTAAGCGGTAGGCGGGCGATTTTTGAAAAAGCGGGTGTAAATTTTATATATTTTTATACAAAATTACATGTATGTGTATATAAAAAATATATTTATAAGAAACTTCTATACATATCTAATCAGCAAACAGTAATTAACTAAGTATTCATCAATACTTACTATTAATCAGCATCTCTAATCACTAAAATCAGCAAGCAGATCAGTAATTGTATATAACAAACTATGAATTATTGAATTAAAGTAATCACTAAAGTAATACTAACCAGAAGTACCAATCATTAATCACTGAAAGTAGCAAGGAAATTAGTAAAACTAATCATGCATTACTAGTATAATAGAGCAATAGGATATTTACTTAGATGCATTACAGCAGTACCCAATTATTACAGCTTACACACAAAGTATGCAGTCAAAATTAGGACTAGCTATATCATAGAACATTTAATGTATACAAGTTTCGTATATTATAGTCAATACTACTTGGCTATGTAATTAATTAATGTTAGATGCTTACATTAGGATTTTAAACAAAAGCGGGAAAAAGCGGGCAAAAAAGCGGAAAAAAAGTGGGAAAAAGCGGGTGAGGCGGGCAAAAAGCGGACGATTTTGTTCAAAATGATTAAGCGGGCAATTAATGGCAAAATTAAGTGGCTGGGGGTCATGGGCGCTTAAGCGGCCCGCCTGGCCGATTTTTATTTCACTGAAAGTGAGTTGTGTCATTTGTGATACCAAACTATCTTCTCTCATGTATAGCTAGCTACTATGAAGCACATATATAGATACAAAAATGGATAGGGTACGGGTGCGGTAAGGGGATACGACAATTTTCGAGAATATAAGATTCAGGTACAACATGGATACAACTTTTTTAATGTTTATTTTGAAATTTTAACAGAAAATACCAATTTCATTCTCAATCACAATACAATAGGGGGAGTCTAGAGTTGGAAGTCACATGGTTTTGGGATTTTGAGGGATCACGCGAGTGGGGTGCTCTCTTGGCTGCTTAATGGGTTGGTTGTATCCTGGCTGCATTGAGGTCATTTCCTGCTAATAAAAAAAGGAATATGACTTAAGAAGTATTTGGTATGTATTAGAGAGTATCTAGGGAGTATTAGCATCAAATATGTATTCAATACTGGTAGGACACCTATTTTGGAGTATCGGTGTTTCATAGGGGAAGACAAAAGGATGGGGATGCAATGATTATCTTCAAAGGAGATGAAATAGATATTGTCTAGATAGAAATCCAGAATAAATCACAATGGATTTAGTCACCAAAACAAGAGGCATGTTAACCCAACGATACTAAATTGAAGCCTTTCATAGAACATGGAGGACATCAATGTGCATAAAACTTGAACCTTAGCAGGGAAAGCATCCGGAAGTAACATGTAAAGGTGAATGAATTGATTTGCAATAAAGAACAAACAAAAATCCAGATTACATTTTGAAGTTCTTTAAAAAGTGAAATCCCAAAAAACAGAGGAGGTAGAAACAATAAAGAGAAGAAGGAAGATTGGCATTTAGCAAGAGGGATGGTGACTAACCTTGAACTACTTCAAGGAAGCAACTATGACAGCCCTGCTGCAAGCTACTACTTAGTAGAGAGGGTTGAGACATGAGCTGGTGTCAAATGCTAATCAAGCAATGTCATGCACAATTTTTTTTCTAGTTTTTACCGACTGGATACGGCCTGGATACGGCAGGATACGGATTAGGAGCATCTGATACGTATCCAGGAGTATCCACGGAGTATTGGTATCCAATATGTATCGGATACGGGTACGGCACCTGTTTTGGAGTATTTGTGCTTCATAGCACATGATGTAGGACAACATGTTCATCCAGAATATGGCAAGGGTTTGGCGCCTCTTTATTAGAGTGCATCATGAGTTATCTTTTATTATGTCTTTTAATTAGTTTTTGTGCATTTGTTTTCATTTAGGATTTGTTATGCAATTGTTTCCATTTCAAGATCTAACAATATTAGGGGCTTACTTGTAAGTTCTCGACTGATTAGCTTTTTATTCTTATTTTGGTCGAGTCTTGAGCAGAAATTAGTCAGTACAGGCTTCTGGCGAGTTATCTATAAATACATATGCACAGGGGTATTGCCTGACGAAGTTCAACGATAAAATTAGTTTTGTTTTGCAACTTTGTTTCAACCAGGTGGTATTAGAGCTTGAGATCTAAACCCTAGGTCTAATGTCCAAACCCACGAAAGCGACCAAAACCCTAGGTGCGGCCCAACCCACCTATCCTTCGCATGTTGGTCTCCTAAGCCCTAGGTCTAGAAACCATCACCACCCTCCATTAGAACCACACCCCGGGATAGATCCATCCATCCAATAATCCTAAACCCTAGGATAGGATTAATCCCACACATAGGTCTAGAATTAATCTTTTTCCATTGTATCTCAAGTCAATTAAGAAATTAGTCACACAATGTTTTGGAAACAATTTGTTGCACATTTCCACTTTGTTGCTCATCGGCAATCCACCCCCTTCTTTATTTCTCCAAGCATTTCTTCATTTGCAGCAATTCATTTTCCTCCTATGTCTCCACCCTGACATAAAAACATCAATTTCTCCTTTCATCTTAGCTTTCATGTTTTTTCTTCCTAGGCGCACCAGTGCAAAGTAAATAGCCACATGCCTGCTCGTCGGCTCCATAGGTGGCCAGGCAAGGGGCTTGCACCCTTACCCTTCCTTCTTTGTGTGCCTAGCGGACAGGCAAGGAGATAGCACACCCCCGCTAGTTGTGGGAGGAGGTGGGAGACATCTTCCTTTTTACATCGTTGACATCCAACACGTCAGCGGCTACACATAGCTCCTACCGTCCATCCTTTGGAGACTAACCAAACACGAGACCACCGACAACAGGAGTGTCTAGGGACCCTCTGGATCCAGCTAAGGCCCCACGACCATTGCAGCAAGGAGCCAAGAGCAAGAAGCTCCATCATAGCAAGAATGTAGTTGTCAATATTGTAGCAACGACCGAACAGGACAATTTTTATCACCACTCAACAATTTTTTTGGTGATTTTGTTCTATCCCAAGCATCATCATCCACTTGAGAATTCCTATACGACATTGTGAAGTTCTTAAAATTCCACTTCAGTCCTCGTGCAAATTCATATGTCTCAGGGTACCCAAAATCTGCAAAATTTCCCTCTGGCCAACTCATAAAAATATAATATGCACGCCATGCTTGAGCGCATGCAAGAACGACCTCTAGCTTGACGTCCACCACAACCACAAGCTCCTCCCTGCCAAGAGCGTCTACTTAAGATTGATGTTCCAAAATCAAATGGCATTGATGAGGCAGACAGACATCTTCTACGCTTGGGCCCACATCCCGGAATCATTCTTTGTTGGGCACCAACATGAAAAAAATCAGAAGATACAGTATGTCATGTAGAATCCAAACTTCATGGCACCACCCTCACTTGGTGGAAGCGACTGGTTACAGTTCACCGCACGAAAACCTGGACAGATATGAAAGATGGCATGGTGTTCATCCCCCTATCAATTACAAACAATGATTATGCCTCAAGCTATCTGACTTACAATAGGGATCTAATTCTGTGGATCCCGCAAATTCTATGACTTGGTTTCACTTGACCTGGGATACTAACATAGAGATCACCATGTCTTGTCATGGACTGAATCCATAGCATTGGCTACTTCACGTATTTCTTCTATGGATGATGTGATTCACGTTGCTAGATAGAGCATGAACAGAAACGGCGTCCAAAACCCTTGATGCCATTTTTCTTAAACATCAGCCTCATCTACTGACTCAAATAAAATCACAAGTCATGATAAAAGTCCCACCCACATCTTCTGCAGCAATATCCTCTAGCCAGATGCAAAGTGTTTCTTGCAAGTGATTTGAACATTGCTCCAAACAATGCCCTAATCGCCTCAAGATCACAACTTCAAAGACAAAGGAAGATGATAGAGTATGAGGATGTCCTTCTAGCTAGCGATCCTAGCGACGACTAGCCAAATGAGGACGCACTACATCGCACCATGTTCATTGGACATATACCATACACGCTAGATAGCCAATGGAGTACCAAAGCTACACCCCCACTCGCCAGAGGCTCATTTTGTCAACCCACGGGGAGTTGTTGTAGGATAGCATGCTCATCCAAAGCCTATTTAGGGTATGGCACCTCTTCATTAGAGCGTGTCATGAATTATCTTTTATTTATGTATGTCTTTAGTTAGTTGATGAATCCATGTTTTCAATTTGAGTTTACTGTGCAAATGCTTCAATTTTAGAACCTAAGCGTAATATTAAGGACCTATTTGTAAGTTCTTAATTAATTAGTTTTAAATTCTTGTCTAAGTTGGGTCTTGAGCGATAAGCCAATTCGGGCTTCCAACGAGCTATCCATAAATACCTATGCTTGAGGGTATTGTCCGACAGAGTCGAATGATATGAATTGCCTTTCTTTTGCAACTCGATTTGCATCAAACCCCCTCCCACCTTTGTTGTCAACTCCACAGCATCTTCTATCCAAGACAAGGACAGAGGGCGTCAACTCAAGCAAGGGCCACAATCAATGGCAGTCGCGGCGACGTCATGGCTGAAGGTGTGATATCTACAATGGTGGCTTGGGTTGGCGGCACCCAATCACAATGCAATGCAACAACTATGAGTACTAGACAACAACATTAGTAGTAGAAATATTGCAAAGCGGAGAGGAGATGGAGAAGTAAGCATCTAAGAAGATGAAGGCAAGGAGATCCAATCAAGAGAAGGATAAGAGCACAGACAACTGCTTTAGCCATTGTTTGTTATGACAAAGAAGGGGAACCCAAAACTCATGTAGGAGGCCATGGCTGTAAGCAAATGTTGGCAGCTCACTACTGAATGGTTGGGGCAGGGGGACATAGCAATGTTGGCTACAAAGGGACGATGCAGACAACAGGGTGAGCTAATGAAGGTGGAGACAATCTTTGCTTCATATTAACAGTCAAATAAATTTGATACATCTAGTATATTTCATAGTTGTTCCAAATGGTTGGGGGTTCAAACATATCCAAGGATGTTGCAAAGCTTGATTGATAAAATCATATAAAATAGTTTTATTGATGTCAAAAGTAGTACATCTTAAGCTGATTTCGAACAAAATCTTTATTAGTGATATTCCTGATTTGTGTTTGCATAATGTTGGGCAATATGATTATAGCCTACCAAAATGCAAAACATAAACCATAAATGTGTAATAAAAATTAAGAAAAATAATAATACTGATTTTACAATAATTAATTTAAGTATTGTATATCAAATATACAGGTGTAGTGGGAACAGATATATGATATGAACCGATCAGTGAACCCTCTAGATTACCGGTTTATTGTTCTGCAGGTATACAGGTCTAAAAATGTGTGCCGCCAAGATGGGAGTTACAAAGTTTGGGCATATGAATATGTATCCTTACCGTGAGTTACAGTTGTAAGTAATTGTTGATGTTTGACAATATCGTGGCTATGTCCTAACATCTATCACCTAATATGGGCTATCTAGGACTAAACTATTATCGGTTAATTTACCCTAGAGTTAAAGATTGCAGGTTGTACTTAGGTCCCATTTGGATGCAACATTTAATAATACATATGCATTTATTACTATCAGGATTCTGATCATGTACGTTATAAATCCTGATATTCAAGACTTTCTTGTTTGGGTTTAAATTCCATTGACGGTTGTGTAACAAAGCGACAGATAAAGGAAGAAATGGGGTGCTACGGAGCAAGGAAAAGTGTGTTTAATACAGGAGAAAGTAGCAGACAAAGGAGGGATTGCGACGGAGGAAGGTGGAACAACGTGGAGGAAAGGTCGGCGAAGTGGCGGGGAAGGAGGTTGCAAGAGGCGGCCGAGGGCGTAGTGAAGGATGATGCAGCAACACGGAAAAGAGACGAGACAGAGGAAGTTGGACGTCCATCGCAAGGAGAGAGAACGAAATGAGTGGGGGCGGGGAATAGGGAGAGCGCGACAGACGATGTGGCTTTTGGAATCACGATGTAATCAGTGTTATTTATATATGCAAATTTTACACAGAACAATATTTGAATTGGAGTACCGGCGATTACCAACTACGGTAATAGACACCCAAACCACAATCTTGTAACGGCAGGCATTCTGAGTACCAGAATTAAATACAATCCTGCATTTAAATACATCATCTGAACAACCCCTTGAGGTTACGAGAACCGGCCACAAAAACATTTAAAGGACAGCCGTAATCTTAACCAAATATCAACACCATATATTCTTCTTCATTTGTAAATCTTATAACTATCTTGCTTTAGCTTGCAAATCTAAGACAGCACAATGTTTTTTAGGATTACTTCATTCAGTTGACAGGAAAATTCTGTTGCACATACAATAAGTCTTCAACGGATTAACTTATAGAAAGTAGTTTGAAATACAAGAGGGTGTGGAAAGTGTACATTGTTCAATAAGTGAAATCAACTCATAGTTACAGGAAGATCGGAAAGTGCAGCTTTTGCAGGCTTCGTGACTAATAAGCTATTAAGCCAGACCCCAGACTCTTTTTGTCTGTTCCAGGCTTCCAGCACTTCAGCAATTGGTTGAAGCAGCTTGTCTCTTACTTTTATCTGGTTTGAAAATTTTGCCATAGGTTTTTGCATCTGATACTGTCAACACTATGGTGGCTATAACCTATAGCATGATTGTCCCCGTACAGGTTAGCCACCAGAAATATGTAAGACACAGCTACGACTTAGCTAAGTATACTAGCATTGGATTTTCGGAATAAAGAAAATTCCATTGCTCTCTTCATTCAGGTTCACCGGTTCACTTATCAGTAATAGTTTTTGTTCATAAAAAGCTAACAAGCATCCAAACAACTATGCCATCTGGAGTGTTTGGATCAGAAAGTTTCTATGTAGCACGCACACTTCAAAATGGCACTGTAACCATTAAAGCAACACGTTGGAACGGAGACCGAAACATCTAGGATAGGTACTGCATATTTCCCAGCCATATCAAATTATACTTGTTGAGGTGCGCCTGTACAACCATGTGGCAGCTGGCAAGCCACCAGGGAAGGGGCGTCTTGCCTTATTTCTCGCCTAACTTTTCGTCATAAATTTTTGCATACTGGGACATATTAATGATGTTTTTATTAACCTAGTGTTTATATTGAATATTTTTGCATACTGGGACATATTAATGATGTTTTTATTAACCTAGTGTTTATATTGAATATTTTTGTTTGTACTCTGCCCAAATATCCTTTTTGTTTGGGATTAGTACTCCTATTGCACAGTGCCCGATTTGTCACATGGCTTTAGATTTAGTGGCTTGTTCTACTTTAGCTGCCAGGTTATGAAGGATATTCATTGTGCTACAGAGTACAGAAGACTTGGAGCTACACATTGAATCTTAATTTATTTATGTTATTCTTATTCTCTTGCATTGTTTAGAATTATTCCCGTCTTGTATAGAGATTAATGTTTGTGAACAACACCAGGAATATAGATTCCTACATTTCTAGATAACATAAGCATTGAATATATGTATATGAGGGGATTAATCATAAATATATCTATACTCCTACATACATATACAATTATACAAGTATCACCTGTTTTTTTTAAGTCAGGTAACGTTGATAACATAATAAGTATTTATCCAACATTTTTGGGTTTTTACACTTGTTATGCAGTGAATAGTTCATCAGTTGTATCTTGATTTTCGTCATCCACTACAAAGGACAAAACCACGAGTCTAAGTGGTGGTTAAATAAGTTGAACCTACGGAAGATTTGGTGGCTCCCTGCTCTTTCATTTTGTCAGCAGTGGCTGTTACAAAAACTGCAGTTCAAGGATGCAACTACCCCCAAATTACAATTTGTTCCTCTGAGAAAAACCCCATGGCCTTGAAGGGAGGTGAAGTCAGAATGTTCCAGCACATAGATGGCAACAGAATAAACTTCAAGGTGCGACATTGAAAGTGTGGCCCAATTCCTCCATTTTTGGTACTGTTGTTTTTTAACCATCTGTTCTTCTTTATTCTAGATATTATAGCAGAACATAAGCCCTCTAATTGCAGCTGCTTCTTATAGGAAGTTGCAATAACCCCTCCATATCAAGAAAACATGGAGATACATCATACATTAATCAAAAAAAGATTGTTACAGAGACATGAAAGTATGGTACTTGGAACTAATGATTATGTAAATGAATAAGCCAGTGTCTATTAATATAACATGGTGATGGTTTGACTATAACCAGAAAATAAACTTTAATTGAAATACAATAGGCAGTACCCTTTTCCAATAAGTGGTGGTATCCTATTCTGCTGGGGAGATTGCAGACGCATGCCTGGCCCTGCTGGAAAATTTGCTGCGGCATATTTAGAATAAATTCCAGGAAGCTGACTGCTGCTAGAACCTGGATGCTTCTCAAAGCCTAGGTATGGATTTGGTTCCCTGTTCGACTATATACCAAAGGGAGAAAATTAATAATTGAATTAGACCAGTAGCATAAGGATAAAACTAGTACACAATTACCAGGAAATGATTGCCATAACCACCAGCATTCAGCCTCTTGTTATCCCATTCATTCACAAATTCTTCTGAAGCCAAGCGTTTTGTTCCAAGAGCTAGATAAGACCAAAGAAGAAATAAGAATTGTTTAGCTCAGAAGAGTAGCAAATCAAAGAACAAAAATTCTGCGATTCCAAATAAACACAGAAAAGCAAAATACACTGCAGTAATTCCACTTGCAACTTGTATAGATGTTTAAACAAAGATTTGAGATTCTTTGGCTTGGTATAGTGTTGCTCCTAGATTCTCCAGTGTACACAAAAGAAATAATTAATGACAAAAGCAAAAATCACCGGTTGTAAACAGCAGAATCAGCCAAGGACAATCAAGCAATCAATATTTTCTGAACTAAAAAAGAAGACAGAAAAGGCTGAATCAAGGATGTCAAATATTAATATATTGTCCAATGTCCACAAAGGAGTCGGGCTAATACACATCTCAGAAACAACACAAACAATCATCAAATTGCGTCAATATACCACAGCTACTTCGTGACTAAACCACTGGTCACGAGACTCATGACTTCATATGTTTATGAAGGGTTAATACATGAATTTACCCAACATGTGAGCTGTGATGAGTTATATTTGTGTTCCAAATAGAACTTTCCCAACATAAATTAAGTTGCAATTTTACACAGGGTTTTTAATTTTGGAACTCTCCAAATACCTTTAATCATAAATTCACATCCTTCTTTTAGTGCCACTGCTGCCGAGGACCAGTTCCACCAGCATTACTGCTAGCTCTTCAACCCCCTTCTTATGTAGAAGGGTGGTGGAAAAAAGACTATGGAAAAAAAACCGAAGAGGAGAGGGACAACAAAGAGACAAAACAGCATTTACATGGAAGCCGCACATGTGGAGTTGGTGGGAAGCAATGAGGTCGTTTGTAACAAGCAAACATGTGCAGGCAAAGAGGTTGCCGGAAAGGTGGGATAAGGAGGGGAATTGACATGAGCAGAGGGCGTTACGAGATGGGTGGAGCAATGCCAATTATAGTATATCTGTGGCAGCTCAGCTAGTGATGACCACAAATTGTGTAGTGAAAAATAATAAAGGACGCAATGAATCGCATTCAAACAAGATATGGTGACTTCCCTTCTGTTCACCGCTCCGCCACCTGCCCGTAGCCAGTGGCAGGAGGGAGAGGCAGTAACGGTAAAGAAGGCCTAACATTTGATTGCCATACAGAGGTCATGGCATTACTCAGCAGTTCATTCAGATCAGATGCTAGGGAGACAACGATTTCACATTCAGCCAGAGATCTCAATGACGTCCTTGCCACCAGCTATTGCCTATATTTTCTTTTATTATTTACAGGCTAACACCTCTTCCAAGAGAGGTTCAGGTTTCAGCAACACATTTTCACACTAAGCACCAGTATTTAACAAACACCGTCACACCCCACATATTTAATTTTTTAAAGACAAATACTAGGAATTATATAATAGACAAGCAAAAGATATTTGCTAAGCATGTGTGACACAAGCAAATTAAAACAATATGCATAAAACACATTAAAAAATCATTCTATAACTGTATTCCATTACGAAATATATTTTTTTTCTTGAATGACACAATATGATTATCAAAGACAGATATAAATGAATAGATAACTGCCAAGCAAAAAGATTATTAACTTCTAACCAAGGCCAACACGCAACCATATTTTTTGTTTAGTTGTACGCAACTGGAAAAGCATACAGCATAGCTCTTCTCTTTTATTGGGTAATAAGATAAGAAAAGAATTTCATTTGCACGACATGATAGAACATGCATTTTCGAAACTTGTCAACAACAGTACCGATGGAAGAAATCCAGACTATGAACCAACACAGTTTTGGTTCAGAAATCAACTTTCAAACCCAAATCGACTCCAAATGTCCATCCAATAGCGACATGGATTGACAAAATCCAAAACATGAATCAACCCGACTTTAATTCAGACAAATCGACTTTCAAACCTGAACTGACTCTAGACTGATATGATAAACCCAGGAGTAGTTTTCTGGGTCGACAAAATCAATTTTCTGATCAGGTACTACACCTACGTACACAATAATTCTACACCTGACTCCATTTTGAAGCATGGGAAAAAATCCCCAATGGCACTGTAAGACGAGCATGTTGTGAAACCTACACCTACTAGTGTAGCATTTACAGTCTATATCATAAAATTTAATTAAAAAAATATATACCTAGAATTTTTTATACAAGTGAAAGATACATGCTAAACATGGATGATACAATCAAATTATCAAATAGTCAAAAACCTATAAAACAAATCATTCTACAAGTGTTTACGATGGGGGATAAGCTTCATTGTCGAGAAGGGATAAGCAATAGCAAGGCCCGAGTTTCATTGCCATTACATGTCCTTGCCTCCTTGGTACGAGGTCTTTCAATCGAGAGACAATTGATAGATGAATCCTTCCCTACTAGCAATGACTTCTTCTTTCATTATTTCATCCTTTCCATATCCCTCTCCTTTTATATTAATCTTAGACATTTTATTCATTTTATTTCTGTTCTTGAGTGACCATGCAATTATCAAAGACAGATATAAATGTATAGATAACTGCCAGCAAAAGATTATTAAGCTACCAAGCAGGCACTTTGAAAAGCACACACCACACACTCCCCTTTTATAAGGAAATTAATATTATAAAGATAAGTAAACTCGTGCTTCAAGAATATCCATCAAGCTAGCAAGCACATAACACACAATATCAGCACAATGTTCAAGTGAACTTGTTTTTTGAGCTTATCTATCAAGCCCGCCGGCACACAAGACAAAATTTAAAAAAAACGGTGCCTAAGCTATAAGCAAACACTTCAATTCATGTTTACCCATAAAACCAGCGAGCACAAAGCAAACAGTAATAAGCTACCAAACAGACACTTTGAAAACCACACACCACACTCTCCCTTTTAATAGGGTGGTTATTATATTATATTATTATTATATTATATATACAATAAGGATTCCAATTATACAGAATATTTTCAAACATATAAAGTAAATGTTCAAGTAGATATTAAAACAACAAAATTCGGCCTTAAAGGAATTTAAGGAAATATTATAACTATTTTGTTTAGGCAAAATGATATATATCCGAGCATTCTTGTGGTATTATATAGAATCAGGAAAAGAAGTTTATTACTTGGAAACAGATCACCAGCAGCTAAAATTGGAACTGAAGAAGGTGGCTTCGCTGGAACTGGAGCACCGCATTTCTTACACTGAATTTGAAAACGGAGAGAGAGTATCAGAAGTTGTCATGTTGAATATGCAACATTTTATTAATAGAATACTGTAGAAACTTCAAAGAAAAGCATTTCAGCATACCTACCAGATAAAAACAACAGCTAAAGATAGAAAGAAAATCAGTACACAACCCATTGCATAAAATGGTTGAAACTTCGACAGTTGTTTGCTTATGCTATAATTTCCTCTTCTGGTTCATAATTTTTTTGTTACATTGGACTTCAACATTACTGCTCATCGAGTCATTTCACATGATCCGATATGAACACATGATGCATACTTCATTATTTCATTCTGAACAAGTTCTGGTACTTCACAACTTGTTGGCTAAATTTGACATTATTATTTTCCCTTTGTTTTGATGATGACAAATATTTCATTCTTGTGGATCTAACGTGCTACTTGAGTGTTGCAGGAAGGAACAAGGTGGATGACAAACCTTTGGAAGATCTATATGCTTCAAAATGCCTTAATTTCATGATTGTAATCAAATGTAAACACTTGTACAAGATATATAATGTACAAGTACTTAGACATCATGTAAATCAAGCGTTTGATCTTCCCTAGCCATTCACAACACTTAGATAGGTCATCCCCTACAATAGTGTCACATCTGCACACTCATACACACACTTAGTACCTAGTTTAAAACATTGAAACATAGTCATTCTCGGTCGACAAACTCCTCGACCGAGACACCCTCGGTCGACAAATTCCTCGACCGAGAATGACCCAAGTAGTCGTTAGACACAGCAGACAAAGTAGTTGCGAGTTGGATCAGAACGTTGTAAACACTTGCTCCAGAACGTCTCTCGGTCGACAAATCCTCGACCGAGAAGGACTCTCGATCGACAAATTGTCGACCGAGAAGAGTTCTGTCTGCACTTTTCAGAGTTAATTAACTAGTTGTTGCTAAAGCAACTAGTGGATACCTAACGGCTAATTAAGCACTTAGAACCCCCTAGAAAGTGTCTAGAACGTCCTTAAGCATTCATAGGCCATTCCTATAAATAGGACAAGCCTTAAGACACTTAAAATACACTTGTGCAACACTTGAGCATAATACTTGCAATTGGCAATCTTCTTTAGTGAGCAGTCCATCATTGGCTATTCATTTCCATTGCTCCAAATTCGTGTCCTATAGGCTAGAATCTCCTACCCACTGCACTTACACTTCCATATACATTGGTTAGGAGAACAAAACGCTTGATATAGGAAATCAAGCCTTGTGCTACAAACGATATTGTAATTTCTATTCTTCCTTCTTGTTCCTTTATATCTTTTGTACTCTCCTTGCTACTCCTAGGGTTGGAGGTTGCGGATTGGAGAGGGTTTGACTTCTCAGGTGGAGAAGGGACTTCTCGATGGAGAAGTGTCTTCTCGGTGGAGAAGGTGGACTTTGGACTACTTCAAGAAGGTTGTCTCAACGGGAAGCTACTTCAAGAGGAAGGCTACTTCAAGGGGAGCTTGAGGTTACTTCAAGGAAGGTTGCTTCGAGGTTGGTGAGACTACTTCTATGTGAATGTTGTCTGAAGGGTTTGGTGAAAGTATTTGTAACTTTATGTAACATCCTTGTGAGGTAATAAAATTTGAATACTTTCAAAATCCCAATTGGGTAAGCAACCGGTAGTGGATTGACTGTCTTAGTATTTACTAAGGTTGGAACTACTCTAAATCATTTTCCCCTTGTCCAATATTTTTGTGGTTGCTTGCTTTGGTTAAATTATTATTAAAATATCATAAAACCCTATTCACCCCCCCTCTAGTGGTTTTTCACAACTTATATCAATAAATAATTCTGAAGATTGCTATATGCTTTATCACAAGTTTAATTTTGTTTAGATCATATAGTCCACATGATTTTAGCATTTTAAAACTTGTATAGAATGTGTATTTTGTTGGGGAATGCAGTTTACCATCTTAGAAATTGTAATTTTGATGAGATCTTTGGATTATTAATATATATAGCCAACTCGATTTATTTTTCACGAAAAGTTAGACCAACCTTAACCTTGTTTTCCCCTAAAAAAATAGTTTCCAACTTTTTCAGGCCATCCAAAAGATCGTGAACCTGATTTTTTACTAGACTCCTGCCTGCAATGTTTACATTATCTCCCCATTGTCCCCTCCTCTCATCTTATACCAGGTTTCTGTCGACAGTTTTTCAATATATTTCTATCTATACCTTCACAAAAAAAATTAGCTATTGCCACATTTCTATCTCTTAAGATTTTAGCATGTTTTCAACTCTTCCATAGTGATTCAAGGTGTAAGGCATTGATAAATTCATAAAGTACATCCAACATACTATAAAATAACTGAAAATGCCAAAAACAATTGAAGGCCGCCGAACAGGTTGGTTCACTTCACACGTAAATACTTCCTCAGATCAGAACCAAACCAAAACATGAAATATTAGAAGGGTATATGCAATGATTTAGAAAGCACGGCAATAAACAAGTAACCGGTCAAGTGTAAATACGAGCTTTTTATGCTCATATGTGCAATCATGGTGGAAATTTTATCATGTGCTTTTCTGGCTATCTAGGTTACGAAGTTATTTAGGTCCGTTCAGTTTTTTTAGTAATCTCGCTT
The DNA here is from genome assembly GCA_963693085.1 of Alisma plantago-aquatica. NCBI lineage: Eukaryota > Viridiplantae > Streptophyta > Magnoliopsida > Alismatales > Alismataceae > Alisma > Alisma plantago-aquatica. The sequence continues at coordinate 109,521,245 of OY856412.1, forward strand.
TGTGCGGCATCCTAGGGTTGGGATATCCACACCTACAGCCCATTCCTTGGGTAGTGCAGGAGTTCGACTTTGTGTCGAATTCGCTAGGTATGGATGTGGAAGTTTGTGAAAACTTTTAAAACTTATGATTATAAAATAACTCTATCTTACATATGTTACTTTAACACAAAAGCATGATTCACGACTCTGTAGCCCTACATAGGTTGATAATGCAATGTATGCTTATAATCACAAGGGTCAACTGTGTAATACAAATATAGAAATACATCCCACCATCCGTCCTCCATACAATAGGGAGTCAAATAGTAGTTACAACATCTTCTCTAGCAAAAAGTGGCAGCTAACAAACATAAGAATCAGTGTTTCAAAAAGCAGGTATGCCGTATGTGTTATGCATGCGGAGAAGTCACCTTATAGAGTATATGTGTTATGCAGGAGTATATGCGGAAGTATGTGTGGCTTTGGATTTTTTTTTACAATTTAAAAATATTATATATAAATAAATTAGTCACAGAATTGCATATTTAATTGTACATTTACATATTTGGACCCTAAAATTCGAGATAGATTCAAATATAAAGTTTCAATGAAACGTAAAGCACCATTTAGAATGCATTCTAGAATTATTTAAGCATAAACTCCAATGAAGCAGGCACAAAATGGTTTAATACAAGTACATAAAATGAAGACTAACCAAACAAATCATGCAAAAAGATGCAGCCATGTCCTATAGGTCAAAACAACAAACATTCATAAGCATGTGACTCATGTACAAAACATACAAGAAAATAGTACATCAAGAGAATGTTATCAACAAAAATATAATCTAGTTGGGGCAGAGATAACAAATGTCTATCTAATAATTGTTTACTAATGGGCCTTATAAGCGGCTAGCCATATGCGGGTAGCTTATGCGGCCCATGCTACCTTTTTTAAAACACAGATAGGAATTGATATTAGAAGTTGTGAAGAGGGTTGGAGGCACCACTTACACTTCATATTGCCTTTAGGCCACTAGTTACAACTATTGTTCTGTAACATATCAACTTTGCCCTGAAATCGCCAACTTTGGGGAAACATCAACAACTTCATGCACGTTGGTAAAAAACAAACTGTAAAAAACCAACTTCACCAACAAGGGGAAAACTTCGGTTCAAAGTTGGGACCAAGTCGACATGGTGGTGTTTTAACATTGCTTGGGGTGGAAGTTTGAAATTTCGGAGAAATTTTGCCAACTTCAAAGAAGTTTAGTTCCATGCTTGGATTATTTGTGGGATTCTATGCATATCAATGAGCATTATTGTTGTTTCTTACTTATGGTCCTAATTGTTCAAAATAGGTATTGTTTTCGATGTTACTTTCTATGCATAGCAATGAGTTATGGTATCCAGACCTATATCCCATGCCTCTGGTTATCTGTGGGATTCTAAGCATACCAATGAGTATTATTATTGTTTTCTTACTTTCTTATGGTCCTAATATTCAAAATAGGTATTGTTTTTCATGTTACAAGACACCATTGATATAAGTGATTTATAGCCTTATCATTTTGGATTTGCTTTTGTTTGGAGCCTTCGACTTTTTTTATGTTAACTTTTTGAATACTTAGTAGGGCTTCAATTGCATGGTAAAATATAAAAGTATTTATACTAGAGCCTCCTTACAGTTACAGGAACCCCAAATACCGATATCATTCATTGAACACTTGTACATGAAACACAAGCTATAACATTTCACGACCTGGGATATTTTAGAATTCTAACTCACAACATTATTGTAGACTTGAAGTGATACCTCTGGCTTCAATATCTTTATTGTCTATCTTATGCATTACAGGAACCCTATATACCTATATCAATCATTGAACATTTGTACATAAGGGTGAGCAACGACAGGGAACTAGAGCAAAGATAATGGACCGAAAGCCGGACCGTGTTCGAAGTACGACCAGAGTGAACCGTTTTCAAAGTAGGACTAGACTGGACCGCACCGTTTCAAAGCAGGATAGGACTGGGACTGGACAATCTGGACCAAAATTTGACTTTTTTGTGTTCTACAACTTATTTCATAGTAAAACTTGAATCACATTTATCTGATAATGTCAATTATCTCTAACATTAAGTATTATTATTATGAGCCCAAGGGTCAACGAGCTTGTTGTACAGATGTATAAGCATGAGACCGAACAAATCAACAGAATACAAACAACAAGTAGCAAGGAAGATCAATTTGCAAGCAACCACAAAAGCAACATCTATAGTGGTTAGTAAATTCCGAATGAGGGAGCTTACATCCATTGATCGATATGATATTATTAATGCAGAGAATTATAGAGGAGATTATAGAATTGAGAAGAAAAAGCTAGATCACCGTTACAGCTAAAAACCAACCCTGAAGAAGATGGTTGCTTAAAGAAGAGCTCTTGGAGGCTTAAAACACTAGAAGAAGCCTAGGTCCGTCGTTAGTTTTAGGTCTTCAAAATATGGTCTCTTATTTTTTTGTCTCTTCATGTCTAGAACAAGATTAGGGAGTCTATTTATAAGAATAAGACAAATAACCAATGTTCCAACTTCCAATATCATTGGAACTCGTGAAGTCCATGGTTACGATCTCACTGGATCGTATACAGTCGTTATCCAGTTCATAATTTGGGCCGCAGACCGAATTGCAGTCCAGGTAATCTGTATATGATCTGGTCTAAACTTGCTTTTGCCGAGATAAGATCCATGGGAATCGTATATGGTCAGTTGGTTGACCATAAATCTTTTTGCAGATGCCCAAGACAATTTCTGAAGATGGTGGGGTTGGGTGATCATTGACACAGCTTTTGTTGAGACTTGAGAGTCTAAGACACTCTCAAAAACACTAGTAGTGTTTCATTGCAATCAGAAAGGTAATTTATATAGAAATTGGTCCTTAGTCCGACCCACAGAATGACTAATCTTGGACCGAACCCAACCAAACCGAAGACACTTCTAGAATTTACATGCGTTGGAAGGGATCAAACTTGTAATTGTTTAGTAGCAGACCGAACCGAATAGATTGGTCCAGTCTGGTCTATCGTTTTGGACCAAGTATTTGCTCATCAATTTTTGTACATATCATTCAAGCTAAAACATTTCACCACCTAGGAGAATTAGGATTCTACAAGAAATATCATAGATCAAAACATTCTAGAAGAAATATCATAGATCAAAACATTGTTGAAGACTTGACGTAATGCCATTAGATCGCAATATTTTTGTTGTTGTCTCAATCTCATATTTTAGAGCTACTGTCTTCTTATATATGGCATTAGTCTTGATTAGAACCTTGGCCATGCTTTATATAAGGTACATGACTTATTTGAGGGAAACCCATTGTGTGCAAATAGATACCAATATATGGTAAAATATTCATTTATAAACACAAACATATGTATATAACATAGAACATCGCCTAAAAGTCAAAAGAATATTTAAGGCGTGTAAATGATCCTGGTTGGTGCCTTATCAACTTCCACCTTAACTATGTTTTGGTCATTTTAACATTTGAGTATCATCACCTTGTATGTTGTCAGCTTATTGAGAAAATACCCAAATAAATTACATGAGTGGTTGAGCTATTGGCTTTGAAGAGGCCAAAGGTCGAAAGATCACAGTATGATTTATATCTTGGACGTGGAGCCCGATAGGGATTAGTAAAAGATGTGAAGTGATTGGGCAATGTCGGTTTCTCTACTAGTTTCAAGAGATCTTCGTCTGCAACTAACTGAACACATAATTAACTAGGTTTTGTTTGGTTGTACATCTAAAGCCTAACACAAAACCGAATCTGGAAAAGAAAATCAGAATTGAAGCCAATCATATACCAACAACTTAAACCTAAACTCTAGCTCAATTTTCAGGTTGCAGCGAACTAGATAGGGTTGCAAATCTAGAATGTTGTGGAATGAGAAGCCCAAAGTTCTTTTTGTACTTCTAATTGTTATCTGTCAATCTCCTTCGCCTTAAGACCTAATTGAAGAGAAAAGCTTCTCACGACTAAACACCTATAAAATCAATTGTTGTCAAAACATTTACCATGTTCAGGTCCTCACTTCCTCCTTAGGAAACCGAAGGCCTAATGAAGTAGGACAATCACAGCCTTTGGCGGCATCATTTGGATGCTTCTGACCCTATTAATAGGAGTTACTTTATATTTTCTTACTTTTAGGCTTTTTGTGGAGTTGTCTAGTTTTGTCCCACATTGCCCAATGCCCACACAAGTTCTCTAGTATCAATTGCTTATATAAAGATTTTCTAAGCATCATTAGAGGCCAGATTTTATGATTTTAGTTTATTTGAATATATTTCTTGCTTCAATTATTAGATAATTTAGTTTGTTTGGATTTTCGTCATTAAGTTCTTTGTTAAGTAGTTAGCTATAAATCTTTGGGAAAAAAATTTAGAGGTCGTGGCTGTAAACATCAAGCATTTGAAGAAGAATGGTCATCAGAAAAGGATATGAAAATGGCAAAAAAATATGAGGATTGTGTAAATTAAACTTTGTAGTTAAGCTCATAATACCTGTTCCCTGGAAGAATAATTATGGAAACCACAATCACATATCCAATCACCACTTCTCCACCCTTTCGGAACAGCAGTCTGGCTGACATTCTCTCCGTAGGGAAATCCATTGCTGCTCCCACCAAATGACCAGTTGGAACCTGATTGAAGTCCATACTTATCCATGCCTCCATACGACCAGTTAGAATAAGGTCCAAGAGGCTGCTGCATAGAGGAGTTCGCGGACATGCCATAATTCATCCTCAACCCCAGTAGTCCTTGAGCCCTGGCAAAATAATGTGCATAAGTTGGGAAAGAGGCCCCAGGCATAGCAAGTGCAGGCATTGCTGCTTCTTCCTTGGATTGGCCACACTTTTTGCACTGTTCTCTTGACGCATAATTGTTGTTACTGCATCCTATTTGGTCCGTATATCAAACACACACCAGCGGTGGCAGCCAAGGAGGGTTGAAGCAAACACACACGCCAACCAGCCCCACCCATACACATAGAGCACACGCAAAAGCACACGAGTTATCACACGGAGCAACATTTTCTAATATGAAACTCATCATATGAAAAACTAATATAATTTTCATATCAGTGCATCAAAATCATCTCTAACTCATGTTATCTTTGAGAAAACAATAGAATCAGTATTAGAATATGTACTACGTAGTTATTTCATTCTGAGTGCCAAGCATGATCAGTACTAACTTGTGCTACATAGTTGTATTCTTAATTTAAAGTAAGTTAAAATTGCTGAGAGGCTAACTATCACAGATCCACAAACATCAAAACTAACTACTACACAGCCAAAAACCATATCACATATGAAAAATGATTTCACCTAGGCAAAAATTACGAACCGGCCTTCTTATAAGTATCTGAGGAAGGTATAAATTATCAAGGGTTGTTACATCACATGCACAGTTAGAAAGATGGTTGGTCTGCCTAGCACTGACCAGAATTAGCCATGCCCAAAGGACACAAACTATGTTCTCCTTACACCACGGAAATTGTCAGTAGCAACCACAGATGAATTGTACGTGGGAATCAAAGCCCCGCCGAATCTATGTCAAAAGGATAACAAGGTGCTGTTCCTTTAGCATTCCAGAATTGGTGACCCCTTAGCATTTACTCCCTTTATGTGCGTTATGTCCGGACCAGATCTATGTAGTTTCGTTATTTAAAACGGCGTCGACAAAAACTATTTTCGAAGTCGAGAACTGGATGCTATCTGATTTTGTTTAAAGGCGCTCTCGACATAAACCCTACAGACACCGAAGGATCTCTATGTAATACAAGAAATGCCCCTTTAAAGCCCCTTTAAGGATA